>JAHTLZ010000016.1:70197270-70248250 GCA_023846285.1 Phrynocephalus versicolor
GTGTGTGTGTGTGTGTGTGTGTTTAATGAAATGAATAAATACTGGTAGCAGGCAAAAGGAGATAAGAAAATTGCAAGCAAAACAACAACAGCTGCTTTCAGGAGCACTACTTAACCAGTGTGTCTTTTTCTTGAATCTTCATTAGGCACACATGATGGACGTACATCCACAATACAATATTATGGTGAAGACCAATGGCAATAGTGATTGGCATCAAATACATCACACATCACTCAGTTTGGCCTGACAGCTTTCTGTAATTTTCCCCCTTCCAGTATATGCCAGGGATGGAGACTCAAGTTGCGAGACTCACTGTCAATCAAGTCAGACGTAACTTGTGACTCGACTTAGACTTGGTCCCCCCCCCCCCAAATGGCTCGACTCATGACTCGGAGCCCACCTACTCGGCCCCTTTTTTCAAGGGAAAACAAGTTTGTTTGAAATGGGGTCTCAGACCCGGGAGTCAGATCGAACAACTTGCCGCGATCCCTGGTACAAACTAAGGCAAATGTGTGAGATTAAGTTTACATCTCAAATTGTAACCTTCTGGGATGGCTCTTGCTCACAAGTTAGTATCATAGGAGAGGAGTCAGTGAATCAAGGGGCCTACAAGGTTTCTTGTATTCCTGTATGGTAAGAGATGCAGGAAATACAGTTCAACAGAATACTGGAAAGCCCACGGGTTCTCTTTTCTCCTGCTCTCAAATCTATGCTACGCATCACATTGGCAAACATTGTATAGTTTCATATGTGGGAGAACCTCCCTACAGATTAATTACTGTATATATCTCTTAGGTAACTTCCAGCTCAGAAATGCGATGCTATTAAAAGAGAGCATACCCCCCCCAGGACCAGATGTTGCACAACTGAAAACATGCTGAAGGCTTTAAAAGGCAACATTCTGAAATAAAATGCCTCTTTGCATCCAATATGCAAAGGGTTCATTTTGTTTGTTTTGTTTTACAAAAAAGCAGATCACCGCAATGGGAGGTTGTGCTTCTTTCTTCTTTTGCAGCCATCCCGTCACGGTAGCACTTGCTGAAGTGGGAAAGCCCCACTGGTACCCATGAGGAAACCAGCGTGCTGCATGAAAAATGAAACTGAACATTTCTCAGCTATTTTGATGTTGCTGCTGTTTCTCATAAGATGACATTGCTAATGGCCATTGATGGAATCCAAAGGCATGATGTGGAGCTGTTGAAAGAACAGGGTTTTTGTACTGTGCCTGAAATCGCCAGTAAAATGCTGACAGATCTACTGTAAAGGAACGCACACAAGATGTCTAGTACATAACTGCTGACAATTATTTGATTACTATTATTTAAAATGTTTTTAGCCCACCTTCCTTCTTAAGGACTCCAGGCGGCTTCTGTCATTAAAATACAATATTTAAAGCAGTGGTGGCCAAACTTCGGCCCTCCGGAGGTTTTGGACCACAACTCCCACAGTCCTTTGTCATTGGCTATACAAGCTTGGAATTCTGGGAGTTGTGTGGTCCAAAACATCTAGAGCAGGCATGTCCAAACTTCAGCCCTCCAGGTGTTTTGGACTGCAACTCCCACAGTCCTTTGTCAATGGCAATCTAACCTTAGAATCTAACCTGGGAGTTGTGGTCCAAAACTTCTGGAGGGCTGAAGTTTGGACATGCCTGATCTAGAGGGCCGAAGTTTGGCCACTACTGATTTAAAGGCAAAAAGAGTATACAAATATTTTTAAAAAGATCAAAAGAGTGCCACACTAAAAGGTGATAAACAAAGGCAATGCCAAAAAAGGCATTCAAAGCAGTAAGGCACAACTATCTCCAGCAGTTGGTCATAAAAGAAAAGCTTGTCTGGAGGGAAAGGTGTTTGTCTTCTTGCAGGAGGACAGTGGATTGATGGAGTCAGACAGGCCTCCTGTGGGAGAGAGTTGCAAAGTCTGGGAGCAGCAACAGAGAAGCCCCTCTCCCATGTCCCCATCAAACATACATGTTAAGATGGTGGGACTGACAGAAACACTTCTCCTGATGATCATAATACCCGGACAGGCTCATAAAGGGAGATATAGTCCTTGAGACAGCTTAGATGTAAGCTCTTCACGGCTTTATAGGTCAGACCCAGTACTCTTGAATTGTGCCCAGAAACAGACTGACAGCCAGTGGAGCTGAAGTAACAGGGGAGGGCATGTAATCCCTGTGAGCAGTCCCAGCGAGCAATCGGGCGGCCATGTTTTGGACCGGCTGAAGTTACCAAACACTTTCCAAAGGCAGCCCAACTCCGAGGGTATCACAGTAACCTAGTCATGAGGCAACTATGACACGTGTCACCATGACCAGATCAGGCCTTTCTCTCCAGGAACAAGCACAGCTGACAAAACATTTTTAATTGTGCACTCCTGGGCACTAAAGCTCAGGTGTGAATCCAGGAGCACACTGGCTGGTAATGTCATGCTCAGATTTAGGTTGTTCTGCATGGAGGCCAACCATGAAGAAACATCTAGCAGTTACCAAAACCGTTGTGTGTATGCATGCTCTCTCTCTCTCTCTCTCTCTCTCTCTCTCTCTCTCTCTGTGTGTGTGTGTGTGTGTGTGTGTGTGTGAGAGAGAGAGAGAGAGAGAGAAAGACAGGCAGTCAGACAGAAAAAAGAAAATGAGGGAGTTATAAACAGACCTACGGCCAAGCATTTCACATAGCCAGAGGAAGGGGATTCTGTGTCTACCTTAAAACACAACTGTGAAGTAATATAAACCTGATGGGTTGTTATAAACCAGACGTATCTTGCCACAAGGTTGTTGAGGAATGCTATTCTTTGGAGTGAAAGCCGAGTAAAAGGCAGCCCTCTTCCACATCCAAGATGCGATCAGGATGAGAAATGGCCACCAGCCAAGACTAGCCAGAAGAAAAAGAAGAGTTTTCATGGTCGAACGGGCAGAGTTTATGTCACAGCAATGGTATAAACACTTAAGAGTCAGGTAGACTGGCAGGTGGCCAGAAAAACAAAGGAGAAAATGTATACAAATGTTTGATGTGAAAGCTTTCCCAAGAAACTGTAATTACTATTTTGGAGTGGTATGCTGGAGAAGTTGGAAGGGGAAGGGCGCACTCTCACAAAGAAAAGAAGGACAAGACCATTAAATAGAAGAAAGAATTCTCCTCTCGTCAATTGCGCAAAAACAGGTAGAACAGAACCTCTGTGTACAGGACCACAGGGATGGGTGTTGGTGTTGGTGGTGGGAGATGGACTTTATCTTATATTCACTGGTGGTTTCTATGTAGTCTTGGATGTAAGTCAATAGCACCTTCAAGGAAAGGCAGCAGGCAGCTGAAAACACTCTTTCAAAGCCATTAATTTATTCTACACCCCACCCATACAGACAAACAATATGCCATTTCTTTATTTGTTGCATTTGTATCATTTCCTTCCTCTAAGGAAGTGCTCAGCAGTCCATGCCGGTTTGTGCTAAGATTACAATAATAACTCAGTCAGGGGGAAGTTTAGGCAAACAATTGCTGAAGGCCACCTGGGGAGCCTCACAACTCAGGAAAGATTTTTCACCATATTGAAGTGGCCACCACACGTTGACCCCACATCTACTTCTTCAGAGGCAGAGCCAGAAGACCAGATGGGGCAACAAAGAGGGGTCTGGTGGTTACCACCAAGGATTCCTCTTCACCAAACCTGCCTGCGCTCCATACAACTCATTTCAGACACGGCAAGATTTTTTCCAGAGGCTGAAATTGTTTTTCGGTAGACTACAATTCTAGAGGGTTGCAGCCAGTAAAAGTGCTGGTACAGAAATATTAAGAGTTATAATTCAAAATATTAACATTTCTTAGCTTTGATTATGAGTTAAAACTGGGACTTGAGTCAAGTCACCTGGTCACCAATCCAAGTTTTGATATGGCAGTGCTACATGTTATCTACCAATCTTCATGAACCAAACATTTCTAAGCCCTGTAGAAACAATACAACACACAGTTCCCTTCCAACACCATTATTCTATGATTCTAAAACTCCACAATAAAATATACAACTTTAACAATGGAGACAAAAGCATGACAACAGCGGAAAACCATAGCTTCTATTATTCTAGGAACAAGTCAGTTTTTAATAAGCTTGAAAACCCCATAAGGATCAAAACCTGTATAAACCTCACTATTAGACAACACCAGGTATTGAATGCTGGTCCACTTAAGGTCCCACACTAGCAATGGGCAAACTGTGTAGCCAATAAGGTGCATGTACTAACCCACAAGGCCATTGTTTTTGCTGCCACCAGATCCCCATAGAGGCCCTGCCCCACTTCCCAGATTTTTCACTCCCAGATACCTCCAGGAGCAGTGTTCTTCTACAATTTTGTTTTTGTTTTCCTCTATGAAACAAAGCAGAAAGGGGTCATTCAGATAATCCCAGCTTTAATTTTCTGACATTTCTGGGCCTGGTGCCTCTTTGCCTCCCAAGATCACCATAGTTACCTTTCCCTGCCCTACATCAAGCCACATCAACCACACTTCTAATTTGGCTAAATCAGAAGCATTCTGTCCTGAGGTGAATAATGTCCATTTAGGCTAGGAGGGACACCCTCTTATGGTCTCAGCAAAATGTTGAGGGTAAAGCACCCTGCCACACAGAGACACAGTGATCTGACAGCATCATAGGGAGCCAGTACAGTTTGTTCAAAACTGGTTTAACACATTAATAATAAGCCAGTTTTGCTAATGATCTGGATGTGACTTGCATCCCCACTTAAAAGTATGGTAGATTACTGCATCCTAAGGTTACTAGTATAAGAACTATAGCATTCCTGATGTACTTTCTAAGGGAATGTCTATAACTGTCTTTCTTACAAGCCACTTGGTAATGCACTTCAATTGACAACAATGGATGGAGACGTGTGCCCAGGACTAACCATCTGCTTGTTCAGAGGGAAGTAATTCTGGACAGTGGCTGACCCAACTTTCACCCACAGGAACCATTCAACCACAGAATCACCATCTTGCCAAGATTCAGACACAGTCTATTAGCCCTGACATAACACAACATTTCATCTAGACGTCAGTCCAAGGCTCTCACGGTCTCACCAATGGAAATGATACAGCAAACAGAACTAAGCATCACCAGCTCAAGTTAGTCTAGAAAGATATAATGGTCGGTATCCATTGCTACTGAATGATCAAGGTAGCCCTTCTCTCAATAACTGCTATCCTCTGAGTCTATCTCCCATTGCCTGGCCATGAATGTCTCAAGATCATTTGCCCCAAAGCAGAATTTTAATGGCTGAAGATTCACCCTGGTAGTCATAGAAGGATGGGTTCACTACATCCAAATTCCAGCTTCTCATACATCACTGGCTTACTTTAACCCATCAAGAAAGGGAAAGACTGAGCAAATGCTTTCATCAGGAGCGTCACAACAAAAACCCTGTCCAAACCACACACCACAAATATGCTTAGATGCAGCATTTGCTACCTTAATTGAAACAGCAGGAAAGGTGGAGATAAGTTTGTTGCAAAAGCAGGCGATTAGATGAGTGGATTGTTATCATTCAGGTGTAAAAAGGTGTCTCTCTCAGTGTGTGTTGGGGGGGAGATGACTACGGCAGAATACTATTAAAAAGTGGTAAGAATGCTGCAAAGGAAAAAGCACTCAAGTTAAGCACAGAAACAAATAATAGGGGCCCAATTCAGTTTTCTATGTTACTTGCTAGAATTGTCCACCCTAATTCTCAGTTTTTTTAGAATTACGCATTTCTTTAGTGGGGCAAAAAAAGAAGAGACTTTTCAGGACTCTAAATTCAATATTTCATTCTATGCCATTGTTTTAACGCTTCTTTATTTCATGCATTAGTTTAACTGTATGGCATATATTGTGGAATATGCTCATAGGCTGATTCATACTATGAATTATCTCCTAGCTCATGGAGGTGCAAAATTCCTTTTAGTAGGATGGCTGAAGTTTGAATTGGATTTTCCAAGGATGATTAACTCGAGTTTTACACACAGAATACAAATCTTCTTAAATTCTCAGCCCAATCCACCCAAGAAAAAGAAGGGAACCCACAGAGTACACTAGAAGAGGTTTTTTTTCTCTTTTCAATAAAAAATGCCTCCATGATCTGAATTTCTTCACAGGGACGGAGGAAGGTGGAAACTGTTCATTATAAAATGTGTCAAGGACACTGTACTAGCGCTGCAAGAGAGAGGACAAGAGAGGAGTGTGATAAATGAAATGCATTCAGGAAGTAATAAAATGATTGAGAAGCTGTTGGGAGAAAAGCCAGATTCCTTCTCAGGCAGAGACAGTCCGTCTTTATTTAGTTTCTCTTTGTCTCTGAAAGCTAGTGCAAAATAGACAACTGGAGGAAAAACAGAGTATGACTATTTATTTTTAAATGAACAAACAAACAGGAAAATGACCCACGAGAACAAAGACACACTGTCTGACATTACATTCAGTTCAGCAACTGACAATTTCATGTGGGGCATGAATCTTAAAGAGCAGGCCACAATTCACTTATAGCTGAGCAATTTCAGCTTTAGGAAGGCATTATCTTCATGTACGCAATCAGAAACTTGTTATTTGCAGAAGTTATCCCTTCCTCATCTGAGGCCCAACTACACAAACATTTCTTAAGGGGTGGGGTTTGTTCAGCTTCATCGTGTTCTCTTTTTTTATTTCCCCAAAGAAAATCAAATGCCACCCACCACTCCATAACCCTTCATCTTCTAAATCTTGCACACAGAGAGCTACACAAGCCCGAGAGCCAACAAGTGCTATTCTTCCAAATCCTGAAACTTCCACCAAACTTTCATTACCAAGGGATTTGCCTCTGCCCCAGGGATGCCTCCCCCACCTCCTTCTCTTTCTCAAATTCCTGCTGTCAATACATTTAGTGAAAAGTCATCCCTTTATGACAGGTAGAGCACATCCATCACTGAAGCAGCTCTATGCAAGGGGACTTCTAAAATAAAAACAAGCAAAAAAAGTATAAAAACATTTAAATCTATGCTCAGCCTTCAGCAAGAAACAAAGGAAGAACAGACTCACTCACAAAGCTTTATGCGGCTGGCCATACGACCTTCCAGTCTCACTTCCTGGTCCAAGTCAAACCAGTGAGAAACTGCACTGGGTTGAAAACACTGAGAATACTTCCTGACCACATCCCTACTTTTCTGTATGTTTACAGGTGAAATTATGCTACTGCAGAGAAAGGGTGCAAGATGATTTCTAGATACAGACTCTAGTACTTTATCTAGAATCAAACTCTAGATACACTCAGGAGTACTGTGTCTGTTTGATTCTGATTTCTGGTTAAACTGTGTGTGTGTGTTGTGTCATTACAGTCATGACCGACTCTACGTGACTCCATGTCCATGGAGTTTTCTTGGCAGGAATACTGGAGTGGCTTGCCAGTTCCTACTCTAGGCACCTACAGCACCTGGTATTTCCTGGTGGTCGCCCATCCAAGTAGTAACCAGGGCCGACCCTGCTTAGCTTCCAAAATAAAGCGAGATCGGACGAGTAGAATCTTATGAAACAGGACAAGAATGTGTTTAGCAAGAGTGATAGTTGACTAGACTATTTTAAACCTTTAATTATGACATTTCCCGTGATCTGTGAAACAAGAGCATGCAAGTTCTGGTGGCAATGTTAGTGTTTTGTGTTTAAATGTTTTAATTGTATTTAATTGACCATTGCCTTTTAATGCTTTAACTGTTTTAACTGTTCATTTTATTGTAAGCCGCCCAGAGACCTTTGGGTAGTGGGTGGCATGTAAGTTGTGTAAATAAATAAATAAATAAGTTCACGTTTCACGAAATTCTACATGTGGCTTTGGTGACTTACGCAGTGAGGCCTCTACATGTAACAATCCTTCACCGGAACAGCCAGTACATGGTACATTTACCTGCTATGGCTAAACAGCTGATCATTATTTCAAGTACTTCTACACAGTACTTGTAAAATCATCCCCATGCTCAAATGTTTAAAGGACCTCAAGATAACAAACTCCAGAAAGTTTCTGGTATTTGAAGAATGTATCTGGCAGGAAGTCATTCCAGATGTTCTCTGGAGAGGCTCACATCCTGAATTCTATTCCAATAACCTTCCCCTCGACAGCTCTACAAAGATAGCAAAAACGCCTAAAATCACTGAACTTCAGAGGCCACTGCATACAGTCCTCCTTATAGCTTAGAATCAGAGTGCAACCAGAATAAGCCTCTTAGATTACTTTCTCAAGAGAGTAAACCAGGAGAAAAATATGGTCGCAAATGAAATTAACTTGGCATTGCCACTCACAAAAGTTTGGTGAAACATTTATATGGGCTTCTCTACCTTCACAGAAGAAAATTTAAGCTCTATGCAGATTCCATTTTTAATAGGGAGTAGAAGCTAGAAAATAAACAAAAAGAAAAAGGCACATCTTGCAGAAGCTAAACTGACCAGCCAGACCTTCTGTATCATTTTATATCCATTGTTTTCTGACTTATCCAGCCTCTTGTTGTGACATGAAAGATGGACTGTCTTTCCCCACCCATTGCTGCTGACATGAGCAGAAGGAAGTGGGAAGACACTATTTCTCCCCTTTTGCCCAAACTTTTAGGTATACCATGTTCATGGCTGAGTTCCAGATACTACTACTCATCATCAAAAAGCCAATCAAAATAAATACCATGGTGTTGTAGGGCTGCTACAAAGCAAGCATGAATCAGCTCAGGAGAAATGTCCATAGCGTTATCCTGAAGCCAATTAACTGATCTCAACTGCTAGCAGAACAGGAGAGTTGCTTCTCTGAGTAGAAGGCAGTTGTGCGATCTTTAAGCAACCCATCCAGCCACGCTTCATGCTTTGGATCTGAAAAGTCACTTACGGTGTATGACTGGAAATGTCTGTCCATAAGAAAAAAAGCTCATATTTCCAGCTAATGGCTTCTAAGGAGCTGATCAAATGCTTCAATTGCCAGTGTTTTGCTGGTACAATGTATGAAAACGGCTGTAAATGCAAGGGTTTGTGTTCTAGCTCTCAAGTGAAAACACAGCTCTAACTAGCAGCATCTCCATGCTCAGTGACCACAGCAAAAACCAAGGTGATAATTATAAACATTCAGGGGCCTTAGAAGGGGTGGCAAAACACAAATTCCATGGAAACATCCAGTACAGTTTGTGCTTTGACTATCGGCTACAGCAGTAGATAGCCATGCTTGGAACAAACTGCCGGTCATTTCATACTCCAAGGGTGTTGCTGATTTCATACTCCAAGGGTGTTTTTGCTTGCCCAGGTCCAGCAATGGACAGAATATTACAGGTCGGCTCCAATCCTCCTATAAGGACCAGAGCAGGGGTAGTTGGGGGACAACTGTCTTAGCTGCTCTGTCTACAATCATAGATCTTAAGAGGTCCCATCCACTTTGCCCTACCACTCAGGTGATCAGCAGTCAACTGGACATCAGAGAACAGACTGTCAACAAAAATCTCAAAGAAGATTATTGGGATCGAGATACAGTTGAAGTTGAAGCATCTTAACCTCCCCCAGAAATTCTGTTCAATTTTTGTTATTAAAAATAGGGTATTTTGACTCATTACTCTTCTTCCTTATTGTTCTGGGCTTACTAATGATACCACTGTTTCAAACACAGGTAAGTTCTGCAGATCAATTAGTTCTGGTTAGCAGCCTAAGAGGGGGTTTTTTTTTAACATGGAAGAGGAGGTTGGGTGTAGACACTCTGTATTGCATCTTTAAAATGTACTGAGTAGTGGACCAAGTAACAGAATAAATCAAAAACTTATGCCAGTTTTAAGGAAACAGTATTTCAATCAAGAAAAATTATTTCAATTAACAATGATTACTTAAGATAAAAAGGGGTGGCTGAGTGCTGAGCCAATGAAGTCTAGTGTAGTTTTAAAGAGTCGCAGAACAGACCGGGTTCTAAGAGGAGGTAAAAGGATGTAAAGACTGCCAAGTCAGAACAGAACTCATCTGGTTCACACAAAAACACTCGTCTTATGAGAGAAGACTATGAGGTTACACAAGATGTTAATTACCTTTATTTTGAGACCCTGCTGGCTAAATTAATTAGTCTGTGATCAATGTGGCTATATTTCTGGAATTAAAGTAGTCCAACCTTTGCGACTTTTTGTCTCCACTTCAATCAACCCCAATAACAAGGGCTCCTCTGAACCTAATTTCATACCATCCTGTCCTCCTACACAAGAACAGCTGCAGCATGGTGAAATCTGAACCCAGTGGTGTGTGTGCCTGCCTCTTTGCCTCTCCCAACAGCGGGCAAAAAACGAAAAGAAAGGTTACTCCAAAACAAGCAAATGCTGAAGTTAAAAACCTCTTCCGTTTACGCTGGGAAATATACATAAACTGGATTTCAACCTATATGTGTAAAACTGCATAGATTTATCTACTATATGTAGCTATACCACACATGCACAAATGCAGGCTATTTTAGGCATGGGCATGTTTAACATCTAATTTTTTCCAATGTAAAAAAGTACATGCACATCGTCAAGAAGAGTCCATTGGTTTTTAAATGAAATGGAAACCATACAGCACGAAGTTTCCTTATGGAAACTGCTTCTTTATTTTAAGCTCCTAGGTGTCACTGGCAAATTGTCTGCCTGCCATGGACACACATAACACATTATTTGACTGTTTAATGCACATTACCTCATTCTGAGAAATCCCAGATGGCAGAAATAGGGCGGATATCCTGGCCCACATAGGAAAAATTAGGCTGCACTAGTCTAAGAAGCACTGGTCTTAGAAGTCCCTTAAAATATTCATTGCACATTAAAAACTGTCTGGACATCACAAGTTTCTGGGAAAAAGAAAATACAGTAATGCAATTTTTCCGGTATAATTTTTAAGGAGTGGATAGATAATGGTTGCCTATTTAGAGGATCGAGTGTATATATCCAGGGCCATACTTTGGAACCATTTTATTCTCTGCAGAAAAATCCCCCAAACTGTATAAATGTAGGTCCGTGACTTGAGGTCTATAAAAGGCAAGGTGTTTTACCCAGAGGTTAAGCTGAAAAATAGCAACATGATCTTAAGTACTGTACACGGACCTCAAAGCTGACTAGTCCATGTTAAACTCCAGTACAAGAAATTATTAATAGACAGAAACCAAGTGGTTAAAATTTAAGTGTCATAAAATGACAATGAAAAAAGCTGATAGGAAAAAAAAAATACTCATTTGAAATATGGTGTTGGAAGACAGCGTTATGGGTAGCATGAACTAGAAAGATAAATAAATAGCTCTAGATATCAAGCCTCCCTTAGAAGCTCTAATGCAGTGGTTCTCGACCTGGGGCTCGGGACCCCTTTGGGGGTCGAAAGACCATTTCACAGGGGTCGCCATGAGCTAGTGGGAAAAAAGGCACAAACGGCTTGGGTCTGTGGGAGGAGGGGGAGGAAGGGGAAAAGAGTGAATTACAGCTTGATAGGTTGGAGGGGATGTCAGTCAATGGTACTGGAGGCTGTGACTGGCTGAGGGTGCCTGTAGAGGGAAGTTCTCTATGGCACCTGTGTCAGTGGCCTGCCAAATGGGGGCTTGTGGCCTCTTCCAGGAAGGGCAAGGGGTCACCACAACATGAGGAACTGTGTTAAAGAGTCGTGGCATTAGGAAGGTTGAGAACCACTGCTCTAATGAATCACTGGACACAACAACAATGCTAAGACAAGTAGAGCACAGTTGGAAAAGAGGAAGCCTACAGCCTTTAGTTTGCAAGACTGGAACAGGGTTATTAATAATATGTATTTCGAGTGTTATTAATTCATAGGGTCACTATACACTGGACCCTTGTATAACAAACAGTTTGTATAACATAAAATTTGTAAAACATAAAAAATTCCGGAGATAGCAGAAATTTGCTTAACAGAATCGCCTATGGGGAAAATCTGTACAACATAAAAATGAGCTCACTGTTTTAAATGCATTCCTATGGGAAATTTGTATGAAGGGAAATCTGCTTAACATAATTTCATTTGGAACGAATTAATTCCTTTATACAAGGTACCACTGTACATTGGAAGGCCCTTGACAGCAAATACAGTGAAAATACTCAAGATATCATCTCATGTGAATAATGGGTGTCATCACATTTATATATGTATTAAAGTCATTTGCATGATATCTTTCCATTCAGTTTTAGACTAGCAGAGGCCTGGAAGGAGAACAGAGCTATGCCTTAAAAATTAGGGAGGACCCACAGCTCATAGCAGGTGCTTTGCATCTGAGATCCCCAACTCATTCAGGGACTTGTTCTCCTGGAGGCTGAGTGGAAAACTTCAACCAAAAGGCACCAAGGATGAGACATGTAAAAATGGCCACTGCCAAGCTAGCTGAAACCAGCTCTCAGTTCACCTTAAGTAACAAGCAGCATGCCTGGAACATTTCTACCGTGAACATTTTAAGACTTTCGTTCATCATTTTTCTTCCCTATGTCTGAGGAACTGGATTTTATTGATGAAGCCTTAAATTGCCTGTTTGGCTTTTAATGGTCCAAATAAAGGAATCACCTCTGCTACATTTGGATTGCAGTAAAGCTAAGCTGTTCCACAAATAAAGAGATAGTGGAACCATCACTGAACCCCCTTAAAACTGGCTTAAGACAATACAAGGGCACAGAGCTAACAACAAACACAAGTTGAACTCTAAGAGCTCATTAGTGGTAGGTACTGCCAGAACATATTACTTGAGGCCAAACTATATGTAACAGGAAGCATGTCTTTGTATCTGAAATCATGCTAATTTGTCAGCCGTATTAATTCCTCAGAATCTCACACATAAGAAATCGACCCTAGAAACAAAAGCGGTGTTTACATCCAGAGGACCAAACAAAAGACTGCAAAGAAATTTGCACATCATGAGAGGTGTAAAAAATGCCTGCTGCGGCAATCAGATGTTTTCAGTGTCCCTGAAAAGGCCTCTTCCAATCTCTCTCCCCTTCTGTCCTTGAAGATTATGCCTGCCTGCATGCCAGAACTGCATGAGGGAGTGATCTCTCAGTAACCAAGGGAGAGTAAAAAGCTCCCTCAGTCATGAGCCTGTCTTCTGCCAACACAAAATCAAACGTGACACGCAAACACATAAGAGTCAAATGTAATTTGGAAGAGCACCCTGATGATCAAAGACCCCATGGCATCTTGAGGAGCAAGCATCATTGTGGCAGTTGATCCCCTAACAAGGCTTGGGATGTTCAACACCCCACAATCCACCTTTGGTAGACCAAATTTGGGGGTAGGGGAGTAAAAGGGAAGACGAGATGAACTTGATAAAGAATAAAGGTTGCAGATGGGCATCAGAAGAAATTCTTCCTTGGGTCTTGGAAAATCACCAGAAAATGTCTTGTGGTGCCCTCTGCCATACCTGGACACTTGGGTAACATGTATCAAATTGATTGATTGATTGATTGATATGCCACCAAGCTTAATTCAGAGAACAACCCCAGCATCCGTGTCTAGGGTCAATTCCAGGGGGGGGGGAATCATTTCCCCATTTATCAAACTAGACTTTAGCAGCATTAATTGAAAGGCAGGTGGGCTGTTTAAACTGCCTTTGGGGTGATACTTAGAATATTAGGAATAACATTGTCTTCAACAAACTTTCATAGAAAACCAGCAGGTGCAAATTTACTTTCGCAGTGCAGAAGTTATCAACGCGCACAATCAAATGGGGAATTTAGTCCAATGTCTGGAGCAATGCAGGGACGGGTTGGTACACTCTTAAAGATGGCGATCAGACCACATCTTTGTTAGAGAGCACTACCCCGCCCCCAGAGTGCAGATACCTGTACTTTTTTGGCTCCTGCCAAGGTGCTTCGACTTTGTTGGTGCAAGTAGGATCACTCTGGTCTGATTCATCTCTTGTACATGTCATCGTTGGGACTGGACCCAAAAAGGAAGCCTTCCTCTTTCAATTTGGCAGTATCAAGAAGAGGCTTCATAAGAGAATTGCTTCCCCGTATAGGCAAATTTAATATTTCCTTGGCTGAATCTCCCAAGCCAGTGCATGGAGGCTGCCTTCAGAAAGCTGAACCTTCCTAGGCGCATGTGACATCCGCCTGGCGCCAACACTGATGACATTTTGGCGCCAGGTAAAAACCTTCCTGTTTCTGAAGTTTTTAAATTGACATAACATAGATTGTGGGTCTTGGTGGCAATTTTAGTGTTTTGTGTTTAAATGTTTTTATTGTTTTAATTATCCATTGCCTTTTTAACGTTTTAACTGTTTTAACTGTTCATTTTAATTGTAAGCCACCCAGAGACCTATCGGTAGTGGGCGGCATATAAGTTGTATGTATGTATGTGTGTATGTATGTATGTATAAATAAATAAATAAATAAATAAATGTGCCTTACTGTTTGTGTGTGAGAGTCACTTAGCTTGAGAGAGAGAGAGAGAGAGAGAGAGAGAGAGAGAGAGAGAGACAGACAGACAGACAGACAGACAGACAGACAGACAGAGACTGCCAAGAAGAGGCAAGAGGTTTTTTCCCCCAAAGGCAGTGAAGGGAGGCTACTTTTGGAAAGCTGACATGTGCCTTTGTAGGTGGATATTGCTATTGGTGAGTGAGGTGTGTGCACACCCATGTGGCTTGGCTTGGCCTTATTAAAGTGGCAAGTGGAGTAGAGCTGGCAGCAGGAAGACACAGGAGAGGTATTTTTCTTTGCTTTTCTCAACTGGCTCTTAAAGAGAAAAGAAAAATCTCCTTTTTTACCCCTTACCACTACTGAGGGTGGCCTGGTAACACTACATAGGATTGCTTCAAGTCTGTAATATGCCACGTGGACGTGAAGATCGCATCAAATGGCACACCAGGCATCCTAGCACACCCAAGTGGGTGTGCATAGAAGTCCTTCACCTCAAGAAAAACCCACCATACTATTACTGCCCATGGAGACAGTGGGTTGTGGGAATTGTAAAAGCAAAAAGCAAAAGTCTTCTGCTTATATACTGCCCCATAGCACTTCAAGTCGTCTCTGGGCGGTTTACAGTTTTTAATTACAGTATGCAGGCTACACATTGCCACCCCCTACCTCCCACCCCAAGTTGGGTACACATTTTACTAACCTCAGAAGGATGGAAGGCTGACTCAGCCATGAGCCTGCCACCTGGGATTGAACACCAGGTTGTGAGCACTGTTTTTATTGCAGCATTAGCATTTACCCACTGCACCAAACGGTCCGTTTCCAACTTCTGAGTTACATCTAAGCCCCGAGTAGGGCTCTGGGAACTCCGTCTAACTTTGCTTCAGTTTTAAGCACAGAATCATCTGATCCAGCTTGTATTCTCTCCTAACAGCTGCCTTGGCTCTATCAATGACGCCCCTGTATTTAACCAAGGCTGCCTCTGGCTCCTCTACCTGGATTTGTTCCAGCATAGATACTTGCCCCTTCTTTGAACCATACTGGCCTAGAGTACGGGACTGCTCTGATTTTTCCTGCAGAACCCATCAAGCCTTGGCCTTTTTTGAGCCAGGACACCTCCAGGAAAACATTCTTAGATGTAAGAACAGGCCTCTGTTTATGACTGCCAGACAGCCATATTTATTTATTTATTTATTTATTTATTTATTATCCCACCTATCTGGCCCAAAGGCCACTGTGGGTGGCAAACAATCAATTAAACAAAAAGCCATAAAGCAAAACCCAACATATTTCAAAGATAAAATTAAAATTAACTAACAACAGAATCTATCTTCAAAACAAACCTTAGCATAAATCAACATTTATTTATTTATTTATTTATTTATTTTATTTTATTTTATTTTATTTTATTTTTGAATTTATACCCTGCCCATCTTCCGGAGGGAACTCTGGGCGGCTTACAGGGGCTGAGCAATACAGCAGTATACACTATAATAGACAAATATAGTAGAATAATAAATTCAAGTAAATTAAAATAAGACAAGACAAGCTGCACCCTTGTCCTAAGACTAGTGTGGCTCAGCAACCGAGCGTCTTAAAATAAGAAATTGACAGATGGCGGGGGGGAAAACCAACAACTTTAAATAAGCTTGGTCACCAAAGGCCTCTCGATAGAGCAAGGTTTTCAAAGCTCGACGGAAGGCCAGCAGGGACTCTGCAGAGCGCACTTCGCTAGGAAGACTATTCCACAACGAAGGGGCTGCCACCGAGAAGGCCCGGTTACAGGTGGTAGTTTTCCGGGCCTCTCTAGGGGTGGCAAACCGAAGCGAGTGCGCTCGCGACTGCCGGACAGGTCGGGCCGAAGTTGATCACTGGGCGATCCGCTCTGCCAGGTAGTCCGGGCCGAAGCCATGGAGGGTTTTATAAACTAAAACTAGGACCTTGAATCTGATCCGGGACACAACAGACAACCAGTGCAGGCTCGGGTGATGTGGTTATGATGACGCACACCAGCCACCAGCCTGGCTGCCGCATTCTGTACCTGCTGCAGACGCCGGAGAAGAGTCAAGGGCAACCCCATGTAAAGAACGTTGCAGTAGTCCAGCCTCGAAATCACCAGCGCTTGCACTACTGTTCTCAAGGAGTCGCCGTCTAGGTATGGGCGAATCTGGGCAATTTGACGAAGGTGGTAAAAGGCAGTTCTGGTCACGGCAGCCACCTGGGCATCCAAGAATAGCGCTGGATCCAGAACCATGCCCAGATTCCGAACCCTATCCACCAGTTGGAGGGAAACACCCTCCAAACAGGGGAGAGGGCCTCCATAACCAGACGGAGAACTCCCAAAGAACATCACCTCAGTCTTCTCGGGGTTGAGTTTGAGCCTGTTGGCCCTGGTCCAAGCCATGACCGCCTCCAGACACCGGTCAAGAGTCCGGACAGCTTCCACTGCAGAGGTGGAAAAGGAGAGATAGAGCTGAGTGTCACCAGCGTACTGATGACAGCAGACTCCAAATCTCCAAATGACCCCATGTTGAACAGCATGGGGGAGAGAGAGACAAGCCCTGCGGAACCCCGCAAGGAAGTGTCCACGGGGCCGACAACTCTCCCCCATGTTGCACATACTGGGGCCGACCCTCCAAGAAGGACCGGAGCCAACTGCGAACAGTGCCTCCGATACCCACCTCAGAGAGCCGGTAAAGCAAGATACCGTGGTCGACGGTATTGAAGGCTGCTGACAAATCCTAGAGAACCAACAGGGTAGAGCAACCCCTGTCGGCCGCCCGGATTAGGTCATCTTGCAGCGCGACCAGAGCTGTCTCGGTCCCCCAGCCAGGCCTGAACCCAGACTGGCTTGGATCAAGGAACCACTGTTCCTCCAAAACAGATTGTATCCGGGTCGCGGCCACCCTCTCGATAACCTTGCCCATGAAGGGGACGTTAGCAATTGGACGATAGTTTGCCAATTGGTCCGATGCCAGGCCTGGTTGTTTGAGAATGGGCTTTATCATAGTCTCCTTCAAGCAGGAGGGAAAACCCCCCTCGCTGAAGGAGGCGGTGGCAATGGCAGAAGCCCATTCAGGCATACACCCTCCGGCAGCTTTTATGAGCCAAGCAGGGCAAGAATTGAAGGGGGTAGACGCGGGCCGGCAGTGGGCAATTGCCCTGGAGGCCTCCAAAGAGGGAACAGGCCCAAACTCAACCAATCGAGGAGAGCTAGGGAGTGCAGTGATGGGGGATGGTGAGGGAGGGCTAGTGCAACCGGATTCGAAGCCGGCCCGGATGGCCGCTATCTTAGATCTAAAGAAGACTGTGAAATTCTCACTACTGAACTCAGTAGGAGGAGGCCTCGCCAGACTAGGATTGGTGAGGTCTCAGACCACCCGGAAAAGTTCCGCCTGGTGGTTCGACACCTCACCAATTCTCAGGGAGTAATAGGATGTTTTAGCCTCCCTGATCACACGAGAGTAGTGCCTAGTCTGGATAACAACTGCAGTCTTGTTGAACGCCGTCTGGCTTCATGTCCAGCTGCTCTCCAGTCTCCTCCATTCCTGCTTCATTGCTCTTAACTCCGCTGTGAACCACGGAGAAGGTCGAGCTCTGCTGCGGAGGAGGCGCTTGGGGGCGATCCGGTCGATAGTGCGGGAAGCTGTTTCAAACCATCGGTCAGCTGTGGTCTTGGCTGGGTCGTCAGCCAGGCCACCAGAAAGCTCCCCAAAGGCCTCACGGAACCGAACAGGATCCAGAAGCCTCTGGGGGGGCAAACAGGGGGTGGAGGTCCCCGCGGGGAGGTGCCGCAATTGAGAGGGATTATCTGTCCATGACACAGGTAGGGAGACAATGTCCCCCACCTCCAGACTAGAATCCCCCGACATGGAGGTAAATACCAGGTCAAGGGTATGTCTTGACCTGTGGGTGGGGCAAAAAATATGCTGGGACAGGCTCATGGAGATCATGGACTCCATGAATTCCAGGGCTGCACCAGACAGTCTACCACCAGCGTGCACATTAAAGTCCCCCACAACCAAAAGGCGAGGAGACTTCAGCAGTGCCGCCGTGATGAACTCCGAGAGCTCTGGCAGAGATTGTGCTGGGTTGCGGGGAGCACGGTAACCCAGCACAATGCCAAATCTGTCCCGCTGTCCCACCAACAGGTGAAGCCATTCTAACCCCGGACTAACCAATGTCGAGGCCCTGCTGACATGAAGAGAGTCCCTGTATACAATGGCAACCCCTCCCCCCTTCTGACCCTCCAGTCTGCCCACTCCCTGAACTGAGAACCCAGGCGGGCACAGCTGGGTGAGCGAAGCCCCCCCCTGCACCTACCCAGGTCTCGGTAATACAGGCCAGGTCGGCCCTCCCATCAACGATGGCATCATATGTAATGGGGATCTTATTATGGACCGACTTGGCATTCAATAGGAGACAGGACAGGTTGGAGGCGCTGGTGGGGTGGCTCCAGGACACGTGATTAAAACAGCTTTAAACTTTAAACATGATTAAAACAGCTTTAAAGGTTAAACACATAAATGTTATTGTTGAGTGGAAATCATTCAGTTCCCATAGAAGAAGAATTGAAGTGTACTGTGTGTGCCATTCCTCCAGAGTTTCTCAGCCAATAAGGGCTCTGGCACGGCTTTGTGTTGTTGCTGTTATTACTGTGTTGCTTTCTGACTTAAGGTAGCCCTAGTAAATAATGACAACCACCCCAAAGCTCCTCTTATTAAGAACCCCACTCAGGCCATGCAAACTGAAGACCTTGGCTTCTTTTACTGAGTTGATCTATCTTATCCAAGGCCCTCCTCATTTCCTATTGCCTTCCACTTTTCCTCGCCATTACTGTCTCATTTCCACAAATCTTGTCATCTCATAATACAGCATATCGAAAGTACACTGTATAAAAGTTATATGCTATCAACTTGATTATGACCCATGGAAAGTAAGTTTTCCATGGTAAGTGGGGCACTTAAGAAAGAGTTATAACACAGCACCCAGCATCACCTTTGGACAATCTGGGATTTGAACCCAGGACTCTTGAGTCTTAATCTGAGACTTCATCTAGTGCAGGTTTCCAAAATACAATGACCTCCCTTTAATTACTTAAATTTGTAATTAAAATGCAAACATGTCATCTACAAAAAATGTGTTCATCTTTCTACCGGCCCATTCTATTCAAAATACTGGCTTATATCTCATTAATTTTTAAGATGGCCACATATGTTCTAACTATGTATGTTGTAGACCTGTATCATCTCTGCCAATAACACACCATTAAAACACTTCCACTTGCAGGAAACACAGAGTGACATATGCTATGGAGTTCTGAAACAGTATTCTGTAAAGCTATGTTAAGAATTAGAAAACTCAGAGCCTGGACAGTTTAGCACCATCCAGGCTCCAAATAGACAGAAGGAACCTCACAATTAAAGGCTCTACGTGTGCTGGGTGAGGGCGCAAGCATCCCACAGGTTATGCATTGCCTAGCCCTGGTAGCATTATGCATTCGGGAGCCAGTGCCTGGCAGCTTTCTGAGCCGAAAAGACAATTGCATTAGTGGCAGTGTTAATGCCCATTCAAAATGTAAAGAGTCAAAAAAGTGTTGATGTCCATTTAAGTCAAAGCAAAATACTGAAGGAAGCACTGGGAAAAATACATCTGCAAAAGAAGTTGCTTCCTCTGTGTGCGCGCATGTGTGTGTAGGGGGGAGGGGAAGGGACAATAACAACCGTGCCTTTAAGCTCTTCTGAGCCGGGGACAAGGAAGGTTAACTAGGGCAGCAGCGGTTATCCTCTACAGCCAGGGATCTGTGGCAGCCCGCTGATACCCATAACAAGGACTGTGGGGATGACCCCCACCTACTGCCCTCAATTTAACACCCCTACATGGCTCCCTTTCCCTCCCCTGTTTGTAGGCTGAGCCCTTCTTTCTTGTCACTGACAGTAAACAGGCACGGCTGCTGTGCCGCTCAGGCCCAGCCCTGACGGCCAGGGCCTGGCTGTAGCAAAATAGAAAAGGGTGGGAAGAAAGCTCCTCCTTTCTCCAAACCTTGAAAAAGACATCCAGCTGCTCCACTCACTCTGCCAAGATGGAATGAAGTTCTCTTGGAGAACAAACAGTGAAGACTGGGGTGGGGAGGGATGGCTCTCTGCAGCCAGGCAGGGAGCTCCATTTCTGGGAAGAGAGATGAAGCTATCCAAAAGCAGACACACCCAGCGCGGGAGCCATAAATGCCTGCCCCTGCTGGGTTCCTCATGCCCGCCTCTGCCTGTTGCTTCCCACTTGCCCAGCCCGGCATCCTCCCATGCTGTCTCTGGCTCAGAAAAGGGGAATGCAACAAGCTTCGTCTGCCTGCTGTTTCCTATTAAAAATGTGACAAACCAAGGGGACCATTTTTTCCCCTGCAAAGCCTGCCATGAGAACTCTACACTGCTCTAACATGGCTGGGATGTGCAAACTCTTAAATGCAGAAACTTGGCCAGGTTTAAGAGTGAAATGATCGCAAGAATTATGAGAGGACAGCAACCTTAAGCATACCCAGGGCCTTTAAAAAAATTCTCTCTCCAAGAAGAAAGGAGGAACGCCCAAATGGAGAGCAGACACCAGAGCAAATGCTGGGTGTGGTGAGTCAGGAAGTGAATCTGAATTACTGTATAAGTCACCAGAGCCCCTCTAGCCGTAGAAAGATGGGTTGGGAAAAGCTATGGAGCGTGTTCTGTTATTTCTGAATTGAAATTACAAATTCCTCAAGGAGTCTAGTCACAGATTCCTCTGAATGCCATTAAAACAGCAAAATGGAAGCAGCTCCGTAAGATTTAAGCAAAAATCAAGTTTTTTTTTAAAAAAAAACTAAGCTACCTCTTTAGGTCTTGATTTATCCGTTACCCCACCCCACCCTCATATCAAATACAGTGGACTCTCATATAACAAACGGTTTGTATAACATAAGATCTGTACACCATAAAAAATTCCGGAGATAGGGGGAATTTGCTTAACAGAATCACCTGTGGGGCAAATCCGTACAACATAAAAATGGTAGCGATTAGGGATTACTCTGTTTTCAATGCATTCCTATGGGAAATTTGTACAAAGGAAAAATTGCTTAACAGAAATTCATTTGGAACGAATTAATACCACTGTACAGTGGAACCTTGTGTAACAAACAGCTTGTATAACATAAAATCTGTACAACAAAAAATTCGAGAGATAGGGGAAATTTGCTTAACATAATCGCCTATGGGGAGAATTCGTACAACATAAAAATGGGATTACTCCATTTTCAATGCATTCCTATGGGAATTTGTATAAAGAAAAATTTGCTTAACATAATTTTATTTGGAATGAATTAATTCCTTTATACAAGGTATCCTATGTTCAAGACCCAGAGAGGGAGGGAGGGAGGGAGGGTGTGCTTCACACACAGCTGGAAGATATGTCAAATAGATAACTGCTGGATTTTTAACCCATATTCATGTCTACCCCTACCGCAGTAAAATAAGATAGTTATTGCTGCCTTGTTAAAGGAGGCAGACTTGCTTCCTGATCATGCAGTCGCAGAACAGAGAATCGTCATTGAATAACTGAGTGGGAAGGAGGCTTATAGAGTCCAAGTGTCTACTCAGCGGAGGAATACAAATCAAAGGATAGCAGCCAGGTAGTTGTCTCTATTGCTGTTGAGTGCCTCTGCTCTCTGAGTGTTCATCACCTCTTGAAGTAATAGATCCCATTGTTGTGCTGATCTAACAGTTAAGAGGTTTACCCTGAATCTGGCCCTAAATCAGCCTAAATCTGGCCCATTATTATGTGTCCTGCATTCTGGGATGGTGGAGAACAGATCCCGCCTCTCCTTTTGCATGACTTCTTTTCAGATATTTGAAAAGTGCTGTCATCTCTCTCCTCAGTTTTCTTCTCTCAAGGCTAAACCTACCCAGTTCTTTCAGTCTTTCCTCATAAGACTTGGTTTTCAGTTCCCCAATCATCCTTGTTGTCCTTGTCCTTATTTTAATTTGTTGACATACCGTACTTCTTAAAGTGTGGTGTCTGGAACTGGACATAGTACTCAAGGCTTAACCATTGCTGAATAGAGGGAGACTAGTACCTGTAGTTTGGAGACTATACTTCTGTTGGAGACTATACTTCATTATCTCTCCTTTTTTTGCTATGTTGACCAAGCTGACTGACATCACAGTTCAGCCACACATTTCCTGCCCCTCATATAATACAACATGCATAATTTTAAACCTAATGTTGTCCTTCCTAGTGAAGCATCTTGTAAGAATTATGTAAAACATGTATAAGAAAACTCGGCATCCATTTCCCAAGTAATACAAATCATCTGTCGCCTTCCACAATCTCTCTGGAAGGTGGTGGAAAACCTAAGATGGCAAATGCTGTAGAGGTGGAGACAATGGTGACAGACTCACAGCTGCACCTCCCTGTTGGAGGACAGAGCTGGACATGTCACACAATCAGTGCTTGAGCACATAACAAAAACTTACAAAAATTGTAAAACATCTGCATACATTTCAAAGGCCACGGTACAAGAAGAAAGAAAGGATGTTGATCCTTCTTTCACCCCTTTGGACCAGCTCTGGAAAAGGCCTCTGAGCCCTATCTCTCCCCAGCCTCTCCATCATAAAAGAAACCACAGAAACCATTTGACGAGCTCCTCTGCCAAGAGCTCCCAATCCTCCTGGGGGAAAACTGGGACTTGGAAAGCGGATGCTCTGCACAGCTGGATATGCTATAGTTTTGGACCATTGCTGATGTAGGCAGGGATGTATCCAAATAAGGGGCTCTGCTTTCAAGCAAGTCAGCAAGCTGGCTGATTTACTTACAAAAATAAGAGCGATCCCATTAAGTCTAGATACACTTATACATACAGGCAGGCAGACAAACATGCGGCTGGAAAGCGTGAGTCATGCTGATCACAACAGTTTATTTTCAATTGAAGACAGCTGCTCTCTCTCTCTCTTTCTCTCTCTCTCTCAGTAGAGCAGTGGCTCTGAAACGCAGGGGTAAGGAGGCCATTAGGAGGATCCTGAAGCACCTCAAAGGCCATTTTGTGAAAATCTGAAAGCATTCCTTTCTTACTAGGAGCCTCGTGGCGCAGTGGTTCAATGCCTGTACTGTAGGGAAAACTGTGCTCACAACCTGGGGTTCAATCCCAGGTAGCAGGCTCATGGTTGACTCAGCCTTCCATCCTTCTGAGGTCGGTAAAATGAGTACCCAGCTTGCTTGGTGGGGGGGCAATGTGTAGCCTGCATAACTACACTGTAAACCGCCCAGAGACTACTTGAAGTGGTATGGGACAGTATATAAGCAGAACACTTTGCTTTGCCTTATTAGCCAAGGACAAACATCACTAGAGGTCCTTGATGGTGCAGATTCCCACTGGACGGCAGGGGATTCTTGTAGCTTACTGTACCTTCACTCTGCCAGCATTGCAGCACGATTTTTGCAAGAAGAGTTTGGGTTCAACAACATACAAGAAAAAAGGTTAAAGATTAGGAGGAACCTCTGAGAGGGAAAACTGTTCAAAGGGAATTTAGATGTGAATCAGAAGGTAATGAATGTTCCTTCATTGGGAGCTTTTTAGGCATAGACTACATGCTACTTTCAGAGATGCTGTAGGTGTAAGCTTCCAGCTTCATCCAGGAACGGAGAGCACAGGTTGGCCAAGTTATCTTTTGAGACTCATTCTTGCTGTACCATCATATACTGTATATGTTATCAAGTGTTGCTGCGGAAAGGAAAGGGTCAAAAAGAAATCACTTCCTTATCTTCTCTTGAAATCCTTCTTTATTCCAGTTCAAACTCAAGTGATAAACCAGCACTTCCTAACCAATTAATTATCGTAAGCCTCTTGCTCTTTATTTCCCTCTGAAAAATGCAGAGTTCCCCAACTTTGAGATTTGTAATCTGCAGACTATCTGAGGTACTATTTTAGCACACTGTTACTCACAGGACTGAGTGACACTCCCCAAAAGGCCCTAAAAGTTGTATCCACTAATAGAACATTCGCTGCACCAAAAGCCAATGTCTATGAATTAATTAGAATTATTCAGATTAACATAGCCCAAAAGCAGAAGCAAGCAAGCTGAACCATTTTATAGATGTCAGTAGGAAAAGATCTTCAGTATCAAGGCATTGTCATTGTATAAAAAGCCTATCAGGGTGTTTACTTTATTAAAAAATAATAATACCCAACAGGGATGCTAAGGATCATGGGACATATTCAAAGAATATTCAAAGCTACTTAAATCCTGCTCTCTCGCACACACACACACAATCCTTTCCCCCAACACTTTATCACTTACCAACGTAGTACGTGCTAGGAGCCTGTTGGTCATTTAATGAAGAGCCCAAGATAGTTGTAGTCTTTGAATCATGACGAAGCCATAATGCCACACCAAGAATTATTCCTCCAGCCAACTGGAAAGAGAGAGAGAGAGAGAGAGAAAGTAGGGGTGGGGGTGGGGGGGAGGCAGATTAATACAGCTCTGATCTCTCAAAGAACAAAGAATGTTTACACCATAAATGTTTCACAGAAATGTATCAAGACTAATCAGGCATCCATGGTGCATCACATATTTAAATATACCTGGTCAGTATCTGTTAGATGGGCTTGCTTGGGATGGCAAGACGTGTAGACCAACTAATCTGGGGAGGTTGGGGAAGCCATAAAGAAGCAATAAGATACTTCCGACAAGTGACTGAGCAAGGGACACTGTCACAAACATATGCTGCAACTGCAGCCCAGCAGGTAGGCAAAAACAATGTACCCGTTACCCTTGCCATCCTGTGCAGGCAGCCATTCTATAAATCATTACCAAATGCGCAAAACATGGTAGTGAGAGAAAAATTCAGCCTCCTAAAAATCCAGAGTTGTAGAATTTTTATGATTTCTATGGCAATGTTTTAGCCCTAATCCTTGCCAAAAAAAAGTGTGCTGCTTTTATACTACCCCATAGTACTTAAAGCTGTCTCTGGGCAATTTAGAATTATGCATGCTACTGCACATTGCCCCTGACCCCAGCAAGCTGGGTACTCATTTTGCCAACCTCGGAAGGAAGGAAGTCTGAATTACCCTTCAGCCTGCTGCCTGGAATTGAACCCCAGGTCATGAGCACAGTTATAGCTGCAGTACAGCAGTTTAACCGCTGTACCAGAAGGCTGTTGCCCAAATCCTAAGGCCCTCCATTCAATTCTCTCCTTTGCCAGGACTTACAATACATATACGGTACCTCAAAAGGAACAGACTTGAACTGTTGCCATCGGTTGTTGTCTCTTTTTTAGCCACATGGTAAAAAAAAAAGGGAATTCATCTTTTCCCCTCTGCCTGTGACTTGCCATTTCATTAGCAAAATGTGTGTGCCCGGTGTACCGCTTCCACTGTCATTTCAACAGCAATAGCCTATACCGGTGATGGCGAACCTTTTAGAGACCGAGTGCCCAAACTGCAATTCAAAACCCACTAATTTTTTTGCAAAGTGCCAATACAGTAATTGAACCTGTATACAGGTGGCTATGAAGGGGCAGTGTCGGGTGCCCACAGAAAGGGCTCCGAGTGCCGCCTTTGGCACCCGTGCCATAGGTTCACCATCACTGGCTTCTACCTTTCCCAAATTATCTTTTTTAACCTTAGGGATTATTTGTTCTTTAAAGGAGTGTGAACAAAACAATGAAATTTGTACCCATTCCACATTCTGTATTGTTATGGACACTAACGGAACACATAGAGCTTTGGCATTTGGCAGTACTTGCAGGGGCCATGGTTAATATGGTCAGGCTGTTGCTATGTGCTGTCAAATCACTTCCAACTTATAGTGACCCTAATCAGTGTAAATCAGGTCCTACTTTTATGGGACAAGGGCGTTTTCAGAACAGGCCACTGAACAGCTGGAAAGGAGGAAAGGTGACCGTGTTTCAGAGGAATGCCTAAGTCAAACAAGTTCAGAAAAAGATATGGGATGCAGCTCAGCTCTACTGAATCTTTTCCACTATAGGAAGTAGGACACATGAAAAATAGGCACATAGATTATTATGCATCACTGTAAGCAAGCAGCATTCTGCACCCAATTTCTCTGTCTGTGCTTGAACGTATGAGAACAATCAGATCCTCATTATGTCTCCCAATTACAAGCTTTCCCTCTTCACCCCTGGTTGCTTGGTGAGGGCATGCATGACGCAGCATGCTGTCCCTGGCAAATACTGGCAATCAAGGCTGCTTTGAATGGCCAATGAATAAATCCCAAACCCAGAATAATACCTTAAAAGCATCAGAACAAGCAAAGAATCCATTTCATGGGAGTCAAAGACTCCGGAGGGTTCTGGTTCTAGATCTGACTAATAACAAAAGCTAGACTGACAGAATAGGTATCAAGACTTTCTGTTTTCAGGCTCCAACCCTCCTCCTTCCCTCGTCCCATCTGTACAGATGTTTTGCAAGTATATCAAGGGAGTACCAAAAATGTTAAAGTCAAATTATGAGTTAGACCCCTTCTGATGTGTTAAAGTGAGCATATGGCATCACTGCAATAATTCTGAATTCTATTTTAGCAGCAGACAAATAAGAAAACAGCCCAGAGCTGCTCATAAAACCCAAGAGGAAAGCAGAATACTTCCTCTGACTACAATTTTGCTTTTTTCTCCTCAGAGGTTGGAAAATTTTTGACAAATTGAAAACACACTCTGGGCCCCAGTTCTCCAGCATGCTGTTTTTCCACTTATTCCAAACGTCCAGTTCTGCCTTTCATGTTCTAGAAGAAGATAAGACTTCAGCTGCTTTCCAAAAATGACATGGGCACCTAGAAGATCTGTGTTTGGTTTCTTTCTTACTGGAAGACTGGTTGGAATGAGCAACTGCCAATGCCTCCAAACAGCTCGCATTTGAAACTTGATCTATGTATATTTTCTACAAAGTACCTTTTTAAAAGATGGTAATATCAGTCTTGCTCCCATCTGCAGGGAGGGGGAAAATCCTCTAATACACATTGAAACATGAACACACTATACAGCATTTGCATATAATATTTTAGCCATCTCAGGATATACAACAGAGAAGATTGGCACTAGTTCCCGTGCTTCAGTTTTGTTTCAGTCTCCGTTATACATGGAGGATGACATTTGGTATGGAATAAACTCTTAGTGTACCTTCCCTTTCCTGATGCCTTCTAAATATGTCAGATCACAATATTTACCCTCTGCAACTAATATGGACAGGCCATTATCTTGATGAAGATACCCAGAAATATAGAGGACATTACAATTAAATATATTGTGATTTACCTCCTCTTTTAAGGTGAAGGCCTCTGACAATATTTCAGAGAATCCCAGAAACAACTCCTTTATCTTGATGCCAAGGATGTTTGTTAGCCAGTCCCAACAATTTTAGCAGTTTTTACTTCCAAGAAAAGCAAGTACAGTACAGAAATGCAACTAACATGGGACAGTAACTTGATTTCTTTATTTCTTATGAAGTAGTCTTGCATCACAGTGGATGGAACATCTTCCATTTACAACCCAAAGATCAAGCATCAAATAGAAGGCCCTGCTTTATAAATCAAAACAGTAATAAATTTAGCTCATTTTTTGTCAAATCAATTCTGATCAGAAATAGCATGAATAAGGAAAAAGGAAGTTTGTTCTAGTGAGTTATAGTTCATGAACCACAAACTCCCTGACCTTTTGGGGGAAAATGAATAATGAATCAATCAGTTTGGTTTTGATTTGGAATTGGAAGTTTGGGAGCCCTAGGATGGCCTGCTGCCATCTGCTCCCCAGCCACTCAAGAGACATCATAATCACAAAGAAGCTTTCTGTGAAGTTCCTTTAAACTTGCTCCAAGTTTGGTGAGGTTTGGAATTTGGATGTCCATGTTATACACGCTCAAAGCAGATCCCCACTGGGAAACTGCACTTTAGTATTTGAATTGGGGGAAATTTCAGCAGGGGTTCCTGCCAGGGAACCTGACACAAGGTGTTGCTCATCAAGTGGTGGACTAGGGAGGGACAATACCCTTTCCCCAAATCCTGTGTATAATGCCACACTGGAGGTCTGAGCTGAGGTTCAGAGGCTGTTATGTGGACAGTGGGGGTGTTGGCGGGTGGGGGGGGAGAGAAATAGGCTCTCCAACAAGGTAAGCAACATACTGCTGGAGATCTGAACTAACCTGGTTCTGGAGTACAAGGGTCCCTCTGATTAGTAGAAGTAGCTCTGAGGTGAAAATGGCTCCTGACAATTAGTCAGACCCCCCCCTATAGTCCTTTGACCCACACATGTGCCTATCTGCTCTGTCAACCCAATAGCCTCTAGGTCACACTCAGGGTTGCCTGCCTAGTGCTTCTGATTGACATGAGCAGGCTGTTGGGGGCAACTGGGCAAACAAAACAAAAGCTGCTTTAAACGTTCATTGGTTTGGTTTGTCACTTTGGACAAACGCAACCCAATCCAACCCAAAGCACCAGCGATCTCTGCTGAATTTCCTGGTTCACTTTTTGGTTCATGATCATCTAATTCTGACATGTGGTGGTCCACAGATGATTTTTGAGAGCTGTTCAACAAGTGGTTTAACATTGCCACCACCAAGCTTCTAAAGCTAAGCAGGAATTGGAAACAAGTTCTTCTGAGCCTTTGTCTTGCACACTACACACCACAGTGGCTTTCAAGTGGAAATAGAAGAATTTATCAGGGACCATCATTCAGGGACCTCTCCATTTCAGCTTCTTTTTAGTAACTACTTTGCCAGGTCCTGCATTGTCCTTTTCAAGATGGTACTCAAACTATCCTCATCTATCAAGAAAACACAATTTCTTCCACAAAGAAGGAAGGTGGCACCCATATGAAAATAAACATCTAACAGATCCCTGCAAGCTTCAGAGGCGTTGCGGCTGAGTGAAAAACCTGGAAACCAAAGTCGTATCTCCTTTTGGCTCTTTCTTCTGATTAATGAGAGTTTCAGAATATGGGCAGGATGCCATGAAATATCTTAGCAAACATCCTCCACTTAAAAGGAAAGAAAAGTCTTGATGTCACAAGTAGAGTTCAACATTTTGGTCAGAACAGCAAAGCCTTATGTGAGCCTTATAAATACTGGCAAGCAGGCTTGTGTGGGCACATGTGTCTAGGAAACCAAAACCAGGCACGAAGGGTCACTCTTTTCCTCAAATTATTTGCAACACTTCCTTATAAGACACATGGGAATTGGAGGCAGTTCTTAGAAACAAAGATGTCTTGGCTTTTCTAATTTACACAAAAAGCATATACTGTTAACTAGAGTAAGCAGCACCAAGTAGCAGCCAAATTAATCTGTGGATTCAGTCTGTGAATTGACTGATTTCAGACTGATGGTTACAACTAGAAGGATATTTTCCCTTTTGGAGATGAATCCTACCCGTGCTCCTTATTCAATCTAAGAAAATCAGACAGCTAGCATTTATTAGAGGGACTTCTGGAGAAAAGAAAGCTAGTAAGAAAACTAGTTCCAGTGAACCGGGGTGGAGATGCAAGGAGCTATGACATCACTTCTGTCTTCTAGAGAAGGAAGTGGGAGAAGGAAGGAATTGGCATCAGCAAGTTTAAGACTATACATTCAGAAGAGGGCAACAAGGATGATAAGCCTGCTTTGATTTGAATTCCTGCACTGATCAAGAGGTTGGACTCAATGATCTTATAGGCCCCTTCCAACTTTATGGTTCTGTGATTCTATAAATCTAGGTGGAAGAAACATCAGCATAGGACAAATCAGGGAAATGACAATCTAGGAGACTTGCTGAGTTCTCGCTCTTACTGCTTTCTGTTGAAAGGCAAGCATTTTCCCCTGCCTAAAATCTGCTACACTCGGGTACTTATAACTTACTGTACTTTAAACTGTTTTGCACGCAGCAGAAGCTTTTAGTTGGATCCATCACTCCGATTCAATATCCAATATGGTAAACAATTTCATCTGGAAAATCTATATCGACTTGCAAGTCCTAAGCACCTTGTGGTGGCCACAGGGATCATGCCCCTTGGTCTTAGATCTTCTTTCCCTTTTCCTGCATCACTTCTTTCATGTTGTTTGCTCTCTCTCTTCATGATATAAGGTTCAAACATTCAAGGAGTCTTCCAAATATTGGGTAAACAAAACTAACATACATCTGCTCCAATCTGTGTCATATGTAATCATTCATACCCATCTATTTGTGACCGATTTATGCCATCCTATTCATTATCTGCTAGTGGCTTTTTTTACTGGCTACCCACAGGAACATCTTTTCCATGACTGGGGATGTCACAGCACTGGCAGCACTGTAAAATGCTAGCCTGGCCATTATTTTCCATTCTGGAAACTTGCATTTCATTAGCATTATAGAAATAATTCTGGAGAGCTAGAAATGCCTGCTGAGGTAGTATTTTCCACAAGGTTGTATACAACACTAGAACAGAGTTGTGTGTTCACAGACTCCTTCCCTCACCCAACTTGGACATAGCAACTATTGTTGCTGCTGCAGCAAAATTCAAAACCTGACTCTGGTGTGAAGGACATAGAATTTTGTTTCAAGGGACCAAACTGAACAGGTTCTCACAAAAATGCAATACTACTTATATGCACCTTCTGCATTATAACAGCATTTAACAGATATTCTCCTAGTGGCTCACAAGCAACTAGCATGTGGAATGAATAAAAATCATCTATAAAAATGATGAAAACAAAATCTAAGCTAAACATGACTTTGGGGTGCAAAGGAATCATATTATTGCCACTTTTGTTGAGCAAGTAGAAACCTATTTTAATTTTTTTTTTGCACTCTTACTGAAAATCACCCGTAGATTAAGTTGCAGATCTACATTCTTCCTACTCCTGAACTAAGAAAACCTCCTTTCTTGGAGGAATATTCCAAAGAGACCATGCTGGTACTTACTGGGGATATTTCAATTAAGTGAATGTAGAAACTGTAGAGGAAGGCCACACACTCAGCAGATGGACAATCACCTGAAAGGAAGCCAGGTTTACTGTACACAAATGGCACAGCCTCAAGGTTCTTGACCTTGGAAAGCTAGCCCTGGCTGCCTGAGAGTTCCTGTGTATGCAGCCTTACAGCAGCGGCCTCTCAAAGGCATTCTTTATTGCTAAAGAGTTATTGCTTCCAGGATACAGTAGGGACAGCCTCCCCTCCCTTCCTTTATTAACATTTACTCTCTTGCTAAAGAGGAAAATTCTCTGGAGTATGGAATAACAGGGTGGGGTCTGAAGGGAATATGAAACAAAAAAGCCCGAATGTTAGGAAAGAGGAAGGAGGAAACTACAAATGTTGTTACTTCCTGCAGTCTGTCATCATTCTCCACAAGTGAGTACAGCTCAAGAAGTTAGTTGGGTGTGTGACACAGCTGCCGTGCTGATGCTCAACTATTTCCCCATCTATTCTCAGGGCAGAATGGCATTTAATGGCAACTGTTCCACCTGGAATTGGCCCAGTCGCATGTAGTATATGATCCATTTAAAACAGGCACCTCCCTCAGACCAATATTTACCTCAGATTGCCCTCATTCCCAAGCTCATTTGTCCTTGTCTGGTATAAGAGCTGAACTGAAGGGGAAAATGCTAAGGGAGGAGGTAAGTGATGGTCAGATGATGACAAAGAGGGAAGTGTAGTATTTCAGCACACAAAACTAGTGCCAAAACTTCCAGCTTGGCATTCACACATCAGCAAACCAGGGCAGGTCAACTATCCTTTTCACCTCATCTTTTTTAAAAAAGAGGCTGATGGTCCACAATCTACTGAGGCATAATGCATCTTGTTGTGCTTTTTTACAAGAGAGAAGCACCACTACCCCTTCCCCACTGACTCTGCTTCTCCAGGAACAGCTGCTGATAAGAGTGGGAATGGGAAGAGAATTCATGATCAAATTATCGTCTGAAACATAGGCTTCCATGCTGGTTGAACACACCACAGGGATGTAGGAGGAAAAATCATGACATCGCTGAGATTTCTTTCAAGATTGGTTGTCTCAGCCTGTCATGGACTCTGTTATCCCCATGAGAGGTTTTGCCTCCTGTGCAAGATGCAGATAATAACATATTTTTTTTCTGTTTTCTACATTTTGTACAAAATGTCCCTGTGCAAAACCAGTGCTTTCTCCCTTTCTGAGGGTAAGTGTACAATATAGACATGGGCACGACCAGAAAAAATGACGTTTCAAATTTTCGTTTGTCGGAACGGGTCCGTTTCAGAAAGTTTGTTTGTTGCAAAATTTTTCAAAAATTTGTCATTTCGTTTGTCGTTTGTCGTTTCCACCGCGATTTAGCGCGATTTGACTTCCCAGAGCATAGGGGCGTCCCGCAATCAGGGCCGGCGCTAGGTGTTTTTGCGCCCTAGGCGGTGGGGGGGTGGGCGGCGGGGGGGAGGTGCGGGCGGGCGAGTGGGCGGGCGGCGGCGCGGGTGGGCGGGTAAGTGGGCAGTTAGGATATCACTTAGGATAGAGGTTCTGTTCTTGGCTTGCACCCCAAATGTGTGTGTGTGCAAGCAAACTGAAGTTGGGAAAATAGAAAATAAATGGTAGTATATAATATATATTTAAAATAAATCCACACCTTCCACTCCCAGTCAAACCTCCCCCTTTATCCAATATCAGAAAAAAATCCTCACAAACTGCCAGAGAAGAAATAAAGAATAAACTGCTATTCCATTCAGGAGACAAAGCTGCAGGGAATGAAAGAAATTGTTTTCTAAATTCAATTCCCTCCCTCCCTGCCTAACTTAAATCCTAAAGCTTCCCTCCTCAATCTCGATCGGATCACACCAGCACCAGCAGCCAGCCCTCCTCCCTCAACCACATCCATACACCCGACTGCGATTTCTGGAAGGTCCCTCGGCTTTTTATGCCCTCGAGACATCCAGAAGTGTCAGTCAAAAACCTGGCGATGCCATTGGTGGAATGGTTCAAAAAATGTGCATGGTCCCATCCCATGCCCAGCCCAAATGGGCTGGTCTAAAATAAAATAAAATAAAATCAATATGACGTTTTATTGCTATAAAAAATCCCACTGCTGCTACTATTAAAATTCAGGCATTTAAAATAAATAAATTTCACATGTTTCTGTGGTGATTTGGTGTGTTTTTTGACCACGATTTCAAAAGAAAAATTGCGGTCGCCATTTTGGATCCCCCCCACCGCATGGCATGGCGAGACGACGAGGATGACCCCCCACCCAGCCTGGTGCAAACAGCCCAGGACAGGAGAAGAGGGGGGGAGGCCGGGGACCCCCTAGAAACCACCCCTCTGGTAGGTGGCAAAGCCCCAGGCAGGCATATTTTCGCCTGCTTTTTTGGCCGGGAGTCGGGTTTTTTAAAAAAAAACTTTTAAAACCTTTTTCTGTGCTTCACATTGCGCGATCGCCACGATGCCACAAACGAAAACGAAAAACCCGACCAAATTTTTCTTTTTTCAGTTCGAGTTCGAGTTCTGAGGGCTTAGTTATCGTTACCGTTATCGTTACGTAACGGAAACGATAACCGAAAACGGAAACGACAATTTCGCCAAGTCATGCCCATGTCTAGTACAATATAAGATAATGGTTGTTACTGAAATTCTCTCTCTCTCTCTCTCTCTCTCTCTCTCACACACACACACACACACACACACACACACACACACACACACACACGTAAAATGCACAAAAATAAATATGTGCAAAATTTGTGAGGCCAACAAGGAAACCTAGCTTGCTTCTTTTTTGTTTTGCTCTCATAAATGAGTCTCTGAGGCCTTTCGCTCTCATACATGATTTTATCTGAGTTGTCTTGCATATTTGGCAACACTCGTTTATAGAATTTCCCAAATGTTAGCCAAGTTTCTGCATGTTGACAATATTAAAGGGAGAAAATATAGAAGGGAGAGAAAAGCCAAAGCAAAGGGGAAAGTATTGTAACACCTTAATGATGGACAGTGCAATTTTGTGGATCAAAAATCCACTGCCTCAGACACACAATACATTTTCCTATTTATTTTTTCGGGACTATTGAATGTTCTCCTGTGCTAGCAGGAACATCTTTCTCCATGTTTTCTTTAACATCATCACCTTTTCTGTATGTTTCTGTCTCTACATGGTATTAGTGGAATAAATATTGTGGTCTCAAATTAAAGGAAGGGTCTTAATTTGACTCACCAGAAGATTAAGTAGAAGAAGTCCAGTTCAAGAACCTATTATTTAGTGAGAGACAGAGATTCTACTATTTAGATACAGAGATAGTCAATTCAACATGAACACAGACTTAGACACAGATACCCCATCCTATATACATATTATCACCACTATTTTAGAACTGCGGGGCTGGAAGAGACCCCATCAATCATCGGTTACAGCCCCTGTCATGGAGGCATAGTGAGGAATCAAACTCCCAACCTCTTGCTCCACAACCCAAGACATAAACCACAAAGCTATCCAGCAGATACACTGTGTTATTTCAGTAGGTCCAATCTAATCGTTGCTGACCATCACAAATTCAATGTGGAGAAAACTTTCAGCCATATCAGGTCCTTCAGTGTCTTAGGTATAAAGGCCTAAATCCAATTTTAAACCCACGGATTCAATGGGTACTTAATCAGACATTAGTTAGGTAAGATCCTTTGTTTCAACTGATCTACTCTAGGTGGGACAAACAATTCAATTTAAGCTGGTAACATTTAACTAGGCTTTATCCAATGCCTATATATCATGTAATCAATGGATGCTAAAGGGAAAGAATGAGAAGGGCTTCCATTTAGAATGTCATACTTAGATCCCAAATCTCTTCAAGGGGTCTACAGGAATCAGAGCAAAAAGACAGAATACCTTCCCATGCCCTGTGAAAGGTTGAGGTTATATTTGGCACAAAGGAGGGCTTGACTCATAAGATAAATGTCTTTCTGGATAATAAGTACTGGTTGGGCCAGTCATGCCTGAAGCTTAGATATTCTTCTGACTGATGCAACGGCCACAACGAAAAGAGATCCCCACATTGGAAGTTTCAAATAAGTCTGCAAAAGTTGGTGAAGAGAAGCTGAGTTAAGGCTTTCAAGACTAGGTGGAGATGTCAGGTCAAGAATTTTTGGGAGACTGGGAAAGGGACATCCCTGTAATAAAATATTTTGAAATCTTGGTTTGATCTTGGACATACCCTCTCTGTTCAGCAAGATGGAGAAGCAGCCAACTGGGCCTTGAAAGTAGCAAGACCAGAAGAAAAGGGAATACTGAAGAGGTGGAGGCTGTGAGAGGGTTCCTGCCCTTCCTCCTGCACCATCTTTGGAATGCCTACCATGAGCACCCATAAATGTAACGTAGTGTCAAAGCCAGGATGGTTCCTATGGCCTTGGATTCATAATCCTTATGTGCCAGCCTCACCTTTTCAACAGCTAAATGTGGAATAGAACCATGCTGGGTCTGGATGAAAAGTTTTGTCCTGACTCAGAAGGTCCTGAAATGGAGGATGGGGTATGGAATCCAACTGTGAACTGAGGAATTCAAGAACTAACTCTGGTTGGGCCATTGGGGGGCTATGATTACCACCTTCCTTCTTTCCAGTTTCAACCTCCCAAGTACTCAACCCAGAAAGGTAATGGCAGGAAGGTATATTTTTATTTATTTATTTATTTTTGCATTTATATACCGCTCCCATTTCCCAAAGGGAACTCTGGGCGGTTCACACAAAGATTAAAAACAAGCAAAAGAACAATATAAAAAAGTACTTGGCAAGAGGCGTAAAAACTTGACGGCAAAAAAACAACAACAAAAAAACAACAACTAGGTACCGCCCTAGCCATTGGCAAAGGCAGCCCTGTACAGCCAGGTTTCAACGGCTTTCTTGAAGGAAGCCAGTGAGGAAGCCTGGCGAATCTTGCTGGGTAGCTTATTCCAAAGCGATGGACCGGCCACCAAGAAGGCCCATTTACGGGTTACTACCCTACGGGCCTCCCTGGGGGTGGCCACCTGAAGTGAGAGTGCCATAGAGGAACAGGTAGGTCGGGCCAGCTCTGATTGTAGGGAGATACGCTCTGCCATATAAAAGTCCTGAAGGCAAGTGACAGTTAAATGCATCAAAACCCTTTGCTCTTACTGCTTAGAAACTGGGTAAATAATGGCTCATTTTGTAGCTCTTTGGTGATGTGAAAAGATCCACCTCTGGTAGCTGGACCCTTGCCATGTTTGACTGAACAACTGTTTGGAAGACATCCCACTCTGTATTTATCATGGCTGTGTGGCTCTGCCACTCCACCGGTACATACCTTATCCCCTGAATCTCCCCCCCCCCCCAATTAGGAGTTCAGAATGCATGCCTCTTGAAAGGCTGTTGTGGCATTTGGTGATAACACTATCTGTCCTTATCAACACTGCTGTCTCTCAATCTAATCCTGGAAGGATTCCAGTGCTCTCACCACCAGCCAGGTTATGTCTGTGATAGGCTACCACTGCTGACCACTTGCCCTTGGTTGGAGTGAGCAAAGATGTTCACTTCATCCCTAAACAGGCAGTGTTCTGCCTTTAGAAAAATAATTGCGAGATTATCCTTTATACACAAAACTAAATGTGGTTGTTCCACACACACTCAGGGTGAGGACTGAGCTCATCTACTTGAACGAATACTAACAGATAAAAATAAATATTTGGAAGCTTTGACTTGGCACATATACTTTCCTCCCCCACTTTTCAAAGCAACACAGAAGTATTTCAGTTTAATGCAGAGATTTAACTGTTGAATGCGAATGTTTAAACAAGACAGCACATGAAACAGCCTTTTTGTTCAGACACTTTTATACCCATGGAAACAATCCTGTGCAATATGGATTATTGTGTCCTGAGGACTAGAAAGAAGAGGAGGGGCACACAAATCTCTTCAAAAGGTTTGAAACATATACGAGGCAAAGCAAATCTAAGGTAAGGAAATATAGTTTGCTGAAAATACAACTGTGACTGTGACCTGCTGACATTATTTCAGGTATCTCCATATCACAACAAGTTTTATTTTCTACTAGACTTGAAACTAGAAAAACACTACTGTATTTTACTAGAATGCCATCCCTAGTTTAATTCATCAGGTGCAACCTGGCGCAATCTCAACTTTGTAGCTATTTATTGGTAATTTATCTCAACTCCGTATAATGTGATCATAAAATTGTGAGGCCTACTTTATCATACAGAGACTGGAGAGAAACAGGGATGGGTGGGCTGGCAGACACACCATTCTTGCCACCACACTGTGGACTGAAGAGCAGAGAGCTTCACAGGAAATACATGATGGACCCCTTGTATAGCCTATGCCTTTTTCTTTTAGATGTGTGTTCAAACTAACAGAATCACTGTTTCAAATAATCACCCACATTTTCCGTCTATAAGACGCCCCACGTATAAGGCACCCCCAAGTTTCCAGCCTGAAACAACAGTCTTTCTACTGTGCACTTCTCTCATTGGCTTACTTCCGTGTAAAAGACAACCCTAAATTTTTAGTCTAACAGTTTTGGTTTAAAAAATATAATCTTATACATGGAAAAATACAGTACTTTCCCCCCCAACAAATGGAACAAGGCCTTTTGTGACTAGATCCTAACCCACCACACAAAAACCGCAAAGCAAAAGGCTTCTGATGCTCACAGGGGAGTCCTTATAAAAAGGTAACATAAACACAGGGGAAAAGATATAAAATAGCTGTTCATCTAATTCTTATACACTCACCACATGGAAATGATTCTGCTGAAATCATCTGACCTTTCACATTAAAATGGGAAGGACCATTGCCAAAGTTGCAGCTATACTAACATTTTTCAACATTACATTGGGACATCTGTGACAGATTTATGACTAAGAGCAGAATGACTAAGAGCGGAAGGACCAGATTGAATATACTAGGCTAGAGCAAGGTTTTATCCATGAGGAAAGCAATTTATTCACTAGAAATTTAGCAACGACTGCTGTTTATCTGAAAACAAGATTTTTTGATCCTCAACACAGTATGTTTGTGTGTAGCAAAATGGGAAAGAAATGTTATTCTTCTAAAACATGGGAAGAAAACCTGTGGACCTCCACAACTCTCACAATTCCTTAACTATGCTGGTTGAAGGCTAATGGGTATTGAAATCCAACACTGTTTAGGATTAGACTCTTTCTGTATTTAGCCAGATATTATCTGATGAGTGGCAGTGGCCATCCAGGTACTCAAATGGTGGCCTTTCTCATCACCTGCTATTTGACCCCATTAGCTAGAGATAGTAGGCACCAACCATAGATATTTTTGTGATCAAAAAAACTTCTGAACCCACCCAACACTCATTTCACACCTTACAGAAAGACTTCAAAATACTCAACGGCAAAGGCCACTAAGGAGTGCATATGATCTACTTAACATGGTACAGTATCGATTAACACACAAGAAACCTGAAAAGAACCATGAGGACAAGTGGTCAAACTCAAATTCCCAGTCCCTGCATCCCTCCTTCATTTTGTACAGTGCCATATAACCTTAAAACAAGTGTTCAGGACTATAGATGGGCGTGAATCAATGATTTGGCCGTTCATGCCAGTTCGTTTTTCAGCCAAACAGGTGTTTGGCAATTCCTAGCCCTATATCCTACAGCGGGTGCCCACTCACAGGCTATGTCCAAGCTTCCCTTTACTGCTCTGCCTCCTCCAGGTGCTGCACCTGAGTGAACGCCTGCCCGAAGCGGCAGGGCTGGGAACTGCCAAATACTTGCTCAGCCAAAAAACAAACCGGCACAAGCCAAACAGGCAGTTCGTGCCCATCTACATTGGGCAATTTGCCTTCAAGCTCTGCACTGAATACGGAAAAAAGGAAAAATGGGAGATGACTGTGTGTACGTTCCTTAGCACTTGGATAGAAGTTTTTCACTCAAGACGTAAATGTTTACATATTCACCTTTAGCTGAGTGCTAAATATAAATAGTTCCATATTAAAGCATGCATACATAAATCAAAGTCTGGACAGAAAACCATAGTCCCTTTCTTACCAGACATGTGGTACCCAGAGTTTTCTGAAAATGTATAAGTTAATTCTCTTTATTAAAGAGTTTATACTTGGTCATACTGAATCCTGGTATCTTAGAAAACCATGTCCTTGCAGCTATTAGAATGTCCTGTTCTGCTGGTAAAATGGAAAAAAGAAGTTACTTTATTCCTAAGGAGCATTTCATTCCATCGGTTATGAGCACTTACGCTAAGATAAACCTCATCGTTTTGCTTTTCATAGAAGTGATTCAGCCCTCTCATAGGGAAGTGGCACTCATCTCATATGTCAGAACACAATGAACTTAGAATCCAGCATCTTCCATAGGAAATATGCCTTTCGGCAACAAAAGCACTGTAGGGGTGGGCACAATCCATCCCCCTGTTCTTTTAAACTTTCAGAGTTTTATTTCATTCTCACAGGAAGCTCACCGCTATCACAGTCAAAATGAAATTGTCTGGAGAAAAATAAGTCAAAAGCAATGCTGTTCTCCTGTAATTATGTACCTGCTCAATGGAAGATGCATGTGCTTGAGCTGGACAGCTGCCATAGGCTGCATTATATTTTCTTTCCCCAGAGCAAACCAATAACGAGAAAACATATTTAATTATATCTCTTGAACAAGAAATCTGCTATCTCTTGTAACAGGTCACTCTGGATTCAAATCTGACGGCGAAAATGAAATGTAGTGGCTATGTGCTGCTGAACTGAAGTATATGAACTGAATGGCTTTGATTTATTTGTGCTTACTTGTCCTTTTTGTTATTTATGTCATGTTGGTTTTGATTGACTAGTTTGTTTATTTACTATTTTAAGTTGTATAGTGTATTTCATTGTATTTTGTTTATGTTTGTAAACTGCCCAGAGTAGCTTTCTGCTAGAGGGTCACGGTATATAAATCAAATAAATAAATAACAATAAATAAAATAAATATTTCTCCACTTTGCTTCTTGCAATAATTGAACACAGGACTGGGAGGAAGAGGCTGAGATAGCAAGCACACAACTGACACAACAGCACTGAGAACCAAGTGAGATTACAACACACATTGAAAAAAAGAGGAAGCTATGAAAGTCTGGATCCCAGAAAGTCTAGACATATTGCTGGTATCATCTAAAAAGGAACAGGACCCATTAAACTCTGGCTGTGGTCACAGGGGTCACATGTCCCCCACTTTCAATGGCATATTCCATACCTTGGTCATACTGCAGGGCAGCCACAAGGTATGTACACCTTGATGGGGGACCCCAATATGTTTTAACGTTAGCAATTCATTTTCTTCCATTTGTATCGTTATGATAGGCTACAAGGTTGATCTTCTGTGTTCGTTTATGAGGCACTGCAGACCCTTAACTTTGTGGTCGTACCCTGGTATGTTGCGTACTCTTTCATGATGGGTAGATTTTCCTCTGTCGTTCTGGCAACTCTGGAAGAAATTCATTGCAATCAATGGCCAATGTATCCCTACCCAGGGCGGTGCCACTTCCCAGACTGTAGACGGAGTAATGCGCTGAGATTGTGTGGTAAAAATGTTGACATAGGTGTACCAAGATATCAGCACTCCAGACACTTAAAATAAAAATGAACCTAGAATAAAATAAAAAATAAAGAAAATTACACAGCCAGCTGCCGGGCAGCGATGACAGCCTCCTTCAACAGTGACGTAGATTTGGGAAATTCCTTTAAAACAAGCCATTTTCTGCCTTATTTAATGGGTTCTGTGGATGTCCCACCCAAATTTGGTGTCATGATTTGCTGCTGAGTTTTAGCAGTGTAGCAACAGGGGAACATGGTGTGTCACAATGTTGAAAAAATTGGCTCCCAGATCACTAAAGGGCAAACTCTACATGAACACAAGTAATGGATCCTTGCATACCCACATTCAGTAACAAGCTACCTATCTTACAGATTTAGGAGAGATGGCTCTGCATCCCTGTCTTCTTTTCATTCTGTTCAATGCAGTTCATATTTATTCAATGTGCTTTTTTGGCTAGAGCTGAGAACTCTCCCAGGGTCAAAGACCTATTAATATTAACCGGGGAAAAAAAATTTAAGACAGACTTGTAAAAAGACACATAAAACCTTTGTTGGGTGGTTCTTTCAGTGCCTTCTCTTGAGCACAGTAAACAGGAAACTGGTGCCTCTATTATAAATTTTACTAACAAAAGTCAACTTGCACCCTCTCTAAAGTGAATAAACTCCCATTTTTCAGTTATACCAAGACTGTTACTTACAACATATATTCATCAACTGGTCCTCAAAATATGGCCATGCCTCAAGGCAAGCCTTTATTAAATGCACCATTTCCAAAGGTAGGTATGAATAATATTAGTCTGCTATAGCAAAAAAAAAAAAAGAAAAGAAAAAAAGAAAAAGAAAAAAAAAGAAACCCCCCCCCACACAAAAAAAACCAAAAAAAAACCCACAAAAAAACAAACAAGAGTCTTGTGGCACTTTGAAGGTGATGAAGTATTACATGGCACTAGCTTCTGTGGATCTCAGAGCTCACTTCTGGGCTGGAGTCCAAAAAAGCTAATGCCAAATAAACCTTGATAGCCTTAAAGGTCTTACAGGAGTCTTTGACCTCTATCACACACACACTAAATGTGCATGTTGATTTCCTGTGTACTTTCTCCAAAACTGGTCATGTGATATTTGATGCACACTTTTTATTTTATTTTTTTTTATTTTTTTTTTTGTACTGCCCATCTTCCAACGGAACTCTGGGCGGTTTACAACAATGTTAAAAACAACAATACAATGCAAACAAAAAGAAAAGGCCAGGGCAGTAAGAGGGAAACCCCTCAGCAAGAGGCGTCAAAAAACAAAACAAAACCCGAAAGATAAATTAAATTAAGTTAAAAGGTCGCCAAATGCCTCCCTAAAAAGCATGGTTTTAAGTGCTTTTTTGAAGGCGGGCAGGGAGTGTGCAAGGTGCAGCTCACTCGGGAGATGGTTCCACAGCGAGGGGCCCACCACAGAGAAGGCACGGTTGCGCGTGAGCGACTTCCGTGCCTCCCTGGGTGTGGCCACTCGAAGTGAGTGCGCCTGCGACATTCGAGTGGGCCTGGCCTCAGTTGACCTTTGGGAGATACGCTCCAACAGGTATTCAGGACCCAAGCCGTGGAGGGTTTTGTAAACCAAAACCAGGACCCTGAACCTTATCCGGAGAGCCACGGGCAGCCAATGCAGGCGTGCCAGAGCTGGGGTGATGTGATCGAATCTACGAGCACCCACCACCAGTCTGGCCACCGCATTCTGCACTCATGGAAGTCTCCGGATAAGGGTCAAGGGCAACCCCACGTAGAGGGCGTTGCAGTAATCAATCTTCGAGATCACGAGGGCCTGCACAACTGTCCTCAGGGAGGGCTCATCAGTCCCCACGGTTGCATTTTTGATGCTCTAGTCATGCATCCCCATGGGCCAAAAGTGCATCAAATTGCTGTTTTGAAAAATAAATTGAGCAGAATAACAAAAAATGCACACTAACTACACACCACTTACTTTTGATACACACTTCTGTTCTTCAAAAATGTGGATCGAAAAATTACAACCAGAGGGGCAAGGATCAGGAAATGCAGTGGGAGGCATGGCAGAGACATCTATTTTTTTGAAGCGCAGCACAGTGGGGACCAGCACTCCAGATGCGGATTTTTAAAAATGCACTTTTTAAGTGCAGTGTGATAGAGGCCAAAGGCTTCAACATGTTGGATGGAATACATCATAAGGTGTGTGGATGCTGGCAGGCGAACACACTATTTTCATAATTGTGTTTTTAATTAGTCATAAGGATTCTGGAAAGCAGAATAGTATAAGTGCTAACCAGTCCTTTGTATAATTCAGACTGGAAGAGATCAATGTAAACACAACTGGGAATGTCGAAAGAGAAGAGAAGTGTGCATGAATTCCCCTGTTACAACAGAAGGTGCAATTCAGTCAATTTCAGTAAGCGCTGCAGAAATTTCCTACCTAATAATGCCATCCTTAACAGTACAATACTTTAAGGAGGAAGGAGACTCTGGTTACGGATAAGATGGCAAAATCTTAAGCATCTATATGCATACAAACAAATCCTCCTTGCCTCTCCCAACATTCATGAGACTTAAGAGTAGTTTCTGTGTCTCATAAGAAATCTGCAAAAAAATAGCAAGCCAAAGAGGAGGAAATGCTGCAGAAAACCACTGAGACTCTGAGGCCAAAATCAGATGAGGCTCCAAATCATATTTTGGATGCCATGCATGCTCCCTTCTGTTTTTTTGCTGCGAAGTTTGAATCAAACAAACTTGGTGAATATCAACTTATCCAACCGACTTCATTTCTTTTAAGTGAACACCGAACATGCTGCTAGATTTGGACTTCACAGCAAAGCAGAAGTAACAGAAAATCAGAAACAGTGGTAGAAATTAAGAGCATGATCTCAGAGAATGTTTCTAAGCCAGTTTAAGTTCTTGCTCGTATGCAAATACACAGACAATAATAAGTGTCAATGGCGTATTCAACTCAACCTCCCCACCAGAGAGTATTTGCTGTTACCACAAATGAACTTACAACTTCAAGCATCCTTTATCCACACATTTTGCTAGTTTACCTAAACTTAAAAGGGCTAAATCAGCAAGAACAGGACAGGAGAGTTTAAAGGCTAGCATAAGGGTATGCAGTAAAACCATCCAGTTCAGTAGCAGGATTGTATTCTAAACTGAGCTACAACGACATACTATTAGCTTAATTATACTGAAGCATATTTTATGTTAAAGCATAATTTAGGATGTTAACAAAGAAAGCTAAAAAAAACTGAACTAGCAGTTTGGGGGGATTTTTTGGGCTGTGAGTGTGAAGGAACATTCTGAACAGTGGACAAAATCCAGTGCTTGCAAGCTTTCTTTGCTTCTGCTAAAGACTGGCAACTTTCTCTTTGGCATGCCAATGCTATAGGAGAAAGTTGCCAAAGTTTTTTTTTTTTGTTCTGTTTCACACTTCTTGCTAACAATGCCAGACCACACAGATAAGCAAATGAGTGAAGGGAGATAGGGGAAGAGAAATGAGATAGGAGAGGAGAGGAGAGAGAGAGCAGCCCTGCATACTAACATGTCAGTCTCATGTCAGAACTAGAAGTTCTTGTGGCCTCCATAAAGCATTTATATGCCTGGAAGCCAACAACTACTGGGATGTGGGGGGACACTTTTGATCAGGCTCTTGAGGTTCACCTGTTATGACTGAAAGTATGTTTCGCAAAACTGCTTGGCTGCCATCTCTACCAGTCTCACACGTAATTCCACAAGTCCCACCCCATCAAAAGTTGAACACTCCAGCTTCTGATGGCCCCAGGACTTCCATTTCACCTTCTGAACAGGTCACTGCTCTCCCAGAACAATTTAACTCTCCAAAATATTTGCTTTTCCTAAAGTGGGCATAGATACACGTTGCAATCAAGTAGAGCCTGGCTGTACTTTCACAATGTAGATCCTTTCCACTGGCTTCCTTATGGCATGCACCTCAACTCATGGGCCCAACTGCACCCTCTGTTGTAGTTCCACTTACAACAGGGTCAGACTTTCCCTCTCCCCACCTTGGCTCTTATAAATGCTTTCCATTAATTAGAAAAAGAGCCAATAAGATGTATGGGTGGGTGTGGATGACCTATGTTCTGTGATTTTGAAGGACAGGAGTTTGAAACCCAATCCTCTTCTTCAGATACAGCTTTACAACAGCCCTGCTGCTTCCTGCCTCTAGGCAGACTTGCTGAACCAAAACCATCCTGTCAAGAACTTTACAGTACATCTAAGATTAACCTCTTGGCAAACAGCATCTTGCCATCTTTGGAATTCTGGAGCTTGCCAAGGAGAAGTGGAATTTATTCACAAAGGATTGCAATTATTTGTATTAGTGGCCTATAAATGTATCGCCTGTAGCCTAGTCTTGCATCAGTATTATGATGAGGTGCAATGTAGTGGCATGGCAACTGCTCGGAGGAGGGGGCGGCTGTCAATGATTTCAGGAGCCTCCTCCCAGCACTTGCTGCTGGGCTGTCATGTTGTCCTATCGTGGTGAGGACGGAAAGAGTGGTGTGAGTGGAAGTGAAACTGCAACAGACCCTGCCCTTGCTCACACTCTCTCCCGCACGTTTCAGGCTATCTCATTGGAATTTATGGCCCATTGATGAGATGCCATTTGTATACGAGGGAAGGCATCCAACATGGAGAGTTTAAGAGATCAGGTTGAGGTAGGAAACCAAAAGTGTGCATAAGACCACAGGCAACAGAAGTGAAATGCCCACAGCAGCTTTGTTATGGATGACATAATAAAACATATCCACACCTATCAGTTCTTGCTGCTTTACTGCTAAAGGGAAAATCCAAACAGGAGAAGGTGGGTTTGCACAACCCACCATAGTTTTTCTTGTTAATTTTATGTAACTGCCTACTTCCCTCCACAGATACAAGGATCCATGGACAAAACTGTGTAGTGACAGGATGTACACGTATTCTCTCAGCAATTGCAACTCCTCCAATCATAGTAGAATATCTCTTGGAGGAAACCGCCTTTCTACCCCCATCCTTTCTGGAAATGTCTAATGAAGGAACAGTTAGGCAACCAGAAACATGAATGTCTGCACAATCTAGGCTCACATTTTTGTCTCCCTACTGCCACAATTCAGCTTTTTATTTATTTATTTATTTATTTATTTATTTATTTATTTATTTAGCTTGTATGCTGTCCACTCCCCAAAGGTCTCTGGGTGACTCACAATCAAAATAAACAATTCAGACAATTAGCATATCAAAACTCCAATACAATAAAAAAATAAAAACATTTAAGTACTGTACAATAAATACAATACATTGGAATGTCATCAATGTCGGCACCAGGCGGGTCTCACTTGGGAAGGCATTCCATAATCTGGGGGCAGCTGCTGAAAAGGTCATGTTCCTACAAGCCATCCCTTTCACCTCCTTGAAAGATGGCTCTTTCAGGAGGGCTCCCTGGCTAGATACTGCAGAAATTATCTCCGGAGGAAACAATCAAGGTTTATCATGCTGTCACTGAACAGTCTGAATTTCCCTCTCTGGGATTCTATGAAACTTCCTTCCCATCCCTAATCAAAGGAAAGTGGTTTAGCCTTTGTCTTCTAGTTTTGTCTACATGTTTAAGCATGGTAGGCAGGAATCCCATGCAGAGAAAAAGTAGCTTGCTTACATGAATGACCTCAACCTAGACAGATAAAGCATGCACATCAAGTTCACTTAATATGCAACTATGGTACATGAAGGTACTGTATTCTTGAAATACCTTAGAACCACAAGGTGGCTTCCATGATACTTACAGCAGAAACAGTCAAAGTGTAATCACTCACCTCAAAATAAGAAGAGTAAAAACACTCAGAATATTTGCAGGATTAATAAATCCTGTACTGGACAATGCCTCAAAGCACACCACATTTATATATCAACAAATCACTGTACAAGGCGTTCTTAGATAAACCTGTCATTGTGAGCCAACACAGCTAAATAGCTGCTTCATAAACAGTAGATGTTAGAGAAAACTAGCATAACTCAACACAACTGTCAGATCTTTCCATACAAACATCTTCCAGCAAAGAGAAGAATGTTCACTTTCATGTGTTTTCAACTGATCCAGCTGAAGGACTTTACCCTTTCGTCTGCCTGTTTGAGCCAAATTAAATATTTATCTCAGCCAAGGGTGGGCTACGGGTGACTCTTTTAATCCAGTCGGACTGCAGATAACACCAGCCTTTACCAACATAGGTCATGTCTAAAGGGAGCTACAATCTAAGCCTCATAGGAGCCACCAATTGCCTGTTCCTTTCAAAAGGCATGCCATCACTGAATTGCAATCCCCTATACTGTACTCCATAAACAAAATGGATCCAGAGTACAGATCAATTATCAGTGTTGCTTTCTCTCTGTTACATACTAATCCAGCCCCACTTCTAGATCCAGGAAGGTCACAGATTTTGGCTTCCATCACCCAATGCCTTTTATATTTTATAGATCAAAGGAAAACTGGGGGCTTGGGGTCAGGCAGCATAGCAAAACAAGTTTTAAGAAAGATTGTGAAGATTCTCAGTCATCCTGGTGAGTTTATCTGGAAGCTGAGTCATGGCAACTGGACTTCTTTTCTTGAGAGCTTGAAACATTTCACTACTCATCCAAGCAGCGTTGTCTGTCTGAGGAAAGTTAGTGGCGAGTCCAATTTATGGGCTTATTTAAACCAGGGTGATGTGAAATGAAGGTGAATTATAAAATGGAGGACTCGCCACTAACTTTCCTCAGGCTGAAGAAGTTGCTGGGATGAGTAGTGAAACGTTTGAATCTTTCAAGAAAAGAAGTCCAGTTGTCATGACTCAACTCCCAGATTTAAGAAATAATGTTTACCACATAATAGTTTTGAAAAATACTACTAACAGCAGCACAAAATGGGATACTAAAGTGTTGGGGCATGTGTGTCTGCAGCCCAAAGGTTTCTGGGGTTCCAACTCCCATTACCTCTCAGTACTGAATACTGTACTCTGGCTACAGTTTATGGTAACTGTAATCTAACAGGACCTGGAAGGCCAGAGCTGGCTACTGTTGCATTCAACTGTTATTCAAGCTTTATACCACCAAGGGTGCAATTTCAAGAACAAAGCAAAAAAATGAAAGCTACACTGCCTATGTTTGTAACAAAATCTTACTCATGTTACAAAACATGTTTACTAAGCATACATCAGGAACAAAATCTTAACTCAGCAGTAAAGTAACTTAATATGTCCAGTACATTCCAGGTAAACAGAGCATAAGATGGTCTAAACGTTTTCGGAAACAACATAGTGGAAGCAAAGGAACCAGACACAAAGGAGTACAGTATATTCTTCCCCTCCTAATTCTTGGTGCCCCCCCCCCGACAGGACTTGAAATGGGGGATAAACATGGTGGACATACACAATAAGCAGAGACAGTAGACTATCTGCTCAACTAAAATTAAAAAAAAACTGTTATCATTATTGTAATTCAATACAGTAACCCCCGTTGATCACAAGGGCAGGAACCCAACACGACCCGCAATAATGGGAAATGTGCATTATGCAGGTGCTGGGTTGGTCAGGACTGGGGGGGGGGGCTGTTTGGGACCTCCTAGGCCTGGACAGGCCTCCAACAGGCCTGAGAAACAGGCCTGAGAAACCCATTGAAGGCTGCTCAGGGCAGCGCCCGGCCTGGGGTAAATGTACAAGGCCTCAAACAGGCCCACACAGCTTGCCCCAGGGGGGCTTGTCTTCATATACTGCAGTCCTGTGATATACTGGGACCAAAGGATATAAACCACAGTACAGCGGGGGACGACTGTCTATGCCATTTATACCATCTCAAACGAGGTTAGGCTGCCAACTGATATATTGGCAGTACTATAAGATGCCAATATGGTGGAGATGGAAAATAGATTTAGCAGCCTTTCTTCAAGTTATTCTTCCCCCATTTAAAAGTGTTCTTATACATGGGTGGCATTTGGGTCCATTTCATTCTATTGCCATCTAAGATGACATATGTTTAAAAGCAGTACTTAGGAATCAGAATCCCCTCAGTAAGGAATTAGAACTTGAATGACTAATACAAAAGTATTAGTACAATTAATACAAAAGTGTGCCTGTAAGTTCTGTTACTATTTTCTATTGACCAAAAAAAAAGTTGGAATTGGTTAATGGTTTCGTGGCAGGACATATCCTTTCTGCAAGAGTACCCTTTCTGGGTGATCCAAACACAGCAAGTAAACAAGAACCCTGGCATTTGTACAACTTAAACTTCTAAGCTTTCCCAATCGTCATTTCAGAAAACCCCAAGGCCCCTCCTCAGCTGAAAGCCACATGAACTTGGAGAAGACCAAGTTCTTCCGAGATCTGGGGTGTGGCTGGTGCAAAATTCTCCAACCAAGGAGAGAAGATGAGATCATAAGAAGCCATCTGAAAGGCACAAGAAGCCACCCATTTTAAAGGCTCCTTTTTTCTCCCCACAAACATTTTTTCTCGGTTTCTTCTTTAGAAACCCTCCCCTTGCCAAGAAAAGCTCAGTCCTCATTTCGAAAGACTTCAGAATCCATCGACAGAGAAAAAGAAATAAAGCAGTGGATGAACTTTTAGCCGTTTTGCAGTTCCATAGCCCGCCACCCCCCCCCCAACTTTGTAACATGCCAACGCCTCTCTCCAAAACAACCACCCCAATCCAAACAAGATGTGAGATCCTCCTCTTTAAAAAGTCGCTTAGCAGACAAAAACTCGAATTGTTTCCCTAAGGACCCAAGATTGCTTGGGTCTTAGAAGAGAATTCGTTGTATGGAAATTCAAACTCCCATCTCCTCCACCAAAACTGGAACCGCAACAGCTTTTTCTTCTTTCACCCGAGAGACACTTGACTTCCTCCAGAAGCAATTAAGAGACTCGTCTGCCCCCATGACCAAAATGCCCTTTCCAGCTAACTGGAAAGTCGGTGGACCCTGAAAGCAAAACTTCCTATTTTTAAGTGCACCTTTCTTATTTAAAAAAAACCAACGGTTTGGGAAGATTTTCTTTTGATTTTGGCTCATTGGTTGGCTTGTTCCCCCCCGCCCCCCCCCCCCGCCTCTATCCAGCCCTCCACCTCCGGCCGCCGCCCCGTCCCACTGATCCCAGTCTAAAAGGGAAGGCGGGAGCTCCGCGCGGGGGTCCGGTGCTCCTTCCACGTAGCACCACCACCACCAGTAGCGCCCATTTTATGCGCGACGCGACCGCTTCGTTAAGCCGGAGCGTCTCCTCCCAAGCCCAATGTGGCCGCGGCGGGGCTTCATCCGACGGCTTCCTCCCTAAGCTCGCCACCGGGACGGTCAGGTGGAAAAAGGGGGGTGAGGAGCCCTTTTTCTGCAAAAGGCGATGTCCGCCCCCCATCCCCCACGCTGAGCCCGGTAAGGCAGTTACTTCAACCAGCAATTACAGATCAATACACAACACCCGGCTTATTGTTTTTATAAGGGAAAAAAACATCAATGAGGAGGAGGAGGAGGAGGAGGAGGAGGAGGAGGAGGAGGAGGAAGCAATTGGGAGGGGAGCCGGAGCCGCCGCCGCTGCAGCTCTATGAGAACGAAGGAAAGCCGTAAGGGGCGGCAATGCACGAACGCCTGGACCATAAATCACGGGCATCTCCCCTCCCCCCATGAAGCCACCCCCCTACACCCCACCCCAGACCCCCTTTTCTCGAGGCGCCGCTCACCCAGAAGACGAAATTGAAGACAAAAAGCAGGTATTTGATGCACTTGGTGCAGCCTTCCACTCCCATCGCGGCGGCTTTTTCTCAGGAGGGCGGCAGGGATGTGGTGGTGGTGAGCTCTGTTTTTGGGGCCTGGCGATCTCCCGAGCAGGCGGCGGAGGCGGCTCTCGCAGAGGGTGGGCTCCGTGAGTGAGTGAGGTGGCTGGTTGCGCTCGTCTACCCCCCTCCCTCCTTCCTTCGCGGGACTATACCGAGCGCCCGGCTGCTTCCTCCGATTCCCACCGTTATTTCTCCTCCCTCTCCCCCGCCTGGCGCCTCGCCAGCCTCCTCCTCCTCCTCCTCCTCCTCCCCACTCCCACCGCTCGGGTTGGAGACCGGAGAGAGAGAGAGAGAGAGAGAGAGAGAGAGAGAGAGAGAGAGAGAG
>JAHTLZ010000016.1:70248260-70261478 GCA_023846285.1 Phrynocephalus versicolor
AGAGAGAGAGAGAGAGAGAGAGAGAGAGAGAGAGAGAGAGAGAGAGAAGCACTGCCTCCTTCTGGCAGCTGCGCCGCGTTGCCGACGCGCTTCTTCTTACATCAGCCGCCGTCGGCCAGGGCTGGTTCAAGGATGACGACGAGCCTAGTGGAAAAAGCCGGGGGGGGGGCTGCGGAGAGCGAGCGGGTGAGTGAGCGAGCAAGAGGAGGGGTGGAAGTGAAACACCGGGGAGGCTGTGTTAGTCACAGCCCTCCACAACTTAAAAGCCAACGCAGAACGGTTTCGCCTGTTCACGCGGACTTCAATAATAATAATAATAATAATAATAATAATAATAATAATAATAATAATAATAATAATAATAATAATAATAATAATAATAATAATAATAGCCGTTGGTTGTTTCGTTGTTATTACCCGGCCACCAATCAACAGGATTGTTTGGGAAAGGGCTGTAAACAACCAGCTGGCCATGCTTGTGCAGTACTGTATTCCTCATTTCTTACGGATTTCCAAGACCGAACAGACGATCTCACAGCCGCACAGCTGCTGGCTGAAGGACCAAACGGATCTGAGGAGCAGCACCTTCCACATCACAGCCAGATTCCTCCGTTGCAGGGGATAGTGCGGGTGATGTAAAGGCACTTTGAAGGACAATTAGCTCAATCGTATTTGGGCTAGAACTCTACCTTCTGCAATACGTTGCTTGTTAGCACGATTAACACATTTAAACGCACAACCAGTGAAGGTACATAACAGATGGCACTGCTGAAAATCTTTGGTTATGGTGTTGTGTTGTTACAGTGGTGACCAACTCTTTGTGACCCCATGTCCATGGAGTTTTTCTTGGCAGGAATACTGTAGCTTGGTTCTAATTCTTTGAGACCTCACTCCTTTCTTCTGAATTTATTCAAGACACTGCAGGACCTGAGGGGCCCAAGAACCCTCCTTACCATCTCATTTTGAGAAGTTGAAACTGTTGGTCTCCTTAGGAAGAGAGGTTCAGCTGAAGTCTTCCACCAAACATGTTCCCATATGCCCAGCAATTTCTTAATTGTATTTTTTAAATTACATACTAAGACTCTTTTTTTCTTGTTCAGCTGGACATCACAACTTGTTCATTTTATTTCCTTTTCTTGGTTTCTGTTGTTTTTCACTTTCTTTTGAGGCCAAGTCTTCTGAATCTCTCTATGTAATCCTGATGACTTACTTCCCACTGACATCTTCCAAACTGCAAATAATAAGGCAATTCCAAAATAGTATCATTTCTGATGCAGTTGTGGATGAGTACCAGTGGCCTTATGTATACCCTTCAGCTAGTCATCTTCTTTGCTTCCAACACTCCTGATATGTCTGAAGAGAGTAAATATCTTAACAAGTTTTCCTTGAGAGTGGTAAGGAGTAGCACGGGACTTAAGTCCTAGTGATTTTACTTAACATTTCAGTTAAATTCTGGTCACTGAGAACTCTTCCAGGGAATCCATAGGACTTCCATGATTTTCTACATGGTGAGTTTGCTCTTTTTATTTATTTATTTATTTATTTATTTATTTATTTATTTATTTATTTATTTATTTATTTATTTAGAATATTTTTACCCCACCTTTCTCCTTGGAAAAGGACCCAAGGGGGCTTACAATAATGAGGAATAATATACAAACCAGAACATTAAAAACATATTCAAGTTAAGAACAGGGAATTAGAAGGGGCATCTTAGAATAACATTAAACCTACAAAGAGCAGGCAGGTAACATTAAAGCTACAAAGGTAACATTAAAGCTACAAAGAGCAGGCAAAATTTAAAAAAAAAATCTTGCTTCTGGTCTGCTTCTTTTCCTTTAGTAGGATAAACTTAGGCTCATCAGCAGCCACCAAAAAGGCTTTAATGCCTGTTGCACGAGATTCAAGAGTCAGACCTACACAAAGTAGTTCCAAAACAGCACAAGCTTTAATACTAATTAATTCAGCTGCTGCTTCCTCCTTAGCCTTCCTTAATATTCAGCATTCACAGTTACGGAATCTTTGCTCTACTGCTTGTGCTATTCTATGCCAAAAGAATCCATCCTGTGTCAAACCCAAGGTCCTTTCTGATCCAGAGTGACCCATCTCATGATGGATACTATCTCAAGCCTTCTTCCTATGGGTGTGTGTGTGTGTTGTGTAGTTACAGTCGTGACCGGCTCTTCGTGACCCCATGTTCATGGAGTTTTCTTATCAGGAATACTGGAGTGGCTTGCCAGTTCCTACTGCAGGCGCCTACAGCACATGGTATTCCCTGGTGGTCTCCCATCCAAGTACTGACCATGGCCGACCCTGCTTAGCTTCCGAAATCAGGCGAGACCAGATGTGCTTGAAGGATCATAAATTGCTCCACGTTCTCTCCCCTCCTGTACATTCCAATAAAGGACACCACCTGACATTTAAAAAAACCTTACATATTCAGCTTCATCTTGGGCTGGTTTATACTTTCCAATCTAGAGGAGCATGTTAGCTCTGCATCCTTGGCTGATAAATTGTTTTGAGACAGGTGGTGCCTCAGTACAGCTGCTGTTCCTTTCCAGTGACTCTCTGGATGCAAATTAGTCATCACAGAGATTGCATGAACCCGGATGACAGCCTTGCAAACCTCAGCATCCATTGATTTATATACATTTTAGGATTTTGCTGACATCTAGGTAACATGTTGGCAATCTATTAGTCTCATTCCATCCTCATCTTCCAATGAAGCATTTTCTTGTCAGGAGAAGAAGAAAAAGCCATCTACATTTTTCCATCCAGATCTATAAACAGTTTCCAAACTGAGTGAGGCTGACCCCCACCTCTAGCTTTTAGGATGCAATTTGACTGATATGTTAAATAGACATTGACTGTCATTATTTCACACAGCTTTATAAGAAGAATCATACCTGTTTCGGCAACAGTTGCTTTTGCACCGGGTAACTGAATTCACTGTAAATCAAACTTCTCCTGGTGCAAGTAGTGATACGAAGATCACCATTCTGGCACTGATATTATGCCACCACTAATCCTGTAGACATCTATTTCCAATGTACATGGAAGACTCTGGTGAGCAAACCCCAATATAGGTGTGCACTCAATTATTGTTTCAAGATCCAAGAGGCCATCTGGCAGTTGTTATACCATTTATGTTTGGGCGAGCAATACCCAGAACTTTTATTACTCTTGGAGTTACTCACCATTAGTGAATGTAATGGCTTGGCCATTACAGAATACCTCAGCAGGAATCTTCTACACACTAGTGCAGTGTTGGTGAACCAATGACATGCGTGCCAAAGGTGGCACTCAGAGCCCTTTCTCTGGGTACCCGACATCGCCCCTTCACAGCCACCTGGATTCAGGTTTAATTGCTGTATGGGCACTTGGTGTAAAATTAGTGGGTTTTGAATCTCATTTTGGGCATTTGTTCTCTAAAAGGTTCGCCATCACTGCACTAGTGAATGCAAAGAATTTCTAAAGTTCATTGAGAATTGTGAGTCCCTGGTGAAACAGTACTACTGCCACTTTTCTCTTTACCAGTCTCTATTCCTGTTGTGGATGTTGGGTGGCACAAATATTTCACTGGCATTTGAAGTGGCTTGAACTTAGCTTCAGTTTATGATAACGGAACTTCATCAGTACCTTTGCCAGCCATTCCTCATGTTCTCCTTGGATGACCAAGAAGACCATCAGATCCTCCAGAAATCCAATTACTTCAGTTAAATTTTTAATCATGGATGGCGTCCCCCATTATGTACTGAACTGGGGCTGAGACGTTTTTTCAGACCTTAAGGCATTTTCGATTGCCAGTTGCCGAACAGAGTGGCAAAGCTGTTTTCTCACAATTTGCCATCCCACTGGGACTTGACAATGTTTGTTCTTGATATCCAAAGCATATTTGCATTTAGATCTGGCAAGCAAGGCAAATGCCTGGTGTATTCTAGGCAGGGGGTCAGCATCTTTCTTAAATTGTCCAGCTTTCTCGCAGCCCACCACCCCCCTTCTTCCTTACCAAGGCTGTTACAGGAGGTGCCTATAGGCTTCTCGTTTCCTCAGTAACCCCCAAGGGCAAACACTTCCTGCAGACGCTTCCTTTCATTATGTGGGATCCTCAGTCTATTTAAACGGTATAGTTTACCTTATGCAATGACACATAATCACCGAATTTAGATCCTTTCAGCTCCTGCAATATTTCCTTTTCACATCTGGTTACACCTTCCTTTTCATGGGCCAACTGATAAGCTGTATAGCTTTGAGTCATTTCTCTGAACCCTGCATTCTTCTGGTTCTCTTAGTTGCTTATTAAATTCCAATGAACTGTAGTTGGGTTAGGTCCATGAATACAGACTTTCTGAATTGTCATAGCAATCTACAGATGAAACAGCACAATTCCTGGTTATGGGTTTCTCTGGTTACTTGTGATCATCTGCTTGGGCTTGGGGAAACAAGGGCTTAAAGTTTCCCCGGTGCCTATGTTGAGCCGTCCCTTTGCAACTGGCCATTTCTCTTCTCAGATTCTAAATATTTGATTTTTTCCAGTTTGTTTCCACTATCATGGCACACTTCCATTGCCCTTTCTGCAACATTCTGCATTTGTTCAGCTTCTTTCTGCTCCCCTTTGCCACTCAATTCTGGTTTCTTTTGGGTTGTCACTAATATGCTCTCTAAAATTTTTACTGAATAAAGGTGTTCTGCACGAGACATTCTCCGTGGTTTGTGGGCGAAAACGGTGCCTTTGCTTTTTCAAAGTAGTTATCAAGGGCAGCATCCTCTCAGGAACTGTTCCTGTACATCCAAGTTAAGATCTCGTTCAGATTTCTGCTTTCCTTCAAACCCTTTCTTAGCAAATGCATGCCATACACTTAAATATCCAGTAGTATCTTGTATTTTGAGTCTCTCCTGATTTTTTTCTTTTAACTCAGAAACTGAAACAATATTGCCAAGTACCATTTCACATGTTGTAACATTCCCCTGATGTAGCATTCCGGCTGGCTGCTATAGCTACATGCGGACCAGGAGGGACCAAAGGCTGCTGTTTTTCATATTTTCATATTTTCTGGGTTTTAAAAAAATCATCTTCAGTTAATTTCCTGGCTTGAACGGTGAAAACAGTGCCATCTATTTCCCCAGAGAAATAGTCTGAGAATGTCTGAGAACATTTTTGGTTCCAGGTTGACATCTGCTCCTGCAGCCCCAGCCGCCCTGTCAGTCTGTTAAGCTCAAGCTAACACTTGATACTGTGATTCAGGGGGAAATAGGGCGCTTTTACACGACCTCAAAAATCCACTGGCAACTTAAATTCGGACCAGAGATCGGGGGGGGGGGCGTTGTTCTGCTTCCTCTGTTCCCACCCTTCTGCACTCCATTGCTCCTGTCTGCAGTGAGGGGAGGGAGAAAAAAGGGAGAAAAGAATGCAGGCTCACCTCCGCTCACCTCCATCTGCCATTGGAGCAGCCCCATAGGGATTCCAGGCTGTTAAAGAGGTGGCAGGGACAAAAAAAAAAAAACAAAAAAAAAAGGAAGGCGAGGAGCAGCAACAGAGAAGGCCCCTTCACGGAGGACTCATCTGCACCCTGAAATAACCTTCACCTGGAACAGACTCAAGGAGCTGCAGAACAGGAGTTTGCACAATTCAAAGTTGGAAAATTGCCATCCGTAGGCCCAATCCCACCAGCTTCTTTACAGTAGTTCTCTTCTGGCAGGTCTATTGGGAAGCCATGGTGGTATCCCTTGGAATATGCCCTTCTGTCCTCATATAATGGTATATAGTAGCCTTCCCCAATCTGGTGTCTTCCAAATGCCTTGCACTATGCATCACTGATGTAAGGATACCGGTTCCTTAATAGTCAGGGACCAGCATTCTGTAAATACTCAGAGATTTTCCTTTTTTTCACACCTTGATCTATCCAGAACTGTTCCTACTACATCAGATAGTTTCCATGGTGGAAGCACTGCATCTTTGCAATAGCAAAAATAACATAAAAATAACGATCCTTTCTGGATGGTCCATTCTTGACTCATATTAAAATACAGTATTCTTCTGTGTGAGCAGTACAATCTATGCAGAAAGCTTATATATGTATCCTCTACATGAAGGTAAGATTGGGCTTAACAGTTCTAATGGTATTACACTCAATGTTGTTGTACGTTCATGTGTTAGCCTGCAAAACCAAACCAGCCTGTTAAAAGTTACTGAACTAAATACAGTACAGCATATTAATGGACCTGTGACCTTACTGCAACATGATTGGCTTTTGTTTTGTTTTGTTTCTGCTGAAATTGATATTTGTAAACATTTCACGGTTTGGGTCCACAGCTGTTCTTGGCTGCCTGAATTTTAGCAGGCACAACGGAAGGTGTGTGTGTGTGATTCATTTCTGTGTGTGAGATTACTAGTTGGTTTTTGACCATTAGTATTATAGTGTGTTTATATTCTAACCTGCCCTGCTGGTTCAGGGGCATTTTTTATTTTTTTTTACCAGCAAGAACCTCAGTGTGGAAAGAACTCATCCTAATCCTAGGACCAGCTTAGACAGATCTTGTCCTCAATTCTGATTATGCAAATTTTGGCTTGGGAAACAGTTGGACTTTTAAAATTACAGGTAGAGATGGGCACGAATTGAAAAAATGGTGTTTCGTTTCATTTCATTTCGTTAAGGAGTTTGGTTCGTTTCGTTTCGTTTTTTGCAAATTTTTGTGAAAAAAATTCATTTCGTTGTTTCATTAATTTGTTATCCATTTTTATCTGCTTTTTCCCCCAGCGTGGGAGGAATAAAGAGGGGGAGCGTCATTGGAGCCACGCTGCTTTGGCCGCCTAAGCGGGGCCTCCTTATCTCCCCTCCCGATCGGCCCTGTGATAAGGGGCCCCAGGAGGGAGGCGCAAGGGGGCAGTGGCTTTGAAGCCACGCTGCTCTGGCCACCTAAGCACGACCTTCTTATTTCTCCTCCTGATCGGCCCCGCGATAACAGGCTGTGGGAGGGAGGCACAAGGGGGGCAGCTTTGAAACTGCACTGCTCTGGCTGCCTAAACATGGCCTGCTTATCTCTCCTTCCGGGGCTGGGCTGAGGCTCGAGCCCGCCATGTCCCTCGATGGCACCGTCGAGGTGCGTGCTCCCTCCATGCAGCTCAACATGAAAAGACCTCCGGACCATCACCAGCTAGGAGATATCTCCACCCACCCACCCCCCATTAACATAGTTTCATGTTAAAATTACCCCTAGGGACATTATTTGTTTCATTATGTAATGTAACGTAATAATGAATAACGAATAATGAAACAAAAAAAAATTCATTTCATGCCCACCTCTAATTGCAGCCCTTCTCTGGATCAGCCGTCCCATACCTCCTGTTTGCTTGGAAAGGAAAACTCCCATATGGTCCATTGGAAGCTTTTATTCTGATATGCAGGAGGATCCCAATAGGACTTCTGTTATCACCCTCAACATCATTTTAATACCCTTTATATGTACAGGGTGTCTGGTCCACCAGTGAGAGCAGAAGAGATGGGATAGGGGCTGTTCAGCTGTGGAAAGGTGTTCCTCTTGCAGGCTCATTTGGCACTAGTGCAGGTTTAATTTCAGTACCCAGATCCACTGTGGCTCTTGGCCAAAGCTGTAGAGTCCCAGTAATCATACTAGACTGGTGTGTGTGTGTGTGTGTGTGGAGGGGGGTTAGATTTCTGTTCTGTGTACACTAAATCATTGTGTTAGATTATACATTATGTTGAATTGTTTTAAATTGTGTATGGTTGTTTTGTTGCTTCTATCTCACTTTAAGATCTTGGACATAGGGCTAAGTGACTGCAGCAGATTATGATGCATATATGATTATCAACATTTTATCCTGGTAAAATGAAAGATTACCAGGATCTAGTACAGTATTTGATTTTTGTTTTATTCCATGTTGTAAGAGAGGTAAAGAGGAACATGTTGGAGGTTTTGCAGCCTTTTGTGCTGCCTTTCTTAGGTTCGGCTGGGAGGGATCTTTCTGGGCTGGGGGTGGCGGTGCTGTCAATGTATCCAGCACTAAACAATGATCGCTTCCCTTCCTCTGAATTCCAAGCGAGCCCCACCTCTCTGCTTGGTGATCTTTCTTTCTCTAGAGTTTGCTGGGGCCTGTTTTCTGAAAGAAGGCAGTTCTTCTGTTGATCAGTTTGCTGTAGATCTGAAGGTAACAAAATGTTTCATTCATTTTCCGACTAATGTCTCAGAATGAGTTATTGAGACTGTAAATGCCAGTTGATGAGATAAAAGCGACTACTCTGGGAACTTGAAGATATTGTGCTTTGTGAATCCCTGCATGGTTTTTTTGCAGCTCAAAGAAATGAATCAAAATCCAAAACTGTGCTACAGAATATATTGAAGAGGGCTCAGTCAAAATATCTGAAGGGCTCTTATGAAAATAGAGACCATCTCCATGCCTGGACTTATTTGAAAAAACATCAAGAAATGACATCTTATAGTGTTGTACACAAGACACCTGTAGTATGAATGCAACAGAAAATGTAACTGGAAAGGACTGGCCAAAGCAAAATGACATGGAGTCTCTTCTGAATGGCAGGCTCAGCAATATGTAGACTGGAACTAATATTTTCCTTCCTCAAAGAAAAGAGCTCCATCAGCTAGAGCAGGGGTGTCCTACTTTTTGCAAGGAGGGCCAGATTTGGTGAGGTGAAAATGTGCAGGGGCCGACCATTCAGCCTGAAGGGGAGACAAAGGGTGTGGCAACTGCAACAGGTGCAAATGCTCTGGTTTCAAGGCGCCCAAGGGCCCGGTGGCTGTTGCATGGCCCAGGAATCGGCCCACGTGCACCCAAGATGCACCACTGCTCGCATATGCTGCCCTCCCTCGCAAGGAGGTGGGGAAGACGCTGCAGCAACGGAGCCAGGAGCAGGTAGGCAGGGCGGGTGGCTGAGGGGATGGACGGAGGCAGGCAGGGCAGGCAAACCATAAAACTGCAAGCTGACGTCTCTAGCCAGCACGAGGAAGGGCTGGCCGGCAGGGATGAGTGACAGGCTGAGATGGCAGGGAGAAAAGGCTGAGAGCCACCCAGAAATGTAAATTGGGCTGCATTTGGCCCCCAGGCCAGATTTTGGACATGCCTGAGTTAGAGGATCACTACTCAACTTCGGAGACTAGGCTAACAGACAAAATTCTTTCCCTGGGATCTCTGACCTATTGTTCTGAAACAGGCACCAACTGAGATGAACTGGTGCTTGGCAAACACTCTCTTGTTTTCAATTTCAGTGAATTTATAAGACAACCATGGAGGGAAATGGAAGCATCAGGAGCTGGCAGAGGGAAGCCACATACTTATTCTACTGAAGCCCAGAGAGCGTCAGGTTCTGCATTGGGCTCAGCAAGGACATCACTTGCCCTTTGTGCCTCTGTCTTCTCAGTGCTGGGGAGATTTACTGCCTGGAGTACATTATGGTAATGGTTCGGCAACTGTAACAGCCGTGCCTGCATATATAAGGGAGAGACAGAAGAGCACTTTAATTTCATTTTCTTGGAAGCAGCAAGGAATCTCGTGACCTCCCATCTGGGCTTTGGATAACAGCATTAGCAATGATAGCCAAGGTCTAGTATTCTTTGCAGCAAAGCCTTAGCTACATTAAAACTCTTTTTCCATGCTGACAAATATGATTCCCCCCCTCCACCCCGCAAGGGTGCTATTGGGTGGTATCCAACTGATGGCTGGTGGAACACTTTTTGATCTAATGGAGGCATTTGTCAGTGGAAAAGGGATGTGGGTGATTCAGGGCATACTCTTCCCTCCCCCAATCTACCTCCAATCTACCTCCCACTTTGTTACAAAGTTCTCCTGAGTCTCTTGATTAGATTTGACGGGACTGCTAAGGTGGTGGAGGAGGAAGATGCCTGAAAAATCACTTCTCCGTTCTGTTGGACTGAAGAGCTCTCCATCACCAAAGGGGTGCCAATGGACACAACCCACTGGACTGTAGGGCAAGAGTCACAGGAGGGAGAACAGAACCTCCGCTATCCAAAGGGATGTGATCATAATATCAACATACAAGGAGGAATTGGGGATTCCTCATCATAGTGTCTTTTGACAGTCTTTCCTGACACGGGTCCTCATAGGAATGCAAAATGCTTTTTCCATTATTTATAGTGTGAAACAAAGTGGGAAAATGCTAGTGTTGGGAACTCGCTGCAGGAGTTTTAGGTCAGGTTGACCAATGCTACCAATGCTACCGCTGAGATCACTGAGATCAGCTCAGGAAGGGAAACTGTTGGGTTGCAGGGCGAGTGGTACACCAACAGAATCCCTATCCTTTCTGGTCCACTCAACACCACATGTAGACACTCGAAACCGGTGAACTGGTGAATTGGGTGCCAGGTAAGAGAGATGGACTGATGGAAGACCAGTGCGACCCCCACTCCCCGCCTCTGCGAGCGAGGCTGCTGCAGAACCTGGAAACCTGGAAGACAAAGCTGGGAGAGACCAACCCCTCCCGCCTCGTTCCACCAGGTTTCTGTAATACATACGAGGTTGGTTTTCTCATCCAAGATTAAATCCTGGATGATCTGAGTTTCGTTATTGACCGACCTGGCATTCAGCAGCAGCAGCCTCAGATCCAGAGAAACACAGCTGCCAAGAGCAGCAGGCATCTGGGCATTAGGGGCTGGACCAGGAGGAGAGACAATCTGTCTTTGAGGGACCTTCCTCCTCCTGTAATGGCATGTCTGACCCCTACTGCGATATCATCCTTGGTCCATCACCTTCTGAATGGTGGCATCTCTTCTTGCCTCCCCAGCACTCCCCCCCGTGGCACAAGGCGATAAGGCAAGCCTTCAAGCTGAAGTAGCTGCTAAACAACAAGATGTCCTCCTAACCCTCCTGAAAAAAATTAACCAGAGCAGGCTGGAAGTACAATGGTCCCTCGCCCTTTCGCGGTTCATATACTGCGGTTCCACTTTATCATAGGACCACAGTAAATGAAAAAAGCCCCCTGGGTTAAGGGGGGGAAAGGTCTGTTTCAGGTCCCCCATGCTTAACCCCAACCTGGCACTGTCCCGAATGGGCCTGCGAGGGCCTTCCCAGCCCTTCTGGAGGCCCCAAAAGGGCCTCCCTGCGAACCAGAAGTGACTTCCCAATAGCTAAAAATAATTTCTGAGGCCTCTGGTAAGTACAAGAGCCCCCAGCTAGGTGCCCCAGCGCTGACCTGACCTGTATCCGCATATCACGGATTTTCAATTATCGCGGGTCAGGTTGGGTCCCTAACCCCCGCAATAGGCGGGGGTCACTGTATCTTCAAAAGCAACCACTCCCCCTCAGTCAGGCATAAGTCATGGGTGGTAAGAGGGAGGGAGAGGGTCCTCTCAGAAATGTCCAGCCGGTGTAATATAGCCCCCTTAAAGAGAAATATATATTTGGACTGTAAAATAGCAATGTCTTTACCTGGGAATTTAGAAGTTCATTATGAGAAAGAATCAGTGGATTTGTACAAACATTCATGAAGGAAATTGAATGTTTTGTGTCTTTTGTGCCTCGTGGCACAGTTGTTAAGTGCTCATCTCCGTATTCAAGCCAAGGAACCAGTGTTGTACAAGTCCATAGCCACGTGGACAGCATGGCTGCAAGGAAACACTGTTTTACCTTCCCGCTTTTTATGGCAATACCTATTTATCTATTTGCATTGACATGCTTTCAAACTGCTAGATTGGCAGGAGCTGGGGCTATCAGTGGGAACTCGCTCTGCTGCGTGGCACCCAGGATCCGAACCACCAAGCTGCCAACTTTGCTGCCAATAGTTTCAGAGGCTTAGTCCGCTGAGCCACCATGCCTCTGTAGCCTGCATAATTACTTGTAAATTGCCCAGAAAGTCCCTTAAGCACTATGGGGCAGTATATAAGCAGAACACATTGCTTTTTTGCTTTTAAAAATGTATTTATTTTACTAATATAATGTAGCAATAGTTTTACCAGCTTTACACAAACCACTTCTTTCAAAAATATCCACTCTTTTCAGCATCACCAAAGAAAGTGCAACAGAATGTATATTTAGAAGAACCTATATAATTAGTTTTGTACAGACCTACCCAAACTAGGAACCCACAGTGCATGCCAATATATAATACTTGAAATTAGATGGCAAATCTAATTAGATGGAATCACCTTTTCTCCTGACCAGAGTAAATAACACTGCTTTTAAGGTGCATAATATGGTTTGTTGAGTGTTGTTTTTTAAGTGGCTTAGGTGAGCAGAAACATGGCGAGGAGATTAAACTTCAATCTTCCCTTTCCTGCCATGGTCCTGACAAATACCCCACCCCACCCCCCACCAGCTACAGTACTTTATACAGTATATCACAGAAGTGATTACACCTCCACACATTTCATAAATATTTTAGTATATCTGTTCATGTGACAACACTGAAGAAATGACACTTGGCTACAATGTAAAGCAGTGAGTATACAGCTTATATAACAGTTTGAATGTGCTGTCCCTCAAAATGATGCAACACACAGCCATTAATGTCTAAACTGCCGGCAACAAAAGGGAGTACACCCCTAAGTGACAATGTCCTAATTGGGCAGAAAGTGTGAATATTTAGTGTGGCCACCATTATTTTCCACCACTGCCTTAACCCTCTTGGACATAGAGCTCACCAGAGTTTCACAGGTTGCCACTGGAGTCCTCTTCCTCTCCTCCATGATGACATCACCGAGCTGGTGGATGTTAGAGACCTTGCACACCTCTCCCTCTCAAGATGCCCACAGATGCTCAATAGGGTTTAAGTCTGGAAACATGCTTGGCCAGTCTATCACCTTTACCCTCAGCTTCTTTAGCAAGGCAGGGATCATGCTCTGATTCAGTATGTCACAGTACATGTTGGCATTCATGGTTCCCTCAATGAACTCTAGCTCCTCAGTGCCGGCAGCACTCATGCAGCCCATGACCATGACACTTCCACCAACATGCTAGACTGCAGGCATGGCACACTTGTCTTTGTACTCTTCACCTGCTTGCCACTACACAAGTTTGACACCATCTGAACCAAGTACGTTTATCTTGGTCTCACTAGACCAGAGGACATGGTCCCAGAAATCCACGTTCTTAGTCTGCTTGTCTGCAGCAAACCGTATGTGGGCTTTCTTGTGCATGATCGTTAGAAGAGGCTTCCTTCTGGGACAGCAGCCCTGCAGACTAATTTGGTGCAGTGTGTGGTGTATGGTTTGAGCACTGACAGGCTGACC
>JAHTLZ010000016.1:70261488-70271817 GCA_023846285.1 Phrynocephalus versicolor
GGGGTGTACTGACTTCTGTGATATACTGAATATATTAGGATGAAATATGTTATAATAGGAACTTTCTTCCCAATGCTAGCATAATATGAGGAATTTATTTTTATTGGGATCATAGCAGAAGAATGAGAAAGAAATTGGACACTCCATCCCACAGACTGCCTCGCTATTGATCTTGTATGCCTCTGCCACTTTTTAGTTGCTGTTTATGCTTCAAAACAAGCCAACATACATTTAAAAGCAGTGATGCACTGAATGCTGCATCTAGTTTGGGACCATCCAGGAATGAGTTAGTTCCAGAAGTCAACAAACCACCAGCAATTCAAGAGCTTACCTTAAAAGTACCATAACTCAGTTTGCCATTGTGCGGTGAGGCGCTGCCCCCTGCTTAGATCATGCTCTAATCCAGCCTCAATATTTAGAGTTTGTGGGCTCATTTTTAAAAAGTCTTGTGGGAAAACATCATGGGAACCTCCCCCCTCCCTGCAATGTCATGGAAGTCTAATGTGTGCGTATATTGAATCGCCAAGTATCCTCTACCAAACATGCTTACATCCTGTTTATTTTCTCTCTGTTCTCATTATGCCATTCTGCATACAACATTCCATCCCCTAGGCAAGCGAGTGGCGTACTTACCCATCCTCTTGCACAGAGGAGAAACCTGTCCTGACAAATACTGACTGGGTTCCCTAGGATCATTTTATCTAAGGTTCCATTGCAGAACGTAAGTTTTTGTGTATTCCAAACTAGGCCAAATGAAAATTACAGATTGGCAGCAGCAGTGTCCGTCCATGCATTGTCCAAGTGCATGTTTGATACATCTGTTTAAATCTGTTTTACTATGTTTTGTATTTTTCATGATGTTTTGTGTTTGTTTATGTATTGGGGTTTATTGTTGGGTAGTCGCTTTTGGTGATGTGCTGTACACCGCCCAGAGTTCCCTACGGGAAAATCGGGTGGTCAATAAGTACAAAAATAAATAAATAAGATAAATAAATGGCACGTTTAGAAGCAACAAAGAACTAATGGTTAGACCAACTGTTAATCCCAAGTAGGGTAGACCTGTTGATTCAATAGACCTGTACATAACTTTTGTTGTACAATACCAAGTTCTTGTTGATATACAAGGTCTGCGGGAGCAGCAACAAAGGGCTGGATTTAAATCCCTGTTATTTGTAATGAATTCCTTTCCTCAGTTGGAAAGGTACTGTATATCATGATTGCAATTTCACATCACTCCTGTAGTGAAACAATACCTTTTTAGTTCTAGTGTCTCTCTGTTATGCTATGTCCTACGAGTAATCCAACAATATTGTGACTGACTTTTTGCCATGTTCAAGGCTCCCATGTTTTTCTTGGCACATTTTAAAAGATTCAGTGGTCAACAATCATTAATGACACAAACAGTTAATCAAGAACTCATCTATGAAATTGTATATACCAGGCCGCCTACACCAGTGGTTCCCAACCTTCCTAATGCCGCAACCTTTTAATACAGTTCCTCATGTTGTGGTGACCCCTTGCTCTGCTTGGAAGAGGCCACGAGCCCCCTTTGGCAGGCTACTGCCACAGGTGCCATAGAGAACTTCCCTCTACAGGCATCCTTAGCCAATCACAGCCTCTGGTGCCATTGACTGACATCTCCTCCATCCCCTCCAGCTATCAAGCTGCAACTCACTCTTTCCCCCCCTCCTCCCGCCCTCCAGCCACAAGCCTTGTGCCTTTTTTCCTCACTGGCTCATGGCGACTCCTGTGAAGTGGTAATTTGGTCCTCAAAAGGGTCCCGGCCCCCCAGGTTGGGAACCACTGGTCTACATCCTGAGACAGGAGGGTGTCTCCAAAAATGTTTGTTATAACAGACCTTTGATTACTGAGGTGGCCCAGTACTTCAGCCTAACCCCAATCCATGCCCAAATTGGACCTTTTGCGTTTAGCTGTAGGGCTTCTGCTTTTTGAAGCCCTGGCTACAGCATTTCCCTGGAAGACAGAAAGGTCTCTTTAAGGGAGATTCCTTCCATTAAACCCACCCTTTCTGTCCTGATCAGGTATACTGTATAACCTTGCAGCTGTCCGATGGCACCTTGAGTTTCAGTATCTGAAACGAGGACGGGTGTCCTAATAATAATAATTACCTCTGTTTGAATCTCAGCTGAAACCTACCAAGATGAGAACAAATCAGAAAGAAGATACATAGCATTTGTCACATAGAATACTATTAATCCGAGGTGGACTGAAGATACTTGTTTGGTTGTTTTGACACTATGGTGTACTTCTACATACATTATATATTTAGGGGAATATCTACAACTGGATCGAGGATTTTGCAACCATTATCCCGAATAAATTCCGATGGCTCAGAGCCCAGCTGTAATGCAGCATAACAGGAATTTGAGTGTTTTCATGGGCTGCTGTTATTGTTACTGGTTTTTGTTTAAAAGATCCTACCAATTATGTATTTGTGTATTTTTTTCTGATTGATTTATATTATAATGCAAAATAAAAATAAAATAGGAGCTAAACCAGGAGTGGGGAAATGTCTGACCATGCAATTGTTTTTTGCTCCAAATTCCAGAAATCTTCACAAGCAAGGCCAATGGTGTGGCACAGTAAGATTCCTGGCCCAAAATTATCTGGAGAAACAATGTTTAATCGTACCTGTCTTAACATTTTCTTTCAACAGAACTGGTTATAAAACAGGTGAAAGAAATGTATGAAACAGAGGTGTACAAAATAAGCTGTAGGTTTTCCACCTCTCTCTTCCTTTCCCAGTTAAACAGAAAATATTGTTGCAGGTTACTGAGTAGAGACAGTTAAATTTCCCTGGCCTTCCTTTTTTGCTGGGATAGGCTGCTCTGTTCTGACTTGCTATTTTGAGGACTCTGAATTACAGCTTTCAGTTGGCAGATGTGCTTGTGGTTGGGCAGCATCCTGGTTTCTGGTTTATATCTTGCCTTCATGTTTTGACTCAGAGCTGCCTCTTTCTGTGTCCCGGCTGATAAGCGCTTCAAGTCAAGCATCCTCTACAAAGGCCGCTGCTTTTCTGGTGGCCTATTTTAGTCCAGCTACATTTGAGATGGGAAATTTTGAAAAGAAAACAAGGAGATTGAAGAAGAATAAGGTTAACAACTGAGGCCACCCATGTGCCATTCACATCTGTGAAAAATAAAGTGATGCATTTTGGTCTCTCCTACAACCACAATCTTTTGCCCGGCACAGATCTCCAATGCCCAGGTCCTATTGCCTTGTGAGAATATATTTGCCCCTCCGGTCCAAACTGTTCTTAAAATGTATGGAGATCCACAGAAATGAAGTTAAGAACATTCCATACACCTAGGGGAGAGAGATGAGCAAAAGAGAATTAGCGACATCACCAGTAAAGAAGATTAATTGTAATACCTCTGTACCCACGTACCCCACGTCTAAGGAAGTTTAAACCAGATTATAAATATAGATAAGACTCTTCAACGGATTACATGTCTACACTGTAATTAGATGCAAGGAAGCCTTTCAGCTGAAGAAATACTACTACTTTAGGGGTAATCTTCCCAACAATATATAAGAGCAATGAGACCAAAGCAGCATTCAGACCTTGTTCATATCTCCACGTCCTGCTCTGTTGACACTTACTGATGCCACTCATTTATGTATTATTATTATTTCAACTCTGGTTGGTCGCTCAGTGAGCCTTGCTTCCGCATTTGTGCATGGCTTTACAATGCTAAGTAAGTAATTTGCCAGTTTAATCCATGAAAGGCTCCTTTTAAAATGTGTGAGAGTGTGTTGGTTTTTACCTATTACTGTTTTTACTACCCTAGTTGGGTAGACCTTTGTGAGAGGGTGAAACAATGGGAAGGTTCATTGCACACTGTACATTGTGAGATAAAGCCATCCTATGTAGCCTTGGGCAATTTGCACACTCCTCACCCCCACCCCACCCCCAGAAAACAGGACTGAGAAAACTGCTTCTGAGTACTTTATACCTAGGAAATCAAGACAAGAATCAATATAAGACAGGATCAACTTGACAGCACACACTGATGATGACGACGACAATGACTACTACTACTGCTGCTGCTGCTGAGAATGTAGAGACTTGACTTCACTAGTGGGAAGCGCCATCACTGGCATTATTTTCTTACTTGTACAGGAATACCCTTAAACGTTTGTAGTATAATCAGATATACTTTGTTGTTATTGTTCAAAACCCAGGTTCAGAACGTGAGCAGGTAATGACTCGTCATTGTGTGAAAGAAGCCCAGAATTCGTCACTACCTTTAAATATCTGCTGAATGTTCATGACACTGATTAATATGAATAGAAATCAGTGCTAGAATACATACTCTGAAGAAACTCATGAGTTCAGTCTCTGCCACTGTCCAATTTAAAAACAAACAAACAAAGGCACAAGGCCGTTGCAAGACCACAGAGAATGGCAGGCAACCAGAGCAGGCACTACCAAACAGACAAAGAGCATGACTGGCATAAGACAGACTCCTACCAAATGTGGACTGAGTGTCAACATAATATAAGAGTTAATTTAAATTGTTGGCAGGCTAGTCTTTTTAAGAAGCAGTTGTCCATAAACATCTTTATAGTGCACAAAAAGTACTTACACTTAGAACCGTACTTTACAGCATTTGCAGTGAACTAGCCTGAAGATTATTTAATAAACAAAAACTCCTATCAAATAAGTATGTTCTCTTTGCTTCAGTAACCTTATCAGATTTATGCTTCTTCCCTAAACTGAAATGCTGCAACCTTTGTTCACACACACACACACACACACACACACACACACAGAGAGAGAGAGAGAGAGAGAGAGAGAGAGAGAGAGAGTATGACAACTACCACTTAAGAACAAAAGCATATAATTACCATGAAAAAAACTGTGATGCTCATCAGTACGGAGACAAAACTCATATGTTTTTCCATGAAGTGTTGAATCTCTGGGAGGCAATGCTGTAGTATGAGAGAAATACTTTTATGGACAAGAACAACCTTAAGGAAGCCTGTGAACATGTACCGCCATCCTATGCACACTTGCTTAGGAGCATATGCTGGACCTTAAGTAATTCAGGGTGCGATCAAATGGCAAGGAAGTATGCATCCGACTGCACGGGGAAGGGCAGCTCAGCAGGGAGCAACTCTTCTGTCCGTTGCGGATTCACTCCAATGATGAGCGCCAAAGTTGGAACACCAAGGTCCAGCTTGGGCACAGATCAGGATCAGGTTGAAGCCCAATTCCCTGCATGTTGTGTCATCGCCAGGAAATAGAGTGCATTGGACTTCTCCACAAGCAATACCAAATGTGATCTATTTCCATGTGTGATCACACTTTTAGTTGTGTTCCAGATTTCCCTTTTCGACTCTAAGCTCATATGAGATCCTTAAGTGTTTTGAGTGCGCACACCCCTGGATCCATGTTGCTGGGAAGCAACACTTGGAAAGAGCCTTAAAGGTAAAGGCAATGGTTCCCCATGCACATGCATGCTAGTCGTGTCCAACTCTAGGGGCACTGCTCAAGCTGAAGAGCCAGTGTTGTGCAACTCCATGACCACGTGGCCGGCATGGCTACACGGAAACACTGTTTTACCTTCCCGCTTTTTACAGTGGTACATATTTATCTACTTGCATTTACATGCTTTCGAACTGCTAGGTTGGCAGGAGGAAAGGACCTTAGTGATCTGCTTATAATATTCCTACAGATACCATGTTGGCCACAGTGGGAAGCAAGATGGTGGATAAAATCTCACTCCAGTGTATTGCTGTCCTGATCGCAATGGTACAGCCTCTCACTGACACCTGATTGAACTGCAGAAAGCACACACAGAAGCAGCTGGCCCTGTGCAGTCACTGTAAAAAGTATGTTTGACTCCAATGAACAGGAAAATGTCCTGCTGGAGGAAGCAACCCTTCTGCCATAAAAAGATAGAGGCAGTGCCCCCAATGGTAATAAACATCAATGAACCCCTTGAAATGCAATGCAAATTATACAATTATTAATTTCCCCTGATTACTCTGTAACTAATAATTACCGTAGTAGAAACAGATGGCCTGATTCTACTGCCCATGTAAAAAAAAAAAAAGGATGAAACAAAGCAGGTTTCTAAACGTTAGCAAGCAGCAGTTGAAAGAAGTTCTCATCCATTATGGTTAGGACTGTATGTACCTTTGAGAATTTAGCCACACAGAAAGAAATTGCACATTTTACTAATGCAAAATTAGACATGATGTCATGTTAGCACCAAACACTTTGAGTTCTTCTGCTACTCTTCCACTTCACGTGTGTCGCCGGCAGATTACAGTACAGTGGGGCCATGTACACATTCTGCATTCCTTAACACTGCGGAAAGAGGCTGTTACTTTTGATGGTACCTAGGCATCAACCACAACCTTCCTTCCTTCCTTCCTTCCTTCCTTCCTTTTTCTTTTCTTTTCTTTTCTTTTTTGCTCTACTGCAGGGGTGTCCAAACTTTTTGCAAGGAGGGCAGTCACCCCCGCCATTTCGCGGTTCAGGTACTGTGGTCCCACTACATGGGATTGTGGTACCTGCACCGCAGGGGGCAGGCAATCAGGTCGCTCTGCGCTGCTCCAATGCACCTCCGAGAAGCCTTGGAGCTCTGCGGGGGGGGGGTTGCATCGGGTTGTTCCCTGCCCCCTCCGAGAAGCCTCGGAGCCGCACAGGGGGTACGGGGGCGATCGCTTTGCTCCCCACCACCCTCTCAGGCCCCTCCAAGAAGCCTCGGAGCCATGTAGGGGTGCGGTGGAGGGGTGATCGCATCGCTCCCCACCATCCTCCTGGGCTCCTCCGAGAAGTCTCAGAGCCGTGCAGGGGGGCGGCGGGGGCGATCGGGTCACTCCGTGCCGCCCCCTGGGCCCCTCCGAGAAGTCTCGGGGCCGTGCGGGGTGTGGCAGGGGGGTGCAATCTCCATTGAAATGCATTGAGTCAATCCATTTCAATGGAGAAATTTTCCCCATTGGAAAGCATTGAGCCAATGTTTTCCAATGGGAATTTTTTTTTCCATTGAAATGCATTTGCAATGCATTTCAATGGAGACAGCCCAAACAAGAAGTCTCAGGCAGCGCGGGCGGGCGGCGGGGGGAGGTCAGTTCCCCCTGCCGCCGCCGGTGCGCACCACCCCAAGACTTATCGGACAGGCAAGCGATCACCCCCCACCCGCTTCCGCATATCGCGGAAGGGGTGGGTCCCTAACCCCCGCGATCGGCGGGGGCTTACTGTATGCTGCAGCAATGGAGCTGGGGGCAGGTATGCTGGGCAGGTGGCTGGGGTGGTGGTGGACAGAGGCAGGGATGGCAGGCAAACGTAAAACTGCAAGCTAATGCCTCCATCTTGTATGGGGAGGGGCCAGCTGGCGGGGATGCGTGATAGGCTGAGTTGGTGGAGAGAAGTGGCCGCAGGCCACTTGAAATTTGAAAATGGGCCATATTTGGCCCCCGGGCCTGACTTTGGACATGTCTGCTCTACTGGTCTTTCCTTTGCTCATTTTGCCTTCTCTGCCACAAAGTTCATGTTAAAAACAGAACTATTTCCTAGGTCAGAGAAGGATCCAGAAAGGCCATCTAATTTAAGAGTTTACACAATCCTTTTAGGGCATAGAGAAAAAAGACACAAATGGAAGCCAGAAGCTGCTGAGCAAAGATGCCCGGGAAAGGAAGGGAGACAAAGGCAAAGATCCCTTTGCCACCATTCCTCTCAAAATAATGAAGACAATGACACTGCAAACAGGATGCCAACAGTTTATAGGCAGACAGGGTGACCAGCAAAGAAATGCAAAGATGAATGAATGAAGGCTAAGAAATAATGACATACATAGAATACAGAAAGACTGAATGATGAGAAATGAAAAGTATAGGTTTGGGTAGCTGATCATTCAAGGCAAAATAAATACAAGAAATCCTGCAACCCCCTGCCTAAAAGAATCTCAGAGACTGATGGGATGCATTATAATATTGTTCTTTAAGATGGCTATATCCATGAAAAACACCTTCTACCCTGCAGCTGAAATGAAAAGTAGCACCACTTTCCAGAATAGCCTTTTATTTATTACCTTTTGGGTTGACCCCTCTGTTTCTGAATGGCACATCTCTTTTTCAATATTACTTGGTTCTCCAAAAGGGTATTTCTTTCCACAGCAGAGAAACTGAAAGAAAGAAAGAAAAAACAAATAGCATGTTCTGCTATTTGAAAAATCTGTCATTTTGAAAAATATCACAAGTGGGGCCCTGCATCAAAATGTTGCAGTGTGAAGTGCTTCCATTACCCCATACCAGCATTTCTGTTAGTCTTTCCCTACTCCACACCCCAAAGTCAAACTGTGCTCTCTTGTCCGTGGATGGAATTGAATTGGCTACATACATTTTATTTTTATTTATTTTTTATTTTTTACAACTTATATGCCGCCCACTACCCAATTGAATTCATCATAGAATAAACTATGGATTTTGCACAGGAGCAAACAAAGCAGCAAAGTGGGATACTTGTATATGGCCCCATAATGCTTACAGCACTCTCTGAGCAGTTTATGATTTAATTATGCAGACTGCACATTGCTCACCCTCTGCACCCAGCAAGACAGGCATTCAATTTACTGACCTCGGAAGGATGGAAGTCTGAGTGAACCTTGAGCCGGCTGCCTGGGATTGAACCTGGTTCGTGAGCATAGTTTAGCTTAGCCAAAGCTTCTCTCTCATGGCAGAGAAGCATAAGGTACTGTACGTCACAGCTACACATTGTCACAATACAGGGGGGCAGTTCATATGATTTTATATTCTATATAGTCTGTGCCATTGTTTCCAGCAAGTATGTTCCAAGGAATTTTTGTAAGCATATACTGTAGTTCATTAATGCTGCTTGGGCACATGACATACTGTATATCCATAAGTAAAAAAAAAAAAGCATTCCATTTATTTTTAATTACAAGCAATAACCAATACACAAATGTGGTTGGGGCCACCTCAAACTCTCTTCTGGGCTTATGAAAGAGTGGGCTTTTCATGTTTGTGTGTGTGCGTGTGTGTCCATGTGCCAATTATGCTTCCTCAAAACTAATGGCTCTATGTATACTTCGTTATCTGCTTCCCTTAAATCATCCATAACTATATTCCTTGCATCCTTGTCAGCCACTCTGACCTCAGTCTTGGATTTGCATTTGCAGTCACTTTAAATCTCTCGTATTTGTCTTCAGCATTTTATGTGGTGTCCATTGCCTGTGAACCATATTCTTCAAGGGCCCTGGGTAGAGTCCTGTTGGGAGCTAATAGAGCACGCAGCTTTACCAGCACAGTATAATAGGGGATCTCCTGCACACCCAAGCAAATCTAGTAAGCAAAGAGAGAGCCTGCTTGTGAACAGCTATTGACTCTTAGCTAAGGAAGTCTCGGATGCTTCTTTGCACGAGGACTGCCAAAGGAAAATTGTTTATGCTCTTGTGCAAGTGGTCTGAATTTTAAGGATCCCAGCTGAACAAGCAATGTACAATATTACATGCCTGCAGAAGGAGAGTGTCCACTCCCCCCCGTGTAATTGCCCTGCAGTATTCACAGAATTTTGGGTGCAGATAATGTCTTCCACTTTTAATCCTTCAGTGTTTTCCTATCCCTTCTTTGATGCTAAATCGCTTGATCAGGAAAAGAGTTTGGCAGCTATATAAGGCCTTTGGACTGATGACCTAAGGCAGTGATGGCAAACCTTTGGCGCTCCAGATGTTTTGGACCATAACTCCCACAATCCTTTGTCATTGGCAATCTAGGCTGGGAGTTGTGGTCCAAAACATCTGGAGTGCCAAAGGTTCGCCACCAGTGACCTAAGGAGTTTCCCACTAAAACATTCTTGCGATGTAGAGATGGACATGGATTGAGTTGTACCACTTCAATCAAGGTGACACAGGTGCCATGTGTTGCCTTCCCACCACCCCCAGCCCCTTGGCCCAGCTGGCCCAGTCACCCTCTGTTCCTGGCCTGGTAGAGCCCACAGCCAGGTCTCGGGGCAAAATCCGCCTCTTCCCCTCCTGCTGATGTTGCCCATCACTGACTTAGAGGCAGCCATCCTTTCTCTTCAGTTCTCAAAGCAGTTTGGTTCATCAGCTACTAGACAGACACAAGAAGGGCTGACCAGACAATGTAGCTTTTAGCTGCTTCCCAAATTTTAGCAGGAATAACTTTGGGTATCTCAGTGCTAAAAGGAAGGTGAAACATGACTAGTAACTTGTTGCATATGGCAGTTGGTCACAGTTAGAAATGCAGTGAACAAAAGATACAAGGGGGAGGGATGAGAGAGAGAGAGAGAGAGAGAGAGAGAGAGAGAGAGAGAGA
>JAHTLZ010000016.1:70271827-70298896 GCA_023846285.1 Phrynocephalus versicolor
GAGAGAGAGAGAGAGAGAGAGAGAGAGAGAGAGAGAGAGAGACCCTGACAAATAAATGCCCAGTTCCCTTCTATGCACACAGATTGATTTTTTGTTTTGTGGTCATCTGGGCTGGTTAATTAAGCCTCACAGTCCTGGCCGAAAAAGAAAGTAAAGCTTGTTTTCTGCCCCTGCTTCCTTTCTTACCTCCGGAATAGATCTGTCATCTGGTATTGCTATGGCTGGGCAACATTCCAGAGATGGAGAGCTGCACTGGAATCTTGACAGTAGCAGGAATTGCACTGCAGTTACCACTACCAAATTTTGGTGAAGTTGGCTGAAATTCAGTGGCAGAGGCTGATGTTCTTTGAGCTCCCATAGTTACTCCTTAGATCTGGTTGCAATTTTAAGAGCTCTCTGGAGAGCTGGAGGATGCAAAGCCAAGATCCCTCACCATTAGAGGTGGGCACGAACCAGAAAACCCATGGTTCGAGTTCGTCTGGTTCGGGCCCACCCTTGGTTCAGTTCGAGTTCGGGTTCGTACAAATGTTTTTAAAAAAATTCGTACGAACCCAAACCAATCCGAACTGGTTCGGGTTTTTATCAGCGGCAGCAGCTTGGCGCTGTCATCGCCATGCGGAAGATCCCTTTAAAGAGACCCCTGTATGTGCCTCTGCATGCGGAGGCGAGGAGATGGATCTCTTTAGACATTTCTCCCCCGCGCTGATGACAGCGCCTGGCACACTGTCATCAGCTGCGGGGAAGATCCCTTTAAAGAGACCCCTGTTCCCGCATGGCTCCTGGGGCCCAGTCAGCGCTTCTTCTTCTTCTTCTTCTTTTTAGGGTACTGACCCGGCCACCCCTGGGGCTGGGTCGGAACTCCTTTATTTTATTTTTATTTTTATTTTTATGTTATGTTTTACTTCCGGCTGTTGTTTTTTTAAGTGCTGATCATGTGGCTCCTGAGGCCTGGTCGGTGCTGGTTTTTTTTTTGTGTGTGTGTGTGATTTTAGGGTGCCAACCAGGCCACTTCTGGGGCCCGGCCGGTGCTCCTTTTTTTAAAAAAAAAATCTTTTCAAGCACCGACTGGCAGTCCCTGGGGCCGGGTCTGTGCTCCTTTTTTATTTTAATTTATTTTACATTTTTATATTTATTTTATTTTATTATTTTATTGTATTTATTTTATTATAATATATATATTATTTTACTTCTGTAACGTGGGCCATTGTTTTGTTTAAGCACCGACTGTGCGGCCCCTCGGGCCTGGTTGGCGCTGTGTTCAGGGTTTTTTTTTGTGATTTTTATGGTGCCGACCAGGCCACCCCTGGGGCCTGGTCAGCGCTCCTTTTTTATTTTATTTTTTTACTTCCGACCATGTGGCCCGTGCTACAGCTGTAGCACGGGCTGGTCGGGGGCGAGGAAGATGGAAGTGAAGACGTCCAGCAGCACCAGGTAGGAGACAGCTGCCATTAACGAACCGAACCGAACGGAACCAATTTTTTTGTTTCGTTCTAAAAATCACTCTGGGGTTCATTATTCATTTTGTTACTCACTACTCACCATACCATGGCTCCAAGAACAACAGAAGACCAGGGGGGGGGAATTGTAGACTGCCACATCTCAACAGTGTTGTGTGGTTGACAATGTGGGCAATGGTGTTTACATTACAACAGTAGCAGTGGTGGTAGCAAATGGGAGAGGGGAGGTGATGACCGCAAAAACAGCTTGGAAACGGTGTTACTCAGCCCTGTACACACTCACTGGGGAATAAGCTCCACTGAACTAAATGAATGAGCACCTTCAAAGACAAGTGCATAAGACTATGTTATAGGAAGGACAGTGTTCTATTGATTGCAACAGCATCCCAAGGATTCTGCAAACTTGCCTGATTTCCAGCATGCCTGGAGTCAAACAGAATGTGTATTTTGCAATATTTCCTATGTATAAAAATGAGGGTGTCCGTCTAGGCCTTACTGGTATTCCTGTTATCAAAATGCAGGGCTTGTAGTTACTGTTGGCTGAAAAGCCTTTTTAAAATACCAAGCCGGCCCTGTCATTAAAGAATCACAAAACTTGGCTTTGCATTCTTTGCCCAGAGATACATAGTGACTTCTCTCTCTGTCCAACAAATATTCTGTCAACACAGTCTGTGTCTTGCACTAGTCCACAAAGATGCTTTCATGCCCTGTGCCTTAGCTGAAGGAACATTAAAACATTCTAAGTTGCTGCTAATAACAGCAGCATTCCCATCACAATATTCTCTTTCGCTTAAATGCAACTTAATTGTATTGAACAATGTTAGTAAATTCTCCCACATCTGCTCTTTTTTAACATGCCTCATGGAAATGAATAATTATAGCTCAGACTTGTTTTCACTCCCACATAGAGATAGGTGTTTCATTTTGGAAGGGGACTGGTTCCGAAATGAAACATGCTGGCACAGCGGGTGCTCGGAACCAGTCTCACCCTCTAGAACAAAATCAACCAATGTCTTACCTTGCTGTAATTGGCACCGGGCGAAATTCCAACCAGGAAGCAGCCTCTGATGCGTAATATTTCAGTGTCCCTGGCACTGGCCAATCAGGAGATGTGCAAGTACATGCACCATCCTACCTCCCTTTCTGATTGGCCAGCGTCAGGGAGATGGAAAGATGATGCACTTCTTGCCTCATCTGAGAAAGACTGCTTGCCTGGGAAATATCACCTTGCCAAGTACTTTAATAATGACCTCCTGGCAAAGCACATATGTTGCCATGTTTGGACTTCTGCTACAATGTTTTGAAAAAGAGTGTGTTGTACTTGAAAGCCTGCATTTATTTTTTAATTTTTATTAGTGGCCTATAAAGGTACAGTAACCCCCACCTATCGCAGGGGTTAGGGACCCACCTGACCTGATATGATTGAAAATTGGCAATATGTGGATGCAGGTTGGGTGGGGCCTGGGGGGTGGCGGCGCGTGAAGTTTAAAACTCTAATCAGATCCACCACCACCACTTGCATGGGCTACTCAAAGACTTCTTTGAGCAGCCTGTACAAGCGGCGTTGGTGGATCTGACCTGCCACTGCCATTTGCCTGGGCTGCTGGAGGACTAAAAAATCTTCCTGCGGCCCGTGCAAGCGACAGCCTGGGCTTTTAAAACCTTTTTTCCCTTTCCCCATGCCCCAGGTGCTGGGGTTGGGAAATAAAGGATTTTTCCATAGGAAAAATCAGCTGGAGCCCCAGCATGTACTGTGGATCACAGTAAATGAACTGTGAAATGGCAGGGGGTTACTGTATCACCTGTAGCCTAATTTTGCATTTGTGTTTTGTGATTGCCAAGTGAGTCACCCCCCCCCTTTTTTTTTACTTCTTTGGAAGTGTATGTTCCACATCCCTCTTTCAGTTTGGATACTTTTCGGCTAAGCAGCATAAGCAATAGTATGTTGGAATCAGTGAATGAAATCCTGTTGCTAAGCATAGTAAGTTACAATTGGAGTACAGCCATTGACTCAGGGAGGATTTGATAAGTCCAGTCTTCTGTAAGTTTCACTGGTAAAGTAGGCCTACGTTAGTTGCAACTTACTACACTAAGGAACAGGATATCAGCCAGGAAATGAATATCAAAGAAGTATACAAATGCCACTGACACATTTGAGTTTCATGTGCAGCCAATTGTCCCTGGGAGACTAGAATTTCATAGATTAGCCACCTCTAAACCAAGCAACAGGTACATGGAACACAGCAGGATTAAATGCACCCGGGTGTACAGCATGTTGCTGCTACTATGTAAGATCAGGCCTGGTGAAAAATAGCCGCCACAGTTCATTGCTGTTTTTGATGCTGGCCATTTCCCTATTCTAGTCTAGCCAGCTGCTACTCAACTTTTCCATGCACGCCCTTGTGAAGAAATATAAGGCATCTGCTCTAATTCCAAAAGTGGCACTTTCGGTTTGATGATCCAGCCAAAGTCGAAACATTTAAAAAGAGGCTGTTACCTTGGCAGTGCCGGGGGGGGGGCATTTCATTCACCCAGACTTCTGGTTAGTTTAGTGTCTTTCGTTTTACAGTTTGGTATTATTGCATTTAATATTTCATTTTAGATATTTGATCTTGTTTTCACAGCCTTCCTGGAAAGTTCCACTGAAGTGCAGCATCTCAGTCTTTTGGATAAGGAAATAAAATCCCTACAGTGTCAACAACTCAGCTGTCCCCAGTGGAAAGCAGCAAGTATTATTACCACTTGCATTGGGCAAAACATTTGCAGATTTATTAGAAACGGGAAAGGGATTTTGCTGAAGTAAAATCCCAGACGGCTTCTCAGTCAGGCTTACCAACTATGAACTGTTGTTGATGGAACTGCCTATACCAAAAAAATATACATCAGTTACCGTTTCGTGGATGCTTTGTAGCTCTTGTCTTCTGGCATTAGAAATGTTTGTCCTCACGTCTTCATAAACAAAATCATAAGCATCCATAACTGCATTTTCCACCTACAAAGACAACATGCCAATAAGAAGAATAGCAGCCATGGTTTAAGAGAGGATGTCACAAGTGAATCATTACAGATGTGCAATGATTGTTCAGTGGTTAGAGAAAAATAGCCCAACTTATGGTGCAGGAACTTAGCTCCCTCTTGATCAGGATTTCCCCACTTTAAAACAGTAAGAATAGCAATCGCAATACCAAAAAGTGCAGCAGCAAAATTCAAGCTCTTTTAGGCTAGGGCTGAATGTGGTAATATACTTTATGTTTTACTATGCCCCTCTTCACTTCCCAGCGTGTACGCACCTTTTGTCTTATGCTCAACTGCAAAATCCGCAGGAAAAAAGTCACCATAAAATTTATATACAACTGTATATATATTTGTATTAATTTCTCCTAATATGTGCACTTTGTAGATGTTTTTCTAGAGTGTACACTGTTTGCAAGGATTTTTCTCTAATGTAGAGCATTTTGTGTAGATTTTCTTCTGCTATGCATGTTTCTTTTATAAACTGTACACATTTTGTGTGAGTTTTTAAACTTCTAGAAAGTGCAGGTTTTTTGTACACAAATGCATTGAATTTTGGTAATTTTGGACAAAAATTGGGATCTGCAAAATTTCTTCCAGACTTCTGTTATGGATTACAAATATGTTTTTGAAAAGGAAATGGAAAATCCTACTTAAAAGACAAGCAGCTAAAGAAGATTTCTAGTGTTTTAAACAGGATTTTTTAAAACCCCCCCCATATCCAGCATGATGGGCAATACAGAATGAATGGAATAAAAAGACATGCAAATGTACCCAATTTGCATTTTAAATAAGAGACAGTACAGTTTGTATTGCCAGAACACAGAACTGTGATGTACTTAGCAGATAGGGGGAAAGTTACTGTTTTGAACTACAACGCCTGCATTATCCCTCCCATTTGTCCCTTCTCTGGTATTTTGGGCTTCATGCCCTCAATCCTCTTCAAAACCTTTCAAAAGACTGAAGCAAAACAAAATGAAACATAGTGATAAAATCACAGAACAGGACTATTCTTCCAAAGGCCTTGTAGCACCATCCTGATTAACGAAGGTAATAGAATAATTGAAATTACAATGCACTGTTCCCTTAGATTTGAACATATTAATTGCCTTCTTAGATGAAACACAATCATTCGAGTAAATTAATCTATGCAATAGATTCAAAGACTACAAGGGCCATGATTGGTTGTGCAACAAGGGAAAGGCCAAAGGTGAAAGGCCAACCCTGTGGTCTTCGCACTGAAGAGACTTACTGTACTTTCTTTCTGGTTTAAGGGGTTAGACCAGGGGTTCTCAAACTACAACCTGTGGGCCGGATGCAGCCCACCAGAATCCTGAATCCGGCCCGCCGGTCATTCCAGAACAACCACCACCCCACTTAGACGGATGGATGGATGGATGGGGAGATGAGCAAGAGGCAGGGTCATTAAGTCCTCCTGCGAAGAAGGGAGAGAGAAGGGGCTGGAACAAAAAAGAGGCAAGTGGTGATAGAGAGGGAGCCTCTATCCTAGAGGACCACTTCCACCTTCTCTCTCTGCTGTGCAACCTCTTTTTCCTACACCCCCCAGAGCCTCCTCAGGCAGCGGTGGTGGTGGGTGAGCAGCAGAGGGCCATCTGGGACTGGGTGGTTGGGGTGTGTGTGGGGATGACATTTGGCTTAGCTTGAAGGGGGAATGGAGAAAGGCAGGAAAGGGGGTGCCTGGAAGACCCCAAAGGGGAGGAAAGAAGGCAAGAAGCCTTCCTCCTCCTCCTCCTCCTCCTCCTCCTCCTCCTCCTCTTGGTGCCCAAGGTAGCTGAAGATGTGGAGGAGGGCTTCCAGGTGAGGCTCATTCCCTTGCCCCCCTTTCCTCCTCTGGGTCTCTCCCTTCGGTGCTTTCCTCCTTCTCTCTCGGGGAGGCTTGATTTCTTCCCTTGGAAGATTTAAGGGGGGAACCTCATGGGTAAAAGGAGGAAGGAAGGAAACCCCCATATTTATTTGGGGAGGAGAAGGAGAGAAAGGAGGGAAGAGAATGAATGAGCTTAAAAGGACCAGGGGAGGGAGAAAATGAAAAGCTCAGTATTAGGGCCAGTTGGATCTACAATTGTTCTTCATTTTAAATATTGCATTCTTTTCCCCTTTTTTGTGCAGTACAAAAATATGTGCAGTGTGCTTAGGAATTTGTTCATTTTTTTTCAAACTAGTCCGGCTCCTAACAGTGTCTGAGGACAACAGGCTCCCTGTTAAAAAGATTTGAGGACCCCTGGGTTAGACAGTTGGTGCCTGAAATCTTAATGAAGTGATGCCAATCAGAGAAGACAGATGGAGAAATCAGGGAGCAGCCAGGCAAACTGATTGCTTTGTATTCATCAGGTTCCCTATTTTGCAGAGCTAAAGATAACACCAGGTGTGATACTCATACTTACCTCTTTATTTTAGTCTAAGATGCCATGTCTCAGCTATCCACATCACTACATCTTTTATCCTCCCTTAAACACACCTATCTAGTTCCTCCCTGTGATGGCACATAAGTCAATATAAACTACATATGTTACAGGCAAGGATTTACCACAAATGTTTGTTATGCATGTAGTCTGTACAGAGCTGTGAATTCAATATTCTTTTTCTGTTAAAAAATCTCATATACCTTACGAAACAGATCAATCATTTCACTTGAAATCACAGTTTTTGGAGACAGAAATTTAGCAACTTTTGGTGTTGTTGTACATCAGTTGCATATAGCTATGCAATGAATGTCGTTTTAAAAATTAAACAAAGATGTAGGGCTGCAAAGGATTAGGGTTAGGATTTGACAGCCTATCAGTATATAGCAAAACCTATTCTTTAAAAACCAGACTGATTTTTTTCATTTAAAACTATTATTTTTAAGGAAGATGGTTTCCTTGAATTTTCATGCTTGCACGGCATATATCTGCTGATTCAAAGACTTTCCCATGTTGTTTTTAAACAAGCAAATGTAACTGAAATGGTCACCACAGTAAAATGCAAAACCTGTTCAGCTGCTGTTGACTGCCCTAGCTCTAGAATGGCTGCAGATTCTTTTTTTCCAAGAGTGTAAAAGGAAGTTATTTTAGTAGCCGTGCAAAGCAACAGAGAGGAGAAGGCAAAAGAGATATTTGGTTTACCGGTGTGCATACATTTTAATGAACACATGGCCAGCAATCTTTTGGAAGGACCAAGAAAAAATAGGTCACAGAATATAATTCTGAGCCCCCAGAATGTGAGAGGACCCATGCCCCCCCCCCAAGTGGAGGGTCCATACAGGATTAGCAGTTATATTGCTTGAGCATCAGAGAAAAGACTGGAACAGTCAATGAAAAACACAAGACATACAGTCTGGTTTGCACCCTCGACTAGACTGGCACAAAAGGTAACTCCCCACGCTTCTATTCGGTTGTTCAAAAGGCGGGTTGAATCAACATGTGAATAGGAGTGGATGCCAGCTGCAGCAGGGCTCTGTTCCCATGAAAAGTGAGAAGTCAGAAGCACAGAGACTCTCCATGGACAGCCTTTACCAATAGAAGAGATGCCCCCGCTTTAGATTTCTTTTCATATGAACAAGGCAACAACAGAGGGGCTGGGGCTGGCAAGCTCCCACCTTTATTTAACTCACATTGTTTGCCTGAATAATGTTTTTTTGGAACCAACCCCCTCTCTCTTAATGAAGAGAAGTTTACACACTATCTGGAAGTTGAGTCATGGCAACTGTACTTCTTTTCTTGAGAAACTGAAACATCTCACTGCTCATTCAAGTAGCTTTGTCACTCTGAGGAAGGTTAGACTGACTTGAGAGTTTATCTGGACTTAACTTCCAGATAAACTCACCCGGATTACTGAGAATCTTCACAGACAAGTTTACACGCTATTTAGACACTATCAAAATTTCAGGAAAGTAGCAACATATTAATCATATGACAGAACATGATGGACAACCAGCTTATGCACTACTCCTTGCACACGAATACTATATTACAGTTCCATGATAAATAGCTTTCTGTATTCTCCCTTATAAAATTGCACATCAGGTCCTAATGTGTTTCCATTTCAAGAATGTACAGTACTGGTGCTTCTGAGAAATTTGAGTCACTTTCTACCAAACAGAAAAACACAATTGATCTTGGCTTTATGAACGAGCTGGTGGATTTCCATTTCTTTTATTCCTTCTTTCTTCCTTCTCCCTTTATATTGATCTGTGTGAGCTTAAAGGCAAATTGTAGCTTTTCAGAACACAAGAATCAATAATACAGAGAACAGAACTGAGGGAAGTAATAAGAGAATTATTTGAGTCCCACAAAGTCTTGTGAAAAAGTTTTTACTGACTTCGGCAAGCTTTTCTCACCACCTCTAGCACCTGATACAGGAATCCCACCTCTCCTTAAGCATTCCTACAAAGATACTGCAGATCTGCTCTAGAATCAGCTTCTACTCAGAAGCATATGAAAAAAGCTCAGCGACTGTGTATCAGTGGTTTGGGAAGAAGGCAGGGCACTTCTGGAATTTCAGACATGCTTAAATTGATACAAACAAACATTTCAAATCCTACAGGACACATGCACCCCTTTTATTTTTCTGCTGAAAACTGCCCCCTGAAGAATAGATGTTGGCCTTTTGTTATAAGTAAGTGTGCAATGGATATGTCTGCACTTCATTTGCATATTTGGTTACAATAATGGAGGTGCATAACTGGTCTTCATATGTCTACCTAAGATACGAAAGCAATGAGGACATAGTAGAGACTGTAGCTTCACACATTCACCTTCATTACACTACAGAGGTATGGCAACTTTTCCCATTGCCTGAGGTGGGAGAACACACTTAGGGTATTTGTACACGACCCCTAAACTCCGCCGCAAATGGCTGCCAGCTTCGGAGCTTACAATTGTTTCCCCACCAGCTCCGGAGTTTGCAGAAAATTAAGTGCGGCCACGCCCAACTAAGTGCGTCCCAGCGCACTTTTCAGGTACCTGCTCTTGGAGGGTGAAAAATCCCAGATCCGATGTAAAGGAGTGAGTGCCCGGCTCTCCTCGCTTCTGTTTGTTGTTGTTTTTGCCTCCTGCCCCTTTAAGAGAAGGAATCAGGACAATGGGGAGGCAAACGGAGGTGAGCCTGCATTCTTTTGTCCCCTTTTTTCTCCCTCCCCTCACGCAGACAGGATCAAGGAAGTGCGGAGGGGTGGGGACTCAGGAAGAGCAACGAACCCCCAAGATCTCTGGTCCGAATTTAAGTGGCCAGCGGATCTTAGGGGTCGTGTGAAAATGTCTTTAGTCTCCTTCCTTTGTACTTATGACTCATTCATATTAATACCACATCCCAATCATCTCTGACAACACCTTGCTTTGGGAAGGGGGTCCTTCCTTTAGGTGAAAGACTAGAGGGTGTATTGACCAACTGGACTACCTGTGTGTTGTTACAGCATAGGCCACTGTCTATGGCTGCTTCACTCAGCATGCCTTGCTCTGAAGAAAGTCTCCTTCAAGGCGGGCTCTCTCTACAGAGAGGTGGGCAGGCTCTCTCTACAGCAATTGGCATTAATCATTCTGAGGACTCCTTGGAGTGAGGCATCAGGCTGGCTGCTCTACAGAACCACATCAGACACTTTTCTGCATTTGCAACAGCAGAAGAATAGTCAAAGGGGATCTCCTGATCATTCACTCACATTAGTCACCATGTGGCAGTAGCCAGCAAGCAGCCCTTCACTGGTTATATATATCAGGGCTGTCCAACTTTGAACAGCCCATGATCTACTTACAGCTGCCGCACGTCCCTGTGAACTACTTTCAGAGCCTCTGCATGTCCCTGCGGGCTACATTCAGAAGCAGGTGCGCACCTCGCTGGTGCTCCTGAGTAGGAGGGCGGAGTCTCCTACTAGGACCCGAGCAGGAAGGTATGGCGTGGCAGCGGTGGAAGGTAACAGAAGGGTAGAAATCTGGACCAAACGTCCAGGTGGGCAAAACAAACAAACAAACAAACAAACAAACAAACAAACAAACAAACAAACAAACAAAAACCTTTGCCTGCTTTGGCCGCAGCTAATATGGGATTTCAAAAGGGAGGAGCAAAAACCTTCCCAGGCAGCAACCAGAAGTAAAATCTGGAGCAAGCAAGGAAAATAAACCAGCAGAACTAGAAGGAGTCCAACAAGTGTTGCACTTTTTTAATGGTGGTGGCGGCAGCGTGTGTGACACAGGTGTGTGTTCGCTGCTGCCCTCAGACCCGGGTGCAACTGCGAAGAGCCTGCATTTCACAGCTCGGACTGGCGAGAATCAGACTTGGGAGGGACGGGAAGAGCAGAGCAGGAAGGGGAAAAGCCCACCTTTAAACCCTGTTCCCGCTCGGTGTGCACTTGGTAGTGGGGCGGCTAATTTTTTTTTTGGTAAATAAATAAATAAATAAATGAATAAAAATTACAGTTCAATATTTAGGTGGCCACCTAGCTGCAGACAGGCAGAACGGACGTATTTGTAACCCCCACAACAACAAAATTACCAAGAAAAATAAGGGGAAAAACTTAGCAAAACAGGAGAGAGGGAGGGGCAGAATTAAATTCATGTTAATTATGGTTTGTGGAGACAAGCCAGCTTCAAATAATATTTAATTACCGTTGCTTGTTTCAGTAAACCATAGTTAACTCTCACCACAGTTCTTGGTTTAGACACAACAACCTGCAGTTAGTTGAAAAATATATTTAGTTGAAAAGAGATGAAGATAGTGTCCTTTCTTCTCTTCATAGCTATGGCAGAGAATAAAGCTTTTGCACTTAACACTAATTTCTGTTTTATGCTTTGATGCAAACCAGGCCTGTATGATGCCACACCATTCATTTTGTCATTAGATAAACAGATTATCATTAGGTAAACAGAACAATAATGCCTGGTATTGTCTTTCAAACTTGGCTTAAACCTGTGTTTTCCATACTTTTTAGACTCAATGCCTCAGTTAAAACTCTTTCAAATAGTTTATTTCTTGGCCTTTGCCAGCCCAGTGACTGTCATCTCTCTAGCAGACAATTACACGGAAACCTTGCTCCAAGTTCCATGTGTGCAGGATCCTCTGGCATATATTGTCTATAAAGAAGATGAAACGAACACTGCTAGCGCTTGAACAGAATAGGAACTGGGCATCTGAAACTCTCCTAAAACCATTCATTCAAGGAATAAGGTAGAAGCAGGTGAAAACCATTATTACTGGAAGTTACCATGTATTTCCTGCTTCATTGCAGGTTCCCCAGATGATAAATACAGTTGTGGTAAACATAGCAGTTTGGGTAGCTGCAATGCCAATTTTTTGTTGATAAGAAAGTGTGTTTGGCTCTGCCTGATGCATGGTCCGATCCTTCGTGGGACTTTATTCTCCTCTCCCTAATTCTCTTGCACCTTTTCTTATAAAGGCTCATCCTACAGTCTGAGAATATAGTAGATTAAAAGGCAGAAAAAGAGCACAAAGCCAGTGTTTTAAAATATGTGAAGATGAAACTAAAGAGCAGTAATGAGCAGCCTTTTAATACTGTCCACATTTGCCAAATGATCCCCAAATGCATTTGGTCAGTTGGACACAATCATAGGTGTGTACCAAGGTAAATACATGCTCCGCGATGTACAAAGTGAATCTGCTAACATTGTCAGTAGCTGGGTCATGACTTTATTGAATGCCATTGATTTTAAGGTATAATTTCCTAAGGAATATGGAATGGAGTGTTTTATAATCTAGTAAATTAGAGTGCTTTCTGATAACGGATTCCCTTGTGGCAAAACAGTGCTTGCGTAGGCTAAACAGCCACTATTAAATACTCAAGTAATAAACTTCCAGAAAGCTTTCTGTATTAGCACCTGTCAGTGAAAGATGGATTATTAGCTAAAATGCCAGATAATCAGCTTGTTTGTTTCTTTACTATTCAAGAACATTGTGTGCTTTCCTTCTGGATGGTTGGTTGAAACAAGCACAATAGAAAGAAGCATCTTATTAGAGCATTTCAGAAGCAACTGGACACAGGCTCCATGGTAGGAAAATATCAGGCATCCAATCCCTGATCCCAATGTATCAAGAAGACCACGTATAGTAAAGGCTGCTACTGTGCAGGTCTCATATGTTTACTTTAGCATCTTCAATGTGATGCTACTTTTGCCATACCTGTATTACTTTGTTGACTGGGTTTTCCCTGGATTTTAGGCATGCCACCCAGTGCCCATGTTGCCTACCAGTTGTCCCAGATTCTAAGCTTTCATTTAAAAAAGTTGAGAGTGTATCTAGCCCTTTTAGAACTATACCTCCTCTTATTTCTAGGGAAATAGCCATGGATGTCTATGGCATTAACAAACAAACAAACAAACACCATCAAACAAACAAAAACCAACAAAACAAAACAAAGCACTCTTGTCCAGTTCAGATTATCAAAGGCCTTTTCAGCATCCAAGAAGACTGGGGCTAACTGCTTTTCATTCTCTTTCTCAAAATATTCAGTGATGTTTAATACCAACCTAACATTGCCTTTTTGGAAAAAAAACACAACAACATCAAAAACAAAAACAAATGAATAAATTCCTGAAAAACTAATTTCAGGGTCTTTTTGCCAAAATGGCTGCATATATCTTATAGTCATTATCTAGGAGGGCAAATGACTGGAACTTTTAAATCAGGTCATTGTCTTGGCTTCCCTTTGTATTAATGTTACATTTCCCCCTTTCCAGATACTGTATCTGGAATTCTCTATTCTTTAAGTATTGAATTCATTGTTAGCCGCAGATACAGTAAACATTCCTCCTCAAACACTTTACAGTAAATTACTGGAAGGCCATCTGGCCCAGGTGCTTTGCCAGTTGTACATATCTCAATTGCTTCTGCCACCTCTCTGACTGTGATTGGGCTATTTAAAGTAGATCCTATTATTAAGGTTCTAAAAGAAATGAGATTTGGAGATGATGTTTAAAAATGGGTGAACACAATATATGTGTTACAAAATGCACAGATGATAGTGAACAGGGAACTAACCAAGCCTTACAAGATTGAAAAGGGATTAAGACAGCAATGTTCACTATTACCACTCCTGTTTATACTGGTATTAAAGGTACTGAACAGAAATACAGTGTATAGGGAAAGATGAGAGAACTGGAGGTGTCAAAATAAAGAAAGAGTCCTACAAATTGAGAGCCTTGGCAGACAATATAGTTTTGACATTAGAGGACCCATTAAGTGCAATAGAGATATTAATGGCTAAAATAAAATAATTCTGGACACTTGCAGGATTTAAAATTAATAAAGAGAAAACAAAAATGCTAGCAAAGAATATACAAGTAGAAAATGAAATGCAATTAATAAACAAAACAGGATTTAAAACTGAGAGAAAAGTGAAATATTTAAGGGTCACATTAACAAGAACTGTATGCATTTCAAAATAACTGTCAAAATTGGGAAGGCATTTAAAAATACCTTGATGAGTTAGAAAGTTACAATTATCATTGCTGGGCAGAATATCAGTGATAAAATGGAAGATTTTGCCTGGAATTCTTTTCTTATTCTAGACTCCACCAGTGTTAAGGTCAGAAATCCCATTTAAACAATAGCAAAAACATACTATTAGATTTGTATGGTCTAGAAAGAAACCATGGATCAAATTCAAATGCTTGCAAGATGCTAAAAATAGAGAAGGGCCTGGCCTCCTGAATTTAAAAACATAGTATGCAGCTAGCTGTTCAATTTGGCTAAAAGATTGGATTACACTGAATAATAGAAGATTCTTAGATTTTGAAGGTCCATAACTGCGATATGGGTGGCATGGTTATCTTTGGTGCAATAAAACAAAGGTAAACACTGACCAATAACCATTATATACATCAAGCCATAATAAGGACTGTATGTGAATATAAATTACTACAATTAAAAAAAAAGCTTTCACTTCCCAAAGAATTGAAGAGTCTCAGATACTCACTTTGGTGAGAGCCAACAGCAAAGGATATGCATTTTATGTAGGTTTTAAGATCATAAAGCATAATAATTCTACATATTTACTTGGAAGCAAGCCCTTGTACTGTACTTATTATTCTCGATTGTACTCCGGTAAAAGGAAAGAATTGGCTATTGAACATTTTTCTGGCTTTGAGCAGCATGCAAGTACATGGGTAGCAGCTCCCAGAACCTCTATCCAAGGATACAATTGTTTTGTAATGTGGAAGAGAGGCAGCCCATAAATGATGTGTAGCAATGGAAGTGAGCACATTACACATATATACACATGGTTGCATATACACGCAGAGTCTCTCTCTCTCTCTCTGCCCCCCCTTCTTCTCTCTTTCGTATTATAGAAAACATATATAATTATAGAAGAAATTATCTTTACAGAAGGATGCCTGTAAAGATGTCTGTTGCCTGTATATTACAAATACTGCAGAGCTTGGAAGAGTTCCTGTTTTGGACTATATCTCCCAGAATTCCCCAGATAGCACAGCCCTGAGCATGATGGTTGGAAAACCTGGGGGACTTAGAGCCTGAAATAGCAACATTTCCGGATGCTAAATAGAGCACTGAACAATGAACAAATAAATGAGACTGTGGTTCTAATCCAGAAATGCACAAGCTAGAATTCATGTTTTTTAAAAGTCCCCTTAAGCCAGCCCCCAACCTCTTTACAAAACAGCAACAGATACAGTAATTCATTTAGGCAGAATTGCTTGATTGTCTTTCTGAAACTCCATGTGCACCCGGAAGACATCTGAACTCCTTCCCCAGGGAATTGCAGTTTCTTCATACAGAGGCAATAGGCCTATTTCTCAAAAGGGCTGCAGCTGACCTCATGAAAAGTGTTCTCTGTACAGAGCACGGCACATGCTCATGATACGTTTGTTGCATCCACACATTACATTTTAAGACGTTTTCTAAAGAGATAACAGTCCGTGGCAGGATTCCTTAACTACAAAGAGATGTTCAAATACATTCAAGCAGAATTCATTGACGGTTTGGACATCCTTCAGTTTTTATTCTTGTCCAAGGTGCACTCTACTAAAGTTTGTGGAGCTTGGGAAATTCTGCTTTTGAGGCTGTAAGTGTGATCCTGTACAAATACATTGTAGTCTCCAGAAATGAGATCTTCCCATTGGGCATGCTGATCTAAACTGTGGTAAATCTATCAGTGGGGCAGATAGCCCCACTACACTTCTTGAATCAGTTTATCATCTGGGAAGCTGCTAGGGAGGGAGCATGGTAGTGAGCAGCCCAATGGCAGTATAGCAGTGAATTTCTTGTGGGTGAATCAGTGGCTATCTCACATGATTGGGAAAGGGAGAACTTGTCTGGGCTCTGGATGGCGTGAAAGACAGGCCACTGAGCTGTTACCAAAATGGAGGGAATAACTTGCAGTGAACTACTGGGTCCCTCCTCATGCCAATTGCACCTGGGAGATCTGCAAGCGTATAATGGCCCAGTTGAATTCTGGCTATATTTGTGTTTACTAATCTTGTTGTAGATGAATGCAGAGAGACAAACAGTGCTAGAAAGAGGCACAAGGATCTGGTATAAGGCTCATGAAATTGGCTTCTGGTTCTCAGTTTGCATTAGCAAGAACTTTCTAATTCAGATTGTAAAACTGTAACAATAATACTGATGATCACAGTTATATTGCATTATGTTTTGCCACACACTGTTTAATCATGCAGCTCTACTTACCACAATGCTATCAGTAATGGTCCAATATGTTGCCTGTACTGATGCACAGAATACCACCACAAAACAAAAGAATCCCTAGAGCAGAATGAAAGATAATATAATTACTTGTGGGAAATGCTAATATTGATACTTAAAAGATTTGTATTTATCTGCACTGTCTTGCTTTTTAAAGGACTGCTTCTCTGAGAATAGTTGCAAAAGATATCAGTTCCACAAGTGAAGTAACACCAGAAGATACATGAGGCCTGTAGTCAACACTTTGGCTGTTTAAATATCAATGTATACAAGGAATAACTATCTAACCAACCTAGTCTATTAATCAGTGGGAAATACACCTCAGTTTTGGATACACATATGCCATTTCTCTATAGCCCATTGATTTAATTTAATTTTCTTCCCTTTCTCTGTGATCTACTCTGCTTCTCCATTGTCTCCACCACTTTCTCACGCACTTCCTTTCTCACACAATCTCCTCTTCTATCTCTGCCTTTCTCTTTCTTACACGGATATCTTCATTTCCTCTCTCTCTCTCTCTCTCTTCCTGTCTCTCCCTTACAATGTTTTAACTGACCCATCATAACCAACCAATCCAATTGTAAGAATGCCACATATTCTTTGGACCTCAGAATAAATACCTTTTGGAAATATTACTTGAAATGAAAATCAAAGCTACCACATTTTAGCACGAACATCTGTCTAAAGTATTAGCCAAACTCTTATTCAGAGGTTACACTGGTATAATACAAGTGGTACAACTTTTGAAGGCAAATTGTCTCGAGTTTAGAAATCACAGTAAACATTATCTGTTATGTGCCGGGTCACACTACTCAGTACTCAACAGACAGCAGAATTTGGAGTATTTTCTCTTTTTCATTCCCTAATACACTTAGGGCCTTTTCACACGACCCCTAAAATCCGCGGCAAATGGCTCCCAGATCTGGAGCTTAAAATTGTTTCCCCACCAGCTCCGGAGTTTACAAAAAATTAAGTGCGACCACGCCCACCTAAGCGCGTCCCAGCGCACTTTTCAAGTACCTGGTCTCCGGAGCTGAAAAATTTCTGATGCGGATGTAAAGTAGTGAGTGCTGGGCTCTCCTCCCCTTGTGTTTGTTTTTTTGTCCCCGCCGCCCCTTTAAGAGATAGGAATCATGACGACGACGGGGCTTGGGGCGGCTTCCACCGGCAGACAGAGGTGAGCCTGCATTTTTTCTCCCTTTTTTTCTCCTTCCCCTCACGCAGACAGGAGCAAGGAAGTGTGGAGGGGGTGGGAACACAGGAAGAGCGACGAACCCCCAAGATCTCTGGTCCGAATTTAAGTGGCCAGCGGATCTTAGGGGTCGTGTAAAAATGCCCATAGTAGAACAAAAGTAGCCCCTAATATATGCATGTGCTGCCTTTGCCCCCTCTGTCCACTGATGGACTATTGAGAAAAATATATATATAACCAATGAATGTTTCAGTCACTCAATCTACTATCCCCTGTGCTGAGCACAAGAAATTACTTGTATAGTACAAGGAAACTGTTTCTATGAGCTTCTTTCTCTCTCCTTGAACACTGTCATGTAGTAAATTGTTTTCATTTCAGTAAAGTTTATACAGGAAGTCAGCCCACTGATTGTCACAAAACAGTAAATATTTCACTTTGGTTTCTTGTGTTCAGTTTCTTTCACTGACAAAGCAGGTGAAGGAAGCCTTTTACAAAATGAGTTAGGAAACCAGTGATTATCCATGTAAGGGTTGTGAGCCCAAAGATCAATGAGGTGTGACACCCATCCTCTCTGATGCACCTGAAGACCGTGGAATGGAGGTCTTGGTGTGAGGGGTCAAAGACATTGGAGTCAGCCCAGAAGGTGGAGAAGTGGGAAATGTGTAGTCAGGTAAGACTTGTGAAGTGAGGAGGGGCTTCCTTCTAATAGAGGAAGTAAGAGATGTGGAAGAGGAGAAAGGTGAGCCAGAAAGCGTGGGAGGTACAAAAAGGGGGAAAGAGGAGGGAAGAGGGATATGTTGGGAGGAGATGGAAGAGAATACAGAGGTGGAGGAGTTGAAGGAGCATGTTGCCTGTACATGGCCAGGCAACATGTTCTCCTTTGGAGGACCATGGCCGGGCGGGCTCTCTGGATTGAGCATGTCACCCTTTCTGTTGGACCCTGTGTGCTAGGCATGGACCACACCTGAGACGTCCCCTAAATTAGGAGCGATTCCACAAGCTCTCCAGCTCTCTAGAGTTCTACAGTTGGAGTTAGAAGTCTCAGTCTCGATCAGTTTATTTCGAGGTCTTGTTTTGGCCCAACAAATTTGTTGTTCATGAACCTGAGGCTGTTAACAATAAAGTTGAAAGTTTTCCAATCCCATCTCTGCTTCTTGAAGGGCCCATGGGGGAGGAGTCACCAGTAGGACAACCAGAACCCACTTACAATCCACTGCAAATAAGCATGAAAAGCTTTTTTCTATATATGAAGAATAAAAGGTGTACTCCCTTTCCTGGAATTCCTGCCCTGCGGTCATTGAGTGGGTGGGACCTGAAAGTGTTGGGGAAGAGAAGTCCATGCACTTGCTCCAAAGGGTCGCCTGCCCTGAGAAGGCAGACTTGACTAGCACGTGCCAGCAAATGAGTGGGTTTGCCAGCAAGGGAGTGGAGGGAGGGGATGCACGGCACCTGTGGTACAAATTCTGGCAAATTGGGACAACTCAAGTGATGCCCACCTCGAATAGTAACTATATACAAAAGTAAACCGGGTAATACCTTTAGGCTACAAGTAAAATAACAAAAAACCGTGCAAATATTTTGAGGGCAAAACCCTCTTCCTCAGAGCTGTACCAAAAGTTTTGTGATGGCTACACAGCTCCCCAACGTGTTTTGCTTTAATAGTAACTATGTGGCTCTCCTACAAATCCCAGTGTTGGCCATGCATAGGTCTACTAGACAGCAATTATATAGAGAAAATTTAAAGTTGTATCTGGGTGAGGGGATAAGTAACATCCAAGTATATAATTATGGAGAGTAACCTCGAAGTATATAATTATGCAAAAGAATGCAGGCTGTGCTTATGTGTTGTGATCCCCATGGAAGAACAGTAGACATGCTGATGTTTACATATTCGTTATAGATAGCATGCTTTTTCTTGTAGCAAACTAACAGATATTCAAATGTGTATTTCCTGAGTTACCTTCCAACAAAGTCTTGAATATGTGGGAATCATCCCCAAATTTCCATGTACTGCTTATGCGGTGTATTCACCAGTAACACCCATGGCCATTGCCATTTCAAAGCTTCTTTCCAATACCAGGTTTCATTTGTTTGTCTCTGGCTTGTATTCATGTGTGCTGAATATATGCAACATTTCCAACTCTGAATGCAAATACAGTGGACCCTTGTATAACAAACAGCTTGTATAACATAAAATTTGTACAACATAAAATATTCCGGAGATAGAGGAAATTTGCTTAACAGAACTGCCTATGGGGAAAATCCATACAACATAAAAATGGGATTACTCCATTTTCAATGCATTCTTATGGGAAATTTGTATAAAGGAAAATTTGCTTAACATAATTTCATTTGGAATGAATTAATTCCTTTATACAAGGTACCACTGTACAGTACTAGAATTAGTTTTAGGTTAGCATATCATAGTACCAGATTACAACACTGCAGAGGTGAGAAGGAGTGAAGCTATACATTATAAAACAGATAGTGAGGGACTAATTCACAGCATGAATTTGTTTCCATTTTTAGGAATTATGCCCCCTCTAGTGGTCTAATTGTGACCATTTGTGTTCAATGTCTTGAGGATGTACACAGTATTGTACACTAGCAATGACTTGGCCAGTCTTGGGGGGAAAAGGTAGAAGCTCCCAGCAATAGGAGGTGGGTGGGGGTGGGTTCTTCTTCAAAAGCAAGAAGGGCCAAGCTTATTTGCATTGGCTTTTGCATTGTGTGATCAGTTAAAAAAAAATTGGCAAGACAATTGAACTTCTGCAAAAAATTCCAGACTATTTACCTACGTAGTCACAGCACAACTCTTAAAATCCCATGCAAGATGGGACTGAAGTAAAACGTAGGCCAAATGGCATCAGGCCATAGTTTGAAGACTAAACAAAAATACATTTTTAAAGGAAAAATGCAATAAAAATTTGAAGAGAAAGGAGGAATAGGAAAGGGGGGGGAAGAAGCAGGGTAAACAAACAAAAAGACTGGCATTTCAGCTTGGTTTTGGTTGGGGACGGGAACTAAATGCCAAGGTTAAGTAACAGGCAGCCTTCCAGCTACTGGGCACAACAGCATTGCACATTTTGGGACTACCACTTTCATAATTCCCAGCCTGGATAACGTATGGTGAGGGATGATGGGAGAGGCAATCTAACATTAGCCTCAGATGAAGTGATGGCCTAGGGGTTTTGAGTTTTGGATGTTAAAGAACAGAGTGTGATGAGGCGATAAAGAGTTACCCAAGGATAGAGACATATAATTCACAGAGCAATGAAGCACGTGGTCTCTACGGGTGGTGTGGGAAAAGGTTGCATGCATCCACCATTCTGTGCCTGTTGAAAAAGTCCTGCACAGCAAGGGTGGGGAAGTTTTGGCCCTTTTGATGTCTTGGATGACAACTCCCAAAATACCATACTGGGTGGGACGGATGGAAGCTGCAGGTCCAAACAACCGGTGGTCCAATAGTTTCCCAGCCCTGTGGGACAGGGCTGATCCTCTTTCTCCAACTCCTATGTGGTGACAGCATTAAGGCAGAGACTAAGTTTGTCCTGGGATTTCCTCCTACATACTGCATCTCAGCTGGCAGGCATCAAATGCAATCCTAAATAGCATCACCATTGTCCCAGGAATGGAACACCACTTCTGAATGGCTGGGCAAAGGGACAGATAAGACTCCAGGGGCCAGTATGAGCTGAAGCGACAAACAGTCTGCCTGCGTTCACTGTTTGGTGGTGGTACTGATGGGGATAACTGGCATGGGTTATTGAGGTTAAGTGTGACTTAATTTTTACCCTCCTCTGAGACCCCAACCATGACTCAAAAACCCAGGCATCAGAAATCTGAAGTCCTGTTCAGTTCATGCAAGCTTATGGTATCAACATGCACCCCACCTTCATCACTTTCTCCATGAGAGTGACAAGTTTGAGGAAGAAATGTTTCTACTTATGTGTAGTAGGCTATACAAACAAGAAAGAACACTGAGAAACCTTAGCCAAGAAGACCATGAGTAGGCGGGAAGCTCTCTTCTTCAGACCCATCCTTGCTCACAAGGGGAAAGTGGTAAGGAGGGAGGGAGGTCTAGTGAGCCCGTTCCATCTGTGTTGATGCTGTTGGCCAAGGGAATGACTGAATAGTGCCTGAGTCATCCTTATTTCTATAGCCAATGTTAGTTGATGCCTCTTTATCACGACTGTCCTTTGGGCTTTTCTGCCTATTGCAAAGACACTTAGTACACTCCACCGGTAACAAATAACAATTCTGTTGGCATGGCCTAATATTTCAGAACAATCATTCGCATTTTGCTAAAGGACAAGGGATTCATCTCGAAAACCAGCAGTCCCTCTACAATCTTTTTGCTTTGCAGCTAACAAAATATGAATGCTCTGTATGCAGACAGCATGACAGACAGCAGACAGTGCCACTTTCTGAAAATCAAATTATACTGGCCCTATTTTCCTACTGGCTGCCTGCCATGCTCTTGATGGCAGATTTCCATATATAATATTTTCTCTTCACAAATACATGAAGCAATCAAAGTGCATGGGAATTGACTTGGTGGACGGCAATGGGAAAGAAACAGAAATTGGACTCTCAGAAAAAAAACACTTCCCCTTCATTTCTCCCAGGGCTTAGAATTAAATCCAATGGCACATTTGCCATGTGAAATGTTTCTCACACATACACACACACACACACACACACACACACACACACAGAGAGAGAGAGAGAGAGAGAGAGAGAGAGAGACAGACAGACAGACAGACAGACAGACAGACAGACAGACAGACAGACCTGCTCTCCCAAGTGCTGAAAGTTGTATGTGATCTTCCTTATCAAGCTAGCTATCTTGCATTTAATGTGCAGAAAATTGGGGAACAAACAGGAACTTAATTTGCAAATCTGATTTCAGAGGCACAAACCTACTGTTGGTGGAGAAAAAAAGCTAATGATTTGAAATATATAGTAGTCATTATAACATCTAGCTTGGCCTGCATTTCACTTGCCGTAGCTGACCACAAAGTTGGAGATTGATTAGACTGTGTAGGTTATTAACAGCCCTGTAGGGATACATGTGCATTTTCAGCAGGGTTGCTTAGCTGATCATTAGAATCAACAGCAGAAATCCTGCTGTACAACAAAGACCTGTGAATGGGTGACAATGTCACAAATAGGAAGCAATTTTTGGCCAATAATTTTGGTACTTAAAAAAAAATCCTCTCACTTCTGTCCTGTGACTTTTTTGACTCTTCCATCTGTTCATCACATAGAACCAGTGCCTGGGAGAGCCACAGAACAGGATAAAGTACAGTACAGTATTTAATTTTTTAAAAATGCTGCCACTAGATGGTGTTACTTGAGAGGAGAGATTTCCCCATAACGTCCACACAATGAAAGAGACTACATGGCAGTTTGAAAAGTCACAATACAGAACCCCTCTGCTCTTTTCAGTCTTTCATATGAAGGTGAGTTGCCAAAAACGTCAAAGTCCCATGACACTATCGCTTCATACTATTTTTATTTATTTATTTATTTGTTGCATTTCTACACCACCTATCTAGCTACAAGGCTAATCTTGTATGCTACTGCTATAATGGTAATTTATAGACTTCTGGATAACTCTACTGATTGCCTCAGAATTGTTTATCCACCCCATCTTGTTTCTTTCCTATTCTGTCTCCTCCACTTTCTACTTGTTCTTAGACTACAGCTTGCAGAAGCTGCATTTATTGACTGTGTTGGTTCAACCACACAACAAACCCCCAACCCGAGGAATCCACAAAATGGTGAGGATTAGTACCATATAGGAATTGGTTTGTGGAGCTGCAAACCAATGAAGAACTGTGTCAAAGAAATTGGATAGGGGTGAGGTAGAAAATCCCTCTAAGAAATGCAATTACTGTACTGATCAAGAGCCAAAAACTTGTATTTCATGGCTCTGTGATTTTTCTCTGTCACAGCCAACAACCTGTTCACCTCCATCGCATTTTCTGGGAAGGTTTGGACAGTGGTGGAAGAAAGGTTCTGCATTTTCCACAATAGTTTTGAAGCTTGGGAAGAAAATACCAGAGAAAGCTTGCCAATATATTTCCTTTCTTATGCTGCAAATCCCAAGAATTCTCATGACATTGGAGGAGATCAGCAGTGGTCTGATCTGTCTGTCTGTCTGTCTGTCTGTGTGAGAGAGAGAGACAGACGGACAGACACAGAGAGACAGAAAGATTAACACAGCCATCCCAATGGGCAGTGTTTTGTAGCAGGGGATCCATCACAGATTGTCCATTCAGGGCATGGAGTCTACAACAAGAGGAAGAGACACTTCATGGTTGAATGTTTCTTTCCTTTCTTTCCTTCAAGGGAAACAAAACAAACAGTTGTTTTTAAAGCCCATCCATTAAGGTTTAATAGGTACCTTCTTCAATACCTTTGTCTGAATGTTTGATTTTTTAAAATATAGAAAAAGCCTCTTTGCTTATTATGGTCTCCACTCACCCCATTGCCCGCTTGAAAAATTATATGCCCTGCACTAGGACTCCCCTCTCTGACTTGTGCTTCTGCTGGTGCTATGAGATTGAATTTCTATTCTTCTGCCGTGCCAGGTGCAGGCTGAATGTAGCTGCCAGCAGCCCAAAATGCTTGATCTCAAAAGCCTCTCTTGTAACACTGCCATATAAATTGACCCCAGGCTGGTTGGTCTCTATCACCTTATCTAACAGCTTGTGAAAATAGATAGCAACCATTTCACAGTTATCTAATGTAAACCGATAATACTTGTCACAATCTGTTTGTGCTGATAATGCTAGGTTTACAAACAACAGAGTTTGAGTCTTTCACACAATGCAGGAGATTAAAATACTGTAAAGGTAAAGCAAATAATGAAAAGGGATGACTTCCTTAAGAAATCCACTCCTCCTGTTATGACACTGCCTTTGACAACAGGACTGGACACTAGCCATTCATCCAACAAGATTTTTTTGAGGACAACAGGAGGCTGCCTTATACTGGGTGAGCTCCAGTCTCGTCAAACCTAGAGATGTGCAGGTGCCTGGGGAATTCTGGGAGCTGTGGTCCAAAAGCACGGAACTGTGCTCCCGTGTTCCAGGCAGGAATCTTTCCCAGCTTTTGTTCAGAGAAGCTGGAAACTGAATTCAGAATGTTTGAATACAAAGCAGATGCTGTGTCAAGCCTTTGCCCTGGCTGACACCCAGTCAGGTCTCAAAAAATAAAATAAAATAAAATAAAATAAAAAACAGATCTTCCATCATATAATATATAATTAGGTTTTTATCCCCTCCCAGCATCCAGCATCTTCTAAAATATGAACTCTAAATGCTTTATTTATTAATAAAAAATAAAAATAATTAATAAAAAAGTATAAAACAACCCCTACTTTTCCAACCCAAAATTAAAGAAAAAGGAGAAAGAGGAGACATCTGGGAAGGATCTTCCCTGTCTTCTTGCCCATAATATTCAAAACAGAATTCTGATAGTAAATCTCTGCCTCTTCCTGCCCTCACTCTCTCAATTTCGAACACTTACCGACAGCAAAGACAATATTTATCTCCCCCCGCCTTGTTGGCGTTATCTCATTCCGCCCAGGATCTTGGCGAGCACCGCTGCACCTGCAATGAAGCCCATGTGCTTCTTTTGCCCCCGCCCACCCAAAGATGGTGGCACTTCCGAGGCTTCCCCACAGCCATGCACGCGCGCGCGCACACACACACACACTCTGTGTCCAACCTCCCCTCCCCACATGCCTCAGGACCCAGTGTTTAACTTCTTCATTGTCCTGATCCAGGGTTTGCTGGCGAGCAGCAATCCAAAGAAACCAGCTTAACCCACTCCCAAAATGGTGGTGGTGTCCCTTTTATGTTATTTTTGTTATGTTTTGGTTTCGTTCCTCTTTCTCAGTCCCCCACCACCACTGCCTGCCAAGTCCAGGGCAAGAAGACTGGGAGGATTCATCGGGGCAGCTGCCCCTCTTCCTGCTAGGTGAACATTAAATAAATAAATAAAAGAAAGGCATGGACAGCTTTTTCAAGAGAAAAAGAAAGGTTGTGTTAGCTGCCAGTAAGTGTTAGAAATGGAGATTGTGGGGGCAGGAAGAGACGGAGAGAGATTTGCTACCGGAATTTAATTCTATGGGCAAGAGGTTTTAGAAGAATTGAATTGGCACAGTATGGAATTGAGGGTTATGACCGGTTCCTCTCTCCGCTTCCTTCACATTGAAGGTGAGAAAAGGAGCCCAGGCTGGCATTGCCCATCCACCCACCATGTTTAAGGTGACCCTCAATTTTTAGCCTAACAATTTTAGGAAAAGAATAGCATATTATAAATGGAAAAATAGGGTATTTCACATTTAAGTTATTTATAAGCTCTAAACTGGATACTGTTTGGAACCAGTTATGAAGTCTCACTTTTCAGTAAGGCCTATAAATTCCATCTATTGTCCTCTTATGTTTGTCTCAGTTCTTCAGGCTCTTTTCCTGAAAAGGAAGTTCAAGAAGAGTTACCTGCTTTCCTCTCACAAACTGAGTGGATACAAAAAGACAACACACACCATTTTCTAACTATGAAATAACATTTCAGCAGGGGTGGCAACCAGGGTGCAGTTAAGGCCCTATGGCTCTGGGTTTTGTTTGTTTGTTTGTTTGTTTGTTTCTGTAAAACAAAACTGTGTTAATTCCCCCCTCCAACCTAAGTGCTTAAAAACCCTTCCTCAAACTCTAAATGTGGAGGGTTGAGCAACCTAGTAGCACCCTTTTTTATCTACTTACCACTGCCATGGCACTCTCCAGTTCTCTCACTGTGGCCACAATACTGAGCAAGGCAGCAAGGACCAGAATAATGCTCAGACCCAGACCAATGGGGCAAACTGAGGGAGAGAGAGAATAGAGAAATAAGAATGCACAAACTCGTCACTTGAAGAAACTGACTCACTGTCATCTGTCATTTTGTAAAGGAAAACTGTTTTACCCACCATTTATAAATAAGCAACCTCAAGCTACCTTAGATTTAAAACAGTGCACATAAATTGAAAACAAGAGAAGCACTGCTTCTCTTGAAATAGAATTGTTGGCCCCCATCTGCTGTTCTTTATCTGTAAATAATCCAGGCCGCAGAGGCTGAAATATTTACCTTTTCATTAAGAATTAAAACGGCCTTTGAAATATTTTGGCCCAGAGGGGCTACAGCCACATCCCAGCTGTTCTTACATCTGTCTTCTCTCAGCAACCATAATACAGTTCATGTGATCCATCTTCTGGGATCATTTAGCACTGGATAATTCTACATGAGGGAAGTTTCTACTGGGATTTGTGTGAAGTGTGTGCATATTTAAACTTCAATTAAAAAAAACCCAGAAATTGAATTCTTCCAAAAAAACACCCAGTTTTTGAAGGTGGACTACTATGCCTTTCTACCCACAATTCAGAGAATCAGCAAAGGCCTTATATTGCTGCACAATACTGTGTTCCTATTTCCAGCAGGAAAGGGGATGCCAAACTTTATACAGCAAAGGAAACGGGGCACAGCTCGTGATCACTGCCATCCACAAAGAGACACCATCCATATTTTCCAAGCAACAGATACTTAGAGACGGTGTTGAAAAACAGCCCTGACGGTTGCTTTATGTTTAGGTGAGAAGTGGTTAACTGATTAAAAAAGAGTTTGCTTCTTAATATTTCCCTCTGTGTGGTGTCACTTTGTGAGTGGTAGTGAAAAGAAGAGGGTATCCTGTAGACC
>JAHTLZ010000016.1:70298936-70310860 GCA_023846285.1 Phrynocephalus versicolor
GGGGGGGAGAGAGCGAGGGAGCCAAAGGGGACCGTTAGCCGGCCAGGCACATCCTCCTCCTCCTCTTCCTCCTCCTCCTGGACGCGGCCGAGCCTTCGCCCACCGCGGTGCAGTCCCACCCCCGCACCCCCCGCGCGCGCCTCAGAAGCTCCCCACACGCGCGCGCCCGCGCCCACTTGCTTCTGCCTCCCCCTCAGGAGAAAGGGCGGCCAGCGCTGAGGAGGAGGAAGAGGAGGAGGAGGATGCCCTGGCGTGCATCACCAGCGCCAGTCGCCGCCGCCGCCCCCTCTGTTTTCCCTCCGTCCGCCGCCTGTCAAGCGCCGCCGGGCCGGGCGAGGCGAGAAGGCAGAGCCGGCGAAACCTCCGCCTGCGCGCGCGCGCGCGCACCCTCCCCTCCAGACCCCCGTTCCACCCCCCGGGGGGCGCCTCCTCCTCCTCCTCCTCAGCCCCGCTGCGGCTCGCCAGCACCTCCCGCGCATGCCCCCTCCTCCCCCGCGCGCCCGGCCCCCAGGGCAGGAGGGAGGGGCCGGGAGGAGGCGAGGAGGGGCAAGCGGGCCAAACGGGGTACCTGCTGCTGCTGCTGCTGCTGGTGGAGGGCGAGGAGGAGGAGGAGGACGCGCCGCTGCCGCCGTGGCTGCTGCTGCTGCTGCTGGTGGTGGTGGAGGGCGAGGAGGAGGAGGATGCGCCGCCGCCGCCGGCGGGCAGAGGAGGGAGGCAAAGGCAAAGGCAAAGGCGCGGCTCCTCCTGCGCTCCTCCAGCCTTCCTCCTCCACCGGCCGCCCGCGGGAGAGAAGAGGAGGAGGAGGAGGGCGGCGGAGGAAAAGGGGAGGAGCCTCCCCGGCCTCCCCAGGCGGCCCGGTGCCGACCGGTCCACGGACCGGCACCGGTCCGCGGACCGGGGGTTGGGGACCACCGCTGTAGACCTTGACTGTGAACATGGGTATCATCAACATCCGGGCTGTCTTGTATGATGTAAAGCTTGGCATCCTTCTTCCGTGCTCACCACATGGGGTTGATATTGTGGAGGAATATCAGGCCACTTCTGGTGTTTTGAATCATGGATAAAGAAGCACAATATCCCACATTCATAAACCAGAAGTTTTTTTTTTTTTAAAAAAACTGAACAATATATTTGCACTGCAAATGGGATAGTGGTGGTGGTGGTGGTGGGGGTTCATTTGCCAGGGTCCAAACACTCACCCACAGTGTGAAAAGTTCTGTAATAGGATCTTTTCTCCAAGGAGACATCTTTCATGACAGTGAAGTGCTTCCCATAGTAGGTGACAAGAGTCAGTATGCTTAGAGATATCCCCAGCAGCTAAAAGCAGAAAGAAGCCACACACAAAAATAAGGACCACGTCAGGTAGCAACTGTTAAGAATAATACAGTACGTTGGTGATGAAGATTTCACAGGCTATTATCAAATGGTGGAATTCTATATCAATTTAGTACATTACTTTCCTCTCTATAAATATGTCTCGTAAACTGGGCTAATATTATTTTGAAAAAGTGGCAGTTATATTTATTGCCCTCTGGCAAATTTAAAAAGAAATAAACAAAAAACAATAGGTGTATCTGCTGACAGCCAGACCAAATGGTGCTTAAAAAAACCAAACAGGAGAAATATTTGTTGTAAGGCCTAGAAAACACTGGGGAATCAAATGAATAGTAAGGAATAAAGTTCTCTGTCTGGTTGGTTCTGCAGTGACACAAGCTACCATTTTATGGGTCTGCAGACTTTCTATTCCAGCCTCCAGATGTTCTGGGTTCCAATCCCCAGTATATCATACTACAGGTCATGGTAACAAGATGTGGTAGGTTTCAAAACCTCAGTAGGTTATATTGCTGAAAAACATCCACTCTGCAAAGACAATCTCTCAAGCCTGATTTGACTAAATTATACTGTTGGGCAAGCTTGACCAATATAAGAAAAGATTTTTCTGAGTTTGTGCATCACAGAAAAATAAGACTGAACACCTTCTTAACTGATTCCTTTTTATTCATAAGAAAGATGTTCCCCAAACACCCATTTTTGTAGCAGAAATAGAGCAAAGAGTAATAAGTACAAATAATGTTCTTAAAGAAGCAGGTGGATCAAAGTCCTAAGGACATGAAGCCCCTAATGTGCATAAACATGAAAGAAAAAGCTAGTGAATGAGTAGAACATGGAATGGAAGAAGTAGGAATCCAGGTAGGTTATAAATCTTTATGACTGTGATCATTGGTGTGAATGAACCACAAAGAAAGCTAATATACAATTTCTGAACATTTTATATCTTGACAAATCCAGGCCATTCAATAATCTTGAACTGACTTGAAATCATATATGTCTCATTACTAGAAAATATTCCAGCTTAATTTTTTTGTCATATTTGATGGCCTCATAGGCCCCTTCCACCTACATTATTCTATGAGTCATAATGAAATATGTCTGTGAAGATTCTCAGTCATCCAGGTCAGTTTATCTGGAAGTTGAGTCATGGCAACTGGACTTCTTTTTTGAGAGAGAGAGACAGACACATTTCACTGCTCATCCAAACAGCTTCAGATGGCCACTAATCATGTTAGTTGGGGGATTCTGGAGGCTGTAGTCTAAGAAAGCAAATATTCCAATCTCTACTTCCAACTACGTGTAAATATATCAGTTTCCTATGTCAATAATTGGTGTGTAAGAGTCATTTAATTTAGTAGGATATAATGTCATTATATTTCTCAACAGAAATTTAATTTTCACAGCAAATACCAGTTCAACAACAGCAATAAGAAGGAAACACTTCTAATAAGTTATATTCTGCCTACTATTCTTCATTTGTTTATGCCAACCCTTCCTTTCCTTAATGGAGCAGTGGAGCCATATAATTTCAGCCATCGACTTATAAAATTGCAAAGCTGGAAGGAACCTCAAGGATTGGGTCCAATCCTTTGTCAGAGCAAGAAATACAGTAAAGTACCAAATATCAGCACTTGAGAAAATTCTGTTGGTTTTTTTTTTTTTTTGAATGATAATAATAATAACTGCATGCTGCCAAACTGATTCTGACGTATGATGATCTCTTCCAAGGTTTTGTAGGTAATGAGTATTCTGTAACACCTTTACATTTTCATCTTCTGGAGAAACCCCAGGACACTGTTGCATATCTATTGCTACACGCATGGGCTCTTTTCTCTGGCGACTCTGAGGAATTGAACTCCCACCCTCTGGCTGTTCAGTTATATACCTAAACGACTGAGCTATCCAGCCAGCGACAGTTCCCTTAATCATTGAATCAACATTCACAACCATGGGCTCATGGCCTTCTATGACTTGTCCGGAGGCAGGTTTATAAGCAGGTTGCAGATGTTGATGAAACAGGTAGGGACCATGTATAGTGGTACCTTGTATAAAGGAATTAATTCGTTCCAAATGAAATTATGTTAAGCAAATTTTCCTTTATACAAATTTCCCATAGGAATGCATTGAAAACAGAGTAATCCCTAATTATGTTGTACAGATTTGCCCCATAGATGATTCTGTTAAGCAAATTTCCCCTATCTCCGGAATTTTTTATGTTGTACAGATTTTATATTATACAAACCGTTTGTTATACAAGGGTCCACTGTATTCCTATGACTGGAACATTTACTAAGATTCTATGGATTTTGTATCTATGAGATCTTGACAAACGGTGGGTGCCTTCACTCATTAGCTAAACAATGAATGTTCCTCTAAAAGTAAACATTAAGAAACTTCCTCTAAAATTTCTCTCCAAACAACTGGTCACAAGAATGACTGAATGTTTGTTTGATTGTCTGTTTTGGCCTTTTTTCTCCAAAAGTGCTAGAAACTTTTTTTCTTTGTAGTTTTGGAATAGGTAGTTTTGTTACTCTGTACAAGAACTCCAGGCAAAATCCAAATAAAAGAAAAGACAAAAACATGTGGAACCATCTCCCTAGTGAGTTGCGCCTTGCACAGTCCCTGCCCGCCTTTAAAAAGGCTCTGAAAACCTTCCTTTTTAAAGAGGCATTTGGCGACCTCAGCACTTAATTTTTTTTAACTTAATTTTTTCCCCTTCTTCTCCTCTTTGCCGCCCGTGTTGCCTCTTGTGGAGGTTCCCTCCTCCTATTTTATTAGTTTTTCTTGTTCTCTTTTGCTTTTTTTATACTGTTGTTTTTATTCTAATTGTAAACCACCCAGAGTTCTGTCTGGAAGATGGGCGGTCTATAAATACAGCAAATGAATAAATAAATAAATACTTTTTTGTTTGTTTGGTCAATTATTTGAACGAATGCTTAGAAAGCAGGTGAGCTGATGGACTAGATAAGCATCAGGCAGAATATCTAAACTCCAGGTAATTTTATTTATTTATTTGGCTTATATACCACACCATCTGGCATGAAAGCTACTCTGGCCAGCAGATTGACTCAATAAAAAAAGTCACTGAAAGATCTGAAGAGGGATGTTTGTGATAGGACCTTTAGAAGCTAATCAAATCTCATAGGATCACCCCAAGTCAGAAATGACTTAACAGTGCAGAACATACCCCTAAACCACTACAAGCTGCTTCCTGTTTGGACAGATAACATGTTTTTGCTAAATAATAATCTGCTAAACCCTAAAGCTGAGAAGTGAAAGTCCTGTCTGTTGGAACAGCGAGAAGACTCTTTTTTTTCCAAGTGCAAATACAACTCTAGACTATAGTGTAAATTTCAACTCTGGTCCCTCTAGGATGGCTCTTAATATAGTACTTTTATTTGGATACAACAGACCCTCTTGATATCACACAAAATGGATCAATGGTGGCTTTCAACAGTAGTTCATAAATATTTAAGATCCTAGCTAGAGATGTAAAATATTTGGAAGTTTTGAAGCCATGGAAAACCCCTAATCTTACCTACATTTTGCTTGGCTTTGTGTTTGAATGCTTTTCAAAGTGACATATTTAAGGGGTAGTTTTACCAGTTCTATACTCCAGTGGGTCTCCATGGTTCAGTGAGGATTTGAACACAGGTGTCCTGAGTCCTAGTTCTGTTACACACCACACTGGGCATTGCAAAAGTTCATACTGGGATAAAAAATCAGGACAAGGTAAAGCAAGATATTTTACGAGCTGCAAGGTTGTAAAGGGTGTGATTTCCCTCCCTTACACAATTTTTAAAATCACTTCTCTTAGCCCCCTCTGCCTTTTTGGAAAAGCCCAAGGCATATCTGTTCAGACATTTCACCTTCTTAATATTTGGGTGTGTGTTTTTTTAAATGTAGGGCACCTTTTACATTTCAGGCTTGAGAACTGAGTTCTGCTAGGAATGTCTACGTAAGTATAATCTCATTTGCCCTGGAGACAAGAAATCTGCAGGTTTGCTCTCTCGCAGCTACTTCCAGAATTCCCCAAGAAGCTTCTTAGCACCAAGAACCCAGAGTTCATCCTCCTTTGGTGGATGGTTGGTGTCTCTGACAGTACATGGAGCCTTGTGGGTAAGTGGTGAAACTGCAGTACTGCAGTCGAAACTCGGATGATGAAACTCTGGGTTCAAGGCTAGGGATCTACTTCAGGGCTGACTCAGCCTTCCATCCTTCCCAAATCGTAAATTGAGTAGCAAGCTCGTGTGTGTGTGTGTGTGTTGGTCGGGTATTTGTGTATGCAATGTGTAGCTTGCATAATAAAACTGGAAAACCACCTAGACAGTATTCAAAGCACTATGGGGTGGTAGATGCACTTTCTTTTGTACAAAGGCAACACATCTGCTACTGGCTTTGTTCAAAACACTAATGGTGTTCCCCAAGGTTACTGAGCTATTTTGAGGAGAAGCTTGAGCACCTTGGATAGTTCCTGGAAATTTCCATTGTAAATCGTCAAAAGGATTCACCTCCTCCCTGAATTCAGGGGCACCAGCCCCTACTGGTACTAAGTGTTTACTGATGAATCCTACACATATTTTCCTAGGGATAATTCATGAGCCAGAGGTGTCATAATTGTGTTTTTAGTTTACACACCACCTGGGGAATTCTGAGAGCTGTAATCCCAAAACAAAAATATGTACACCTCTTGTAGGAGCATATATTCCTGAGAAAGAATGCATAAGAATGGACTATTACCATATTTTAACACACTTTACCTTGATATATAAGTAGCATTTTCCAGCTACATCTCTTGAACCTGAAAAATGGCTGAAATGCCGTTCTAGTCAAAGTACACTGTTAATTCAGACAGAATATAACTATAACACATACAATTTTCATTTTCCAGCATACTGATTGATTTCAAATAGCTTCTGTAACCTCCAAGTACATAAGAACATAAGAACATAAGAAGAGCCATGCTGGATCAGGCCAAAGGCCCATCTAGTCCAGCTTCCTGTATCTCACAGTGGCCCCGCCAGATGCGTTTGGGAGCGAATGAGGCTAGATATCTGTCTCCTTATACCACTCCCCTGCATCTGGCCCTTGAAGTACCCCGGTTTTAAGCCTGGCGATTACACATCTCCATCATGGTTTGTAACCTGTGATGGACTTCTCCTCCAGAAATCTGTACTATCCCCTTTTGAAGGCGTCCAGGCCAGATGCCATCACCACATCCTGGGGCAGGAGTTCCATAGACTAACAACGCGCTGGGTGAAAAAAATATTTTCTTTTGTCTGTTCTTACTCTCCCAGCCCTCAATTTGAGTGTATGTCCCCTAGTTCTGGTATTTTGTGAGAGGGAGAAGAGCCTCCCTCTATCCACTTTACTCATGCCCTGCATTATTTTGTACGTCTCAATCATATCTATTATTTATTTATTTATTATTACATTTTTATACCACCCTAACTTCCGAAGTGGAATTCAGGGTGGTGTACACTTAAAAACAATAGTAAGAGTAGCAGTAAACTACCAATAAAAATAGGGTACAATACCCTCCACAAAGAGTGGCATGGGTGGCAAAAAAGAAAAAAGAAAAAAAAAGAAAGAAATTAAATAGAAATAGAAAGGTCGCCAAATGCCTCCTTGAAAAGATGGGTTTTCAAGGCTTTTTTAAAGGCGGGGAGGGACACTGCTAGGCGCAGTTCACTAGGGAACTGATTCCACAATGAAGGGCCCACCACAGAGAAGGTGCGGTTACGCATAAGCGATTTCCGCACCTCTCTGGGTGTGGCCACCCTAAGTGAGCGTGCCTGCGCCATCCTCGTGGGCCTGGTCCCAGTTGACCTCTGGGAGATACGCTCCGACAGGTATTCTGGTCCCAAGCCGTGGAGGGCTTTGAAAATCAAAACCAGGACCTTGAACCTTATCCAGAGGGCAACGGGAAGCCAATGCAGGCGAGCCAGAACTGGGGAGATGTGCTCAAATCTGCGAGCACCCACCACCAGTCTGGCCGCCACATTCTGCACCCGTTGGAGCCTCCGGAGAAGGGTCAAGTGCCACCCCACGTAGAGGGCATTGCAATAGTCGATCCTCGAAATCATGGGGGCCTGCATGACTGTCCTCAGGGAGGACTCATCAAGGTACTGTTGGATCTGGGCGATCCTGCGGAGGTGGATAAAAGCGGCCCTGGAGACCGCCATCCTGGGCTTCCAGGGAGAGGGCTGAATCCAGGACCACACCCAGATTCCTGGCCCTGTCTGTAGGCTGGAGAGAGACTCCCCCCAGTCTAGGGTGGGGACCATTGTACCCAGATGAGGGCACCCCAAAGAACAGAACCTCTGTCTTCTCCGGGTTCAGCTTGAGCTGGTTAGTCCTGGTCCATTCCAGGACCGCCTCTAGGCACAGCAAGCTAACTGCCTCCTCTGCAGAAGAAGAAAAGGAGAGATAGAGGTGCGTGTCATCAGCGTACTGATGACAGCAAACTCCAAATCTCCTGATGACCTCCGCCAGCAGCCTCATGTCAACATTGAATATCCCCCTCAGGCGCCTTTTTTCCAGGCTAAAGAGTAAGAGTGGCATCAGTTCTTAGGCATGTGAAAACACACCATCATTCTGGACCTAAATAGATCAATTGCTACGACCAGGAACTTCTTGGACTTCAAGGAAAACCAAAGGATAGCGTAAAGGTCGCTCCAGTTGATCAGCTTGTGGAGGCCAGGTAAAGAACCTGGGTCTCATCTCATCGGAGCCAGAGGCTGAAGTTCCCTCGGCCTTTCTCTGCGACGATGACTACAGGTGAAGGTGAGAGTTAGGAGTGAGACTGCAGTGTTCTCCAGTCGCCCAACTAAAGAATGACAGGGAAATGCTTTTCTCTTTTGCAACATTGCCTTGCAAAATCTTAGCACAAGCACAGGCCTAAACTCTACATTCTAACATAAAACTAAGGAACAAATACCTCTCTCTGCTAGGACACCTAACACCTCTCACTGGGCCATCTCTGGCTCACAGAAAAATGAGAAAGCTGCTTGCTGTAGAATCAAACCACACATTACTCTTAGCTTACAACACAAGCGGCAGATGCTATTTTTTTTTGGGGGGGGGAGTGAGGTGGGCAGGAGATGAATGCTTGTACCCAATATAGCAAGTTTGACAATCCTTGCAAGAATCCTCAAAAAAGTTCAGTACTGGCAGTAAAACAACATCTAATCTAAAGATTCATTTATGAGAGGTGCTTTAAGATCCTGCTAAAAATAAGGAAAAGGTTTTGTTTTTCAGAAAGTATACAGAAGCCCTCTGAATGTGCATCTCCCTTGACAGTTATGGAAAAATGTGGTCTTTAATAAAAGAACAATTGGAACTATTAACGCACTATTGAAACATATCACATACCTTTCGAATATTTATTCAAAATTCTAGAAAATGCACTTTCTCTGCAGGGTACTAGTAACTTCAGTTGTTAGGCAAGTGACTTACTAGTACTTGACTAGAGAGAGCATACTATCTAGTATTTTAAATAAATGATTGAAACTTATGCAATGCATGTTAAAATTGTACTTTTAATAGGTATGAACTATGGCTATCTTAGGTTTTAGGTATTAAGTATCTCAGTGGCTTTTCTTGGATAATTGAGAACAACAAACCACAAACTGACGGATAAGAAGAGGCAGTGCTGTAAAGGAGTGATAAGACCCTTAGCTGCGTCCTGCAACTTGACTACACACTCCTTATATCTCTGAACAACTCTGTTAAATTAATAGTTTCATTCATGGATCTAAATACTGTATCTCCTTTACCAAAGTCAACATATTTTATCCATTAGTGCTACCCCCCACCCCCCATTTCATTACCGTAACAAAGAGGCTGGCCACCAGCAGCTGACATTTCATAGCTCGGACCCAGTATCTGTGTGTCATGCCTTCCTCTTCTTACCACTTACTGACCAACTAGAGAAGTTGCTAAAGACACTGTGTGGAAAGAAGGGTTGGCTTCCAGACAGTAGTTGCACCATTGCATCTTGGGCAATGTAGTCCTATTTACTGTCTGTCTCTTCCTGTGGTTTCTCGTGAGGCTTCATTCACGTCTCTGGTTAATAACTCAGAATGTGCTGATCATGCAGCAAATGTCTTCACCTGTCAATTTCCACCATGAAAAGAAGTCTTGTGAGAATTTCCCATGAACGTTAATCACAAGATGAAATCGGAATGCAGTTTGGAGAAAGTGTTTACGGCAGAATCTTAATAGGAACAGGTTGAAGCCACTTCGCCCTCTGCCATCTGATCTAAGAGATCTGCCAGGGGAGGGACTTGCCAGCAGAAGTGAAAAAAGAGAGGTGGAGAAAGGATGTTTTGGAAAACTCTACAAAGGCAGCCCTGCATAGAACACATTGCAGTAACCCAGATAAGATATAACTAAACCATAGGTCACCATGGCCAGAATGGATTGGACGTTTCAGGGAAAGAGTGCAGCTGGGGGACCAGCTTTAACTATGCAAAGACATTCCTTGCCCTTGTTGACACTTGTGTGTCCATGCTCAGGGTTGAGTCCCTCAGCACACCAAAGCTGCAAACATGAGTCTTCGGGGTGGGGGTGGGGGATGTAACCTCATCCAGTAGAGGCCTATCCCCCTTTTTGCCTTATGACTGACCAGGAACTTATCTCTCTCTCTCTCTTGTCTTATGGGGTCCTTTTGGGGGGGGGGGAACTCCAGGTAGAATGCTGGGAACTTGTGATGCTCTCTCTTTGAATTCATTCCTAACCAGTATGCCTTTCAGATTCTTTGTCCTTTTTTAAAGGATATCTATATTTCCTCTTTAAACACTTCAAGGTCTGCTAAGATGTACCAATGTCTTTTTAGGCATTTTGTCAGTTGATTTTGCTACATGATTAACTATAAACTAGATAAACTATAATAAACTATGACCTAGTGTAAATTCACTCTATCCACTAGAGGTCCTCAGAGACTAAAGGTATTTAAAAATCTGCCTTACCAATCAAACCAGAACACCATCTTCACATTTTTTAAGTATTAAAGAGGCAAAAAACTGTCCACTTCCATCACATTCAATTGGGGGGGGGGGTTATTTACTTCCACATGATTTTATCCATTATTCTAGACACAGGAGAGTGTTTGAGGTGGCAAAATATTTGGGAACTAAGTCCTATGATGAACCTTTAACAAAGTATATACAGTAGATTTAGGTTGGAGAAGAGGTGACTGAGAAATTATATAAATTATTTCACTTCAGAGGGTAGACCACAATTAATATAAATTACAAGAAAGGGTAGCTGGATTCCCCTTCACTGGGAGATTTTAAATAAAGATTGGTCATGCATCTTTGGGGAATGGTTTAGCATCCTTGGGGAATTAAATGCATGCCTGCTACATTTAATTTGGCAATTATGCTGTCACGACATGAGATGGACCAGAACCAGCTATCTGAGGTGAGACAAAGGAATACTAATTCTTTAATAAACAATGAAGAGGACAATGGTTGGAATGCTAAAATGCTTTTCCAAACTACTCTTTCATCCCTATCATGAAAGCCTACTCTAGACACTCACTTGATGTCTGTGAAGATTCTCAGCCATCCAGGTGAGTGTATCTGCAAGTTGATTCATGGCAACTGGACTTCTTTTCTTTTGAGACTGAAACATTTTGTTACTCATCCAAGCAGCCTCATAAGTCTGAGGAAAGTTAAATTGGAGGACTTGCCACTAACTTTCCTCAAACTGATGAAGCTGCTTGGATGAGTAGCGAAACGTTTCACTTTCTTCCGGCAATCTTTCCCTGAATGATGGACAATGTATTATGTGACTTTTATATGAATCTATCATACATGACTACACAGACTTTGTGTTTATACCTCTCTTTGTATGATTGCATTGACAGTATGTTTTCAATGTTTAGTTTCCATTCCTCATAACTTTAGATGATCTACCTTACATAAATACATTGACTGACTTCATAAATAGATCAATGTTTTCAATGTTAGTCCCATTCCTCATAGTGGATTCTTTATTTGTTTCTATAACTACCGGTACACACATTCTCTTTCAGTAATGTTGCCGCTTAACATTGTACGGTGCCCCTCAATTCCCTGTTCTTGAATATGTCTTAAATGTCCTGGACTGTGTATTGCCCCCGACTATGGTAAAACACATTGGTCCATTTCCAAGGAGAAAAGCAGGAGAAAATACTCAAAAATAAAATAAATAAAATCTCTCAAGAAAGGAAGTCCAGTTGCCATGTCTCAACTTCCAGACACTCTCTTGATTTTCTGGTAGAAAGCCTGCAGGGGGGAGCAGCCAAACTTTGAAATCTGATGCAGACAACCAACCTGCCTGGTGCTTTATTTAAGTGCCAAGGTGCTGTAAATAAGAGAAGAAAAACTAGGTCAGCAAGCTCAAAATGTTTCCTTAATCCTCGAACCAAATCTGACCACACAGAACATTTGGTTTCTATACATATCATCTGGTTCTGACCTGGGAGTATATCTAGTTTAGCAGAACTTCACCAAGCTGTACACCTGTGTTTTAAACCCAAGGATGAGCCATAGAGCATATTATTATTATTATTATTATTATTATTATTATTATTATTATTATTA
>JAHTLZ010000016.1:70310870-70332210 GCA_023846285.1 Phrynocephalus versicolor
TTATTATTATTATTATTATTATTATTATTATTATTATTATTATTATTTGTTGCATTTGTATACCGCCACATCTTCCTATAGGAACTCGGGGCGGTGAACAATAAAAACAAGAAAAGAAACGAGGATAAAAATAAGTAAAAGGCAATAAAAACAGGAGGGGGACCATAGCCCCCCACAACAGATGGCAATGGCAGCAAAGAAGAAAGAAGAAGAAAAAAAAGAAAAAAGAAAAGAAAGATATTGACACATCTCGAGTTTAAACAATTTAAGATGGGAAAGGAAGGAATATTTCTATTGATTCTGAAACATTTGGGAGGAAAAAGACAATGCTGGGCTGTAAGGACCAATAGTTTGGCTTAGGATAAAGCATTTTCTAATGTTTATGTGACTCTTTACTGGCTGCTGATACTGTATTTGGAAATATCCTAGTATTGTTCTTCCAGAGCAAGCCACATAGCTTATTACCATACAGATCATACAAACCATGCTGGTTTCATACAATTCAGAGTTTTTTCCTCTTTGGCTTCTAAACACCGAGAAAGAAAGCACAGTACAGTATTAGGGATGCTTATGTTTTTCAAAAGTATGTTTAATGACAAATGATACTGTTTCCTTTGGTCTCAGTGGTTATTGAGACATATTAAATGCAGAAGCCAGGTTCAGTGGCTTATTTCAGTGCAAATGACCACATTCTTGAGGAAAACCCTACCTAAATTATGTAAATCTGTATCTTTCTCCCTCCCTCCTCCTGTCATTTTTTCCCCGAGTCCCTTATACTCTTCATTAGAGATGGGCACGACCAGAAAAAAATTATTTTTCGAGTTGTCGTTTTTCGGGACGGGTCCGTTTCGGGTCGTTTCCGTTTGTCGCCAAATTTTTCAAAAATTTGTCGTTTCATCGTGTCGTTTGTCATTTCCACCGCGATGTAGCGCAATTTGACTTCCCAGAGCATGGGGTTAGGGGGTAAGGGCTAGGCTTAGGGTTACAGTTAAGGTTAGGGTGGGTTAGTGGGCTGCACCTCTGGGTGCCTCTGGCCCACTAAGAAGACAGTGTACTGCCGTATGGGTTAGGGTTAGGGTTAGGGTTAGGGTTAGGGTTAGGGTTAGGGTTAGGGTTAGGGTTGGTGGGCTTTTTATGCCCTCTCTGGCACATCCAGAAGTCTCAGTCAAAATCTGGCCATGCGATTGGTGGAATGGGTCAAAAAATTTGTATGGTCCCATCCCATGGCCAGCCCATCATTGCGCAGGTGTAAAAAAAAATAAAATAATAATAAAATAAAATCAAATCAATGGAGACGTTTTATTGCAAGAAAAACCCACTGCTGCTACTGTAAAAATTCAAGCATTTAAAATAGCTAATTTTCGCATGTTTCTGTGGTGCTTTGGTGGGTTTTTGGACCACGATTTCAAAAAAAATATTATGGTCGCCATTTTGGATCCCCCCGCACCGCATGGCAAATGGAGATGACGAGGATGCCCCCCCCAGCCTGGTACCAGAGCAGCCCAGGACAGGAGAGGGGGGAGGCCGGGGACCCCCCACCCCAGAAACCACCCCTCTGGTAGGTGCCCTCAGACAGGCATATTTTCACCTGCTTTTTTTGGCTGGGAATCGGGATTTTTTTTATTTTTAAAACTTTTTTTCTGTGCCGCTTGGCATTGCGCGATCGCCGTGCGATGCCATGAATGACAACGACAAATCAGACCCAATTTATCTTTTTTCGGTTCGAGTTTGAGTTCTGACGGCTTAATTGTCGTTACCGTGTCCATTACGTAACGGAAACGACAAACGGAAATGGAAATGAGAATTTCGCCAGGTCGTGCCCATGTCTACTCTTCATTCAAATGTGACTCTGCTTCATCTCACCCCTCCAGACTTTAAAATGCATGGATATTGCTTTTTTTCCAGAAAGCAGAATATATAAAAATATTGGTGAGGTTCACTTCAGCAAATAAACTTGCACACTTCTTACTTACAATAGCCAGGAGTCCTTTTTGGCAGGAGAGGTATAATCTTGCTTTAAAATTTGAGCCAGTGAAGTACTGAGGAATCTAGTGTCTTCCAGATTTTAAAGGAAATGTATTACTAAGAATCAGCATTCTAATTCGGAATTATTACAACTATTTCAAGAGGGACTAAGAAAAAGAAAAAAGCTAAAAAAAATAGATTTTGGTGAATGTTGACTAATCATTGAGTCCTTGTCCTTGTCCTGAGTTCAGCATTATTCGTGAGGTCTTCCTAATGTTACATTTTATAAGGGTCACTTCTGTTACTACTGAAGATAGTTAGACCTCCTTCCCTGTACTGCCTGTAGCAAGTAGGTGATGGTAGTGTTCTACACACCTCCCCAGAGAGGTCCAGGTTTGTTCTGCACCCCCCCCCCTTATTTCTTCATGAAAATAGTAATCTTCTTTTCCACCTCATTCTCGGGACCTTATTTCACTTATGCTTTGAAAACCTGCTGTAATGCTGCAGAGTGGTGGAAGGTGCTTGCATTTTACACAATTCCAGATTACTCTGCACCTTCCCCAGCTTCCCACACTTTTTGTTCTGAAAACCCTGTGTGGTCTTACAGAGTCTTTCTCTGGGCTTTAGGTTAAGTGAACTGGTAGCTTAGGGCATTTGTACACAACCCCTAAACTCCGGGGCAAATGGCTCCCAGCTCCGGAGCTTAAAAATGTTTCCCCACCAGCTCCGGAGCATACAGAAAATTAAGTGCGACCATGCCCCCATAAGCGCAACCCAGCACACCTTTCAAGTACCTGCTCTGGGAGAGTGAAAAATTCCTTTATGCGGATCTGCCGGGCTCTCCTCCCTTCTTTTTGTTGTTGCTTTTTGCCTCCCGCCCCTTTAAGAGGAACCAGGAAGTGACTGGAGGCTCAACTTCCACCGGCACGGCACCGGGAGGTAAGCCGGTATTCTTTTGTTCCTTTTTTTCCTCCCTCCCCTCATGCAGACAGGAGAAGGAAGTGTGGAGGGGTGGGGACGCACAAACAGCAACGAACCCCCAAGATCTCTGGTCTGAATTTAAGGGACCAGCGGATCTTAGGGGTCGTGTGAAAAGGGCCTTAGTTGAAGGGGTCACCAAACTATAAACCATAGAGTGGCATTCTTGAGTGTACTCTCTTCAGGACTTAAAAGTGTCTGTTGTAATAATAATACATTTTGTTTCTTGCTGAACACAGGATACAGAGCGTATCGAAAAAGTTTTGAATACGTTTTGTTTGATTTCTCACACGCATTATCTTTTTCTAAAAGGCTCCAGCTGCTAACGTTCTTTTGTTTCTAATTCTGCTTTCAGTATTTCTTTAGGTAAACACTTCTCATAAAACAAGGCTGCAGTCCTGCACATAATTAATATGCTGGAAATAATGGAATCCGCAGCTCAGTCCTCTGATTCTTGCTTGGGCAACACTCAAAGCGACCTATCTATTAATTAGACGCTTGTGGACAAAATATGGATCTTGTTTCACTTGTCTGCAACGAACCATTTGTGGTGCAATTTAGGTCCAGTGAGTACTGAGATGCAGTCTCCTAAACCTTGGTTGGAGTTATGCCATGGGATCATGGTGTGGTTCGTGCATGGCAGGGGTTTGGACTGCATGGCCCTTGAGGTCTCTTCCAACTCTGTGATTCCATGATTCTATGGTTTTAGTCAAGTCCCTTTATTTTGCTCTCAATTCTCCATCTGAAAAAAATAATGGGAGCATAAATGATACAAAACTGGCAGAAAGTTGCAGAAACAAAGTTCTCGAGAGTACCTGCCATATAAAGAGCTCCGCATCCAACGCATACATACACAAAGTGTATTCTGAGGGGTTGATACAGAGCTATGACCGAGACTTGCAGGAAGCTGGCAAAGTGCCAGTGGATGCAGTCAGTGTCTTTGTAAACTGTGTGTCAGACCTTAAGCAATCAGTGTTTTGCTATGAAACATTGAAATGAATAGGCTCCTCGCTCCTTCCTAGCCGTGAGCCTCCAGCAACCCTTCTGATGAATATGAAACCATAGGAGTACTTCATATTGTTTCACCTTGTAATTTATGATTCAGGAGCAAATGTGCATATGTCTGCCAGATTTATAAGTGGACCTGGGAATAAATCATTTCCCATCATTATACAGATTCACTCTGATGAGTAAAAATGAATGTTACATGTGTACATGTCTGAAGCCTATGTGAAATTCAGAAATTCAAGTCCTTTGATCTGGTATCATGTGGCCTAGTCCTTGTGTGTGTATGTGTGTGTGTGTGTGTAGCCACAAACTGATCTAAATGAATATGATACTACAGGAATACTTCATATTGTTTCACCTTGTAATTTATGATTCAGGGGGAAATATCCATATGTCTGCCAGATTTATAAATGGGCCCAGGAGTAAATCTTTTCCCTTCATTATACAGGTTCACTCAAATGCTTCATGTGTACATGTCTGAAGCCTATCTGAAATTCATGTCCTTTGATCTGGTATCATGAGGCCTAGTCCTTGTGTGTGTGTGTGAAAAATTGGGCTCACTCTTTCCAGCCCTTCCTTCCTAAGAACTCTTTTTGTGTCACGTTGCCAAGAAAGTTCTAACTGGTTGTTGCCAAAATCTCTTTGGTCTTGCATTCCACAAGATAATGGCTGAATAAGCATTTTCTTCATCTATGGGAGATGCCCCTTCTCCATTTTAGATCTGCTGCTTCTGCTGGGACTCCAGTTATGAAAGACTTCATTTTTCTGTTGTGTTCTTCTGGGATTCAGACGAAGCAAAAAGAAAAATGATATCACTGGCATTCAGAGACTCGTTGCATGCAGGTTTGTAGATGATCAAAGAAGTTGGGCAGTTGAAAATACTTCTCTCTTCCTTTGGAAACCAGCCACAGGCTCAAGCACAACATTATTGGGGTAGGGGTGGGGAGGGTGTTGGTACTGGCATTCAGTCCTTCACCTACTGGCTATAATATGGTTATATGCTCTTTGGAGTTTGCCTGCTGAAGAGAACAAAAGTAGAATGCTATAAATCACCAAGGCCCTGTTCCTTCACCAAAACATACACTAACTATTAATTAGAGCGGGCTCCCCCTTCACCATCACAATCACCTGAAAACAAACAGCCCCCACTGTCCAAGCCTGCCTTCTCTAGCGCCTCACAAGGATTCATTGTGGAAACTGATTAACATGCATTAGCTGAGACACACAATCAAAGCTAAAATAAACTTTTAAACCCAGGCTTGCCTCCCTTTCAAGAAGAGAAGAAGCGGAAGAGGTGGTGTGGAGGGAGGGACGGGGGAGCGGTTGAGTTTTCCAGGCTTAAAATTCATAATGTGACTCCACTGTGAATGGGAACAAAGTTTGACTGTAGCTGGCTTAAAAGAAACCAGACCAAGAAAACCCCTCTTCATTGGGGTGGGAGAGGGTGTCATTGGGGGTGGGGGGGGGAGGTTTTCAAATTGTGCCTTAGAAATCCAAACAGAGGCCCAGGCATTTTCAAATGAATTTAAAGGAAGGGAGCAGGAGATCCAGGGAAATGGGTAGAAAAACCCAGTCTTAACACAGACATCCAGGTGGGGATGGGGGAGGAGGGAATGAATTGTACAAATGGATATTAAGGCAATTTAAACTTAAATAACGCCAGTAATAATTTAGAAGAAGAAGAACAGCCAACCAACAAAAACGTAGAATTGCTCAAGTTACTGGTCAGACAGATACAAGTGGGTTTGTAGTGGGGGGGGGGACCCAGAATATAAATAAAATAATAAATTACTGTCATCTACAACGTACACATCAGTGGGGTTTTTTTTTTTGGCACATATAGTCTAGGGCACCCCGATTAGTAGGATAAAGCAACAGAAAGTATGAAACACTTACCCTTCAAAACAGGGCATTCCAGTGAGATCAAAACGTTTTCCTCCCCAGCTAGATAGCCCAAGAACATATTGGTAGTGACTAAACCTAGAAACTAATCTAAACTAAATTATGTTCTCAAGTGCTTAATTTGTGGGCAATCAAGAGAACTCCCCCCCCTCTTTTTTACACATGTAGCCAAAGCCATTGCTGGAGAAACATAAGAGAAAGACATGTAAAAGTCTCTCTCAAGAACAGTGTTGGCAAACCTATGGCACGGGTGAACGATGAGTGTCCCAAACATCACTAAGCTATATTTAGACCCAGACTGTAAATTTAAACAATGCCCTGATTACAAGGGAGTTCTGAAAACTGGGCACTTTTAAGTTTCGGCAAATGCAGCAAGTTTTTACCCTGCCTTTTTCCTTGGAAAAGGACCCAAGGCGGCTTACAGTAACAAGGGATAATATACAGTCCAGTACAATTAAGACATGTTCAAGTATTTGAGAACAAGGACTTGAGGGACATCTTACAGCATTATTAGGCAACATTACATTAAAGCTACAAAGTTATAAGTAGTTATAAACACAAAGTCTATGTGAACCTATAGATTCATATAAAATACTTTTATACGGAGTTTTTGAAAAGACTCTGTACACATGCATGCTAAAGAAGTGACAGCCAGTGCTTTATGGAGGTCAGAAGGTAAACAATGTTTAGATGGGGGCTTGAGTTTTAACAGATTGAAAGGAAGCAGATCACAGCCGATATAAAGAGCATTTTAAAGAAATGTGAGTGGCAGGAATAAGTCTTGAGCTAGTACTAAGAGACATACATTCAAATCTCTACTAAGCCTTCAGGCTTAGGACTTTAGGACAGTCACTTTATCTCAGCCTATTACCTCACAGGCTTGCTACGAAGAGAACATGATGAGGATGGTCTCTTTATTAAGTCAATCCACTTTATATCTGGGCTCCCCCCCCCTTCAGTTTTGTCTCATAATTGGTGTGGTGGCTCAGTGGGCTAAAGTACTGAAAACTGCCAGCTAGAAATTCGGCAGCTCAGTGGTTTGAATCCCAGGTGCCACGCAGCGAAGTGAGCTCCCGCTGATAACCCCAACCTAGCAGTTCGAAAGCATGTAAATGCAAGTAGATAAATAGGTACCTCTGTAAAAAGTGGTAAGATAAAACAGTGTTTCCTTGCAGCCATGCCGGCCACATGGCCACAGACTTGCACAACACTGGCTCTTCGGCCAGTTTTTTGGTTTTTCAAAAAGATTTTGATGGTCTCCAATTTCCTCAGTAAATGTAACAGTCACGGATCACCAACTGGCTAAAAATGTTAAACAAAAGGAAGAGTAATGTAGACTTGCAATGTCAAGAATTGAGCAGAACGAACCTTGAAGTATCTGTCTTGGGACAAATACTTCAATTTATTCATAAATTCTGTATGGCAGAAGATGAACAACTAGGCAACCAAGTCTGAGAATGACATATTACTCAGGCTGGTGAAGATCCAAGCAGACTTCAAGGAATCCTTCCAAATTCTCTGAACGGGTAAAGGAAAGGCTTGACTTCCAACCTCTGCTGCCGCCAGGAATTTAGAGCCTCTGAATTTCTGCCAAGGAAGAAACCTCAGGTCTAAATTTCAGAACACTGATTTCCCAGTGAGTCTCAGGATCAGGCAGGAGTCAATGTTGGATCAAAGAGGATACAGTAGTTGCTTATTCCATATTACAGTGCAGAAAGTGGAAGGAACCAGATTCCAGTCCAGATTATGTAGCAGAGGGAGCTGTCTGGGTAATTGCTATTTCTACCTCTAGCCTGATTTATTTAAAACTTCAAAATGTGAAGCATGCTATTTTGGCAACAAATGACTCTTCAAAATTCCTTTTGATTATTTTTCCAAAACTACAACTCAGCCCAGAGTTGATGAAAGGTTTGTATGCAGCAATTAAATAAATGTTGCATAGCTGGCTTGTTATTATATAAACAACTCTAAACTGAACAGAAACATTTGCAATTAAAAATGTTTGTAGACGAACAAAAAAGGCAATGTTCTACTATGTTTTCTCACCCAAGTGCAGCCAGAGAAAACAATCCTGATAGGACAGGTCAGTTGATTGCAACTTGCCATTTCCCCCCACTTAGGGCAGAAAATGAAATAACATTTCCTATGTACATTGTAAATGACATCAATGCAATGCAAAATCCCAATACTGGACACTATATCCTTTTGAGTATAAATGAATGCACAGTACTCTCTACCCAGAAAACCCTGGAAAGTGTCACTGTAATTTGGAATTCTCAGGATGGCACATTATTGTAGTAGTTAGAGACTATTATTAGAGCTAGGATTATCTGTTCCACAAACAGTATTTCATTCCCTGAGATTTCAGAGTGAAAACTTAAAATGAAAAGTCACCAAAAGTTTCAGGGAGGAGAATTGCTTCCAGGTCAAGTAAGTGAAATTTAGGTACAGTGATCCCAAGTCTAGATGAGCCCTACATGGTCTGTGGCTAATATGGCAATAATGTATATTAGAGCTACAAAGAGTATGCAAGAAGAAAAGAAAAATCCATTATGAGGGGAGGGGGGGAAGCAACATGGAAAACATTAGTGCTCTTGTGAAATCAGTCAAAGTAATCATATGTGGTAATTCATGTAAAGTCACATAGTAGGTAGTCCCTCATTCAGGGAAAACTTGCCTGAAGATGAAGGTCTTTGCCTGCTTCCGGAAAGACAGCAGAGATGGGGCAGTCCTGTTCTCCGGTGGGAGGGAGTTCCAAACTCTACAAGCAGCAACAGAGAAGGCCTTTTCATGTGTTTTTCTGAGATGCACCTGTGAAGGTGCTGGGAAGGAAAGAAAGGCCTCTCCTGATGACCTTAGCACCCAAGCTGGTTCATATTGCGATATTTGATCTTTGAGGCAGCTTGAACCCAGGCCGTATTGTGCTTTGTAGGTTAAGGTCAGCACCTTGAATTGTGCCCAATAGATGATTGGTAGCCAGTGGATCTGCTTTTAGTAGGGGTGTAACTCACCCAAGTCAGTAATCTGGCCGCTGCGTTCTGGATCTGTTGGAAGTTTCCTGAGACCTTCCATCGGTAGCCCCACATAGAGCGCATTACAATAGCCTAACTGGGAGGTCACTAGGGCATGTGTCATAGTGGCCAGAGCAGGTTTCTCAAGAAATGGGCATCAGCTTTCCCTGAATGATAGAGTACCTATTATGTGACTTTTATACGAATCTGTCATACATGAACAGATAGACTTTGTTTTTATAGACTTTGTGATTGCATTGACACTATGTTCTCAATGTTAGTTTCCCTCACTCATAACTTGGCATGGAATTTTACTCTCTTTTTGACTGTTCGTGTTCTCTGATAGCTTTGGTGTGATGTTGTGTTCTGATGCTGTAGGATGCTGTGGTTCTCAATACTTGAATATGTCAATTGTACTGGACTGTATATTATCCCTCATTACTGTAAGCCGCCTTGAATCCTTTTCAAGGAGAAAGGCAGAGTAAAAAATACCCTAACATAAATAAATAAACAAACAAACAAATAAATACATAAATAAATAAATAAATAAACAAATTGACATACTAGTTTTAATTTTGCAAATGCACTCCTGGCCACAGCTGTGACTTGGGCATCTAGGCTCAAGCATGAGTCCAGGAGTCTCTCAAGCTACGCACCTCCTTTTTTCAATTGGGGAGTGATCCCATCCAGTACAGGTTGCATCCCTATCCCTTGATCTCCTTTTTGACTGACCAGAAGTACCTCTGTCTTGTCTGGGTTTCGTTTCAGTTTGTTCTTCCTCAGTCCAGTTAATTACTGAAGCTATGCATTGATCTAAAGTCAAAATAGCTTCCTTGGAATCTGGAGATGACAAGAGGCAGAGTTGAGTGTCATCAGCATACTGATGACACTTCACCCCAAAACTCTGAATAATTATCCCCAGTGGTTTTATATAAATGTTAAATAACACAGGAAAAAGAACAGAACCCTGAGGTACCCCGCCGGTCAGTGGCCGTGGTGTCAAACATGAGTCCTCTAACACCACTTTCTGCATTCTCTCCTGCAGGAAGGACTAAAGCCACAGTAGGACAGTGCCTCCAAGTCCCATTTCAGAGAGATGGGTCAGGAGGATGTTGTGCTCCATAGTGTCAAAAGCAGCTAAGAGGTCCAATAAGACCAAAAGGGACACAGATCCCCTATCAATTTCCCTGCGTAGGTCATCTGCCAAGGCAACCAGTACCATCTCAGTCCCATAACCAGGCCTAAAGCCAGATTGAGCTGGATCCAGATAGTTTATCTCATCCAAAGACCTCTGGAGCTGCAAGGCCACAACTTGCTCTAGTACTTTACCCAAGAATGGGATGTTAGATACCAGTCAGTACTTGTTCAGTATTTTTGGATATAAAGAGGGATTTTTAAAGAGCGGTTTTACTATTGACTCCTTTAAGCATGCTGGAATCCTGCCCTGATGCAATGAGGCATTCACTACTCTTCCTAATCAGCCTGCCACGCCCTCTTTGGCAGCTTTTATGAGCCAGGAAGGGCAAAGGTCCACCAGTCATATGGTGGCCCTCATCTCCCCAAGAGTCCTGACCATATCCTCAGGCTGCAGGGGCTGAAACACATCCATTAATACAGGGCAGGCAAGGGGGGGGGAAGAGAGCAGTTTTATTTATAGGCTCCGGATCAATAGCAGCATCCAGGTCAGCCTGGATCTGTCCAATTTTGGCTGTAAAGCGTTGTGCAAATTCTTCGCAGTGAGTTACAGAGTGGTCTGTGTTATCCACCTGTGGGTTAACATGTAATAGACTTTTGACAATTTGGAAAAGCTCCGCTGGGCGAAGCAATGATTGTAGAGAAAAATGATTTCTTTGCTTCTTCCGCTGCTTTGGAATAAGCTTTCCAATGGCCTTTCACTGTTTCTTTATCTGTTTCAGTCTGGGTTTTCCGCCAACACATTTCAGCTCTACAGACCACCCTTTTCAATTTTGCCAGCTCCTCAGTAGACCAAGCAGCCAGTTTGGCTGTACTTCGAGGAAGGAGACGTTCAGGAGCAGGCAGGTCAATGGCTTTGCTTATTTCCCCAATCCAGAGATTAACTAAGGATTCAATGGCGTCATCCTTCAAAGAGGTGGGAAGCTCCCCACGGGCAGCTACAAAACCATCTGGATCCATCAACCTTCTTGGACGAATTGCTTTTGTCTAACTTCCACCCCTTCCCAGGTCGTGAGTTCCAGTGAGCCTAAGGCGCACCAGATAATGGTCTGTCCATCAAAATGGGACTACAGAAAGTTGCTTTGCCCCAAAGGTTCCCAATATCCATACCGGGGCAAAAGACCAGGTCTAAGGTGTGGCCTGCAGAACGAGTAGGGGCAGACACCATTTGAGACAGACCCATGTTTGTCATGGAGGACATGAGATGGCTCAACATGGATGTTAAAGTCCCCCAGCACGATGAGTCAGAGGGATTCCAATACCACCTGTTATCAATTCATTTAGCTGAGGTAGAGAAGTTGTTGTGCCTTGGGGAGGCCGGTATACCAAGAGAATTCCCATCTTGTCCCTGGCTCCTACTTTTAGGAACATACATTCAAATCCAGGGAACCAGGAAATGTGACATCTAGTAAGAGGGATGAAGTTGCAGTAGACTATTGCCAGTCCTCCTCCCTGACCCCCTGGTCTTGCCTGTTCTACAGAGAAACCTGGATGACAGAGCTTAACATAAGAATATAAGAAGAGCCGTGCTGGATCAGGCCAAAGGCCCATCTAGTCCAGTTTCCTGTATCTCACAATAGCCCCACCAACTGCCTCTGGAAGCACACAAGACTAGATATCTGCCTCCTTATACCACTCCCCTGCATATGGCCCTTGAAGTACCCTGGTTTTAAGCCTGGAGATTACACATCTCCATCATGGTTTGTAAACTGTGATTGACTTTTCCTCCAGGAATCAGCCCAATCCTCTTCTGAAGGCATCCAGCTGAGTAAGAGTGACACCCCCAGCCTCATCCAGTCAAGTCTCTGTGATGCAAGTGAGATCAGCAGGTTTTTGCAGGATCAGGGTTAGGGTTTCCCATTCACTGATCTAGCATTCAATAGCAATATTTTCAGTCCAGGGATCTGGTCATTTATGTAATTATTTGTCAGCTACTGAAGTGTATGGAAAGAGCTACTCAAAATCTCTTGAAGCGAAGCGAACCTAGGCTGCCTCAGGCCAAGCCCTCACCTTCCTCTTTCACGGACACCCTTCATTCTCTCTCAGGTGCTTGAGCGCGCCTAGAAAGGGCGCATGCCAAGACCCGGACCTGACTGTATTGGGATGCAAATGAGCCGAAGCGCGTGCTTCTCGCAAGGAGGAGGGATTGTTTATGGAACCTCCGCCGGGAGCCACGCGCCGGGCGTACGAATTTGCCAAGGGAGCTCCCCATTGGGTGGGAGGCGACTCGGGAGCCAAGCGGGCGGGCAGGGGGGTTGTGTGTGTGGCGCACGGCGCGTCGCGTGCGGCTCCCGGGGGCCCGTGAGCGGCGGTAGCAGCAGCGCGTGTTGATAAGGGGCCGAGCTTTGAGGAGCTGGCCTCAGAGGTGCCGCGACAGCGCACAAGGAGCAAGACGGGTGGGAGAAAGGAGGAAGAAGGCGAGCAGGCGGGAGGGGGCCAAGCCGTGCATCCAAAACAAATAGGATTTCACGTCCAGAGACTGTGCGCCCTCGTCTGCAACTCAAGAGAACGGAGATCTCATCCTGCAGCCCTCAACTGGCTTATTGCAGACCAGCCGTTCTTGCAAACTTGGGATCGTGGCAAACAACAGCCCGGCCCAGGGCGCAGTAGATGCCCCAAGATGAACGGAGGGGTAACAACTATGGCCATGCAACAAGCTACTCAAGCTGCCTGCAAAACTTACCCACTGCACGGCTGCAACGACAGCAACTCCTCTTTGGGGATCAAGCTGCACACAAGCACGGGGGCTCCTTCCTCGGGGCGGCACCAGCACCAGCCGTGGGGCGCTGCCAAGGGATGCCCCAGCCCGGTTCAGCCATCCGGCGCGGCCACGCGCTGCAAAAGCTCCAAGCGGCGCTCGAGCTCTCCGGAGCTGCTGCGCTGCAAGAGGCGTCTAGCGTTCCCGGGGTTGGCAGGCCAGCAAAACGGCGGCGGCGCGGCGGCCGTGGCTCGGCGCAACGAGCGCGAGCGGAACCGCGTCAAGCTGGTCAACTTGGGCTTCCAGACGCTGCGCCAGCACGTGCCCAACGGCGCGGCCGCCAAGAAGATGAGCAAAGTGGAGACGCTCCGCTCCGCCGTGGAATACATCCGAGCCCTGCAGCAGCTGCTGGACGAGCACGACGCGGTCAGCGCCGCCTTCCCGGAGGGGCTCTTGCCGCCGCCGCCCGGCCGCCTCCAAGGGCCCCTGCCTGCCGTGTCGGCGGTCGCGGCTTGCGCGGGCAGCGGCAGCTCGTACTCGTCCGCCTCGTTCGACGGCCACGAGGGCAGCTCGGTGCCCGGCTCGCCGCACTCGGCGTACTCCTCGGACGAGAGCGGTTACGAAGGGGCGCTCAGCCCGGAGGAACAGGAGCTGCTCGATTTCACCAGCTGGTTTGGGACCTACTGATGGACGGGCACCTCCCGGCCTCCCGTCTCCTGAGCAGGTAAGAGCAGCCTCCCCCTTCGAGTGTGCGCTCCCGGGAAACTCTGTGTATGTTTAGGGTCTGTGCATATGCTCTGTGCATGCTCCGGGTCCGTGCGCGTCTTCTCAGCAGCAAGACTGCCGTGTGTTCATCAAGACCCATTAAACGGAGTGCATTGACATCTGAGCAAACGTGCAGTGTACGTGCAGCGTCGGGGCCCGCCGTTTGCCCCGGCGATTCATTGTTTCCTAGAATCTTGTGTATCCGAGGGAATCCCTGCCACTTAGGATGCCAAGGTTCTTTTCACACGACCCCTTGTCAGCCCCGGTTGACGTATCCTCCCCTGACGGTCTGGTCACCAAGCTGACCACCCAGCCTTGGCAAAAACGATTAGGCATACGGGTTTGCTGCTGCCTGCTTGTCTCAGACGGAAGCGGATGGGGCGCGCTGGGGCAAAAGGTAATATAAACGGCTGATCTGGGCCCAGTCCAGCTTGTGGTACCAGCCAGCACGCGACTGGCTCGCCCCCGGTTGATGTGGCTGCAAGGTTAGTGCCACTGTCTGAAAACCACAGTCGCTGCAGGCCGGTAGGGTGGAGTAAATCAGCCGCAGAAGGCTGGAGATTGCATCCAGACTCTGAATGCAATAATCCCGTGTCTAATCTGGAATAAATGGGTCCTGGCCGACCTTGTAGCAACCAACCTGGGATCTTGATCCCCATTATACAGATCAAAATTTCAGTTGCAGTAAGAGGGCTGCCTTGTAAATGTGCATAGAAGGGGGCGTGCAAATGAACTTGATGTTACACGGAAAAGTTAATTCCCAAAGAGGAAGGGAGGAATTGGTTTCATTTCAAAGGTGTGTAGCAGTTTGATTGCATAACTTCAAGCAATCCAATCTCAGGCTGGGCACTGTTTACACTTAAATTAGTTCTCATTCTGAGTTTTGAAGTGGGAGAGGAAAAGAGTTCCCTTGTTCTTAGCTGAGATTTATTGCTGGGCAAGAACAGAGGTTGGTATTTAAAAAAAAAAGCTCCCAAGTGACCTTGCACTGTGACTTGGCTGGCTTCCTGTGCAGTCTCTTTGTACCATATAGTCCTTATTGAGTTTAATAGGACTTGCTTCCAAATAAATGCAGGAGGACCACCCAGCATCATATTTCTTCGGGTATTAACTTTAAAATTTGTCTGTTGGCTTCAGTGGAACTTCCATCTCAGAGCATGTTCATTTTCACTTTTACATCAGAAAATTGTCACTCTTCCCTTTCCCATGGGAGATCCAATCAGAACTTCCTAAGGGAAACAAGAGGAGAGTAGATTTGTAAAGGAGATTTACTGAAGGAGAAGCTGCCATACTGGATGGGATTCAGCGGTGGAGTTTTGCTGGTGGGACAACTTCTGTGGTCTCCCTTCCTGCTGAGCCCTCTGTACCAACCCTAACCCTTCCCTTCCCCCCCCCAACAGATTTTAGGGTGATCTGGGGACCAGTTGGTGGGAGGGGAGGAAAGGGAAGTCATAGGCTTCTGAATATTTATTAGTGTGAAGCTGGATTTAGGTCACTGAACTAGCATATGGGCCAGACTCTGTTTAATCTTGTGAAGACATTAAAGATGATAAATTGTTGCAACAGAACTTTGTGTAAGAATGTTTACGATTCAAGCGAAATATTGTGACCACAGGAAAAAGCCCTGGATGTCTCTCTCCATTGGGTTTCTCATGGCATGCTTTTTCAATGGTCTTTTCTTTTCTTTTATAGCAACACTGAACACAGTGCTGTGTAGAACCGCAGTACCTCACTGCCCCGAGCACCTGTTAAGATGCTGCAGGAGAGCAGCAAGGACTCTTGATGTAACAACGTGGTCTTCCATTTTTCTTGAGCCTCAGTGCAAAGGATGTTCGATGGCCGTACACTTCAGACATTGGATATGCTTGCCTCAATTGTTCTTCCTCTTTTATTTTTTTAAAAAAGTGCAATTATGTAAATAAATAAATGTGGGTCAGAGTTTTTACCTGCTGTTGTACAGTAGTTTATGATGCCCTCAGAAATCTTGAACTACCAATGAAAAGGAAGGCTTATTTCTGATTCCACTGGTCAATGGTGATCTACTGAGTTTCTACTATTAATGTATGTGTGTTTTTTACATGGGAAATGGGTAAAATAATTAAAACTTGATGCTTCCTTTTTCTCTTTGGGAAGGGAATTATTGCAATGTTGTAGAAATAGACTTGAACTGCCTAAACATCACTGTTAATATGAAGATGTATTTTTGTACAAAAAAAAAATGCAAGAGGAGAGTAAAAAAAACCCCACAACCCTTAACACTGCCAGCTAGGATGTTTTGAGAACTGACACAACTTAGGTAAATTTCCTAACATTTTATACTAAAGGAGCATAAAACTGTGTGTCTTAAAGATGGTGTCCAAGTTATTGTTATGTTTTTTGTTTTGTTTTGTTTTCTTGGGTATTATGTGAAGGTTCGTTTATGTGGAGGCAGGGGAGGGGAGAAAGAGAGAGGAAAAGAACACCCTGAAGTTTTATTTTTAATGTATTGAAGGTATTTTTGTATGCACTTGCTAGTTGCTGAGTTGTATATATGCAGTTTTTAAAGAGTATCCTATTTTATGTAAATCAAGTTTATAAATAAAATCTATTTATAAGTAACCTTGGTGACTTTTTGTGTGCTTTTGTCCTAGATTGCGGGGGGGGGGGGTGTCACAGGAAGTCATACTGCTTCCTGGCTGATAAGATTTCCCCTTCTCTTTTGCTCTCCTGAACACATGCCGGTAGAACAGTATGGATCTGTCAAATTTATCCAGAGGAGATGGGCAGTCAACACGGGGACTTCATCTTGGGCATGTTCATCACAATTGACTACAGCCAAGGCCAATATCAGAAATAGGTTGCCTGATTATTTTGTAGATATACAGTATATTTAGCATTTGACAGACCCCTGTGGAGCTTCGTGGTTAGAGTGCTGAACCAGTGATCCCGGAAACCAGGATACACATTACCACTCATTTGTGAAACTTACTGGGTGGTTTTGAGTCATCGTCTTTCAGCCTGCCCTACCTTACAGATTTCCAGTGAGGATAAAGCTGGGTGGGAGGTCATGCACTCTGTTCTGAGCTTGATAGAAGAGAGGTGGCCAATAAATGCAAGAAAAATAAGTAGAGTATTTCTAAATCAAAGTTTTTCAGCAGATATTTCAGTTTTGAAGGTAATACTGTGTTGATAAGAAGAGAACAATGTGGCAACCAAAGCCTTTAAATTCATAACTTAACCAAATAGTGTTGTTGATAGGTATGGTTTAGGACAGTGGTGAGTTTTATTATCATGGGTGCTAATGATGAGTCCTTCAGCTGAAGTCCAGGGAGAAAGGAAGGGTTATAATAAAAGAGCTGCAGTGGTAAATTCAACCACCAAAATCTAGATTTGGGATGTGCATGGAGGTTCATGCCAGTTTGCCCTTTGAATAAAGAGGTGGTTCAGTGCTTCCCAGGCCTGCCTACCTCTAGCAGGTGCCCATGCCCAGGCAGCACTTGGAAGATGAAGGGCAGGGAACTCGGGGTGCTTGAGTGGGCATCGGCCAGAGGAGGCAGGGCTAGGAACCACCAAACATCTGTCCAAAGAACAAACTGGCACAAACTACTGAATTGGCTGTCCGTGCCCATCTCGAATCTAGATTATGACTGATAAAAGTTTACTTTATAATAAAGTTATGTCAGATGGCAGAAAAATACCTGAAATAAGACCCAAGACCATGCCTGGTGATAAAGCGGAGGATGGCACGAAGGTGGTGTTCTGATCTATTGCATCTTCTTTTATTCTGCTTCTGTGCTTCAATTATACTTAGGTCTATTAAAGACTTGTACAGTGTTTATAATATCATTAAAACTGGCTCACTGCTAACTGGGGTTGATGAACCGGCAATTTCATTTACATGCAAAGGTATGTTAGGATTATTTCAAACAAGTACTTCAAAGGTTTGTCAAGGTATTTTTGTGTCCTGCCTCTGGCTTTAGTTTGAGGGCATGCTTCAGTGTATAAAGCTGCCCTAACTGAAAGTCTGTGAAAATGAAAGAGGGTGTGGGAAGGAGAGATTTACAATACCTCTTCATTTAAAAAAAATAATCTTTTAATTATTTTTTCCCCGGAAACACAAGTCAAAAGATGGAAACGTCTCTGTCTGAAACAATACAGAAATTTGCCTTCTCAAGTGGTCATGGGTTCCTTTTTGAGTTTTAAAAAATGTTTATGAAGCCCTTCTAGTTAAGAATATGATCTAAGAGAAAGAGGTTTGTGTGTGTGTGTGTGTGTGTGTGTGCGCGCGCGCGTGTGCATGCGTGTGTGTGTGTGTGTGTGTGTGCGCGCGCGCGCGTGCGTGCGTGTGAGAGACCGACATCTCAGTAATAAGTAAGAGATGGGCATGAAAAAAAATTCATTCCGCTATTAATTATTCGTTTCGTTACGTAACGAAACGAATAACGAAAATTGTGATGAAATGGGAACAAACTGAAAAGAACCACGAAAATTATTATGAAATGTTAATTAAACGTCCTGAATATCTGTAAAAACCCAGCGATAATTATTTTTTCTGCATGATAATACCTACCGGGGGGGGAGTTCCTTAAAATGTGCATTTATGTCTTTTCTCAGATCGCTGTATTTTTTTCCTTTAAGGGGAGTTAGGGGACATCGACCCAAAATGTCTCCCAGATGCCTAATATTGATTTATTGGGTATTAACATGCCCTGGACATCCGTAAAAACACAGCGATAATTATTTGAAATTATTACCTACCGGGGGGTTGCAGTCCTTTAAATGTTTGTTTATTTTTATCTTTCTCCCATCGTGATGTATTTTTTCTTTTCCCTTTAAATCCAGCCACAAAATCCAGCCACAAGATGGATGCAAGCCATGTGATGGGATCATGTAAATTCTTGGACATATTTCATGTACAGAGGGGACTTCTACAGACAGAAGCATGGCTGTGCCATGGGTTCCCCAGTGTCACCAATTGTTGCAAACCTATACATGGAAGAAGTGGAGAAGAAGGCACTCAACACCTTCCCAGGGACAACACCATCCCACTGGTTCAGGTATGTAGATGACACCTGGGTGGAAATCAAGACTCAGGAAGTACAGGCCTTTACAGACCACATCAATGCGGTGGACCCTAATATTAGGTTCACTAGGGAAGACACCCAAGACAACAGGCTGGCTTTCCTGGATTGTGCAGTCATCATCAGACCTGACCGTGGCCTGGGAGTAGAAGTTTACAGGAAACCCACCCACACAGATCAATACTTACTGTTTGACTCCCACCATCCATTACAGCACAAACTAGGACTCATCAGGACCCTAAGCCACAGAGCAGAGAGCATCCCCACCTCCACAGAAGCCAAGAAGAAGGAAGACAGGCACCTGAAGACAGCACTTAAGGCCTGTGGATATCCAAAGTGGGCCTTCAACAAAACACTGTACTTGAAAATAGGCATCACAGCCATGTATCAACATGGAAATTACAGCATAGCTTCATTGGACTCTTCCCTGTAAGCCCCCAAAATTTAGATAGGTTTTGGGTTCAGGTAGCTGAGTTATTCAGCTCCAAAGGGGGTCCTCATAGTTAACTGCAAGAGTGTGTACCGCCCGTGCTAGCAATATATAGGTTAATTCAAGCAGCTTAACCCATAACAAAATGACAAAACTGTGTTTCTTTTTGTGTGTGCCCATCTCTAGTAGGGAGGGTTTGCCCTTCGCTTCTTCTGGCACAGTGGTGAACAGAACGTCCTACCTGTGGCTCTGCAGCCAGATGTCTAAATCAGTGAGCTATTGATTTACTGTACGTACAGTCATGAAAAAACAGCACTGAGGAAAAAGTCAGAGTCAGGAATTAGCCAACCATTTAAGAATAGTTTTAGCAGGGCCACCCACCCAGCGAATTTCCAAGGCTGACCAGTGATTTGAACCTTAGCCTCCTGAATCTCAGTCTATCACTATATCCACTGCACCACACAACCCTTTGCACCATATAACATGTAGAAAGGGGATATGTCAAAAACAGAAGAATGGCATGAAGTAATGGCATTAAATTGCTAATACCTGTCCCAGGAAGTAATCTTGCTAGCACCACCATCACTGATAGCAGCAACTCATAAACACTGGTAGCACTTTTATTAGCCTTTGTTTTTATGAAGAGGGAAGAGATCTCCAGAGAAATTATGTGTGTTTCCTTCCCTTTGCCTTCAAGCAACATAAAGGGGTATTATAGGGTAGAGGGGGGGTTCTGTGATATTTTTCTAAGTCACCTCAACCTTCAGGGCAGGAGGGGAAGAACTGAAGCCTGCCTGCATCATCATTAGCTCTCTTAGCAATGTGATGATTATCCCTTTGGCGTGATCAAGAAAAAACAACAACAACAAAGAAAAATAATTAAACATTTTTCTATGTTCTCTTTGACATCTGCTGGTAAAAGTAAAAGATCATCTGTACAGGCACTAAATAATCACAGTGGTGCCTCTACTTACAAGTGGCTCTAGTTACGAGCAATTTGACTTAAGTGTGGAAAACCATTGGCGTTTTAACTACTGCCTTACAAATTTTAGATGTGGTCTGCTCTACTTACATTTCTTTCAATTTATTTATTTATTTGATTTTTTTTTAAGATACAGCTGCTCTACTTACAAGTTGTTCGACTTATGAGCATGCATTCAGTACGGATTAAACTCGTAAGTAGAGGTACCACTGTATATGTGAAAGGGCCTGGGTAGTTTGTCAGAGCTCAGAAAACTGATGTTTTAGAATAACAGGTACCAGTTTCTCTCAGCCAGCATGGCTAATGGCTGGGGGATTCTGGGAGTTGTAGTCCAGGGAGTATACTAGGGGTAATCAAGTTAAAATAACTGATCAGACATAAAGTACCCCGGACGACTCCAGACATGTAATTAGATTACATCATAGAATTATTACAATGATAACATTGTATGGAAGGAAAAGCATAGTGGATTTATATCATTATAGAAGATTTATGCCTGGTCAGACTCATTTCTTTTAGAAACTCAAGGCGCCTAACTGCAAAATGTATAAATTTAACAATTAAGATTATTCTTAACATTTTAAAAAATACTCCCTAAATTTCCCAACATTGGAAACATCAAACGTGAAAGCTGAAGTGCTTTGAAAACAAATGAACAAATAAAATTAAGAGTGTATATTATGAGTAACTAGTGGTCTCTGTACACAGTATAGCAGCATCCAGGTAGAAGTATGGTAAATCATTTTTTCTCCTCTGTGAAGGTTAGTCTACCTTGTTCAGAATATGGCCCACTCAAAGTAGAGGAAAAAGTAGAGGAAAAGCAGTGCTGAAACCATTGATAGCTATGTTTGTCTCTTACAATTTTTGTGCAGGATATTGCTTCTTCTCCAGGCTTCAAGTAATCTGCATACTGTTTATTACTACATATTTAAAATATATGAGCATGGTTTCTTGGGCATCGGTAGTCAAAGAAAAAGAGAACTTGAGGGATTCTTGGAAGGGCAGAGAGGTCTGGTTGCCCAAAAGATAATCTGTGGGGAACAAAGATCACCATTTCGCATATGGAAGATATTTCCTGCCTGCCTGCCTCCTTCACTGTTTCATATGTGTTCCCTATTTCATAGTGTTCCCTATTAAGACATTTCTAGGAAAATACTCAGCACAATCTGTCAGAGCAAAACCAAGAGTCCCATGGCATCTCAAAGTCTGACTATTTTCTTCCAATGTTAACTTTTCATGTGTCCCAGCACTAACCCAGCCAATCCAATTGATGTGTCATAGCACCAATCCAATTACCAAATATCTATCTATCTATCTATCTATCTATCTATCTATCTATCTATCTAT
>JAHTLZ010000016.1:70337897-70352997 GCA_023846285.1 Phrynocephalus versicolor
AATAAATAAATAAATAAATAAATAAATAAATAAATAAATAAATAAATAAATATGTGTATTCACTGCCAAACAAGTATCAGGTCCTTATACTGAATCCCAGGGTGGTTCTAAACTAAGCAATATGCCTCACACAGAAGAAAAAGTTCTGCTCAAATCTGCAGAAATCAAAATACTTTTAAAATCGTAGTTTATTAATCTTTAAGATTTTGTATTGTTTAAAATCTCCTGCACTAGGATTCAGTGGTGCAGTGGGAGAGGGGCACAGGAGCAGTTGCCCTGGTCCAAAAAATTGTTAGAGGTGCAAAGGGACACCCATTTCTATCCTGCATGTTCCCATCCCCCATCTCCTCAGGGGATCGCCCATTCACCAGGCTGAGTACACTTCTTTTCTCCAACTTCTTGGCTGGTCTGCGATATTTATAGGCTTCTCTGTCCAACCCAGTAGTCTAAGAGGGTGATTAGGTAAGAGGCAGGCCTGGGGAAACTGAGCTGTTTGGGGAGTGGGTGATTGGCGAAACATTTGTCTCCTTGAGTCACATTTAGTTGTAGAGATGGGCACAAAGTGAATTTTTAATTTGTTTTGTCATTCGTTATTCATTTCATTATGGAACGAAACAAATAATGAAGAGACCCATCAAAGAAAAATGAAACAAAACAAAATGGAAATTTCTGTTTCGTTTGCTTTGTTTTTCGTTTTCCCATGCAATGCATTCATATGGGAAAAAGCCAGCAGTTTTGCCACCCCAATGTAGGGGAAACCACAGACCTTTTTTTCCTGTTGAAGCCACCACACACTCCTCACTTAACTGGACCACATAAACTATATTGCTCCTTTTGTGTTTTGGTATTGGGTCCTTTGAGTGGAGAAGTCTCTGCCTTAGAGAGAGAGAGTGAGCAGATCCATTTGTGCCAAGTTATAGGTGAATTTCAACATTTTTCATATACCAAACCTGGTCCTAGGACTTACTGCTGAGGCAGGAGGAAATGCTGTATGTATTCAAAGAACATCTGAGACTGAAAATCCACATTGTACTTACTACCATGCAAGTATCTTTCCATCTCTAATGCATTTAATATTCATCTAGGTCAAAAAAGTTGAAGCCTATTATTAGCTTGTTTTAGTTGCCAAAATCCCCAGCCCACACAGACCTCACTTTGGGTGGGCTTTTTCTGCCTTGTTTGTCTCCATACAAATACAATTCCAAACAGGTTAAATTCAGCGATGAGAAGGTGCCTAAAGGCTGGGGAAAAACACACACATACACAATAAAATATCCATTTCCAATGAAGCTCTTTACTTTCTAATCGAAATGTGGGTCTCCTCCACCACCACCCTCCCCCACCCCGGGTGTAAGTGTGTGTGTGGTTTCCCCCCTCCCCTCTAGGAAAAAGTGCTACATTTGCTGAACACGCCTGTCTTAATAGATTGATACCCACAGCTTTTATGTTTATGCACAATGAGGATGAGGATGATAGATGCATGTCCATGCAGAAAGATCATTGTATATTTCCCTCCCTCTGTTCCCTCCCCCGCTCCCTTTCTGATGCACACAGCCCCTCCCCCATAAAAGTATGTTGTTCAAAGAGCTCTGCACTTCCAGCAGAGAGCAGGTGTGCAAGCCACGTGTCTTACCATCAGGCTGCTGTGCAAACTCTTCACTGATTGGGTCCAGGCTCGCGTCTGGGTGCCCTTGCCCTTCTTTCTTTAATCTTTATCATCATGTGCCCCCTCCCTGGAGCTTCAATATTACCTCTAGTAGCACCCCCATCCCCACCTATACACACACACACACACACACACATACACTCAGTGATTAATGGTAACCATCAATCTGCCTTTTCTTCAGTGAATGCAGCAGTCAGATTACCATTAACCTTTAATACCCTTCCCTCACTCCCCCACCCCTTTAAGCCCCATGCTGAGTCTATCTTAAGAAAGAAAGCCAGGCCATTAAAGGGTGCAGAAAGTGGGTCTTAGGTCTTTTCATACTGAAACAGAGGGTGGTATCAAAAGGTTGCCTGAAACTTCTTACACAGGAAATGCTTACACACACACACACACACACACACACACACATGTATACTTATGAGTTTGTATATTTACACACTTTAAAAGAACTGGTAATGTAATTTGGACATCAGTAAGTAACCTCACAGGTACCCAATGTGATATGGTGGACAAAATAACAAACTAAGACTCAGAAGCAGGAATCCCTGCTAAGCTCTCTGGGAAGGGGGTGGAACTCCTCAAGTTAGTAAGTTATGTGCCATCAAGTCAGAACCAACATACAACAGTTTCATGTAGAGGCACAATAGCATAAAAGACAAAACAGATCCATGAGGGACACCACAGGTCAATGGCCAGGGTGTAGTACAGGAGTCTCCCAGCACCGTTTTCTGGGTTTTCTCCCCCAGGAAGAACCAGGAGCACTGTAAAACAAGTCCCATCCCAAAGAAAGTCAGCCTGGGAGGATACCATGGTCAGTGGTCTCAAAAGCTGCAGAATCAACTTGTACCTATTAAATGTTTTGGGGGTCCAGTCCCCAAAACATTTAATGAGTGGTCTTACCAGTTCCACTTCTCGAGTGAGTTTCCTCAGCCAAGTGGGATTCAAACCCTGGTTTGTTACTCTGTCCGCTATATTGTACTGTGCATCTTGGAACTGGTGCCACTCTTTAAATGGAAGTTGAGTCATGGCAACTGGACTTCTTTTCTTCATCAATCAGAGGATGCACACATATTAGACTGAGTAGATAGGTGGTTTGAGAGAGGGGACAGGGAAGCCATTCACATGTATTCAAAACCATCTGCCTGCCACTTATCATGCTGCCCTTTCATTGATCCCCCCAGAAAAATCAGAAGCATTTCACACATCCACCAGGAAGTCCACAGCTAACAGCCCATACTTAATGGGTGTTGGAAAGGGTTGCATTGGTGGGACTTTCACACACCTCAGGCCATTGTACATCTAATGAGCCTGTTCAGGCCATTGTCCACATAACGAGTTTATTCAGGCCATTGTCTACCGGATGACCCAATTCAGACCAGGGTTCTGTGAGATCAAGGTGAATTGAAGGTCTCGCCACTAACTTTCTTCAGTCTGGCAAAGCTGCTTGGATGAATCATTTCAATCTCACAAGAAAAGTTGCCATGACTCAACTTCCAGATGACCTCACCTGGATGACTGAGAATCTTCACAGATACTCTTTAAATGTTTCACTTTCACTGAAAGCCCTATTGGACTCTTGTTAAATTGGTTATGACTTGATGGCACTTAACAACAAAATAATCTGTTGAAAGGCCACCTATCTGGAAGAATGAGAACGAGGCTGCTCTTCTTTCTCATAGGATCATTAAAGACTAATATTTACTCCAATAATTATTATCTGAGTAATAATGGTGCAGAAGATCATAGACAAGATTGTCCATGTGCTATTTGGGTATGTATGTCGTACTGTCAGGACATACTCATCTTACCTGAGTCTATTAGAGTTTAATTAGATTAACTCAGCTTTGCTGGTACAGCACAGTCCTTCTGCCATTTTGCATGCACATTTATTTATTTATTTATTTATTTATTTATTTATTTATTTATTTATTTAGAATATTTAGAATATTTAGAATATTTTTACCCCACCTTTCTCCTTGGAAAAGGACCCAAGGTGGTTTACAATAATGAGGGACAATATACAGTCCAGAACATTTAAGTCATATTCAAGTTAAGAACAGGGAGTTTGAAGAGGCATCTTTGAACATTAAAATGTAACATTAGAGCTATAAACAGCCCACAAGAAGAAAAGAAAAAACCCATTATGAGGGATGAAAAGCAACATGGAAAATACTAGTGTTCTTATGAAATCAGCCAATGCAATCATGTATGGTAATCCATAGAAAGTCACATAGTAGGAAGTCTCTCATTCTAGCTTGCCTGAAGAGGAAGGTCATTGTCTGCTTTTGGGAAGGCAGGCAAAAGACATATGCTCCAAGTTTGAATGGAGCATTTCAACACATGCCTAAAACAGCACCTGTCCATAGCAGTGTGACAACCTTGTCTCACGTAGGCTGAGCCCCCACCCCCAATTCAAGTGAAGTGGATTCAGGAGAGAGTTCTACAAAATGTCAGTATATATGCCCCCATGAACCAATCGAGGTGAGGTACTCATTCAAGGAGTTTACACTGACACTATGTTTTCAATGTTAGTTTCCATCAATCATACATTTACATAGAACTTTACTCCCCTTTTACTGCTCACATGGTCTTGTAACTTTAATGTAATGTTGTCTTTTAATGTTGTAAGATGTCTCTCAATTCCCTGTTCTGAATACTTGAACATGTCTTAATTGTACTGGACTGTATATTATCCCTCATTACAGGGATTAATGAGGCCCTCATTACTGTAAGCTGCCTTGGGTCCTTTTCCAAGGAGAAAGGCAGGGTAAAAATACTGTAAAATAAAAATAAATAAATAAAATGTGTTGCTTGTTAAGGCATGGGTCCTGGTTGCCCATGCCTTAATTTCAAGGTGGTGCCGGGACAATGAAATGCAATTGGCATCAACTGCACAGGGTGTCCCCATGTCATGACCCCTTCCCCATCACTATTCCACAGAGAGAGTGAACTACAGTCCTGTTCAGACTCTATTTATGAGGGGCATTTCCTCTCTACTTGGGCTCTTTTCCCACTTCTTTTTAATTTTTTTTACTTGTTCCTCTTCCATCAAAGGCTGGACACCACTTCAGTGATGCTTATTTTGGATGCAGCAGCTCTAAACTATGGGCCTTTTTACACGATCCCTAAGATCCGCTGGTCCCTTAAATTCGGACCAGAGATCTTGAGGGTTTGTCGCTCTCCCTGCGTTCCCACCCCCTCCGCACTTCCTTGTTCTGTCTGCGTGAGGGGAGGGAGAAACAAAGGGAGAAAAGACTGCACTCTTACCTCCGGAGTGCCGGTGGAAGTTGCTCCGACCCCCCCGTCACTTCCTGGTTCCTCTTAAAGGGGCGGGAGGCAAAACAACAACAACAACAAAAAGCAGCGAGGAGAGCCCGGCACTCTCCGCATCAAAATTTTTCACTCTCCAAGAGCAGGTACTTGAAAGGTGTGCTGGGTCGCGCTTAGGTGGGCGGGGTCGCACTTAATTTTCTGTTAGCTCCAGAGCTGGTGGGGAAACATTTTTAAGCTCCGGAGCTGGGGGTCATTTGCAGCGGAGCTTAGGGGTCGTGTATAAACGCCATAAGGTGTTGAGCTGAATGACCCTTGCTAACTCTTCAAGAACATGTTTGGCTACACCTGGCAGCTTGAGTCAGGGGTCGAATCAAAACACAAGAGGAACCTTTGACAGTCACTCATAATTATCTAGCCATTGTTCACGAAGAAAATCAACATTGTTTGTAGTGAGAAAAAATGCATTATAGGTTAATATACCATCTCTCTTGTAATACCACTGGGCTTAGCAACTCTCCTTTGCTTTATATTTGCCTATAATCAGTAGAAAGTTGCATCTCAAGTTGAAAGCCTGGTTTGACGGCCATGTGTTGCATATCTCTGAATTCCTTGGCTGCCTCCATTGATAAGCATGCAAATAATCAAACAAGATTCAATTAATATTCAAATAAGCTCAGTACACTACCCCAGCGCCTGCAAATGGCCTTGATTTTCTGAGCAAGCTTTTACTGATCCCAAATATTTGTCTCTTATGTGAATGCCCTTTTTACACTTTTGCTTTTAAGAGCTTGGATCTGTTCCTCACTTAAATCTGGCTTGCTGGTACATAATCATCACAGTTTCACAGGATAATGTTAGAAAACAACAGTATGGCACGTCTTAAGGTGCTATAGAACCATTATGAAAGAGTCTTCCATAGAAATACCAACTTTAGAAATAAAGTTGACACTGCAGCTGCAGCTTGCTGTGTGAGAGGCTGGTGGTCCTTGTGGTTCCTGACACAAAGATGTCCTGAAATTCCCAAGGTGGCTGAATATTTATATAAAAAGCAAAATATATGCTGCAGTTGTAGAGCTGTGTGACCTGCCATAGCAGAAGGTCCCATCACTGGGCTGCTCAGCTGCTGTCCAACCCATCAGACTATATATTTAAGGTTCTGTTGGGCCTACTGAGAGTACACTAGTTATGTGGAGCCCCCCATGCTACCAGGGTCAGGTAGGGTTGCCAGCTATTGAATGAGTCTGGAGCCTTGTGAGACAAGCAACAACAACACTGGTGGAGTCATCCCTGGAAGGGATCCAACTGCATGTTTTCAGCACCCATCTCAAAGGACATTAGAAAGTGGGCCTTCCAAAGGCAAAGGTAACATAGTCCAAAGGCATGCATTTTCAAAAGGCTTTTGACACAGTCCCTCATCAATGGCTGCTGAGAAAATTGCACAGTCAGGGGATAAGAGGACAGTTCCTCTTATGGATTGAGAACTGGTTGAGATCCCGGAAACAAAGAGTAGGTGTCAATGGGAAATTTTCACAATGGAGAGAAGTGAAAAGCGGTGTGCCCCAGGGCTCTGTCCTGGGACTGGTGCTTTTCAATCTGTTCATAAATGACCTGGAGACGGGGATAAACAGTGAGGTGGCCAAGTTTGCAGATGACACAAAACTTTTCCGTGTGGTGAAAACCAGAGAAGATTGTGAAGAGCTCCAGAAGGATCTCTCCAAACTGGGGGAATGGGCTGAGAAATGGCAAATGCGTTTTAATGTAACCAAATGTAAAGTAATGCATATTGGGGCAAAAAATCCAAACTTCATCTATCAACTCATGGGCTCTGAGTTATCCGTGACGGATCAGGAAAGAGATCTTGGTGTGTTGGTGGACAGCTCCATGAAGGTGTCTCCCCAATGTGTGGCAGCAGTGAAGAAGGCCAATTCCATGCTAGGGATTATCAAAAAGGGGATTGAAAATAAAACAGCCAACATTATAATGCCATTATACAAAAAAATAGTAAGGCCCCACCTGGAGTATTGTGTACAATTCTGGTCACCGCATCTCAAGAAAGACACAGTGGAACTGGGAAAGGTGCAGAAGAGAGCAACTAAAATGATTACTGGGCTGGGGCACCTCTCTTATGAAGAAAGGCTAAAACATTTGGGCCTCTTTAGTCTGGAAAAAAGGCGCTTGAGGGGGGATATGATTGAGACGTACAAAATAATGCAGGGTATGAGTAAAGTGGATAGAGGGAAGCTCTTCTCTCTCTCCCAAAATACCAGAACTACATACACTCAAATTGAGGGCTGGGAGAGTAAGAACTGACAAAAGAAAATATTTTTTCACCCAGCGCGTTGTAAGTCTATGGAGCTCCCTGCCACAGGATGTGGTGATGGCATCTGGCCTGGATGCCTTCAAAAGGGGATTGGACAGATTCCTGGAGGAAAAGTCCATCACAGGTTACAAACCATGATGGAGAAACCAGGGTACTTCAAGGGCCAGATGCAGGGGAGTGGTATCAGGAGACAGATATCTAGTCTCATGCGCTCCCAAATGCATCTGGTGGGGCCGCTGTGAGATACAGGAAGCTGGACTAGATGGGCCTTTGGCCTGATCCAGCATGGCTCTTCTTATGTTCTTATGTTCTTATGTTCTTATTAATACATTTCTACAACCAGCCTGTTGCTGTGAGGAAAGTGAAATCTCTGCTGTGCCAGGCCCAATGATACAGCCTTTCAAAATTCTTTTCTGGCCTGGTCAGTCAATAGCTGGCTTGCTTCTATAGGAACCAATTATGCAGCTAAATAGGGGCATGTAGGTGGAGAACCTGCTGTTGGACAATTTGGTTAAAGCCAGATGTGGGAGCCCCACCAGTATGCTGGGACTGAACCAGAGTGGAGTTCTTGCTTCTTAGGTCCAAACCCCTGAATGATGATGCTGTTGTTATGCTTCATGGATCTGTTATCGCATCAATGCTTGCTTTGCGTTGGGTGCATTTTGCATTTAACAGATGGATCCTTTTTGTTGCCAAGCTTAGGTTTTGCACTTTAATCAGACCAGATACTGGAAAGGTAGGAGGGAATATACAGAAGGGCAAGGCGATGCTGCTACTTTCCCCCAGTTACACACCAAGTAAGCAAAAGAGTCAAAAAAATAGCAGCCAGTGCCCAAGGAGAGACACTCTTAGACATAGTGTGTACTTTTCACCCTTAACCCTAATGTAAAGGAGAGTCCCTGAAGTTCCGGCATGTGACTGCATGGCCTCCCTCTGAGAAGATGGTAAGAAACTAAAATAATCTGGCTCAAGAACTTAAGTAGCCTTCCCCAAAGCAAGATGACTATCAAGATGACAAGAATGGTCAGTGGCACTTCGTCTTGCTTAGGCCCTGAAAAATTAGTGACAGTTACATGTGAAGAACAAATAGTATTTGTCTTCTAAATATAAGCCACAAATGCAACAGAGTGACCTCGCTGCCGGGTGGGTGGTATAAAAGTCCCAAACAAACAAACAAACAAACAAACAAACCTGTCATTTGCTTGAAAATGCTAGATTTTCTAACAGATCAAAATGGGCTTTGGGGAAGTGAGCTGACTACCTAGCAGATGTTCAGAAAAACAATTTGCTAAGACTAGATTCAAATTGAATCAGAAACCATGAGCTTTATTCATCTTTATTGAAATGCCATTAGTCCTGCTGTCTCTTTGACAAGGGTACAGTACCCAAGAATCTTGCCCATCTGTACCCAGTCACTGCTCTTTCTAGACTGCCCAATGAGTCTTTGTACTTTTAGATAAGTGACTTTTTTGTTGTATTACATCTCCTGGATTCTCAAAAATGGCCACACTTAGGGTACGGGGATTCTGGGAGATACAGCCCAAAAAAGTAACTTTCCCAAGCACTGCTTTAAGGAAATTTCCAGTTCAGTACTTCCTTCATTCTTCAGGTTGCAACAATCATCAATGGAATTGGCACCAATCGGCATAAAAACAGTGGCTTCCTTTTCCCGTCTACTCACATGTATGGACCACTGACTTTCAAGGGCTTGCTCCATCCAGAGGACACCCAGGAGAATAACCAAAAGTCAGGAGAAAGTCAGTAAGAAGTGGCACTTTTATTATTTATCAAAATTGGGAATTACAACCCTCCTTGGCACTTCGGATCACTAAGATATATATTTTAAAGGAAATATACTCAAAACAAGTAAATACAGTAGGTGGAAAATGCAATTAAAAACACGCCAGTGAAACAAAGCAAAAGTCTCCTTTAGTTATGATACTGTACGGATGCCAAAAGTGTACCTTAATAGAAATGTGAATTGGGCTGGCCCCTTCTTTTAGTGCTTTGGTTATTGGCTGAGATGGGGGTGAAGTCAGGTCTGCAAGATGTTCTCTTGTATGGAACTGACGGAAACGAGATTTTCCACCTGTACATAACTTCAAGGCACAAGGGGAGGAATGTGCTTCTTTCTAGCAAATGGCCTCGAGTTATATTTTTCCATTGTTTGATGGCAAGCCTTTCCTGATATTAAGGCATCATCATCATCTTAAGTTTTTTCTCAGAAAGATTTGTCCGGAGAGGGATGTGGAGCTACCAAAACCCAGAATATTTTTGTTGCTGCTGCTGCTGCTGCTCACACAACTTCAATTAAGTTCCAAAGGCTTTCATCTTTTCTCTTAATAAACTCAGAGGGTTGTGTTTTTTTCCCTCCACAGACTCCCTGAGGATTATAATTACATCTTTGCTTGAACTCCGACACCCTGTGAGCACAATACTTACAGGAGCCGGGTCAAAGACTTTGCCTCAAGTCACTCCAGACTGTCTGGCACACTGTAGACAAAGCTATTGGAAATACCAGTGGATTTAAATAAAGAAATTCACCTGCACTTTTCAAAACCGCTTGAGTATGGCTTCAGCTCCAAAGCCTAATTTCTCATGGAAGCCATGCCAAGGAATAGTAGGAACTGAAGAAATAGGACTGTTGTGAGGGTGGAGGCTCCCAGGGGTGTCCAAACTTTGGCTCTCCAGAGGTTTTGGACCACAACTCCCAGAATTCCAAGCCCGTATTACCAATGACAAAGGACTGTGGGAGTTGTGGTCCAAAACATCTGGAGGGCCAAAGTTTGGACGCCACTACACCACTGCTCTAGCCCGACCCAGAGGTGCTGGTTCTTCTTATTTTGTTCATCCAATAAAGACTCTTTTTAAAAACATCATAAGTCTCAACATTTATCTCAGGAACATCAAGGAAGGCAATAAGCTTACTTTAACATTTAACTCCTCACTTGATTCTAACAGAAAACCAAATGGATTAGAACCTTTGAACATGTCAGTTGCATCAAATAAGCTTAGACCCAGCTCCTGGTTCCCAGTATCTTTAGCCTCATTTAAAGATGTCCTGGGTGGTATTGACAACAGCAGCACCTGTTCCTCTGAACTTCCTTTATCCCATACTCATCCCGGATCATACTCAAATCATTCCCAGGCTGTCTCCTCTCTCTCTGACTCCTCTCTTGGGACCGGAGCCATTGGGCTGCCTCTTACTTTTCCCTTTCTACCTGGGCTCTCTCTTCACAAATATTTTTCCTCCACTCAGGGATCCAGGGATTTTCGACCCCGATCCACTTCCAGCCTGGGCATAGGATCCTTGGTTTTCCTTGACTTGTCTCCTGCCATGCTGCTTTATTTCCTAGCTCGACTTCTGAGCCAAATGCCCTTCTTCCTTTATCTCAAATTTCCCTAGCAAATGTTCTATTTCCTATTCTATTGTCAGTTCTATTGTCAGGATTATGTCTGTGTTCTTTCCAATGTCTTCTTCTACTTCTCCAGTCCCTTGAAAGTCATTCCTTGAAGTCCTGGGCCTTCAGGTATTTCTTGGGGTGAGGCTGATGGCTTACAGAAACAGTAACCCTTCCAATCCACCTCAATCTCCACGATACACTCATTCCTACCTCTTCTACTGCCACCTCTTCCTTTCTCCATGGTAATTTCTTATACAAAATATAAGAAAGATTCTTTCCAGTCTTTCCTTCCCACCCTGGTGAAACCACATGTTGGAAAAGTTTTCCTGGGACAACTTCCAGAATGTCCTGAAGCTGGGCTGAGCTGAAGCTAAATGGAGAAAAAGAGAAACAAAAGCATAGCAAGGGAAAACTGCCTCTCTCTTTTTTGTCACCCCATCTCCAATTTCTCTCTCTCTCTCTCTCTCTCTCTCTCTCTCTCTCAAAGAAACTAATGATAGGTAAAGAATCATACAATCATAGAGTTGGAAGAGACCTCAAGGGCCATCTAGTCCAACCCCATGCCATACAGGAACCCCCATCACAGTACTCCTGGCAGAAGACCATCCAGCCTCTGCTTAGAAACCTCCAAAGAAGGAGACCCCACCACCCTTTGGGGCAGCATATTCCACTGCTAAACAGCTCTAACGGTCATGAAATTCTTCCTAATGTTTAAATTGAATCTCTTTTCCTGTAGTTTTTCTGTAGATGTGAGGTGAGATTGAATCTGGATGCAGTGGGAAGTGAAGCATCCAAATGTTGAAAATTCACCCTTTAGAAAGTATGAAGGACTATATTGCGCCTGCAATGCAACAGGTGTGGGGACTCCACTGGGTAAATACAGACTTGGATAGGGTAACCTGCCAGATCTGTTTCCTTACATAAACCACTCCACTTCAAGGTATGCCATTAATCCTCTCTGGCGTCCATTCCCCACAGGCCTTCTTTGTACACCAACTGTATTAATCATCGGAAGGGACGTTTGTACCTCAACTAGAGATGGGCACGAATCGAAAAAATGACGTTTTGGTTTTTCGTTTTTCATTGCGGGTCCATTTCAGTTCGTTTTCGTTTTTCATGATTTTTTTGAGAAAATTTCATTTCTTTTTTTGTTTTTTTGTTTTTCGTTTTTACCTGCTTTTTGCGCGACTTAAAGCATTTCCATGCACGGACGTCCCCCAACACCCCAGACCAGAGGGAAAACACTAAAAAATAATGATGCTGGCAGAGACACAGTACAGACCAGGTACGCAGGGAGGCTGCAAAGGCAGGGGCGGGCGTTGCCCAGAGCGTAAGGCAGCCACAGAGTGACTGCACTGCAGGGCAGGGCAGGGCACTCACCGAGAGGTACTCACGCACACAGGGACGCTGCAAGAGAAATCTCTTCTTTCACTCCCATAAGAGCCAGGCTGCAGCCAGCAGGAACACAGAGACACACACCTGTCTGCCTGGCCTAAAGTAATGAGTCGCAGAGACAGCAATCCCACCCTAATTCCCACTGCAATGGGAGAAAGACAAAAACAAACGTTTTAAGGACCGCAACCCCCTGGTAGGTAATAATTTCAAATAATTATCGCTGCATTTTTACAGATGTCCAGGGTGTTTTAATACCCAAGAAATCAATATTAGACATCTGGGGGCCATTTTGGGTCGATGTCCCCTAACTCCCCTTAAAGGAAAAAAAAATACAGTGATCTGAGAAAACACATAAATGCACGTTTTAAGGATCCCAACCCCCCTGGTAGGTATTATCAGGCAGAATAAATAATTATTGCTGGGTTTTTACAGATATTCAGGATGTTTTTTAACATTTAAAAAACAGTTCATTTCATTGTGCATCGCCATTGACGAAAACAAAACGTAATGAACCTAATTTTCTGTTCAGTTCGTTCCAATTTCATCAAAATTTTAGTTATTCGTTTCGTTATGTAATGAAACAAATAATGAATAATGGAACAAAAAAAAATTCATTTCGTGCCCATCTCTAACCTCAACTATCATTCTTGCAATGGTAGGAGCGCCCACATGCAAAGCACTTCTGCATGAAACACTTCAGGGGTCCATAGGGAAACTAAAGGACAGAAGTGACAAAGAGGAGCTGTTGGCTTGGAGAAATGTAAAGCTAGAAATCAAGCTGGCATAAGACTCTTGAGGCAGATTAAAAACCCAGCTATCCCCAAGTCCCTCTTGCTTCCCTTATCAGAGCAGGATCAGAAGACACACACTGGGGTTTGCTTGCCCTGCTAGAGCCCACACATACCCATTCCCTTGTAAAGGATGTGGGTCTTATTCAAGAACATTACTCATTCCAAATCCTGTGCCCCCCCACATGCCATTCATCTAATAATGCTCTGCACTCTCCTTATGTTCAGGGTCTTTCTACCTCAAAATATATCTGGAGACAAGCCGACAGCTATTCTTTTGGTCAAAGAGAATCACTGCAGTGACCACTCTGCTGCTTTATTTATCTAGACAACGTTAGACAGCATGGCGTTGGAAGGGTCCAAAGACCAAGACGTTATCTGGCAGAACGCCTTTGCTGTGCATGAAAGAAACAACAAACCTGTTGGCCTTCGCAGAGTAAGACAGGAAAGGTGGGGACTTGGCAGGCATGACTATTGCCACCATGCCAGATGGTGAGCTGGGCTTTGTGTATCCCAAACGCCTGTATCACCAAGGCCTTGTAAAGATTATACATGCTTTTCTTCAAAGCGGCAGGGATTGGAGGCGTGCAGAAACAAAACACCCATCCTTCCATTGAAAAGGCTTAAGGAGGCACCTTTCTTTTCAGATCACTCTATCTGCTCAACAAAGGTCAAGGACTGAGCTTTTATATGTGCGATAAATAGGCTGGCAGGGAAGTTGTTAACAAGGGCAGTCCTTCCTCAGCACCTAAGGTAAAGCTGAACTTTGCTCATTGGGGCCAGTGCTGCACATAGGAGAACCCTGTTTCTCTAAGCAAGATGGAATTGTCAGCCAAGGACAACAAATGCAGCTGAAAGTCAGTGCTTAAGAAAGACACCCCCTTTTTTATCATTATGTTGGCTGGGGTTGGGAGGGGGTGTTTGTGAGAATCACTGCCTAGAAAGTAAGATGTCTAAATTCTTAACATCTGCTCAGATCCTTGTGAAGTGGAGGTTGGTTTGAGACTGATGCAGTTGTTCTTTCCAACTTCTTAGGAAAGCTGAGCTCATCTACATTTTCTAGAAATAATGTGTAAAGTGGAATGTTACCCTTTACATTTGCAGCGTTTAGCTAAAGAAAAAAAAATCTGCAGGAAATTGTATATTTAACACATTTTAGATAAAATATATTTAGAAATGTCTATTGTGAGTGAAAATTTCTAAAATGCAATTTTTTTTGGGGGGATGGGTTAAAAATTCCATTTCAATGTACATTTCAATTCATCTCTTCCATTCATCTCTTGAACATGAAGTACAGTATTCCATTTCAAATGGGGCTGCATAGCACAGATTTGCAAGGATAACATTTCTGGTTACAACAGTGACAACCGCAAATTTCAACTCCTAGATAAAGCATTATTAACTTCCCTAAGAGAGACACTACACTAATTAGTTTCACAACCTTTGCATAACAACACACTCCCCCAAAACTGTATACCAGTTACTCTTAGAGGTTAAGGTGTTACATAACAGGTTTGAATCTATAGCATAACCGTTTGGGAAGAATGTCAGATCTTCTTGGCTGTTAGTTAGCAACTGAAACCTGGAGGAAGCAAAACCACTGAGCTATCTAAACAGATTCCACTGAAGGAAATGCACGATATAAATGTAGCAAACAGGCAAGCAATAAACAATGAAAGCAGGAAAAGGGATAGTAGGGATTTAGGAAAGGCCAAGCAAAGGAAGGTTAGATGGAGGTGAAGGTGAAGGTGTTTCTCTCTATGCCAGAATCTCTCCGGTGTACAATCAACCAGCATACCTCTTCCAGTTAGCATCGCTGTTCTCTGATTGTTATATCACTTGGTCCTGAGCCAGAACAGGTGCTCTTGCAGGCTTTATGCGATCCTCTTTCATCTCTTGTACTGGTTAATTTGGAAGATGAATAGAGAGGGCAGAGATTCCCAAATTTTGTTCAGGTGTGAATAATATCCTTTAGGTCAACCTTCCTCCTCCAACTATACAGTATAGGTATTTTAAAACACCACCACCACAACACTGCCAAAAGGAAACACACAACAGAAAAAAAATCAGCTGGAAGGATCTAGTACACAATTGTTTCAAAAACTGTCAAGCTTTAAAACCCCTGATTTACAGAGAGTACAATTTTGACAATATCCCCAGCTGATAGACTTGAGAAACCATGGATCTCAAGTCTATCAGAAACCATGATGATGATGATGATGATGATGATGATGATGATGATGATGATGAT
>JAHTLZ010000016.1:70355507-70365493 GCA_023846285.1 Phrynocephalus versicolor
CAGGCAGAAAGTCTTATTGAAGTCAATGGAGTTGACCTTGCTGGAGCTGCATTTCTATACATCTGAAAGCTCTACAAGTTATGCTTTATTGTACATTTAAATTTTAGATCTAAATCAGTTTTACAATTAAGTGCCATACTTTCCAACATGTGCAGATCTAGCTACTGGGCATGATCACTAATATCAGAATTCTCATATGTATTAACAAAAGTTTCTATGGCTAGTAAACAGGAAGCAAGGCATGCTGCTATCACTCTGAACTGAAGAAGAAACTCAAGTCCTGGACATTAATCAGGTTTAGCCAAGCAAAAAAAATAGGGCAGTGATAAAAGAAGGGGAAAATTGACATTGTACCTATCTTGACGACAGGTCCTCCTCCTCACATTATTCTGTTTTTCTTTCTAGTCATTCTTTGCTGTACCCATTGAACATCAAGCATGTTATAAGTCGTGTTTAGAGATGGGCACGAAACAACGTTAGTCGTTAGTCGTTTGTTGTGTAACGGAACGAAGAACGACAATTTGGATGGGCCAGGCTCGAACCGAATGGAACCAAGAAAATTTTCTTCATTCTGTTCATTTCCGTTACTGGCCTGGTCACCCGATAAGTCCTCCTACCTGCCGGCCTGCCGGTACTGCTGCTGGCCTTCCTGATCCAGTCTTCCAGCTTCCGGCTTTGGGGATGGAGTCAAGAAGGGGCTGCCATCCGGTCTCTGCGCACGGAGGCTGGATCGGAGCACCCCTCGCCGCCCGCCTCCATGGTGGAGGAGAGAAGAAGGGGGCTCCGATCCGGTCTCCAGGTGCAGAGGCTGGATCGGAGCCCCCCCGCCCCCCTCTTCCATCATGAAACCTGACAGCCCAGTGGGCTGTCAGCCTCCCTGGTGGAGTCGGGAAGGAAGGGGGCTCCTATCTGGTCTCCACACACGGAGGCCAGATCAGAGCCCCCTGTCCAGCGATCTCCGCACCGGAAATGACAGCCCGCCGGGCTACGACGCATCAAGGTGGAGGGCGGTGAGAGGGATCTTCCCCATGCCAGATGACAGGGTGCTGTCATCCGGCGCAGCACTGTTTCTGAAAAAAGAAAAACGGAATGAATTTTTTTTAAAAAAAATTCAGTCCGAAAAACGGAAACAGAGGGAGATGGGCCATGAACAGAAAGGAAACAGAACACAATTTTTCCGTTTCGTGCCCATCTCTAGTCGTGTTATATGCTTCCACTACTTATGGGCATACATGATGTCCATACGTAGTGGAAGCATGTCTCCTTTTAGCAGGCTGTTGTGTGTTTTTGGAAGTATGCCTGTCTGATTTCATAGGACTGCAGTCAGGTTACTTGCTGTCATGAGTGAAAAGCATTCTGCCATTTTTTCCCTTTCCCTTAGGGCCTCGGTTAATGAAGGAGACAGGATGGAAAAAGACGCATAGACAGTGCTTTTCAATGCCTATTATTTCTGTCCTTGTTCATGGTACACATGACACCCTCATAACCTGAAACATTTCTCACAGATGAATCAGAATTTCATGAACAAGAATTGGGCTGTAAATAATTATTTTTCTTTTAACTTTGGCCCAGGCCTATAATGAAGATTAAAATCAGCAACATCATCCTGTGTGCATGGTTGGTTATGCCTTTCGAATCATCTTTTTTATGAGTCTTCTTTACCTTTTCTACTCCTCTGGAATGCTGCAAGGGTAGCCCCACCTACTCCCAAAATAATAAAGGCTGAAAAGTAGTATCTAGGAAAGAAGGGGCTCCAAGTGTTTAATAGAAACAATTTGTGGCATCATATGTCATAATGACCCAGGCTTGGGAGGCAAACTTGTCCAGCTGACAGTACAAGGCTGCGGTGTGAAGCAAGGGGAATATCCCTCAAGTGGCTTTCTTGAGCTTGCCATTGAAGAGAAGCTGTATCTTCTTTCACAAAATGCTGTAAGTTTGTAGGTTAGTATCCCAGAAGCTAAGGACTTGATAATTTTCTGAGATAGCCAATCAAAGTCTGGACAATAAATATTGTTGAAGGTGAAAGAATATAACTCTGCATGGGGAGGAATAAACACACACACACAAAAGACCCCTCTGCAGGATTGCTAGGCTGTCCTTCACCCTCTCTGATCTAGACTGACTTCCTTCATCCTAGACCAGGGGTGTCCAAACTTTTTGCAAGGAGGGCCAGATTTGGTGAGGTGAAAATGTGTGGGGGCCGACCATTCAGCTGCATTTGGCCCTCAGGCTGGATCTAGGACATGCAAGGAAGCGCAGAAGATGCTGCAGCAACACAGTTGGGGGCGAGTAGGCTGGGCAGGTGCTGGGGGGTGGACAGTGGCAGGGAGGGCAGTCAAACCATAAAACTGCAAGCTGGCATCCCCATGCGGTATGGGGAGGGGCCAGCTGGCAGGGATGCATGACAGGCCTAGCCAATGGGGAAAATAGGCCGCAGGCCACACAAAATTTGAAAACGGGCTGCATTTGGCTGGGCCTGACTTTGGACACGCCTGTCCTAGACTGATATTCTTGCGGTTGCTGATGTCACTTCCTTCCTTCCTTCTCCCTCACATTTTCCTTCTTAACTCTCTCAGGAAGAGAGGAGAGGAGATGTCTTGCCTTTGTTCTTGAGTTGCGAGGGGGCAGACGTGGATCTCTGCAATGTCTATTGTCTATCTTAATCAGCCAAAACTAGGATTCCTACTAACTTTCCTATCTCCATGCATTTCTCTAGAAAACATCATTGTCTGTAGCAAACCTACTTGGTTTTGATTCCTTTCCAAACAAAAAAGTGTGCCTTAATAGCCGTTCTGAATTTGCAAGTGGGCTTAGCCACTGGTGGTTGCTATCCACACTCCTAACAGGTACCCTGGAAGTGACATGTGCTGGAGACTGTCCTGGAGACTGTCTCCTTGGGACACTGCAAGTAACCTTCCAGTCAGACATTTCAGTAGGTTTAGCCAGACAAGTGGGAAGGAACTGGAAAGGAAGGGGATGGGGATCCAGGTAAGTTAGAGGGACTTGTCTATAGAGCTAGGAGCCATGGCAGGGGATGGAATTCTGGGAGGGCATGAAGCTCCTCTTGTGCTCCTGATAATGACTTGGGAGCAGAATGATATGTATTTTGAATGGTTTGAACTAGAGAGGCTAACTTGACAGCCACCGCTCTAACGGGACACTAAGTTGGCCATTTTTCCAGTAGGTTGCAGGGCAGAAGAAGGGAAGGGAAACATGATTATTTGATTTCTTTTCGGAAGAGATCAGTTGCTTTTGGATAGCCCCAGCTGTCTAACATCTGTTCCATATGGTATCCTAAATCTCCATCCCAGCTGGTTGTAATAGGAATGGAAGTCTAAGGACTGGTCGCTGTGCTTGTATTTTGCCTTCTCCCTCTGAATTCCTCTTTCTTATCATGCATTTTTCATTGTAGCCCTGCAGGCAAGCACTGTTTTAGTAGTCCTATTTGTAAGCTACCATAGGAGTCCTTTTGGCTAAAATGTGAGACATAAACAAATACATAGCACGCCCTTGTCCTCAAGACTCTTGGCTCTTACTTGGCTATTATAATAAAACTTTAGGAAACATTGAGCACATGGGGCCCATTTAGGGCCTTATCATTAGTTCCATGAGGCTCTAGGGATGACTAATCTAATCCTCCTGGCTACATCACAGTTTTTGGATGCCATGTTGCCACAATCTCTCTGCCATTGTGGCCACTGCATTTGCCAGCTCTGGGGGATCTGGGAGTAGTAGTTCAACAAAATACCACTGCCACATTCTCTAATCAGCTTCTGAGGGTGACTCGAGATCTGCAAATATACCTGGTGGCAAGAGGCATGGGAGCGATTCCAAGATTGCTTTTTCCCTCCAACTTATTCTTCTCTGCTTAAAAAACCCAGGTAGATATACCAGGAGTGTAGACTGTACCACTTTTTCTACCTGGTTCTTACATTTCCTTTCTCTTTCTCAAAGCCTCCCATTCCCATTGCTCACAGGCTAAAGCAGGGCTCCTCAAACTATGGTCTGGGGGCCAGATCAGGCCCACCAGCATCCTGAATCCAGCCCACTTGCCATTGCAGAACACCCTGCCACTTGCCCCCACTTCAGCCAAAAACTCACTGCACAGCAGCAGCAGCTGCCTCCTCAGCTGCCAACACAGCTTTCATGGCTCGCAGGAGGAAGGGAAGTACCATTTTGTAGCTTCTTGACCCATGCAACCACAGGCATGCCCCTCAACTTCCCTGGGCCTCTGTCCTTCCAGCCTCCTCCACAGCACGTATCCTTCTGCCACAGTTACCCCAACCCACCTTCCATTACTGAGCTTGTGTATTGGCTGCCAATAGTGAGTTGTCAGATTGGAGATGGGCATGGTAATCAGAACACAGCTTCCAGTGGCTGTGGCAGCCAGTGGGAGGGAGAAGCAGGACACTCCGAGTGCCTAGTGGGGTTGGGGAGCTGATGGGGCTCCTTGTTTGCCAGTTCCCAGGGGGAGGTGGGGAGGGGAGGTGTTTGGATGAACAGCTGTTTGGATGAACAGCGAAACGTTTTTATCTCTCAAAAAAAGAAGTCCAGTAGCCATGACTCAACTCCCAGATAAACGCACCTGGATGACTGAGAATCTTCACAGAAGTCTCTGTGTGTGTTTCCCCATTTCAGTGGTTGTTTTTGGTGAGGGCAAAGACTGCTGTTCCCCTTATTTTCTTGGGGGATGAGCAGGACAGGCCCTCCCCTAGGCCCCTTGGAGCTGCTGGAGAATCAGGGTTGCCGAGCGGGCCAGCAGGTGAGGAGAGTGGTGCTGGGCTGGGGGGGTTAAAGTGGGTTGGGCCTTCCCTCTCCCCCCCTTTGAAGCCATACCTGGTAGCTATGGGGTGCGGGGCACTGGAGTCAACACAGGGGCCCATTGGGACGGGCAGGCTGTACTAGGCGTGGTGTGGAGGGTATCCAGTAGGCCCTCCCTTTCCCCAAACAGGTAGGCCAGACTGGATAAAGGGAAGCCACGGGATGGGCACAGGCTGCCAGTTGAGTGGCGTGGTCCAGGTTGGGCCTCTAGCTAGGCTGTGTGGGCCTGGTTAGGCCTGCTAACCTTGGGGCCAAGTGTGTTTTGGGGAAAACCCCACGGGCAGTTGGCAGAGCACTGCTCCAGTGGTGACTTGGTGCCCCTTCTGTGAGCAACGACTACCCTGGGCCTTTTCACACGACCCCTAAACTCCGCGGCAAATGGCTCCCAGCTCTGGAGCTTAAAATTGTTTCCCCACCAGCTCTGGAGTTTACAGAAAATTAAGTGTGACCACACCCACCTAAGCGCATGCCAGCACACTTTTCAGGTACCTGCTCTCCGGGGATGAAAATCCCTGATGCGGATGTAACCTAGTGAGTGTCGGGCTCTCCTCGCTTCTGTTTGTTGCTTTTTTGTCCCTGCCCCTTTAAGAGACAGGAATCAGGACAACGACGGGGCTCGGGGCGGCTTCGACCGGCAGACGGAGGTGAGCCTGCATTCTTTTGTCCCTTTTATTCTCCCTCCCCTCATGCAGACAGGAGCAAGGAAGTGCGGAGGGGTGGGAACACAGGAAGAGCAATGAACCCCCAAGATCTCTGGTCCGAATTTAAGTGGCCAGCGGATCTTAGGGGTCATGTGAAAAGGCTCCCTATCTGACCTGGTACAGGTAAAAGAAATGTGTGGGGGTGGGTGTATCCAGGCGACTTGCACCAGGGAAAGAGCAGTGGCAATTGCCTGCTGGGGTTTTTGGAATGGTCTGGCCCCCACAGTGTCCGAGGGACACTGAACCGGCCCCCTGTTTAAAAATTTTGAGGACCCCTGGGCTAAAGGCTTGCCTACAAGCACCTGCCACTAGGAAGGGAGCTTTCAGATTTCTAAGTCTTATAGTCTTTGCAAAATGCAGTGTGAAACCCCATCAAACATACAAGATAAACTATTTATTTATTTATTTATCAGGCAGTTCTCTGCAGGATGAGCTGCTCTGATAGATATCGAGGCCCTAAACCATTTAGTGGCTTGTATGTTATCATCAAGACCTTGAAGTCAATATGGAAGTGAATAAATAGCCAATACAGAACACCCAAAATAGGGGTGATATGATGGTATGATCTAACCCCTGTTAGTAACTTGGCTGCTGTATTCTGCACCAGCTGAGGTTTCCGCATTAACTTCATAGACAGCCTTGCGTACAGAGCACTGCAGTAGTCTAATCACAAGATTGCGAGTGCATGGACCAACGTGGTGAGGGTCCTGGTACCAGGTAGGTATGTAACTGGGCAATATGCTGCAGTTGGAAATGTGTAGAATGGACCACCAAGGCCACCTAGGTTTCCATGGTGACCTCTGGGTCCAGAAGGATACCCACAATGCACACCTCAGCCTTCATGGAGAAAAAAGAGATGGAGTTTCCCAATCTGCAGACAACGGGAGCCTCCACCTGGAGAATCTCCGGCTTGTCTGGGTTCAACCTCAATGTATTTGCCCTCATCCAGTCCAATGCAACCTGCAGGCAGTGCTCAGCATGCACTTCCGATGGAGAACAGGATATATAGAGTGGGATGTCATCAACATACTAATGGCACAAAGTTCCATGAGACCACCCACCCAGCGGTCTCATAAACATGTTAGATAGCATGGGGGAGATGACTGACCCCTGCTAAACCTCACAATTGAGGGTCCTAGGGGTGGAGGTCATCTCACCCAGCTTTACTCTTTGAGAACAGTCCTCCAAGAAGAATGGGAACCACACCGGGGAGGGGGCAATCCCCAACTTGGAGGTATCCTCAAGGAGGATACCATGGTTGATGGTATCAAAGGCTAACATGCAGTCCCAACAAGGACATTTTGCTTGTATCAGTCTCCCTCAAAAGGTCATCTTATTCTGTTTCTGTGCCATGATGTGGCCTGGGCCTAGACTGGAATGGATCAAGGGTTTGAAAACCCCACAGAGTCACAACCAGTTATGCTAGACTAAGTCATTGTAACAAACTTGCCCCTAGGCTGCTGGGCTAGATGGAACAGTGTGGTCTGACTGTGTGTATGGCTGTTGTCTATGAGTATTAAGGCTTTCTCAATTGATTGCACCTGGTCCTGGTGCATGACAAAGCAGTCCAGGGCCTAGAAGAATTCATATCCACACTGCATTGTTAGAGGATTTGCTTCCAGAGCTTAAATATCTTTCTCTCTCTCTCTCTCTCTCATTCTCTCTCTCTCTCTCTCAACTTCCATCTGGAACTTCTGACAGAGAAATAAACCTCCCAATGAAACAGGGACAGCACTAGAATAATCCCTCAGAACAAACCGACAAGCAAAAGAAACCTTGGCTTCTGCATACAAAAAGTCAGGGGAAATGGTGCTGTATAGATGGTTCCATCTAAACAGAATTGACTAGTGTGCACCTCAGTACTTTCACCCCATATGGAACTGCTGTCACTTATATCACATGGATAAGTTAACATAGCACTTGAACTGCCAGCATGTAATATACCAACTAGAGATGGGCACAAAATGAACAATTTTTCATTTTCATTTTCGTTTTTTTTGTTTTGTTACGCAACAAAACGACAAACGAATTTTGTCTCTAAAATGAAACGAAACGAACAGAAACACCGGAAATTTTGTCATGCATTTCGTTTCTGTTACTGCAATACAAGTGAATTGCTTAAAATCCTAAACAAAATCACAAAAAATCGAAACAAATGGTAACGAAATGGTAACGAAATGAACAGAAACGAAAATGATTTTTTGGCAAAAATTCGCAAAAAAGGAACCGAACCGAAATGGACCCTCCAAACGACAAACGACAAACAAAATGCCATTTTTTTGATTTGAGCCCATCTCTAATACCAACCATTCCACTGGGGATCTTCACTTCTTCAGTATTTCTGAATACGGAAATTAAAAGGAGACATATTAGTGTGTGTGGGAGTAGAGACCCTCTGTTGAAAATGTAACATTCAGAGCTGCCTTCTACAGTGCCTCCACCCAAGAAAACTTTTTTTTCTAGGTAGTAGGTAAGCTTCCATCTGTGCTTGGAGTACACTGTATGATTTGACCGGCAGTGTCTTCCTGGCTGCTGATGCAATGCTCCAGGTGGTTTCTAAAGACAGAAAGATAGGAAAGATTGGTGAGATGGGAGGTGACATATATTATCAGTAAATATACAGCCTGGAGAGGTCATGACATATTAAAGAGATGTGGTCTGAAGACTTACACGTAGCCTACTTGGTGGAGCTAACCCATCCCTTTTTGAGAGACTACTTACTATAAACCAATGTTGTGCCAGACTCACAGCTTTGAATATTTAATTCTTAAAAGACTACTGAATCAGCATGAACTCAGTCATGTTGTTGTCCCCCCCCCCCGAGAGTCTCCTCTCTTTTAGCACACAGATGCAACCAACAGGGACTGCTCCATACAGAGTGATTTTTTTGCCAGTGCAGATTCGCTTTTGAAGAATTTACTAAGGTTCTGAAATTGCGCCTATAAGATAGGAGGAAATTGTGGCTTTGAAAATTCATTGGGTGAACTCCTATTGGGTAACTGTGTCTGTGTAACTTGATGTTATCCAAGTGACAGTAGGTTGTCAAATGATAATAGTGCCAAGGCAGCTTTTTAATGCACAAAATATGAGTATGTACGTTTCAGTTTGTCCCTCACCTACTTTTTTAAAATTCTCAATTCCTTGCCATTCTAAATTATGAATTTTCAGATTTTGGAACATTATGACAAATGAGAAAACAGAAAGAAAATGCTTCCCATCCTTCCTATGTAGTTGCTCAACAGATATTTCACATTTCATTGAGAAATAGCATACAGTGTTTATTGTTTACTACAACATATATTTTAGTACAACAGATACCAAAGCTCTAACTGCAGACTTCCTGGAGCATAGAGACGCAACAAGAACAGCTAGCTTTTTTTTTCCTGCTCTGCAGTGTGTTCTCTAAACTCTGTTTGAAGGAAGCCTGAATGAGATTCAGGTTGCTAGGCAGAAACTACAGACCCATAAATTGTGGAATTGTTCAAATGAGGTCCTGTAGTACTGAGTCGGAAGGAAAAGCTTGCCATGAAGGCACCAAGTTAAGGCAGGACACAATACATGAATGTGAACTCCAGTATAAACCAGTGTGGACTGAGTATAAAGGGGGGAAATAGGTAAAAGATGGAGAGAGACTGTGGGAATGGTGGTGGAAGTACTGTTTCAAACATTTGGGGAAAGCAAATAGAAAGGAGTTTGTGAAGAATCACAGAAGGACATGAGTTATGAAGATGGAGAGTTGAGCATGAGCCCAAGAGGCTCTTGTTTTCCACATTAATGCTGCTTTTCAAATGGAAATGATGGGGTCAGGCACCGAAAGGCAGCCGCCCGCCTTTGGACAATGGTGCAGCAAGTTCTGCTCTGAGGCGAGTGACAAAAGAGGCAAGAGAAGATGTGTACTGCATGAGCTCCCCCTCTCCCCCTTTTCCACTGGAAGGCTGGCTCTGTGTGATTGTTGTTCCTGAGGCTCAAGCCCCCCCCTCCTTCCCTCCCACCAACTCCCTGGCTCTTCTCTCTGGTTCAGACTCCGCTTCACTTTGCAGCCTGTGCAAGTTGGGCTTGTCACACGGAGAGCCCTCAGGGTACCAACACTGGCTCAAAGAATGTTAATAAGGTGTGTGTGTGTGTGTGTGTGTGTGTGTGTGTGTGTGTGTGAGAGAGAGAGAGAGAGAGAGAGAGAGAGGAAAGGAGCAAAAAAAATTCAGTGCAAGTTATCTCCAAGGATTGCTTTGTAAACAAAGCAGAACCTGAAAGAAAAAGAAAAGAAAGTAAGCAAAGAAGGGGGGAGGAGGTGGAAGGCATCATGCCAGGAGCACCTGCTGCATTTCTGCACAGATATTAATCTTATGGAGAAGCAGTAGAAAGACACTTATACCTGTCTCAATACAGCATCATCATCATCATCATCACTATTATTATCATTATTATTATTATTATTATTATTATTATTATTATTATTATTATTAT
>JAHTLZ010000016.1:70376057-70395342 GCA_023846285.1 Phrynocephalus versicolor
TTCTTCTTCTTCTTCTTCTTCTTCTTCTTCTTCTTCTTCTTCTTCTCTCTCTCTCTCTCTGTGTATTCGTTATGATGATGGTATCTCCAGATGTAGAGAAAAGCATCTGAGTAAGTAAAGCACAATGAGACAATGACTAAGGGCATACACATACACCGAAGAACTAACAGCATATTTAACGTTGTTGTCTAGTGCCATCAACTTGGAACTGATGTGCAGCTCCTCTAGCAGAGACTACAAGATTCCCCAGTGAGTTTCCATGGACAATTGGAGTTCCTGGTCTGTCACTGTATCTACTGTGCTACACTGAAGTGGCCCAGAAGGAGACCACAGTCAATAGTATTGAAAGCTGCTGAGAGGCATATAGCAAGACAATTGCAGACACATAAGCCACCATGAAGGAATTCTTCACAATGGAAAATGTACTTGGAGGCCATCTGCCCGGCAATAGCTACGAATATACTCTGCTAAAGAATTACATATTATCAAGGCATTTTACAATGACTGTAGTACAGATTACACATACACACAGCATTGCTGAACTTTTATATGAAGGATTTGGGAACATGATTATCCTTTACAATAAGAGGGTAACTCAGGCACTTGCCAAAAAGGACAACTCCTAATTTAATGTGGTATCATTACTTGAGTGACTGGACATCCTTGTTTCAAAAAAGTTTTCTAAGCTCAGAGGTGGGGAGTCAGACCTGATCAAGACTGCATCATGGGATGAAGGTTTGACATTTTCAGCTTTTTTCATTTTGCCTGACATCTTTCAGTACCTGTTAGTCATGGGATATATGGCACCCTGAATTTCACACCGTTGATCAAACAGGGATCCTCTCAGTAAAGATCCCTCCCCCTCCCCAAAAATGAAGCTGCACATCATCTCAGCAAAGATTTCCCAACCTGTATCTGATGAGATGCTGGGAATGTTGTGCGTATGCATCACTTAGCATGGCAGACAGAAGACTGTGGTAGTCAAAAGCTTCGGTCTTTGCTGAGAATCTCTGGCAAATCCCCTTCCAAACAACTGCCTTGGCTAACTGGGTCCCATTCTAGTTTGGGATTCCAGTGTGGTGGGTTGGGGTTAAAATGGCTTGAGAAGTGATTGTCACAGAGAAATGATAAGCATGAAACACTCCTCTCAGTCTGTCAATTCTGCTATATTCTTCTTTAACTCCTTCCTCACTTCTCGGTTATTTGCATGTTATTTGGATACTAAAACAAACTTCCTCCAATTAGTTTAGCAAACATTTCTTTCCCAGTTTCTAGTTTGATGTTATTTGTTCAAGATAAAAATCAGCAAAACATGGTTTTACATTGCTAGGGCTTGCCATTCTGGAAAAAACCCACACAACTTGGCAATACTGAACTAGAAAACTTACAGTACCACCTTCCTACTCCAAGGAACTCTTTATCCTGGGATTGTTCCCATCAGCAAATGCCTCCCCTTAGAAATTTTAATTGCACAGAACATGTTGGATTTGTAAGAAAGAGGCAATATGATTAATAATTTTTGTAATGGAGACAAGAATTCAAGGATTAATGGAAGGAGACAGTATATATATCATAGAGATGGAACTTTAGGACTTACTAATTTAAGGATGTGCATAATGCCCCTCCTTTAAGGCATAACCAGATGTTATACCTAATTCTAATGCATTAATTTGGGTAAATTTGAAAAGCAAGAACTGCATTCAAAAATATATTAAATATATCTTTCTTACAAAATAAGAAAAATATAATCAACAAATTAGAAAATACCTTCCCTAAACACATGTTAATAATTTAGAATACATATAGGAAATTATTTATTACACCCATTTCTTCATTATGCCTGGTGACACAGCTGGAAAAAATTACCCAAAATCTTAAAAAATATGATTGGGAAGCTGATAAATTACTGATTAGACACGTTTTAGAATTAAAAACAGCTACAAACATGAAGAATAAAGAACAAATAAAAGAAGCGCTAGGTAAGGATGAAATATCTTGGTATAATGTTACTCAGTTAGATCAATGGACAAAGAACAAGGTAAACAGAAAGGGTGAATATAGGCAACCTAAAATTATGAAGAAATTATATTACAGAATGAAAGTGTAGAACAGTGATGGCGAACCTTTTAGAGACTGAGTGCTCAAACTGCCATTCAAAACCCACTAATTTTTCGCAAAGTGCCAATACAGCAATTTAACCTGAATACAGGTGGCTGTGAAAGGGCGATGTTGGGTAATTACAGAAAGGGCTCCAAGTGCCACCTTTGGCACCCATGCCATAGGTTCTCAAACACTGATGTAGAAGATAAGGAGGTGGAGATGGGGACTGTAAATGAAATGTATAGTTTCTTATTGGAAGCAGAAGAATAGGAGGACGTAATTAAAATGACATTGGAATTTGACCTAGGAAAAGAAATAAGTTGTAATGTTTGGAAAAAATATGTGGAAAACCAGAATATTCAGATCTATGTCAATAAAGATGAAAGAGACTTTTATAAGGTAGTCTGGAGACAGCACTTAACTGCAGTGAAACCTAATCAAATAGATTTTAATTACTTTAAGATGTGTTGGAGAGAGTGCCAGAAAATAGGAGTAAGTGGTGCGAATGTGAATAGATATACAAATTCTGGCAATAATTTTTAAAAGAAAGAAATGAAATAACCCATTTAAATTTAGTTGCAAAATGTTTCATCTGTATCTTCCCCTTCATTGAGTGGTCTGGTCCAACTACCAGGCTCCCTTTGTTTTTGTTTAAGTTCATGTGTTGTATACATGTAGACCAAATGAATGTTACCTCAACCCTCCAGTGCACATGCAAATCACCCCTTTTCTAGTGCCAGATTTTATATAGTTCTTTGCCCTTTCGTTGACATAAAAGTCATTCTTCTTGGAAACAATCTCTCTCCCTTTCAAATTTTAATAGCCTGATAAAAGCCTAGGTTCTTGGTACAGAATGAATCTCACCAGCCAAAGCCCGTACGGTTCAGAATGAACAAGCCCAGGAGGCTCATTTGTGTTGCCAGTAAAACACTGCTTTGTCTTTGATGCTATAAAAATTGTACTAGCAAAAATAGACTTCAAACAAGCATATCTATGTCTCTTCCATGTGCACTGTGGAGGTTTATGACAGGTTGCCATTGTTTATCTTAACCGACAACGGTAGTTTAACAGAAAGTGCTTGTACAGGAAATAACTTACAGGGAGTATAGTCTGAACATAGAGATTATAGGTTAATGATACTCTTAAAATTTGTAATCCTGTTTTTTGCTGCTGTCACCCCTTCTCAATGTAGGCTGATCAGAACTCAGAAGAGTTACTTTTATGAACTTCCAATATCTTCCAGCTAGCATGATATGCAGAAGCTGCAGTCTCCACAGTAGTTAATTTGTTTGTTTATCCCTTATATTTTTATCTTCCCGCCTTTCTTCCAATGTGCTCAAGACAGTGGACATGGCTTTCCTCTTCCTTTCAATTTATTCTCACAGAACTCCTGTGAAGGAGATCAGGCAGAGGTCTTTCTGATTCCTTGCTACCTAAAGTTTTCACCAGAAGGTAATGGCAGATAATACCTGGGACTTTCAGTAGGTCCCACCTCTGGACTGTGAGTCACTGCTATTCAGGCATACCTTTGTGTATAGAACTGTGTGGTGAAATTCCATTTTAGTTTCTGGTGGATTGCATCATTTGTGCTGTGCATTCTTCTTCAGTCAGACATTTACTTCCTTAGATAAGCAACCTCTGTAAGCACAGTAAAAATGGTTCACCTATGTTTTAACAAATGGACTTGCCATTCTCTTTCCCCAATCATTTTGTTTTCTATGACCACATCTGCATGTATTAATATACAAATACTTATCTTAGTTTTACTGAATCATTTTCATTTTACTGTGTTTGTGTAATCTGCAGATACCACTGTGGTCTTGTCTAAATTTAAGCAATGTTGTGGTTGTCTATCTTTGCATTCCATTGACCTTGAAACAGCTGTGTAGAAACATATTTGAAAACCAACCAGCTAACAGAAGCAACAAGCATAAAACACAAGGAGTGCTATCCAATCTGAAAGATATGATGGACATGTTATTACCAGGATATTTTAAATTCTTGATATATCTTCCACCAAATTTCCTTCATCTGAATCTAATCCAGCCCTCCTTATAATGTGTTCTGCTTAGAGACTGAACAAATAGGGATATAAAATACACCTTTGCCTGACAACTTGGTTTATTGGAAACCATTATGGTTTTCTGTATTCTGCTTTGGCAGTAGTCGTGTGTCAAGATTATATTTGTGCGCCATGTCAATCAAATATTGCCTGAAATCCTGGCCCTTCGTTATGCAAAAGGCAGAACTTTTTGAAGGTAAACTGCCAAGAATTAAGAAATCTCTGTTGCATTCTGAGTTGTGCAACTCAGCATGCAACAGATAATGTCTACTGAGATATCTTTACTTCAGGCAATTCACCTCAAACATTATGCCTTTTGTGTAACTAACAAACAATATTTCATCCATTGTAGCACACCTGTTATTTCAGCACTACCAATTGCTTTACGGTAATCTTTAAAGCTGAAATACATTTTCTTGTGATATGTCTGTGAAGATTCTCAGTTATTCAGATGAGGTTATCTGAAAGTTGAGTCAGGAAAATTGGATTTCTTTTCTTGTGAGATCGATACTCTGTGCTACTCATCCAAGTAGCTTCATCCAAGAAAAGAAGTCCAGTTGCCATGACCCAACTTTTGGATATTTTTTTTGGTACACTTCTAAAGCTGACATCTGCTTGTACCATCATATCAAGTGTTTCCTCCTCTTCTAGATCCAGCTTGAACCTCTGGCATTTCTTGTTTCATGTATTAGAGATGTTTTTTTTGTTGAATAATAATAATGCTAGCAATCAACATCATTTTAGAACAGCAAAGCTGGAACGAACCTTATAGAATTAGATCATAGGGGGCAGCTCCTGTTAAGGAGGCAAAGTGGAGAGTGACCACGGAGCCATCCACCAGTACAACTTGACCATCCATTCCTTTGAGAGTGACTTTCACATTACTTTCTAAAATACAAGGTTTCCCATAGCATGTTTCTTTGAAAAAATATGGGTTTCTTCTGTTTAGTTTTTCTATATACTGTTTAGTGTCTCCATCTTCTCAATGTTGCATTCTAATCATATTGTATTTAGTTTTGATTAATGTAAGTAGTATTTGAGGATTCAGAATGCAATTTTCTTTATGTGGCATCGTGTGCTCTGTTGTTACCTAAAATGCTGTTCCCACTCCATTGTTGCAACAACAATGAACATATTGGCATGACAAAACCACAGTTTCTAAAATTTGAATTTCTGCATATATTGGAAGCAATGTACCACTCTGTGAATTAGATGTGAAAGTAACCAGTATCTCTATACTTTCTGTCACACAGACATCTGAACATAAACAAAGTAAACATTGGTAACAAGTATGGTTATTAGAAAGAACAGAACAGAACACTCATAACTTTTATTGTGGGGAATTAGAGTCTGCGATACAACTGCATGGTGTAAAGAGAAATTAATAACAAGGACATTGCATCATTTAAATACAGAGAAAAATAGTACTTTTAAAAATTCAATAAGCTAGAATTAAGCTGCAAAACTTTTTTGGGGAAAGAAAAATTGCATCACACAATTCATATGTTGATGGGAAACTTTTAAAATAGGTTGTAGTAGCTTGCTGATAACCTCTTCGTAAGGAAATGTGAAATATTTACCATTGTTTGCCACATTTCCTCAAAACCTTTATTTTATCCTTGTCCTCTGTGGTAAAATGAACAGGAATGAAGTCTCTGACAACAACATCCATTCTTTGGCTTTGCAAATTCATTGTGTCTTGAGTGTTTTGCTGTATTTAAGGTTTATAAATACATTTTTAAAGCTAGTTACTGTTAGAAACTCTCAATCTCTCTCTCCCCCACACTGTCCCCCATTGATATGTCCTCAAAAGGTGAATTGAGTTTATCCTCTTGGAAACTTCTAGAGGCACTTGTTCAAGATACGTTCCCCTCTACAGTGTTTCAGCAAGAAAAAAATTATATATACTCTATTTCTCCCATTTCTCCTTATTTTCAATAGACCCCTGGAAGGCACTAGGAGTGAAAAACTGGGCCCTAAACATGCCAAAGTTTCCAATTCCTGCTGTAAAGTATCATTTCGCCCTCCAGTTAGTCCACGCAAAATTTCAATTTTCAAAGTGCCTGCTTGCCTTTGAAACTGCTGGGTATAGGAAATGTTGCCTACAAAGGATAGTTGGGACAGATGCGATGAGCAACACAGTACTTGAGATGGTCCAATCAGACTTTTTCGGGGTTTTGTTTTGTTTATAGGGAAGGATCCAGTCCTAAAGCCAGTCTTACTAACACAATCTGAGAGGCAATATGCCTACTTCAAAGAACTATCTCTATGCATAGATGAAAAAAAGAGAGAGTCCCCTTGACATTCAGGGGCCAAGAATGATTGGCAATGATTGACCTTTTAACTTCAAGTGTCAGAAATTATCAGTGCTAATCCAGTGTCCAGTACTGTATACTGTTCAAACAGAAAAACACTAAAGCATTTTTAGGAGAAGTATCTTTCACTCAGATCTGGATATGTCTTCACACACAGCCACACACCATTTTTGGGTGTGGAAGATGGATAGAAACAAAGACTCATAGACAGAATAGCTCTGTACATGTACTGCCTTTAGATAAATAGATTTTTTTGTTTTCGGAAAACATGGCCAGTATTGGCTGGGGGGTTCTGGGAGCTGTAATCCAAAAAACAACCTCTACCACAACAACCAATCATGTTTTCCAAACTCTAAATAAGGACGGTCAGGAAAATATTACTATCAAAAACCATCGTTGTACAAAATAAGGAGTCCAAAATCAGCAAATAATGTTCTCTTTGAATTTGTAACCTGCAACCAAGGTGGTGTGGCACACAATATAAAGCACAGTGGAGCCTCATATAACAAACAGTTTGTTTAACATAAAATCTGTACAACATAAAAAAATTCTGGAGATAGGGGAAATTTGCGTAACAGAATTGCCTATGACATAAAAATGGTCACAATTAGGGATTACTCTGTCTTCAATGCATTCCTATGGGAAATTTGTATAAAGGAAAATTTGCTTAACATAATTTCATTTTGAACGAATTAATTCCTTTATACAAGGTACCACTGTACTGTACACTTTAAAATGTTTCTGGTTTTCCCTCTCAATAGAGGTTTTGCCAGAGTCTTTACTTTCACATGCAGAAAACATTTGGGTAGGGAGAAGGATTTCCTGAGCTGAACACAGTGCTGACAGGTAATTAAGTCTTCATTATGTATTTCTCCTAGTGTAGATTTTGTTTTTACATTATATTACGTTTTACATTTACACTACATCAAGAAGGATGTTTAAGTGGGCCATTTTTGTTTGCCAGTCCTAGAGCCACGTTTCTAAATTTTAGGTCCCATTGAACGGGTTGGATACTAACTTTTGAGAAGGACGATGTATGTACAAGTCCTGCTGTGTAGTGATTTGCATCACCACAAGGAGGCATCAGTCCAAACAAAATATCAGGTCATAGGCTCAGGACTACAAAACCTACTTGATTCAATGAGGTGAGGTCAGGAAGCTGGATGGAACTGAAAACGAAGGCATGGGGCTGGGCCCAGAAGATTGGTTACTTACCTGTAGTGGTAGTTCTTTGAGTGTGCATCTTTGAATTCACACAAATGGGTCTCTGTGCCTGTGCAGAAGATAGTTGGCCATTGTAGAGCTCTAAAATAGATTAGGACCTCCTTCTCCCACTGTGCATGCTCCCGGTTTCCTGCCTTCTGCCTCAGTTCCGTCAATCGCCACTGGAAAAATAGAACATAAAGATGTGACGGGTCGAGGGGAAGGTCAGGTGGGAAGTGTGAATTCACAGATGCACACTCAAAGAACTACAGTTACAGGTAAATAACCGATCTTTCTTCTTTGTGGCATCCATGAATACACACAAATGGGTGATTAGCAAGCTGACTTACTGGAGGTGGGCCATCATGACAAAGCAGATGATAGGATAGCCCTTCCAAAAGCAGAGTCAGCTCTGGCCCTCAGATCCAGCTTGTAGTGAGAAGCAGGATGCTGCTCTGCAGACATCAGCAATGTTCATTCCTCTCAGGAAGGCCGTGGAGGAGGCCATGGACCTTGTCGAGTGGCCTGTCGGAATTACTGGAAAAGGGGTGCTTGCCGCTTGATAAGCGAGTGTAATGGTAGTGGAAATCCACTTAGAGATGGTTTGTGGAGAGATGGAGAGGCCTTTTGAAGGATCAGGAGACCAATCAAATAGTCAGTTAGTCTGTCAAAAAGAAGCTGTTTGGGAGATGTAGAAGAGGATCGCGCAACAAACATCGAGAGTATGGAGAGATATTTCCAGATCAGAGGATGGTGATAGAAAAAAAGATGGGTAGTATGAGTGGTTGTTTCAGGTGGAATGTCTAGGTAAAGAGTGACCTTGTTAGCAAGAAATTGCAAGAAGGGTGAATCCACATGCAGGGCAGCTAGTTCCAATGCTCTTCTAGCAGTAGTAATGGCTACTAGGAAGGCAATCTTCAAGGTGAGCATATGCAGCGTAATGTTGGCTAGAGGTTCAAAGGGAGGCTTCATGAGCCTGTTGAGTACTAAAGTGAGAGACCATTGAACAGTTGGGGTTCGAGTATGGGGATGAATGTTTTTCAGGCCTTTCAAGAACTGTTTAACAGTAGGATGCCCAAAGAGCAAGGCTGCTGAAGAGTGTGTAGGTTGTTGTGCCATAACAGTAGCAATATAAACCAAATAGGGTGGATACAGCAAGGCCTCTGTCAAAGAGGAAGAGAAGCAACTAAGCAATGCATCCAGATTCGTTGGGCTGGCTGGAGGATTGTGCTGGGAAGTGAAAGAAATGAAAGCCCTACATTTATAAGAATAAAGCAAAGTGGTAGAAGGTTTTCTGGCTTGTGCCAGGACATCACCTAGAGAGCATGGGTTAGCCATGCTGTGAGGTGGAGGGAAGGCAGGTCAGGATGAAAGATGTGGGCTTGGCACTGAGATAGGAGATTCGGAGTCAGTGGTAGGCGTAGGTAATCGATTGTCATGGATTTGAGCGTTACAAACCATGATTGCCCCGGCCACCAACGGGCGATCAGGATTGCTTGTGCCAAGTGAAGACTGAGGTTCACTATGGTCTGTTGGAGGAAAGGGAGTGGAGGGAATACATAGAGTAATGTTGGATGCCAGTCACCTATGGACTGGTATTGTAGACCTGCTTGAGAACAGTCCTGGGGACCGTTGGCATTCATCTGGGAGGTGAACAGGTCAACTTGTGGATTGCCCCACTGATGGCAGAGAAGGTGGAATACAGAGTCTAGGAGTGTCCATTCATGATTGTTTTGACCGCATCAGCTGAGCCGGTCCACTGTCAGATTGTCTTGTGACGATATGCGGAGTGCTATGGGGAAGATGTTGCTTGAATCACACCATTCCCAGATTTATTTATTTATTTATTTATTTATTTATTTATTTATTTATTTACCACCCATCTTCCCAGAGGAACTCCAGGTGGTTAACAAAAAAAAAGTAACACAAAGCAATATAAAATCCAGTACAACAATCAACACAAGAAGAAATAGTAAAAAAAAAATAAAAGCGACAAGATAGTTGAGAGAATCATTGGCAGGACGGTGACGCCAGAGAGGGGGAAAAATGTTAAAGGTCGCCAAATGCCTCCCTAAAAAGCAAGGTTTTGAGTGCTTTTTTAAAGGTGAGCAGGGACTGTGCAAGGATGGCATTGAGAGGTGTGCTTTGGGACCGAAGAACAAGTACAAGACTCTTGGATAGCTGGTATATGCATTGGGAGTGGTGTGGAAATCAACCTATGTGATGTCAAAGGATCTGCTCTCGAAGGTGAGTGACGCTGAGCATGTTTATGCAGTTGAATGGAAGTGGAAGGTAACGGATACTTAGGTCTGATTGGAATTGGTTCAATGTCATCAAGTTCGTCATCAGAAGAGCAGGAAATGATTTGAATATATTTTCAATGTTGATGTGGCCAGTCAGTGCAGACTTCTGTGTAGGCATCGAGTTGGCAACGCCAAAGGTGAGGATTGGCATGCATAGGATTAGGCAGTATGAGAAATTCAGTGTCGAGGTCGAGAGTGTGTCTCCGATATTGAAGATTCTTGATGTTGTGGCTCGTCCTGGAGTCGAACTCATTTGGACATGTGAACTTGGAGTCGAGGAGACAGTGAGTGGCATAGAGTATGAGTATGATGCTAGTGCCAGTATCTGATACTAGGTTGTGAGGCCTCAGTACCTGCTGCTGGGTCTCAACAGTGCAAGAGTTAAGTTCCCATGTGAGCCCGGCAATAGGCCAGGGCTGGACATAGGCGCTTGGACCACAGTGATTTCTGCAATTGTCTCCCCAGCTAGAATGGCTGGATCTTGGAGACAGCACCTGGAGCTGCTGACACTGGAGATCATCCTGATCTCGATGCTGTAGGTCTGTCAGTGTCGGAGTCAGGCTCAGAGCCTGAGCACTCAGGCTGAAAGCAGCTTTAGACCTTGGATCTGATTTAGACTCCAAAGGATCAGATTTCTTTTTCTTTTTCTTTTGCCCAATGATGAAGAGAATGGCTTCGAGGGTTTAGAGCCCTTAGGTTTTTGCGGATTTATGGAAGGAGGTGGTGTTGAAGGGATAGAATTATCATCCTGATCTTGAGGCTCCATCAGATGAAGAGACTTTTCCCAAAGATAGGTGCGGAGGGTGCCCAAGTGTTGTTTAAGTGCAGGTTTAATGAGCCTTTTACAGTCAATGCACTGTGAGGGCTGGTGTTATTCCCCCAAACAATATAAACAAAGACATGGCAGTCCAAAATTGGAACTTTTGTTGGGGCAGGCTGTGCACCTTTTGAAAAGTCCACTGAAGGCCACAAAATGGGGAGGAGAAGGAGGATAGTTTAATATGAAATAAAATTAAAAAATACAACCTAGTTTGTAGAAAATACTCAAGTGTTTCTTTTGCTTTGCAGGAGCTCTGAAAAAAGTGACCTATCTCTGCGGCAGCGAAAAGGAACTGAGGCAGAAGGTGGGAAACCAGGAGCATGCACAATGGGAGGAGGAGGTCCTAATTAGAGATGGGCATGGAACGAACATTTTTTCATTTCCGTTACCGTTTGTCGTTTCCGTTACGTAACGAAATGACAAACGAAAATTGTGATGAAAATGCAACGAAACGAACAGAACCATGAAAATTGTGGTCATTACATTTCGTTTCCGTTAACGGTGATGCGCAGTGAAATGAGCTGTTTTAAATGTTAAAAAACGCCCTGGACATCCGTAAAAACACAGCAATAATTATTTATACTGTCTTATAATACCTACCAGGGGGTTGGGGTCCTTAAAACGTTTGTTTTTGTCTTCTCCCATTGCGATGTATTTTTCTTTTCCCCTTAAAATGGATGTCGCACCAGCCACAAAATGGAGGCAAGCCATGTGATGGGATCGTGTTCAACCAATAGCACGCCCAGGTTGCACACTGGGTGGGCAGGTCTGACAGCCACAGAGGGCATAAAAAGCTCTGGCAGCCCCCATCCTCCTTGCAGTCTCTGGTGGGAGTTAGGGTGGGATTGCTGTCTCTGCGACTCTAGCTTCAGTCCTGCAGCCTCCCTGTGTGTGTGCGTGCTGCGTACCTCTCAGTGAGTACCCTCCCTTGCCCCGCAGTGCAGTCACTCTGTGGCTGCTTTGCACCCTGGGCAACGCCCGCCGCTGGCTTTGCAGCCTCCCTGCATACCTAGTCTATACTGTGTCTCTGCCAGCATCCATTTTTTTAGTGTTTTCCTTCTGGTCTGGGGCGTTGGGGGATGCCTGCGCACGGAAATGCTTTAAAAATCATGCAAAAAGCAGGTAGAAACGACAAACGAAAAAACAAAAATCGGTAACAGAATTTTTCCAAAAATTCATGACAAACGGAAACGAACCGAAACAGACCTCTCAAGGACAAATGAAAAACCAAAATGCCATTTTTTTTCATGCCCATCTCTAGTCCTAATCTATTTTAGAGCTCTTCAATGGCCAAATATCTTGTGCACAGGTGCAAAGACCCATTTGTGTGTATTCACAAATGCCACGAAGAAGAATCAACCTTAAAATAAAAAATAAAATAAAAATTATCAAGCAAAGCCTCTTCTACAGACAAAGCTTTATTTATTTATTTATTTATTTATTTATTTATTTATTTATTTATTTATTTACTCCCACCCCCCCCCCCAAGGGAAAAAACTGGGCTAGTGCATACACCCTACACTCGGTAGCTTACAAATGGCAAAAAGCTGGACATTATAATAAACATAATATATAATGAAATAAAACAGTATAGCAATCAACATAAAATATAACATGACAAGGGCAGTCTCATGTAGAGGGAATTGCAGTTGTCAATAAGGTTTATAGAAAAATATTCAAAAGTAGCCATTTTGAAGATTTTTATTGGTCTAATACAGGGGTGCCAAAACTTTTTGGAAGAAGGGCCAGATTTGGTAGCTGAGAATGTGTCAGGGGCCGGTTGCTCCCCAACCCTGCCACCCCACTGCAAGCCCCACCCACTTTCTTTTAAAAAAACATGGGGTGAAGGAGGGGGAGGTAGGGGCGGGCCAGCCAGCCGCGGGCCACTCAGAATGGCCTGGCGGGTCGGATTTGTCCCCCGGGCCGGACTTTGGGCAGGCCTGGTCTAATAGAAGTATTGCTGAATAGTTAGGGTGATGTAACACATAGTGTCAGATACGGAAATGTGAAACGTCGGTTCACATCCTGGCTTTGCCAGGGCAACTGACTGGGGGATAGGGTGGCCACTTATACAACACCAGAAAGGAGAACATGCATAAATAAAAAGGAAGAATGTTCTTCAAATGCAGGGCTTTCTTCCTTAAAAGAACACATCTCTCCCCCCCCCGGCCCCCGGAGGGGGCAGAGTTGCGGCTATGAAGCCACAATTTGAGAGTGATACTCAGAGCTTCACTGAAACCATGGAGGAGTCAGCAATCCATTTCTCAGAGTTAATTGAGAAAAGGTTCAGACAGCTTGTCAGATTACTAGGTGCAGAATGCCATACTGGTTCTGGTAGATCCACTCTAGTAGGGTTGGGGAGTTACACTGGCTGGAGAATGCCAAGGATGACGGCTGCAGTTCTGGGGCTATGGCAACAAAATGGAGCAATTCATTGCTGACTTCCACTGAAAAGTATAGCTGAGGAATGGCTGCTTTTCTATTGGACTTGTCTGATTTAACTGAAATAAGCTCCTTTGAGACCATTGCATAATAGCCTGGAGTATTGTCTATCAGGTAGGAGGATCAATAACTGTGGGAGGATTGCAGGTATTGGCAAAGAATATTTCTGCTCTCTCCACCACCGTGTCTGTGCCTCGGAGGGTTAAGTATTTCACAATGACTTGGAAGATCTGAAATGGTGTCATCATTGGTGTGTATGTGTACATTTTTTTCTTTGCTTTCTTTCTGTCTTTCTTTTTGAAACCGAGCCTATGGCTATGTATCCGACTGCTTGGTAGAATGGCAACGCCCCACACAAGCAATTTCTTCAGCTTGCTGGAGGGCATTCTCGGTGTATTGGAATTTAGGCGTGGCCCCATGTGCAGGTCAGTAACCCTTGCATTCCAGTGGCTTCAGTAAATATGGGCAAGCAGCGATATTGGGGGGTGGGGTGGGGAGGAAAGAGGAATTTCTTATTAACAAAGACTCTTGCTCCTCATGTGTATGGTGTAGTACTAAATAAAGCAGATGAAAGGCATGTTGAGCTTGATGGAGATGATGACTGGAGAGAGATCTGCTAGCGTAATGTGCCTGATCCTATAGATGTCCATGAAAAAAGCCTACTTCTACTAAATTCAGTAGGTATTACTGATAAAGCTGGGAAGAGCCGCTTTCTTAGAGTACAAAGATATTCTATCTACCATGACCTATGAGAAGCACCACCTTCTAAGATGGCGGTTTCAAGAATTGTAGGTAGCCATGCTGGCCGGAGCATTCATGCAGATATAAATAAGAAAAATAACTAACCCCCCAATTCAGCTTATCAGGGACAACAAATAATTAGCCAAAGCATCCCTCTAGCAGGATGCTCTAAATACTCCTCATGCCAGAAGATCCAAAGAACTCATTGATTCACATAGGCTAGCTTTGTGTAACTTGCCTGCTCATCTTTTTCCAGTTTGCTTATGATCTTAAGTCTCTTGATCTTTCTGGGTTAGAATCTAAGTTAGCAAGCCATCTCAGGAGTTTATAAATGAACCACATATAATGCCGGTTTACATATACATATGTCATACATATACATGTACTGTACATGAAACACATGCCATAGACAGTTATGTGTACTATATAAGTCATGGGCTGGACACAGGTTGACTCACTTTTCCTATAAAGTGTTAGGGGTGCAATTCTCATCTAAAAGGAAACCTCTAAACTGAGACTCACATTGACTTATAATTTGCTTGAACAGGCAACTGCATAAAACACTATTCTCAGAACTGGTTTTTGTTTTCTAAGGTAGAGCTTTAATATCCTTCTTTTAAAAATCAAGTCCTTTGTTTAGCTGAATGGGTTATGGTTCAGATTTTAAGACAGCCCTCTGGTCTACTGTGGTGTTTATTCCTGAATATGGATGAGAGACTGACAAACTTGACTAGCATGGTTTTATGGTGGCTTTTGGCTTAAAAAGGGAGTCAGGTACCTAACAGATTTCAGGAATGAAAAGGAAACCATCTATTGTCCACAGGCTTAGCTACCCGATGCCTACTAACTAGACATGGGCAAGACTCAGCGAAATTTTCGTTTCCGTTTTCATTTGTTGTTTCCGTTATGTAACGAAACGACAAACGAAAATTGTGCTGGAAATTGAACGAAATGAAACGACCCATGAAAATTGTGGTCGTTAGTTTCGTTTTCGTTACTGGCAGAGCGCAATGAAATGAGCTGTTTAAAATGTTAAAAAACGCCCTGGACATCCATAAAAACGCAGCGATAATTATTTATACTGTCTGATAATACCTACCAGGGGGGTGGGGGTCCTTAAAACATGCATTTATGTCTTTTCTCAGAACGCTGTATTTTTTTTTCCTTTAAGGGGAGTTGGGGACATTGACCCAAAATGGCTCCCAGATGCCTAATATTGATTTCTTGGGTATTAAAACGCTCTGGACATCCATTAAAATGCAGCAATAATGTGAGAATTATTTGAAATTATTACCTACCAGGGGGTTGGGGTCCTTAAAACGTTTGGTTTTGTCTTCTCCCATCGCGATGTATTTTTCTTTTCACTTTAAGGATGACAAAATGGATGTCGCCACTCCAGTCACAACATGGAGGCAAGCCATGTGATGGGATCATGTAAATTCTTGGAAAACTTCAACCAATAGCATGCCCAGGTTGCAGACTGGGCAGGTCTGGCAGCCACAGAGGGCATAAAAAGCTCTGGCAGCCCCCAGAAATGCTTTAAAATCGCGCAAAAAGCGGGTAGAAACGACAAACGAAAAAATGAAAAACAAAACGACAAATTTTTGAGAAATTTCCCGAAAAATGGAAACGACCCGAAACGGACCCGTCCCGAAAAACGACAACTCGAAACATAATTTTTTCTGGTCGTGCCCATCTCTACTACTAACTATGTGTCAGCTACATTTCCAGAGGGGCTTGGTGATAAAGGTAGATTTTCAGTTCAAAGCACTTATTCCCAGGTAAGTGTGTGTAGTATTGCATCTTTATACAGCAGTATTACGTATGATTGTTCAAGAGTAATTTGACCAAATTCAATTGAATTTGCTCTCAAATAAGTGTGCTTAGGCAGGCTTTGTGCCTTAATTTGCAGAGTAAATTCATTGATTTAGGTGGTATAGGTAATTCACAAAAGCAATCTTGTGGAAGTCAGAAATGTTGAAATGCACAAGAAATAGCAGTATTTTTACCCTGAGTGCACAATGTAGGACATGTATCAGAAGTAGGGAGATGCCTAGGTTCATATCTCATGTTAACCATCTAACTGACAGCCTTGGTCAAGTTTTCTCATCTACAGTTTCCACACCTGGTGGTTTATTGAAGAAGGCTTTTCAGTTCTTTCATGAGTATTTCACATCCTTGAAATAATTCTAGCTGCTGTGCTTATCATTTACCATGTTTGTGGCACAACAGTGATATTAGAATGAACAGCACCAAGGGTGTCATTTTCTGGACTTGCCTCTGGGAAGTTTCTATCATAGCAGGAATTCTTGGAAGCTGTCTTCTCAGTCTCTGGCCATGGTCATGGCACCTGATATAATGGTGCCCAAACTACCTTGCAGAGCCCACAGGAAGAGATATGTGAGGCACAGTAGGAGGAGGAGGAGGTAAAAGTTACTTTCCAAATTGGCTTTCAAGAGATTGATATATGGGTAGATTTGGCCAGCTTTCTTCAACCTGGTGCTCTTCAAATGTGTAAGGCAGGCATGTCCAAACTTCAGCCCTCCAGATATTTTGGGCCACAGTCCTTTGCCATTGGAAATACAGGCTTGGAATTCTGGGAGTTGCGGTCCAAAACATCAGGAGGGCCGAAGTTTGGACGTGCCTGGTGTAAGGTTATAGTCCCTTGATCTAATATGCTGTCCACAGGTGACATAAACTGAATTGTAAATACAGGCACCTGGTTGGGGAACAATAATACATGTATCTTCTATTGCTTTTGCTTTTGTGAAGTGTTAGCTTTGTTCAGCTCCTGAAGCTGAGGGTTAAGTAACTCACTTTGGTTGGCCCATGAGATTCTGCCTGGAGACTGGGTTATTCTTTATGGGGTGCTCTGTCTCCCCAGCCTCTCCAGCAAGCATGGCTTGGCTACTGTTTGGCTACAGCCCTCTGGGAGTTGTAGTTGGAAAGAGTAGTGTTCCCAAGCTCTGGTTTCTACCATCTATATTCATCTGCTTGCTGGCATATCTTGTCCCCCTAAGCACTAATGTAATTCAAGCCTGAGAATGGCTGGTGAGAAAAGATATAGGTATGCTGCTCTTGGAGGCCTCAGTGTGCCCTTCCTCATGCTTAAATCAGCCCCCTTGAATTGCTCTGCTGTGTCAAATAATCAATCTCACCACAAATGTTTGTTTCTTTAATACCTCACATTTCTTGGGCTCATGGCAACATACGTGGCTTTCCTCTAAGAAAATGTGACTGGTTCCTTCTGTGAGCTTTATGCTCAAAGGGAGACTCGGCCTTGGTCCAGCACTACCCTCAGATGGCTGTGTGAGCAACAAGGTTTGCCTAGTCAGTATTATCGTACTTGCCAAGGCGCAGAGAGAAAATATAGAAACTAGTATGGTTTTGTTGACTGATGAAGATGTGCAATTGCTGAAGCTTCACAGAGCTGCCATGTGAAGAACCTGAAAGTTGGTCCAATCTCATTTGTTTTCCAGAATCACTTGGCATGCATTTCCTTGCTCTCCTCATGCCTCTCAGTAGGGAGCGTCACAAGAGCAATAAAACATTTCCCACCCCCCCAACAAGAGGGAGGTGTCTGTCTGATTGTGACTCAGCTGAACTCTCTACTCTTTCTGAGTCAGTCTTGTAATGAACCAACATCCTTGCACTTTCAGAGGTGCTGCTTTGGGCATTTTTCATATGCGTTTACAGCCAAGCTGGCATCTCAGTTTCACCTTGCAGTTTCAGTTGGAAGGATAATTCCCATTTTGTGCATGTTCTGAACTGTTTCCAGCTAAACAGCTAAACACGGCTGGATTGAAATGACACACATATGCACATTCATAACATGAATTACCACAGAAACTATAAAAAACCAGAGCTGGCAATGCCAGTTAGAATATGTTACATTTTAGAAGGTTCTTTTTTTGGTTATAGACTAGAATCCCTCTACTTATCGTGGCAATTTTGAGAATTATAGTCCTTTCCAAGCTCTACTATGTGTACACACAGCAATAAAATAAAATAAAATAAAAATAACCTATTGTGAAATTCTTATCAAGCACGCCAAATGTAAGCTTTGGTATAGCTGGGTAACCGGCCTCATATAGTTTATGGCAGGGGTTTTAGTGTTTACAGCACAAGCAAAACTAGGCCAAAATGCACAATCTCCATAGATGGTTGGGAAAAGGACACAAAGCATTGGTAGCTCATGACTAGAGATGGGCACGACTCAGGAAAAAAACTTCATTTTCGTTTTCTTTTTCGGATAGGGTCCGAGTCGTTTCGTTTCCGTTTTCGCGAAAAATCGGAAAAAATTAGTCGTTTCGTTTTTCGTTTTTTCGTTATCGTTATACTGGTTTTTTTGGGGGGGTAGCGGGCTCCTGGAGGCACCTCTGTGGGGTGGGTGCCTCCGCTGGCCCACTATAAAGGAAGGGACAGCAGCAGCAGGCTCCAAGAGACCCCTCAACATGGGGGTCTCCCATCCTCACCTGCTGCTGCTGCAAAATGGCATGCACAACCATATGGTTATGCATACCATTTGCAGGCAGTGAGACCTGCTCAAGTACCTCATACCCTGGTACGAGCGTGTCGCCAGGCCAGGCGGTGCCACTGCACCTGCTCAAGCACCTTGTCCCATGAGCGGGTCGCACCTGCCATCACGTCCCACAGAAGGGAATCGTACTTGCGTGTGTAGTGCAATGCAAGTCGATCTGGCTATGGGCTAAGGTGGATTAGGGTTAGGGCTAGGGTTAGGCTAATGACGGGTAAGGTTATGGTGGGCTATTGGGTTGCACCTCTGGGTGCCTCTCTGACCCACTAAGAAGACAGTCTGTGACGTATGGGTAAGGAGTCAAGGATTAGGGTTAGCGGGTTAGGGGGCTAGGGCAAGTTTTAGGGGGCTTTTTGGCACATCCCAGAAGTCTCAGTGGCCAAGTGGCCATGCGATTGGTGAGATGGCTCCAAAAATTTGCATGGTCGTCCCCTCCCACATGGCTGGCCAGGCCACTGGGCCAGCCCATCATTGCACACTGCGCAGGTGTAAAAAAAAATAAAATAAAATAAAATCAATGGAGGACACAGGAGGAGAGGAGAGACATTTTGTTGCAAGAAAAAAACCACTGCTACTGTGAAAAATCTGGCAGTTCATACATTTCCGCGTGTTTCTGTTGTGCTTGTGTGTTTTTGGACCACGATTTCAAAAACAATATTGCATTCGCCGCCCCATTTTCGATCCCCCGCCCGCACCGCATGGCATGGCGACGAGGCGACTCGAGTCCGGCTGCCCAGGACGGGGGAAGCCGGGACACCCCCC
>JAHTLZ010000016.1:70395352-70427075 GCA_023846285.1 Phrynocephalus versicolor
TTTTTTTCTGTGCCGCTTGGCATCGCGCGCGATCGCGCGATGCAAGTAACGAGCACGAAAAATCAGACCAAATTGTTCGTTCGTCGGTTCGAGCTCGAAGTCTGGCGGAGTAATTCCCGTTTCCGTTTCCATAGAGTAACGGAAACGAGTAACGGAAACGGAAACGGAAATACCGCTAAGTCGTGCCCATCTCTACTCATGACCACAGCATGAGCATAAGCACTCTCACAAAATTGGTGGGCAAGACTTCAGTCCCTCCACAAGGACGTTTGCCAGGTTAGCAGCTGTCAACAGCTGTCTCTGAGGTACTTTTGTGATCCCTTGTGCTGTCACAGGATTGTGTGCCCTATACACTCCTTATAGTGCAGGGGTTAAAATGCTGTACTGCAACCAAAACTGTGCTCACAACTTGGGGTTCAGTTCCAGACAGCTGACTCATGGTTGACTCAGCCTTCCATCCTTCTAAGGTGGGTAAAATTACCCAGCTTGCAGGGGGTGGTGGGAAGGGATGTATAGCCTGTATAAATAAACTGTAAACCTCCTGAGAGTGCTTTAAGCACTATGGAGTGGTATATAGGCAGCACATTTTCCCTTTTGCTTTAGCCATTTAGCAACAGTTACAAAACACTGAGTGTTTATAAGAGAGATAATGTGGTGACACCAGGATGAATTTAAAGAAGTTTGTTTGTAGACCACCTGACTTAGTGAAACATTACTTGGGGCAGCTTGCATAATTAAGCAGACCATACAACCAATTCCAATAGCAAAATAATAAGTCATAATGCGACAAATTAAACAGACAGCTAAAACTAAAAGGTGACCTAAGACTGACACCTGATAACTTAAATCAAACCAAATTACATGGAACATAGCATAATAAACAAAACATACATTAGTAGAATAAAAATAATCACCATTGTTATCATTATAATGCACTGGTCTCATAAATTAGCCTAGGACAGGGGTGTCCAAACTTTGGTCCTCCAGATGTTTCTGACCACAACTCCCAGAATTCCAAGTCTAGATTGCCAACGACAAAGGACTGTGGGAGTTGTGGTCCAAAACATCTGGAGGGCCAAAGTTTGGATACCACTGGCCTAGAATGTTGCCAAAAGGCCTCCTTAAACAGCTCTGTCTTTAATAGTCTTCTAAAGATCTGTAGAGACGAGACCTATCTAATTTCTGGTGGAAGTATATTCCATAGTGAGAGTGCCACTCTGAAAATGCCAGAGTCCCTGTATTATTTTGCTTTATGTTCGCAATAGGTCGAATTTTTGTGTGTGCCATTCATCAGCAGATTGGTCTGTTTCAGAACTGGTTGTAGAGTGGCCTCCTTCAGATAGGGGTTTTCCTGGAGATATGCTTTGATTATTTGAGTGACCTATTCTATAGCTATATTCCTGGCAATTTAACTAGACATTAATGAGCAAGGATCAGGTATGACAAGTTGGAACTGATCTCAAAAAACCTCACAAGGCACTGCATTGCACCTCTCGATTTGAACCACAGAACAAGGGAAGTCCAGGTTCCAAACTACCAATTAAGGGTACAGAGGGCTTGCCTCACAGAGTCTGTTGGGAGACATCTAGAGACTGCAGGACACAACAAAAAGCTGTGAAATGGGCACCACTAAACAGAGCTTAGTGAGTGTGTCATTAAATGGAAAAGGACCACCACCATCCCGAACCAGACTAAGGAAAATTGATTGACCAGGTTTACAAGAATCATGACAGAAAGAAAATCCAGCCAGCATCATCATCTCCTCTGAGGGTTCAGGGCAGAAGTTGGAGACCCAGGGAATGAATTCCAAAACCTGAGTGTCACAGACAAAGCCTGAAATCTGGCAATCCTGACCATGAGTCATGCCTGGTGACATGTCACAAAAATACCCCCCCCCAGTGATCAGGCGAAATGAAGGCATGGGCAATCTTCAAAGCATTATTAATGGGTATCTAAATGTCCGACTTTTCGGCTGCTGGAGGGGCAGAGGATGGAAATGATTTTGCAAATCCTGTTGCAATGCTGATGCTGTGCTATCTCACTTAGGAAAATAATGGAAAACGTCCTCCTGGAAGTAGGAGGGGAGAGAGTGAGGGCAAGGAGGGGTTTTGTCTTTCTTTGGTTGTATTGTTTTCAACAAGGAGGTGGACTAAATAGGATTACTTGAGGTGTATATTACACCAAATGACATGCTGGTCCTCTGCTGATCTTAAGTGACCCTGTTTAGCATACTACACTTCAACCCCTGCAGACAAGCCCTTAGTGTGTTTTTAATCCTTGTGCAACCAAATAAGGATAGAGAAATTGATGCTAAATCTGGACACCTTAATTGTAAGGTAAGTAAATTTTAAATATGATTTTAAGAACTGTAGAATGTTATTTTCATATTTCTACATATACAGAGTGTGTTTCTCTGGGCAAAACCCTGTTCCATATGATATAGCAACCTAGACCAGAGCAGGGTGGTTGAGTAAAATTTCTCAACCACTCTTCAAAACGCACCTTACAGTTGCAGTGGCTGCTACCGTTTATGCTAGTGCTTGCACCCCAAGTGGCCTAACATCCAGCACATATGATACATGGAGAGCTTTCCTGAACTGTTGCGGAAGATTCTCCTCCAGCCCAGTGTTTCTCCCCACCAGGCCGACACTGCTGTGGCCAAGGTTAGTTTAATAAGAAAGTGTAAGCATGATCACGGTTCTACAGTTCCATTTCCTATTTATTTATTTATTTATTTATTTATTTATAAATTTTTATACTGCCCATCTTCCCAAGGGAACTCCGGGCAGTTAACAGCAACAATAAAAACAAAAGTCAAATACGCAAAGCAACAAGACTGGCAAAAGAGATAGAATACTCAGCAAGATGGCGGAACAGAGTAGCCAAAACAAAACAAAACAAAACCTAAAGGTCGCCAAATGCCTCTCGGAAAAGCGAGGTATTTAAAGCTTTTTTGAAGGCAGGCCAGGCCTTCCAGCTATTACAACAGCCCCCCGTAGAGGCACCCACCAGCTCTTGCCTCCATTGCCTCCTCTTGCTTCTACTTTTTAAGAGCGTGCAGAAGACACAAAAAACACGGCCATGATCAGCCTGGGACTGACAGTAACATCTGCTTCTGACATTTCTGTTCATAAGCAAATAACACGGATGGAGGAGACTCCTAACTGCTCTTCCTCACATGGAATAGATCCCTTTATCCCGGCTTCCATGTGTACATGGATTACTGCAGCTACAATCCCACAAATAATATTGTAATGATCTGAGTCAAATATTTCACTTTTCCAAATACCTTATCTGTATCCCCTACATATCTATAAAATAAAAAAAAACATTTTTAAAAAAAAATGATTTGCGTCAAATATTTTTACATGCTAGCTCAAGAATGACCTCCAGCCTACCAGCCAATATACTTGTGAATTTATTCATGCCATATATGCATGGCATGTATCAAATTTGGATGAGAGCGATCTTGCCCTTTAAATGAATGCTGGAGATGTGGACAATGTGCAACCTTCACCCTAAAACCTCAGTGAAACAACTTCTGGAGGAGTTCCATTATAGTTAAAGAACATAACAGTGGTACCTTGTATAAAGGAATTAATTCATTCCAAATGAACTTCTGTTAAGCAAATTTTCCTTTATACAAATTTACCATAGGAGTGCATTGAAAACGGAGTAATCCCTAATTGTGACCATGTTTATGTTGTACAGATTCACCCCATAGGCGATTCTGTGAAGCAAATTTCTCCTATCTCTGGAATTTTTTATGTTGTAGAGATTTTATATTATGCAAACTGTTTTTTTTACGAGAGTCCACTGTATTTCCATTTTAACTGATTGGGGTTGCTTGTTGTTCCCTTGAAGCCTGTCAACATGACAGAAACTGAGACACAATCAACAATATACTTCTGATTTGTATCTATATCTCCCTCTCATAATCCAAATAGTTCAGTCAGTTCCAATGTCATCAATACTGGATGTGACCCAGGGTTAAGGTTCCTCTTTGGCTACAAGAGGGCAAGCCATCCCTTCTCTGCCATCATTCTCTTTGTCTGAACAGAAGGGCAATCATATCCTACCTCACAGAGAGATGTTGAGCAGTAATAAGATTAAAATTTATCTTTCAAATTAATAGTTAATGAAAACAAGTCATTTTTCAAACCATGTACTGCTAATCAGGGATGTACTCAGCAGAAGATTACTCTGTCAAAGGGTGAGATATTTAGCGAAGCTCTCGACAAGAAAAGAGAAGAAGAGCGGAGCTCATTTCCTCCTGCTAATATTTTTTTCTAATTTTGCAAAAAAAAGAAAGCAAAAGAAAGCAAAAGCAAAAGCAAAAGCAAAAGCAAAGCAAAGCAAATGGCTTAAATTGTCTTTTAAGGACAAGAAAATATGCTTGTGGTTGAGAACCGTTGCATTATTTTTCATGAATGTTCCAGGCCATGTGGGTATCTCATGAAACAAAAAATAGATAGATAGATAGATTAGATAGATAGATAGATAGATAGATAGATAGATAGAGAGAGAGAGAGAGAGAGAGAGAGAGAGAGAGAGAGAGACTTTATTGTCATTCTACATAGTACAAAGAAATTGAATACTATCCCTGGTGCAATTAAAAAAAATTAAAAGGTAACGAGAATTAAAAGCACTCATATGTATCCATCACAACCATCACAACTCCCCAAGATCACACTATTTGTTCACAGCATTTAAGATGGTTATGACTCTTGTTTTTTAATTTGTTTGTTCTTGCTTTTGTTACTCCGTATCTCTTGCCCAAAGGCAGTAGTGCAAACAGACTGTGTCCAGGATGAGATGAATCCTGTAAGATGTTATTTGCCTTTTTAAGGCAACAGGAACTGTATAGCTCTTCCAGAGATGGGAGAGGGTGGCCGATGATCTTCTGGGCTGTGGTTATGACTCTCTGGAGGGCTTTCCTCTCTGTGGCTGTGCAGCTGGAGAAGCAAGCACAGACACAGTACGTAAGAATGCTCTCAATGGAGCCTTGGTAGAAGGACACCAAGCAGTTTCTCACTCAGTTTGTTTTTCTTTAAGAGTCTGAGGAAATATATCCTTTGCTGGGCTTTCTTCACCAGAGCAATGGTGTTACCACTCCAGGTCAGGCCTTGCTCAATGATAACACCCAGGAACTTGAATTCAGCCACCCTCTCCACACAGTCCCCACCAATATACAGGAGCTGAATGTCCACCTTTTTTCTCCTGTCACCCACCACCAGTTCCTTAGTCTTGGTGGTGTTAAGGACCAGATTATTGTCTCCACACCAGGTACAGAGCCACTCCACCTCGTCCCGATAGGAAATGAGCCCCACCACAGTGGGTGTCATCATCTGATGATTGATGGTTCCACACTGCCAATAGTCGATTCTCTGTTCCTTCTCCTACATGGTCCAGATGTGTATTCTCTTGGCCTTTTGATACCCACTTCAGAAAGTGGTGGAACAAGATAGCTCAATTAACATGTATGTGCTTTGGCAAGGCACCAAGTCAAACTGCTGGCTGCACCTTCGGTTGCCTCCCCTCCCCTCAAAAGCCTCACAGCTCCCCCCTCCCTTGTTGAAATACCATTCATCCTCCCTATCTAGACTCATTTTCATCAGTCACCACTCTGATGACGCTTTCCTGCCCTGACATGCTCGGAGTTTCAGTCCAATTCCAATGGCAGGTCGTGTCACGTCCCCTCATGTTGGCTGCTTTTCACGGGCCTGATGGACCCGTCCAAATGCTTTGCCTGAAGCAAGGCTCCCTGTTGGTTCTTAGTCTTATAGAGTATCTTGTCTTTTATTGCCATGGAGGCGAGGCATTATAATGGGAGGAGCTGGTGGCACGGGTGCTTTTCTGTGGAAATAATTATGGGAGACAGAGAGAGAGAGTGAGAAATATCCGGCATGTTACACAGCCCAGTGATTGATTCATTTGGGGATGTGGCTGGGCTATATATGGAATGCCCAATGAATATGTTTCTTTTGTCCTGCACAACTGGAATTGTTAACCAATTCTAACCTGCATTCCTTTGGTCTTTTGGTCATGAATTTTCTGATTACATCTTCACAGTGTTTTTCTTCTTATTTGGTACAATCCCTCCTCTGCAGCGGGAATGACGGGGCTCCCTTTAATCAACGAGATACCTTTTCTAGTTTTGTTTCTGAGGGTGCCCTGCTAGCCAGTTCCAGCCTCTAAGCTAGTTTTGTTCAAATCATCCCCAAATCATCCCTAGTTTATTCTCTTGCTTTTTAATCATGACAAGTTAAAAAGTTTGCCTAAAATTTTCCTTGCCAGAAAAAAAGACCTTTGTTCAGGATTCTAGAAACAAAACTTCAATAATTACTACACTTTGAAACTTGAAGCTTAAAATGGCAGTGTTCTTGGTTTTGGAGATTATGGCTGGCTATGTAATGAGTACATTTACACATTACAGCTTACCATGTGTGGGAAGCAAAGTCATGTACTGATTCCAGAGGTAGACTAGGACTTAGGAGACTGATGTCAAATGTCTAACCAGCCACAAATGGTACTGGATGATCTGCAGCTACTCACATTTACTTAGCTCCTTCCAGAGTAGCTCTGAGAAAGAAGAGGACATTTGAGAAAAGGTGCACTATAAATGTTACTGCAGTTGCTGCTGCTGCTATGCGCCGAAGCTTGGAACCCCAGGTTGATGATTTGCATTAAACATCCCAACGGAGCCTGATTACTTATAATGGAAATTATTTCTCCTTGGAACATGTCTGGAGTTCTTGGTTGTGGCCAGAGGGGGAGCAGGAGCTTAGTTAGAACCCAAATTGCCTAACCTTGATTGTTTTCGGAACATTGTTCCAGTGCAAAGGAATGGTTTCTGCCTGTATCTTAACATACTCCTGTATTATATGACTGCTGTTGACAGCCACCAGGAAGGATGCAGCTGGCATGACACTGGTTGTGGCCGTTGGGCTTGGATATGAGGAAACGAATAATTACCAAGGAGGCAGCACAAATCATAGTGCCACACTAGATAATATGTTTGGATTAAACACCAATTACCGTATTTTTCACTCTATAAGATGCACCCCCCCCAAAAGTAAGGGGAAATATCTGTGCGTCTTATGGAGTGAATGCAGTAGTCCCTGCTACATATAATGTATATCACACATTTTCATTTAGAGAGAAGTTACCTGCATGGAGCCTCTCCCATCCCTTGCTGCAGCCGGGATTCCACAGTTCTAATAACCTCGCTTGCAAAGATGTCTCCTTCATGGAGCCTCTCCCCCCTTCCCCTTTTCAGCCAGGATTCCCCTGCCATGAAACCTTCGGCTAAACATGTTTTCTTGTTTTCCTCCTCTAAAAACTAGGTGCGTCTTTTGATCAGGTGCATCTTGTAGAGCGAAAAATATGGTACCACCTGCTACTCAGATGGCCAGGTCCCAAGGTGCTAGCTGGAGTTTCAGGGAATTGCTGTGTTTCCCCCATGTTTGCAAGGTGTGTGATGAATCTCGGGGGGGGGGTGGCACTGGAGGAAAAAAAATCCTTTAATGTTGTTGCTTTAAAGATTGTGGTGGTTTCAAAGATTGGGCACCCCTCTCCTCCACACTTCTAACTGTATCAGGGCTCAATGGCTTGGCATGAAAGCACCTGCATGTGTATTATAGGCACAATATTTGTCCAGGAAATCAAGCTTTTCTGATGCAGGGCAACTACATTGGCCAATAATACCGGAATCGCTCCAGGATTGAGGCAGTCAGAATCATATTACTTTCCACTGACTCCATGATGTACAAGACAGTCAATGAGAATCAGCCTGGAGCTTCTCTCTGATACATTCCGTCTCCCATCCTCTGCTGCAAGGGCTTTCATATTTTGTTTTATTTTATTTGCATCAAAAGCAGTCACATCAGCTCAGGAAATGTGATTGCTAGCGCTAATGCATACAGTTCGAACCCTCCAGAGAAAGCTTCAAGCAGTTCCATCCAGCTATAGAAGCAATGGAGCAGGGTAGTGGGCCCATTCAAAGGGGAAACTAGTTGGCATTTGAATTCTTTCCTCCAACACCTGGTGCCTGGCTCTTCTTGTTTTCCTATTCCCCTTTAAAAGGCTTGGTGCTGTGATGCTCGGCCATCTAGAAGACCCAAAGGGGAGAAAGGAAGCTTGAGGGTCTGAGAGGAAGAAATAGCCTATCAGCACTTTTTCCAGCTTATTGAGGTACCATAACTCTACTATAGCCATGCGGTCTGCATGCAAATCTAAAGGCACAGCAAATCTACCTTAAGAGCCTACAAACAAGGCTGATTTCCAGTTTCCTCTTCTGCCAATTGTGCTCAGCAAAAGGGAAATCCATTTTTCCAGTTGTGACTCCACAGCGGATCTATTTACATTTTCCCCTTCCAGTATTTGCATCCTCACTCTCATATGTAGTACATGCACCTACACATATTATTTTAGAACTGTTACAGAAAGGCCCATGCCTCGTGGCATTATAGGTGACTGCCTCGTGTGACTTCAAAAGGATCTCTAGCTGATCTCGGGTTATAGTCCTGAAATCTCAGGAAATAGTAATGGACCCATCTTAGCTGCTACTGTACCACCAAATGAAAAAAATCTCCGTGTCACTGTTTTATATTCCTTGTGTCCATGAGCAGGCCTATGGAGACATGAAGACAGGCTGTAGATAACATACGGTAAGCATTCTAAATTTTTCAATGGAGTAGGGTGGGAGAAGAAGGAACTAGCAACCACTTTTTATTAACCCATTACCAAAGCCGGGAAAAATTGCTTTTCTAGACTGTAACTCTGAGAATGCGATGCCTAACGGAGTCAGATGAAAACAAGCAAGCATTCCCTTGTCTCTTCTGTCTTTTTGGCAAATGAGATTTATTTTCAAGTGTATTGTAAGTGGAGTGCAATTTATTTATTTATTTATTTATTTATTTATTTATTTATTTATTTGAGTATTTTTACCCCACCTTTCCAAGGCATCATATTGGGAAAACTGGGGAGTTTCATTCAGAAATAGCAGGATGGAAGCAATACCAGGTAGGCTACTATCTACTCACTGACACAATTGCTAATGAAAAAAGTAGAACACAATTATTTCTCAATGTCTGGGAGAATGGCAGAAAAGAGAGTGGTTGTGTCAAGATACGTTTCCAATACAATTTGTATTTGAATGTTAAAATTTAATAATTGTATGTAAGTTTTGTAACTATGTCTGTGAAGAGTTACAACGTTAAAGCTCAAGATGTAATTCAGCTCAGATAAAAGTAATTAGCTAATGTTGTGGTGCAACTTGATTGGTTGAAAGTCAGTATATCAAGAAGTAGCTGAGAGCAAAACTTTGCCTGATGTAGGTTAGTTAACTATGATACTATGTCAGGTCACTCTCTGTTCACTTTGCTCTCTGTTACTCTGCGAGACCTGTTGTAAGCCAGGTTATGCCTCTATGTATATTCTGTGTATTTCTCTGTATATTATGCTATGCTATGTGCCTATATTGTTTGCCAATGAATTCCTAAACTCTTTAATACATTAAGTTCAAGTTTTACTTATAACTTGGCTGTGTTGAGTCGTTGTGTTTCTCTGGGGTTATCTCTGGGAATTCTGCTTGCTCTTACGTACTCAGTAAAGAGTCAAGAGCGTGCATATTGCGACTGCTTGAACTGGGTGCAGAAGATGTTCTTTATGGGGTGTCCCATAAGTTATGTTTTGGTGGGTATATTTCAATGATCACATAGTATTCTGATAACACTCAGGTGGAATTTTATGCATTATGTCCGTGGTTCCCAACCTGGGGGCCGGGACTTCTTGGGTGTGTGTGTCGAATGACCATTTCACAGGGGTCGCCATGAGCCAGTGAAGAAAAAGGCACAAATGGCTTGGGTCTGGAGGACGAGGATGATGAGGAAGGGGGGAAAGAGTGAGTAACAGCTTGATTGGAGGGATGTCAGTCAATGGCACCAGAGGCTGCGATTGGCTAAGGATGCCTGTAGAGGGCAGTTCTCTATGGCACCAGCGGCAGTGGCCTGCCAAAGGGGGCTTGTGGCCTCTTCCAAGCAGGGCAAGGGTTCACCACAACATGAGGAACTGTATTAAAGGGTTGCGGCATTAGGAAGGTTGAGAACTGGAGATGGGCACGAATTTAAAAAATGGCAATTTGTTTCATTTCATTTTGTTTAAGGATTCTTTCGTTTTATTTTTAATGAATTTTTTTGAAAAAATTCATTTCATTGGTTCGTTAATTCATTATTCATTTTTACCCCCTTTACGTGATTTAATGCATTTGACTGTGCGCGGGCATCCCAAACAATCCCCCCCCAAACAGAAGGAAAATATTAAAAAAAATTTTTTTTGAAAAAAGTGATCTGAGAAAACACATTAATTGACATTTTAAGCACTCCTCATCCCCACCTGCTAGGTGTTAGGAGGCAGAAAAATAATTTTTGCTGGGTTTTTAAGTATATTCAGGATGTTTTAATACCTTAAAAATGCCATTCTGCACAGATTCACGGCCATTGACAAAAGTATGCGGCAGCCATTTTGTCCTCTTCAAAAAATCAATCTCTTTAAAAACACATTTTTAGATGTTTTACATCACTGCCATCAACCTAATAGCTATAATCCGGCATTATAAAATTACAATATTTTTGAAGTGTTTCTCATCCGTTTAAAGGGTTTAAAAATAGCTCATTTCTTCACGCGCCGCCATTAACGAAATGAAATGTAACGAACCATTTCCCCCCAGTTCATTTTGTTTTGTTTAGATTTTACTCCTAGGTTCGTTATTCATTTTATTAGGTAACAAAACAAATAATGAATAACTAAACAAATAAAAAAATTCATTTTGTGCCCATCTCTATTGAGAACCATTGCATTACGTGAAGCTGCTAAATTGAAAGCTTTAGTTTCTACTCACATACGGTATCCATGCCTGAAAGAAGACCTGGAAACAATGCTCAGACAACATCTCCAATGTCAAATCCACCTCTGCTTTTCATCTCAGGCACCCCAGCATCTATGGGAATGATAGGCTGGATTTGCCTTTAGCAACCCTGAGGCCCTCTGGGTCTATCCATGAATGTGCTCCTGAGGAAGGAGACAGCTCTTCCAAAATGCTCTGTGTTTCTTGCTAAATGAAATTCTATTAATTTCAATGCTCCACACATCCCATCTTGCCCACAAACCATCCCTTTAGCAGCATTGTTAACTACCACCTATCATCTGAATGGCCTTAATTAGCTCACACATGCACTTCTGGCACGTGAAGGCCAGGAATACAATAAGGTTTCTTTTCTGATGCAAAAGAAGGCAAACGTTTATCACCATTTACTGATTCTTGTTTTCATATGCCAGTAACACTGTATTAACAACAAACATTTTGTATGCCATTTGTGTTAGTTGCTGAAAATTGCTAGCCACTTTAGAAAGAAAACCAAGGACAGATTTCAAAGATTTTATTCATCTTTCCTCAGAAGAGTTGAAAACAAACAAAGGATTGGCCATTAAGTTGCAAAAGGATCCACCCAGTTGAAAGCATGGCGTTTCTTTGGCTTTCTAATTAACAAAAAGTAACAGGTGTAATATTCTGCATTTGTGAATGTGTGTTTGTATTCACTCACTGATCCACTTGCCCATCCTGTATATCAGAATTGGACAAACTGCAGTTCCCATTTCATGGTTAACATGACTACTGTTTATTTTGGCCAGGGATCCTGGGGGCTGTAGTTCCCTCTTCTCCCCCCCCCCAAAAAAAAAAAAAGGTTTTCAAAAGCTCCAAAATAGTTTTTGAAAAGTCACCGCTTAAATACTGCTGGAGATTTTACACATGCCTAGGTGAAATTATACTAATTGTGGGTAGCAAATTGCCTGTAATTAATGGTTGCATGCTTGGTCATGTTGTGAGTACATGACCAGAAATGTGACCAGAACATCATTAATTAGCTGTAATTTTACTGCTTACTCAACACTCACCAGTAGGTTTTTCAGCCTGTGCATCTGTTTTAGCAATGGGCTGAACGATGGATAGTGGATACAGTATTAGTATTGCCGCTTTCCTCCTGGCTTCTCTTTGAACAGCCTTCTCCTTAAATTGCAACATGACACACAGATGTCGCTTTTCCTGCCATGGAGACAGGTGTTAGAAAATGCTTAGACTACAACTCCCAGAATCTTACAGTCAGCATGTCCTCTGACTCAGACACTAGAGGGGTTGTAGTGTCAAGTATTAATTTGCCTAGACCAGGCCTGCCCAACAGGTAGACTGTGGGCTACCAGTAGCCCATGAAGGGTTTAAAAGTAGCCCGCCGACCATCAATAAAAAAGTGAGGGGATAAGTTCTCCACCTCTCCCTCTCCCAACTCACGGACCACCACTGCTCTAGCAAAGTTCTGGGTCTGCCAGCCCACTGTCTCAGCCGAACGGGGCAGCTCAAGGGCCATGGTGCAGTCCCCTGCTCCCCCTCCTGGCCAGATGATCAGCATGCTACTGTCTTGTGACCAGCGGAGTCGCTAGTGTGGAGCAGAGGGACGGAGAGGCAGTGAGAGGTGGGATTGCGGGTGTGTCCACCTCCTTAGTGTGGTGATGTCTCCCCTCTTCTTCTCCCCTGGAAAGCATTGAACTATGTTCCCTTGAGAACAGATTAATTGATTTTCAATGCATTCCTATAGGAATGCTCTACTTACAATTTTTTTACTTATAAGCATGTGCTGGGTACGAATAAAATTCGTAAGTAGAGGTTTTTGTGTAGTAGCCCTCAGGCACTTTGGGATGGAAAAAGTAGACCTCGGCCTGCTCAAAGTTGGACAGCCCTGGCCTAGACCCTAGGTTTGGGCTTGAGGAGCTGGTGAAGTGTTGTGTAATTAATTTTATGTTATGAGGAAAACAAAGATTTCCCATTTGTTAATCTGAAGTTCCACCTAGAAATGCAATTGTCTCCCATGCCTTAGCCAAGAAAGGCTGGCTGTTGGCCTGTTTGTGTGAACAAGGGAATATGTAATGAGATAATTTATCTGCAATTTATTTTACATCTAACTTTGCCCCAGGATTTGAAGGCAAACCAAGAGCATATCTGCAGCAGGACTACAATGATGCACTTGTTGGATTTGGCCAAAGGCTTTATCTAATTCAGCATTCAGTCCTCATCATTTGCCTGCCCGATATTTGGGACACACAAAGTTATAACTGCACTAAGTTGTTTGACTCAGAACAAAACAGCATTTTCCCCCTCCTAATCTGCACCTTCTGCTGGTTGATGCCATCCTAATGGCATGTCAAGTTCGTTGTCTTCAGGCAGGCCTGTGGCAATTAATTTCACTTGCTGTGGAACTGGGATCAGCACAGCAATCATCTTTTACTGATGTGGTTATTTTTTTAAAGTGTATTTAAATTTTGCAATGATTTTATTTGTCTTGTCTATTCTCAGAATTTTATTAAAAATCACCTGAAGCTCACCCCCATTCATGGAAGAAGGTCAGCATGAACATCAAATGAATTGTTTACCTTGTTGCCTCAACAGCTGAGAAATCTTTTTATACAGAATTCTGGGCCTACAATTCCTATCAAAGCCACCCTGTGGGACCAATGATAAAACACGGTTGGGTTTTTTGTTTAAAATATCTGAAGAACCAAATGTCCCCTACAATGCTGCTATTATTGCAACATCCGCTTGTCTGCGGCCTTCACTGTATACCCAGGGTTGACCCAAATGTGTTTAAAAATTCAAAAGGATTTTTTCCTTGCTAGTATATATGTTCTTTCCGAGCCGTTCCTTTGTGATTCAAAACAACCAAGCTATGAAGTAGTAAGAAATCTTTATAGCAGCATCTGAGATGGGGAAAAGTTTCAGTTTGAACTTGAGCCTCCGCAAGCATGGCTGCTGGCTGTGCCAGTTTGAGTCCCCCCCCCCCAAATGGAACATCCCCCATCTCTGAGCAGGGTGATGTGTAGTAGAGAGGAAGGTGGCTGGTGGATTAGAAGCAAATAGATGGATCAGAAGACAGGGTAGAGAAAAAGAGAGTTGGCCTGCATCTTCTCTGTTCTGCCTGGCAGGAGGAAAAGGCCACCTGAGGCACTGAGGGAATGAGGAACACAAAGAAATGCCCTGGCTTCTTAAGATTCCTGCTTAACAAGCACATTTGCTCAGAAGAGGGACTCGTGCCATATCAGTCGTCTTATCAGACTTGGCCTCCCTTTGCCACCTGCAATCAGAGATGTCATAAACCCGTTTGTTTTAAGTGCCTCCTCACAAAGAAGAAGGAACCGGTTTCAAAGTGAGCTTATCATTCCAAATTGTCATAAAGGGGGGAGAATAAAACATAGGCCGGCTCTCCTTTATGATTCAATGATTACACACGTTTCCTGTCAGAGTGGCGGCACTCTGCTCAGTCCCATAAACAGGGGCACGGGGCCAGATCTGGGCACGCGTTGAGCAATCTCTGATATTCCCTTGCCCCTTATCTCCTTCCCTGAGGGGTTTCACTCTTCCTTGCACTGTCCCTTATTTACCTGGCATGGTGCCTGCTTGCTGCAACCTCTCTTGGGAGTGAGTGCTTAAAGGAAAAGCTCTCTTGGGAGGAAGGACTCCGGAAGGAAGCCATTTGATGAGGGCCCTGCTAAAGTCGGTTCTCTCTGCCTTTCCTGGCTAACCCCCCCCCCACCCTTTTCAATCTTCAAAATGCCAGAGGATATGCAACAGTATGAAGTACGATGGGAAATGTATAATGGTAACTTCTGACTTCTTGTTGAGCGCAAGTTGCCAGCTGCAGAGTCATGATTAGGTTTTTAGGGATCTTGGGCAAGCAGCACAAAATTCACCTCCAAATCAACATTGAAATTCATACTAGAGATGGGCACAGAACGAACAATTTTTCGTTTTTGTTTTCGGTTTTTGTTTCGTTAGTAACGAAATTTGTCTCTAAAATGAAACAAAACGAACAGAAACGCAGGGATTTTTGTCGTGCGTTTCGTTTCCGTTACAGCAATGAAGTGAGCTGCTTTAAATGCTAAAAAAATCACACAAAATTGGAATAAATGGTAATGAAATGCTAACGAAACGCTAACAAAACAAAAATGAAGTTTTTGCAAAAAAATCACGAACAACGGAAACGAACCGAAACGGACCTCTAAACGACAAACGACGAATGAAACTCCATTTTTTCTATTCGTGCCCATCTCTAATTCATACTATGACAACAATACAACAGGAAATCACAGCATTTCACCTAGGATAAACTAATTTTCATGGTGTAGAGGCATGGTCTACTGAACCCCAGGCAGATATGCCCTCTGCTGCCTCAGTAGGGCTTGTATGTCAACTCGAGAACCTGGCCTTCTGTTGTCTTCTTCTATGTCAGTGGGGTCTCGATGCTGATTCTACTTCTGGTCTGGAATACAAAATTTGCCTTGGAGTGAAATTGGGTGGGGTGGCGTGGGAAATGTTTCTTAGCATTTGTTGGTGTGCAGTTATGTTCAACCTCAAAGTTGGGACGGTATGGGAAAGGAGATGATTCTAGAGCTTATTTATCCAAACATCTGTGCCTCCCATTTTGCTGCTTATGGCAAAGGACAAGATGGCACCCTCCCTATTTCTCCTAAATTGACTTTGTCCTCTGAGAGAGATGCTTTGCAGACTAGGTGAATGCAGGGCACATCTATCAGAGAAGAATCTTCCAGTAGAGATCAGGTAGCAATAGAGGAACTTTCTGGATAAGAGCTGGCTATGAAAGGAGTGGGCAACTGTGGTCCTTAAAGTGCTAGGTGTGGAAGTGGTGCTGACGCAGAGTTAACATGAAAAAAACCTGGAAGCTCTAGCTCAGTGATACCTGGAAACCTGCAAGTTGCCTTTCCCAGAAATGTTTATTGTGATACGCAGATCTAGTTGGCTTTACTAGCTGCAAATAAGTATGTTTTACAACCAGCATCTCTCTTTCTCTCTCTTTTCTTTCTTGAAGGGTAATTCTCTGATTTCATTCAGTGCTTTCAGTCACCTAGAACCAGGTGACACTACCACACAAGAACATGGTTACTTTTCTGACAGTTACATCAAGCAATGGCACTATGTACTGACACCTTAAAACGAAGCATGTTCCAATGTAATGTACACAAACATGCAGTCCTTGAAGAACAAGTATGTATAGTATGTTTATTGTGCCAATAAATGTAGGAACATTGCATTAAAAACAATTGGTTGCAGGTGATACACAGGATAGCGTATTTTGTCCTTTTTGAGTTTTGTGTTGAGTGGCCATTTGCAGATTCCTGGACACTCTTCTCATACATATGTTTGGTCTTCAAGGGAATAAGTATTTCCTTGCCCTCCTTTGTCTTGAATGGTTGTTGGGCCATGAAGATATTTCTGGCTTGGACCTCAGCACACTTACACACATCGGGGACCTCCTTACACATCATCAGGTTTTATCTTGTTTTATCCCAAATTGATTTCTTATTACAATAAACATCAAGTTTTCTTTTTACCTTACCATGAGAATCTTGGGTGATTACCCCTGCTTCCCAATCATGAGCTCACTTGGCTAGTGTGTTACACTCTGTTAAACATTAATTGCTACAAATTCCTACATTTATGAGGTCATTTCTTTCCATGCACAGCTTCATTTTCAAGGAGAATAAAACACAGACATGTAAGGCTTTAAGGCTTTTCTCTCCTTCCAGTGTGCTGTCAAGAAGGTGGTTACTTGGAGGCTTAACTTACTGAGAGACTGCCAACTCCCCAGCCCTTCCCTATCCTACCTTAAGAAACAGGCCAAACATGTTGTGATGACATTATACTTTCAAAACTACGAAGAGTGAAAGAAGAGGGTGGGGAAGCACCTCACACCAAAGAGGTGAATACAGGGCCAGTCTTCAGCCAGGGTCACAGTGCAAAGAACCTGTGTAAGATCTCAGAGGCCATGCCACTGTTCCAAAAAAATCAGTTTGATTCCCTTTCAATTTAACAGAAATTCAGCATCTGAGCAGCTACAAGGCTGGTAGTAGTATACCTGTTGTGTTCTGACCTCAAATATATTGCCCCAGGTTATGTTTCTTTGCTATTATTTATGTTTTGCAATGTGCTTTGGCTTCTCTTCTTACTCCCGTGCTTAGGTATTCCAGGCTAAATTAATGCAGTGTGCTCTATCTGTGGAGCTTACCCCGAAGACATTTGGAAGCGTCCTTTAGTTCAGAATGCAAAAGAAGAACAGTTGAATCTAAGGTGTTTGGCTCATAGTATACACCCATCTTGGACAGATTATATTTCCTAGACTGCAAATCCTTAAAATTCCATCACAGGAAACTGCCTGCCACATTGTGTATATTAGACAACATTGTGTACAAAAATCCGCACAGAAAGGCTTGCAATTTTTTCTTATGCAGTCAAAAACGAATGCAAATGCATGGCAGGAAAAATCAGCGGAATGGAAAAAATGAAACACCAAAATGGATAAATTAATGATGCCTACTTTTGACAACTAGAACATAAGAACATAAGAAGAGCCATGCTGGATCAGGCCAAAGCCCCATCTAGTCCAGCTTCCTGTATCTCAGAGTGGCCCATCCAGGTGTGTCTGGGAGCGCAGGAGGCTAGATATCTGTTTTGTGATACCACTCCCTTGCATCTGGCCCTTGAAGTACCCCGGTTATAAAACTGGAGATTACACATCTCCATCATGGTTTGTAACCCATGATGGAGTTCTCCTCCAGGAATCTGTCCAATCCCCTTTTGAAGGCATCCAGGTCAGATGCCATCACCACACCCTATGGCAGGGAGTTCCACAGACTAACAATGTGCTGCAAGAAAAAAATATTTTCTTTTGTCTGTTCTCACTCTCCCAGCCCTCTATTTGAGTGTATGCCCCCTAGTTCTGGTATTTTGTGAGATGGAGAAGAGTGTCCCTTTATCCACTTTACTCATACCCTGCATTATTTTGTATGTCTCAATTATATCCCCCCTCAGGCACCTTTTTACCAGACTAAAGAACCCCAACTGTTTTAGCTTTTCCTTATAAGGGAGGTGCCCCAGCCCAATGATCATTTTAGTCGCTCTCTTCTGCACGTTTCCCAGTTCCACGATGTCTTTTTTGAGATGCGGTGACCAGAATTGCACACAATACTCCAGGTGTGGCCTTACTATCGTTTTGTACAATGGCATTATAATGTTGGCTGTTTTATTTTCAATCCCCTTTTTGATAATCCCTAGCATGGAATTGGCCTTCTTCACTGCTGCCACACACTGGCTAGACTAGACACCTTCATTGAGCTGTCCACCAACACACCAAGATCTCTTTCCTGATCCATCATGGATAGCTCAGAGCCCATGAGTTGATAGATAAAAGTTTTGATTTTTTTTGCCCCAATATGCATTACTTTACATTTGGCTACATTAAATCACATTTGCCATTTCGCAGCCCATTCCCCCAGTTTGGAGAGATCCTTCTGGAGCTCTTCACAATCTTCTCTGGTTTTTACTACATGGAAAAGTTTGTGCCATCTGCAAACTTGGCCACCTCACTGCTTATCCCTGTCTCCAGGTCATTTATGAACAGATTGAAAAGCACAGGTCCCAGGACAGATCTCTGGGGCACACAGCTTTTCACTTCTCTCCATTTTGAAAATGTCCCATTGACACCTCTTTTTGTTTCCTGGATCTCAACCAGTTCTCAATCCATAAGAGGACCTGCCCTCTTATCCCCTGACTGTGAAATTTTCTCAGCAGCCTTTGGTGAGGGACTGTGTAAAAAGCCTTCTGAAAATCCAGATAGACAATATCCACCAGTTCACCCAAATCCACATGCCTGTTGACTTTTTCAAAGAATTATAAAATATTTATTAGGCAAGATTTACCCTTACAGAAGCCATGCTGATTTTCTCTCAGCAAGGTTTGTTCTATGTGTTTTAAGATTTTCTCTTGGATGAGGCTTTCCACCATTTTCCTTGGGACAGACGTAAGGCTAACCAGTCTGTAGTTTCCTGGGTTCCCCCCCTTTCCTTTTTTAAAAAATTGGTGTGACATCTGCTATTCTCCAGTCCTCCAGCACTGTGGCTGTTTTAAGAGAAAAGTTGCATATTACTGTTAAGAGGTCCGCAATTTCATTTCTCAGTTCCCTAATAACCCTTGGGTGGATGCCATCTGGGCCCGGTGACTTGTTGGTCTTCAATTTATCAGTTAGTCCTAAAACATCCTCTCTTTTAACCTGTATTTGATTTAATTCTTCTTTAGTCAAGAGGGGCCATTTGGGCAGCGGAATCTGCCCAAGGTCTTCTGTCATGAAGACAGATGCAAAGAACTCATTTAATTTCTCTGCAATTTCCAAGTCCTCCTTTACCTCCCCCTTTCCTCCCTCACCATCCAGAGGGCCAACTGGTTCTCTAGCAGGTTTTCTACTTCTAACATATTTAAAGAAGCTTTTATTATTCCCTTTTATAGTGCTAGCCATGCAATCCTCAAAGTCTTTCTTTGCCTCTCTTATCGTCTTCTTACATTTCTTTTGCCAGAGTTTGTGTTCCTCTTTATTTTACTCATTTGGTGAGGATTTCCATTTATGGAAAGACCTCTCTTTGTGCTTTAGAGCCTCTCTAACTCCACTCGTTAACCATGCTGGTGCCCTCTTGGACTTAAATGAGCTCTTCTTTCTTTGTGGTATGCACTTGTGCTGGGCCTCTATTATTGTTGTTTTAAACAGGCTCCATGCACTCTGAATAGATTGGATACTTCTAACCTTCCCCTTCAATTTCTCTCTAACTAGTTTCCTCATCTGAGGGAAGTTTGCCCTTCGAAAATCAAGGGTTTTTATGTCTGATTTGGTTGACACTCTTCCTCCAATATGCATGGCAAAGGAGATTGCTGCAGCATGGTCACTGTTCCCCAGAGGCTCAGTGACATCCACATCCATTACCAGGTCCTGAGTATCACACAGTATTAGATCTGGAGTTGCCTGTTCTCAGGTGGGCTCCATGACAAGTTGCTCTAAGGCACAATCATTCAGCATGTCGAGAAACCCAATTTCTCTTTCTTGCCCCGAGCTCACATTGGCCCAGTCAATGTGGGGATAATTGAAGTCCCCCATGATTACTATCCTATCCCTCTTAGACACCTCCATTATTTATCTCCTCATTTCAAGGTTTTTGATCTGGTGGATGATAGCATACCCCAACTATCACATCGCTCCTTGGACCTGGTAGTTTAACCCCCCCCCCCGTGATTCTATGGTGGAATCAGACCCTCTGTCAATCTCCATTCTGCTGGATTTTACCCCTTCTTTGACATAGATGGCCACTCTCCCTCCAACCCGCCCCTCTCTATCCCTTCTATAGAGTTTATAGCCTGGGATTGCGGTATCCCACTGGTTCTCCACATTCCACCAGGTTTCTGTTATGGCTATTTATATCAATGTTATCCCTAGCTACCAAATGTTCAAGTTCTCCCATCATTATAGCTGTTCAGGGTTCTTCTTCCTGCATGCCTTGCTTCCTTATTCTTTCCAGTTTTAATCTAACTCCTAATAAAGGCTCTTCCTTTTCATTACTCTTCTTTGTTAACATTCCACACCTTCCCCTTCTCTCTTCTTAATGTTTTGTCAAGTGGTAGATGTAAGTACTATACTTTATTTTTGTTGGCATAATACTTTTTTTAAAACGTATGCTGATTATATACTACCCAATAATGCTTAAAGCATTTTTTGGGCAGTTTTCAATTTAGTTATGCAGGCTACACAATGACCTCAACCTGGCTACTCATTTTACTGACCTCAGAAAGATGAAAGGCTGGGTGAACCTTGAGGCTGCTACTTGGCATTGATTCCAAGGTTCAGGAGCAGATTTTGATTGCCACACAGAAATTTAACCACTATGCTGTGAGGCCCCTATAAGGTAAAAGGTAAAGGTTCTCCTCACACATGCACGCTAGTCATGTCTGACTCTGGGGGCGGTGCTCATGTCCGTATTGAAGCCGAAGAGCCAGTGTTGTGCAAGTCCATGGCCACGTGGCCGGCATGGCTGCAAGGAAACACTGTTTTACCTTCCCACTTTTTACAGCAGTACCTATTTATCTACTTGCAATTGCATGCTTTCGAACTGCTAAGTTGGCAGGAGCTGGGGTTATCAGTGGGAGCTCGTTCCGCTGTGTGGCACTTGGAATTCGAACTGCTGAGTGCCGACTTTGCAGCTTACAGTTTTCAGAAGCCTTAGTCCACTGAGCCACCACACTAAGAAGCTATTAACACACTCTCCCCCCCTCAAAAAACCCAGCAACCAGGCTCCTGACTTCCATCTAAGAGACAAGCCTGGCAAAATCTGTCATGCCAAGACATCTAAGAGCAATTAGCTTGGCAATATCCATCTCACCAGGTACATTTGGACTTTAAGGTTTAGACTTAAAGTTCTTCACACTGGTACAAACCTGATGAAGTGGTGTTTTCATCTAAGGAAAGCATGCTTAATGTAAGATGAAATTTTAGTGGTCTATAAAGATATTGCCTATTGCATTTATATTTTAAGAAGCTATAGGTTTTACAGAAGTTGGCTGGATGGCTCCATGAATTAGGTACTGTATCTAGTTCCAGAGCCAGAGGTTGGGAGTTTGGTTTCCTACTGTGTTTCCTGGGAGTACAGCCAGCCTGTGTAGCCTTTGACAAGCTGTGCGAGCCAAGGATGCTTCCAGAATGCAAGGGTATACTATTTCTGAGTGCTGTACTCTGTCCCTAGAAAACCTTGAGAAGGGTCACTGTAAGTCAGGATTGACTGCATTCTACACAATTATTATTATTATAGTTTTACACGAGAGGTGAGCAACCTATGGCCCTTTATATATTTAAAACCCACAGGCATTCCTAGCCCATGTAACCAATGGAGAGTGAAGAGGAGAGCTGTCTTGCTGGAAATGAAGAAATTGGAGATGGCAACAATTCTTTAGGCAAAGGTGGTGTCGGAGGAGAGGGCGTCAGCCCCTCCCTGCAAACTTGAGGCTAAGTAACTTTTCACACCCAGTGTAAAAACGGATGCAGAAAGTAGAAATTAAAATAACACTTCAGCCCTGAATGTGCTCATTTGTATGTGAACTAGGTCAAGATGACCAAGATTTACTTGAAGTGAGGGGTGTTTGGGAGGAGAGAGTTAATGTGAAATACTTTGCTTAGAATCCTACATTGATGCCAAAACCCATCGTCCCCTTGCCTTCTAGAGCCCCTGTAGGGTCCTTTGCCTCCAGGTTGTTTTCTTCTACCATCATCATGCTGGGATCCAGTGAAAAGTAGCATTAAGGCAAAAAGCGGGGGTCACAAAGGGGTCATATCTAGTCAAACCCCTGCAATGCAGGAACCCCCCATCACAGTATTCCTGACAGATGACCATCCAGCCTCTGCTTAAAAACCTAATCTTACCAGTAATCTAGGATATATGTACAGCAGAGCAGTATGGCATTGGAACCGATTATGTACCTCAAAAGGTGGTGGGTGTTCCAACACTGCAGGCATTCAAGAGAAATTTGGACAACCCTCTGGCAGATATCCTTTGATTTGTATTCCTGCATCAAGCAGGGGTTGGACTTGATGGCCTTGTTGACCACTTCCAGCTTCACTCTTCTAGCTGTATTTCAGTCACTGGGCCTGGTGTCAGTAAAACAGAATCCTGTCTTCCGTTTCCTACTTTGAGGTCCCAGTTTTCATCCAAAAGTTAAAAGAAGCTTTGAAGGACCTATATTCACGGGCAGATAGACAATCTGAGAAAGTGGGCCGAGGAACCTCAAAAGTCAACCATTTCCTTAGCAGTTTGTCTCCAGGGCAGTCAGAAGTGGTGACGTGCAATTGAATCCATTTACCGAATGAAGAATTTTTAAAAAGTGTTTTACTAAGCAAACAACAGTCACCAGTTACAAGCGGCAGGGTGGAACTCTCTTTAAGTATGTGTCTTTATCTTTACTCTTTAGCACTGAATTCAGCACTACTTCCTGCAATCAATGAGTTATGAAAGTGGGAAATTGTTATCTAACCCAGTTCTTTTTTCATATAAAGTAGTGCAGAATAAGCAGCTGAGATTTTGTGGTTTCAGTAATATGGAGTTATACCCCGTGGGCAGCTAGTGATGCTGACGATACGGAGAACACAAAGGCCATGTATGCCAGACTATCCAACCAGGCACCCCAGCTCCTTAAGATCCTCAGGCAGCGTCTAGTAAGTCTTATAGGTGATTCATGACTACAGTGGACCCTCATATAACAAATGGTTTGTATAACATAAAATCTGTACAACATAAAAAATTCCAGAGATAGGGAAAATTTGCTTAACAGAATTGTCTATGGGGCGAATCCGTACAACATAAAAATGGTCATGATTAGGGACTACTCCCTTTTCAATGCATTCCTATGGGAAATTTGTATAAATGAAAATTTGCTTAACATAATTTCATTTGGAATGAATTAATTCCTTTATACAAGGTACCACTGTATTTCACATATTTCATGCTAGATGCTCTAGCTAGCTCAATTCCACTATGGCTGTTATTTTAGAAGAGGCATATAGCATAAAACCAGCTATATTTTGAAATGAGCTTTCGTGGACAAGTCTGAGGAAGTGGGCTTGTCCACAAAAGCTCACATTATATACTAAGTCTTTAAGGTACTACAACATTTTGCCTTCTTTGTTTTTTATTTTGCTTTTGCCTGATATGTCACTATGAGAGCCCCCATAAAGATAAACCTGTTGGAGGAAGATAATCTTAGCAGGAGTTCATCTGTTCCATACAAGGAGTTGTATTTGATCTGGTGGTCACGTACTGTCGGGGCGCCAGTGCTGGTTAGAATAGTTTGTTTCTGTTTTATTCTGATGTCTGATTTTATTGTGTTGTTTCTATTATTATTGTAAGCCGCCTAGAGTTCCTATGGGAAGATGGGCGGGATATAAATGCAATAAATAAATAAATAAATAAATAAATAATAAATGTTTGTCCGGCTCTGATGTCTGCCCCATCAAGTGTTTAGCTAATGGGTAGAGGTAAATGTTTGGAATTGGCACTCATTCTGATTGGTAAAATGAATCTGCCTTTAGCCAATCTGGGGCAACAGATTGCCTATGTACAGTACTTGTATGGGGATAGTCCTACTGAATATAAGGAAACAGTTAAGATTACTGAGGCTGTACACCCAACATGGCTGGAGTAATAAGGAAATATTTACATGGCCATGGATGTCTGAGTGGTCTGTACGCCACCAGGGTGAAACTGGAAAGGGCCTTGAGATCCCATTTCACAGTGTGATCTTTTCCTGCTTAGAGCCTGGCAAAGTTATTTTTCCTCAACTAGAATTTCCCAATTTTGTCCAGGGGATTCTGGGAGCTGTAGTCCCCAAAGGAAATGTTTTGACCACTGACAGCGGTGTAGCAAGGTTTTGGGGCGCCTGGGGCCAACATTGTTTGTTTTTGCACCCCTCCGGCCCTCCCCAACTCCATCCCATCCACCCAGCAATCCTGCGTGCACACGCATGCGTGTGTGTGTGCACGTGCCTTACCTTTCCCGTGCGTGGCAACAAAGAGTTGGAGGAGGAGGAGGAGGAGGGCACCACAGCCACCGCTCTTGCACGCCTGCCTGCCTGCTGCCAGGCTGATATGGCAGGTACCCCCCCCCCCCGGCTGGGAGCAGTAGGTGATTTGGCACCCCCTAATTGCTGTGCCCAGGGTGCCCCACCCCCTTCCCCTCCCCACACCACACCCCTGACCACTGACTCTACTTACATTGAGTAACCCAAGTGTGGCATCAACATTCTTGGTGGATATTTGCGCCCCAACGGCCTTCCCCAACTCCATCCCATCCACCCAGCAATCCTAGTGGATATTTGTGCCACCATTCCTGAAATGGGAGTACCAATAAGGGTTGTTGAAGGCTCGAGTTAGACATGTGGCTGCCTTACATTGTGTGGGGCTTTGCTCTTTAGGCAAACAGCCAAAAAATCATTCTTGTATACCTTCCAACACAGAGGACAGAAGATGTAAGTTTTAACACCAGATATTTTTTATATTGAAAGGCAAAGTGTCCTGATCTAATTTCTGGGGATCTGGTATGACTGCCTGCAGAGTTATCCCATCTGACATTGTGGCTTTAGTGCTTGAGGAGGTCCAGAGCATGGCAGCATTGATTCGGTAGACTAAAACTCCCAGATAACCAAGTCAGCATGGCCACTGTAGTCCCTCAGAATAACTGTTCCAATAGTAGTAGGCGAGAGGTAGTCATTTCCTACTCCTAAACTGTGCTCACGACCTGGGGTTCAATCCCAGGTAGCAGGCTCATGGTTGACTCAGCCTTCCATCCTTTCAAGGTCAGTAAAATGAGTACCCAGCTTGCGGGGGTGGGGGTGGGGCAATGTGTAGCCTGCATACTGTAATTAAAACTGTAAACAGCCAAGAGACTACTTGAAGTGGTATGGAGTGGTATATAAGCTTTTATTCAGTCCAGCATTAAGGTTTTAACTCATGGATAGAGATGGGCACGACTTAGCGGTATACCCATTTCCGTTTCCGTTACTCGTTTCCGTTACTCAACGGAAACGGTAATGGGAATTACTCTGCCAGAACTCGAACTCGAACCGACGAACGAATAATTTGGTCTGATTTGTCGTGGTTGTTCCTGGCATTGCACGATCGCGCGATGCCAAGCGGCACAGAAAAAAAGTTTTTAAAAGTTTTAAAAAAAACCCGATTCCCGGCCCTAAAAGCAGGCGAAAACTGTTTGAGGGCACCAACCAGGCCAGAAGGGTGTTTTATTTGGGGGGGGGTCCCCGCCCCCCTCTCCTTGGCTATTGCTACTGCTGCGCTGCTGGTACCAGGCGGGGGGGCATCGTCTCGTCTGCCTTTGCCATGCGGTGTGCGGGCGGGGGGATCCAAAATGGCGACCGCAATATTTTTTTTGAAATCGTGGCCCAAAACCCCACCAAAGCACCACAGAAACATGCGAAAATTAGCTATTTTAAATGCTTGAATTTTTACAGTAGCAGCAGTGGGTTTTTCTTGCAAAAAAAGTCTCTGTTGATTTTATTTTATTTTATTTTATTTTATTTTTTTACACCTGCGCATTCGCAATGATGGGCTCGCCCATGGGAGTGGACCATGCAAAGTTTTGGAGCCATTCCACCAATCGCATGGCCAGGTTTTGCTGACTGTACCAGGTGGGGAGGGCACATCCATTTGCCATGCAGTGCAGGGGGATCTAAAATGGCGGCCGCAATATTTTTTTTAAATCGTGGTCCAAAACCCCACCAAAGCACCACAGAAACATGCGAAAATTAGCTATTTTAAATGCTTGAATTTTTACAGTAGCAGCAGTGGGTTTTTCTTGCAAAAAAAAAACACGTCTCCGTTGATTTTATTTTATTTCATTTTTTTACACCTGCACATTCGCAATGATGGGCTCGCCCATGGGAGTGGACCATGCAAATTTTCCACCAATCGCATGGCCACTTGGCCAGGTTGACCACAGAGACTTCTGAGATGTGCCAATCGGGCATAAACAGCCCACTAATCGTAGCCCGAACCTGAACCCTAAGCCTAAGCCTAACCCATACGCCAGTACACTGTCCTTCTAAGTGGGTCAGAGAGGCACCCAGAGGTGCACCCCAATACTCACCCTAACCTCACCCGTAACTAGCCTAACCCTAGCCCTTGCGCTAACCTATCTTAACCCTAAGCCAGATATACTTGCATTGCACTACACGCAAGTACGTTTCCCTTCTTAGTGAGACGCAGCGGGTGCAAAGAGTCTGCCAGTCCGTCACTTGTGGCTCTGGCTGACTCCTGCAGCTGCCTCCAGGAGCCTGCTACCCCCCAAAAAACCCAGTACTAACGACAACGAAAAAACGAAAAAACGAACCGACTAATTTTTGCAAATTTTCGCGAAAAATGGAAACGAGCCGAAACGGACCCGTCCCGAAAAACGACAACTCGAAAAACAAATTTTCCAAGTCATGCCCATCTCTACTCATGGAGAATGGCCAGGCTTCTTTGTGCTGGGCAGAAACTGCAGCTGCATACACCATGCAGAGAAAAGCTCGTTTTCCATTCCTGCAGGGCAGTTTGTTTTGCAATGATATTTTTTTTTAAAAAGCAGCTTCAGGCTAGAATGCCTAACTAAGGAGGAAGTAAATCAAAAAATAGCACACAACCACCTACTGGGCAACATCATGGTATTTTCAATGAATTCATGTGGCAGAAGTTGCACCACCTAATATGCTCACTTGATGAGTTGCCGTGGTGAGACTGACAGTGTCTATCTGAACCATTGTATGTGCCAAGTTAACATGTGCTATGTTAATCTTCCCTGCTTTAAGTTGGAGAGAATATAAATCATTCAGTTCTCACAGGGGTTCCTCCTTGACTATTTCTTTCTGCATCATCTTGCATCTAATAACAGTGTCAGCATATGATCTTGGCATTCTGTCCAAATCCTAAGGAACCTAAGTCACCAGATGGAGGAGGTGCCTATGGGGAACCTCTCATACCAGACGAAATTCCATTTTTGAAGCCTTGCATGTGGCCAAAGGTATCACCTCTGGGGCTGCTCCCTCTGCCCAAAGGAGCAGCTTCTCCAGCTTTATGGTAAAGCCGATAAAAAGTGCAAGTTCAAAGTTGCACCTCCCTAAAGAACATAAGAACAAAAGGAGAGCCATGCTGGACCAGGCCAAAGGCCCATCTAGTCCAGCTTCCTGTATCTCCCAGTGGCCGCACCAGATACGTTTGGGAGCGCATGAGACTAGATATCTGTCTCCTGATACCACTCCCCTGCATCTGGCCCTTGAAGTACCCCGGTTTTAAGCCTGGAGATTACACAGGACAAATGCTAATTCAGGTAGGCAGGTTTTCTTCCTTTTTGGTTTATCGCTTGATTTCTTTGCATTTTCTAACCACAAAATAACACCAATGGTCCTCCTATCTGTGAAGGCCATGATGGGCTTCTGGGAGCTTTCGGGGGATTTTGTGGAAGAAAATAAAAACAACCCCCAAACAACCCCAAGCCAGAGGAATGAAGGGTGGAGCCTGATATTACCATATCTCTGCGGGAGGTTTTGTTTGTCCCAGAGGACAAGGTGTGGACTCAGCCTTGTGCCAAGCAAGATGCCCGTAGAAGGGCATCTGTCCAGACTTGCTCCTGATTCATACTGCTAAAAGATGGAGAAAATAACGCCAGCTAGCAAACTGTCACAATGCCAGATGGGGAACCAGCCTGACAGTGTCAGGAACATTTTGTCCAAGAAACCATAAACCTGACTGGTTCCCCAGAAAAAACAACAACAACTCAATCAGCACATGCTTTGTGCTCGCATCGGCTGAGGTGGTTCTAGATTTCCTCTCCCCAACTTGGTCAGCTACTGTCCTATGCCCAGTCCCAAAATGGCCTCCCCCAGCACCTTTGCTTCAACAAAGACATAAGGGGGGGGGAGACAAGAGAAAAAATGAGACTGAGGAAAGAAAGAGGGCATTTTTTAAAAATAAAAGGGAGCGATTAAAAAGGCTGTGACTGGAAGCTCCCTTGGATTATGGATATTGCTAGATTTTTTTTTAAGAGGAAGGGTGATCCCAAAAGACTGGCCAACATTTCTCTTCCCCTCCAACTTAAAAGCAGAATCCCCACTTACTTCAAAAGACTTTTACTGCTTTTTGGGGGGTGGGGGTGGATATGTGCATTGATGATGAGATGTTGCTATGCAACAGGCAAGACATAGGCAAGTGGGCACAACAACAATCTTTATTTGCGGCCACAGGCCCAACCCAATAAGATAAAAATACATACATGTAGTTTTAAAAGGATAAAAGAGTAAAACCATTACAAAATTTTAAGATAGTTAAAACAGTTTAGGTAGTAAAAGTGAATTATACAAACATTGTGCAAAACATGATTATATTAAGAGCTAACAAAGGCCAAGGTTGTCGTCCGTATTCTTTGGGCAAAGAAAAGAAACTTGGCCACAGATTCAGTGGTACCCTTGTTTGTGTCACTTAATAAATATTTTAAATACCAGTTCAGCTTCCTACCTGGGAAGACACTCATTATGGGCTTGAGCAATTTAATAATACGCTCATTTCTATAAAAATCACATACAAAAAGGACATGATTCAATGTTTCAATTTCTTTGTTTTTACAAGGACACAATCGGTTTTTCGTAAGGGACGCCAGAGTAACGCCCATCTAAAACTGCAGATTGAAGGCAGTTAAATCGAGTTCTTGAGAAAACATACCGATATTTGGGGATGGGTGGGTGGGTAGGTCCATTGATGATGTGATGTTGTTTCTATGCAGCAGGCAAGACATAGGCAGGTGGGCACTGTTACAGCCACACCTTTTCTGAACCCTTGGCGGCCACAAACTCCCTCAGCCTGGCATTTTGAAGCAGATGCTTCTTGGCACCCTTTTAGCTCGTTGTGAGAGTACACGTGCACCTTGGATTATCGATTTTGGCTTTCTTCTTCCAGTGGGCTACCGTTCATGAAAGTTCACCTATAATCAATTTCACGAGGACCCTTTCTTTTTTTAATTCTGAAGATGTTACAACAGTTCTTTCTGGTTTTCCTGCCACAGTAAAATGTGGGTGGTCCTTCGGAATCTAAAACAATCATGGGAACAGCAGCAACAACAGCAACAATTGCCCCTATATCACAAGGCAGGCAAATGGTAAGCTTAGCTTCTGAGTAACCATTATGATTATCATGGGGTTTTGGATCCAGACTTTCTCTTCATTTTCACAACCTGTTTAGGAAATTCAGCTTCTTGCTTTGTAAAGCCAGTTCCAAACTTGCTCCCTGATTTTTCTCCCTTAGGCTTGAAGGCCTCCATTGGTTCCTTGTTTCCAAACGCTTTAAAAAAATAAATATAAGGAAAGGAAACTGGCAGTAGAAATTGACATGATATCTGTCAGTTTTGCTCCTGTGGCCCTAAAAGAAGCCAGCTTTTGGCCTACTGTATTCTTCTCTTTCTTCATCAATGTGAAATGTCAATTAAATTTAATATAAAATAAAATAACCTCTTTCACTCAGAGGTTAATGTTGCCATGTTTAGGGGGATTATCTCTCTGCTCTGTAAACTCAGAAAGTGTTTGGAGGGATGGAAGGGGGAGATATTTACTCTGCAGGGGACCACATGGATATACATAAGGAAATACACAGGGATAGAGAAAGCAAGGCCCTACACACCTTTCTGACATACAACACATTGCTCTGTGCCTTAGTTGTACTTTTTTTTCTCTGCACATGCTGAAAAATTGCACTGCTGCTCCACTATTTTCATCCCAGCTAGGCTTCCATTCATTGTTCTCCCTGCTTAAAAGAAGAACCTCATTAGCAGTAGGGCAATGTGGTCTGACTGCACATGGATCACAATGTCATTGGGACCTTATAAGGTGAGACAAGGAGAATTCACAATACAAACCTCACTTGCAAGCATTTAAGCCATACCCTTTGCCCACCCACCCCACAATATGGTCTATGACACTGGCAGGAAGTGTCAAGGGTTTCAGACTGCAATCATTAAGAATAAATAAATAAATAAATAAATAAATAATTTCTCAACCTTGCCTAGACATACCCGAGGTTAACGTCTGGAAAGTTCAGGGTGCACATTTGTTTTGGCGGAATTGGCTAAAGGTCTGATGACCTCTACGGTCCAGGAGGGCAAAAATGGTGTGATGAATATGGCCTTTGAGTTGCCTGATTACCACCCCTGAAGTACAGAAAGAAAGAAAGATTCCATATGAAAAGGGCATAGAGGAATGTAGTATTAGGATGACCAATTAGTGCTGATATGACTTTTGTAATTCTTTGCATTTCCTCTCACGCCAATCATATATTATTTTATACAAATAAATTAGTTTCTTAGTAAACCCATGTTCTCAACTGCATACAAATGGTTCCAATGACACAATTTCTCCCATTGCATAAAATGTGCTGGATTACATGTTAGAATAAACCCGGACACATATGCACGTGCACATACGCACACAGGGGGTAGATCATTTAGAAGGAAAGGGAAAATAAACAAGCAGCCCTGATTTTATTAAAAGACTGTATTTATGTTTGTATGGAACAAAACACAGGGAATTAATCTCAATAAATACTGATGTTATCACTCATTACATGAATCTCAGTAAGCATTGGGGTTAATCACTGTGTGATGCAAGTCCTGGCAGGGAAGGAGCTACAAGCAATTAACCATTTCCTCAACTTCCCCATTGTTTTTTGAATTAAGAGAAATAAGGGATCCGCCTCTTATTCTCTTGCCCCCTCTCTGCACTTTCGCTTTGGAGTACAGCAAGCCAAGTCCCTTTAATTTCAGGCCAAACCTCATCTCATCTCCTGATCCACCTCAACTATGTGTGAGTCCAGCTTCTCCAGGCGCTTCTTGGTGAGGGTATATTTGGAGGTAGGTCCCTAGATCTGGTCCATGATTACAAGTTGCTGCAACTCGCTGCAGGGAACGTGGCCTGGAGAGGCCCTAGATTTCTTGTACAAGTACTTGAACATGATCCAGCCAAATCACTAAGCTCATTTGTAAGTTTGATTCTGCTGAAACAGTGGGATATTCCCATGCTTCAAACCCCATAGTTAAGCAATGCGCTAGCTACTCTGAACCAGAATATTTGAATCATTAAAATCAATTTCTTAGATGGATTTTTTTAAAAAATTGACTAAAATAAATGCTCTATACTTTGCTAATAATATAAAACTATACTATTGCTTTCTTTCTTTCTTTCTTTCTTTCTTTCTTTCTTTCTTTCTTTCTT
>JAHTLZ010000016.1:70433672-70445415 GCA_023846285.1 Phrynocephalus versicolor
TTGTTGTTGTTGTTGTTGTTGTTGTTGTTGTTGTTGTTGTTGTTGTTGTTGTTGTTGTTGTTGTTGTTGTTGTTGTTGTTGTTATCACTCAGCAGACAAGATAACTGCACTGGATTTTGTATTACCATTCACTAGTCGAACACTTCCCAAGTGATGTATCGGCGAATTATGCGAGCAGATCCCAGTAAGGTGGCTTTCTGCAGCTGACTGATGGTGACTTTGTCAACTCCAATTTCTTCTAAATACTTGCTTAGCTTTTTAGGCACTGCACGGTTTCATGAGAGATAACTTTGTTATTATTATTATTATTATTATTATTATTATTATTATTATTATTATTGGTTGCTGCAGATGTGAAAAGAGCAGCTCAGTAGCTATCTACACCTTTGCATGGGCTCCATCCTTCTACATTTATGCCTGAAGGAATGAGCTGTACCTTTAGATTAGATTCATAGAGGGTGGAGGGCCCTCAAGCTTATCAGAGGTGACACAGTGACATTTATGCTTTTCTTCCCCTTCCTAGTGTCATTTCAAAGCATAGTCAGAAAACTGCTCAAGCTTTTGCTTCCCCTCTGGTATTTAAGAAGGCACCAGTCACAGGAGTTGTCTTCAAAGCCCGTAGGAACAGTCATTCAACACAGATGACATTCAGAGGAAGCAGATGGGGTTGAAGGAGGAGCATGGGCAGTGTATTCATTCTCTCTCTCTCTCTCTCTCTCACACACACACACACACACACACACACACACACACACACACACACACACACACACACACACACACACACACACACACACACAATTAAGTTTTTATTCCAATCTGGGACAACTTTTGAGACATAATTATTCCACTAAATGCAGATAGTTTTGTGTAGGCTGAAGGATGTTTTTATGGCTTTCAAAACTTATCTCATTACACAAATTCAAGGCAAAATTGGGAAGCTTTCCAACTCACAGCATAACATGACTTGATAAATATTCTTCTTATTTCCCACCACCAGCTGCAGAACTTGAAAACTGATATTGTTTCACTATTTAGAGTTGCACTTGATGATGTATATCTACGAACAGAACAAATAATTTATGGAATTGATTCCATCCCTCAAATCTGTCTGTTGCAGATGTAGGGGGAAAGAGAAGAGGAACTCCTATATTGGAAAAAATATGTTTTTAAAAAACTTTTGAACAGCCTGATGAAGCTGACTGATGGGCAATATAAAAATATCTGTTTTAAAGTACCCTCCATTAATATTGTATCCTAAATCCAAATGCTGATCCCAGCTAGACTAGTCTACTGAATTAGTAGGATTTGCCTGGGTTGACTTTGCATTCAACAGTTGATCCACTGCATCTATACTAGCCGAGTACTGGATTCCTGTTTCAGGAGGGATAACTTCAGCAAATGTTCATACTCTCTCATTTGCCCAGTGGAAGTAGTATGTTGTGATCCACTGAGCACAGACAGGTTTTCCAAATGATGCCATCCTGCTGGTAGGAGCAAGACCAACCCTTCTGTTCCCTATTTGTTGGCTGCTAAGGCTCACAGTGAGTCTGGGAGACAGGACAATAGATCAAGTCCAGCACTTTGTATGGCCTGTTAGGACCTGTCATTCAAAGCAAGCTTGTCATTGATTCTTAAAGGTCACTGAGTTTACCTTTCAGCTCCTCCCTCCTGGAGAAGATTGAAGGGAAGGGCAAAACCAGGATCTGTGGCCAAGTCTTTCTTTGACTTACCCCAAAGTTCAAAGCCACACAACCTAAATACAGTAGCATTTGACTATTTTCCATCAACTTATGACTCTCTTTGTTTCCTTCCTTGTTGCTTCTCTCTAGATCAGGCATTTCCAAACTTCGGCCCTCCAGATGTTTTGGACCGCAACTCCCACAGTCCTTTGTCATGAGCAGTCTAACCTTAGAATTCTGGGAGTTGCGGTCTAAAACATCAGGAGGGCCGAAGTTTGGACATGCCTGCTCTAGATGGAGAAGGAAGAAGGCGGAGATGGGTGAAGGGAGCGGGAAAATGAATGCCCTTGCAATGTAACATGCAATGCTGTCATTACAAAAAGTCAACACGGGTTTCTTAAAAACAAGTCATGCCAGACTAATTTGATCTCTTTCTTTGATAGAATTACAGGCATGGTAGACGAGGGGAATGCTGTGGATATTGCTTATCTGGACTTTAGCAAGGCCTTCGATAAGGTTCCCCATGGTATTCTTGCTAAGAAGTTAGTAGGAAGTGGGATAGATAGTGCTACAGTGAGGTGGATTTGTAATTGGTTGACTGATCGTACGCAAAGGGTGATCATAAATGGTGTCTCATCATCTTGGAGAGACGTGACCAGTGGGGTGCCCCAAGAGTGCTCTTCAATATCTTTATTAATGACTTGGAGGAAGGAATAGAGAGTATGTTAATTAAATTTGCAGATGATACCAAATTGGGAGGGGTTGCTAATTCCCTAGAGGATCGGATGAAAATCCAAAAGGACCTTGACAGATTAGAAGACTGGGCCAAAGCTAATGGAATGGATTTCAACAGAGGGAAATGTAGGGTGCTACATCTAGGTAGAAAGAATGAATTGCACAGATATAAGATGGGGGACACTTGGCTAGAGAATAGTACCTGTGAAAGGGATTTGGGGGTCTTGGTGGACCACAAATTGAACATGAGCCAGCAGTGTGATGCGGCGGCCAAGAAAGCCAATGCGATTCTTGGTTGCATCAACAGAACCATAGTGTCTAGATCAAGGGAGGTGATAATGCCACTCTATTCTGCTCTGGTCAGACCCCACCTGGAGTACTGTGTCCAGTTCTGTGCGCCTCAGTTTAAAAAGGATGTTGACAACCTCGAGCGGGTGCAGAGGAGAGCGACTAGGATGGTTGAAGGCCTGGAAGAGATGTCTTATGAAGAACGGCTTAGGGAACTGGGAATGTTTAGCCTATCAAAAAGAAGACTGAGAGGGGATATGATAGCTATGTTTAAATATTTGAAAGGATGTCATATTGAAGAGGGAACAGGTTTGTTCTCCATGGCTTCAGAGACTAGGACTCGGGGCAATGGTTTCAAACTACAGGAAAAGAGATTCCATTTGAACATTTGGAAGAACTTCATGACAGTTAGAGCTGTTCGGCAGTGGAATATGCTGCCACGGAGGGTGGTAGAGTCTCCTTCTTTGACGGTATTTAAGCAGAGGCTGGATGGCCATCTGTCGGAAATATTGTGAAGGGGTTCCTGCTTGGCAGGGGGTTGGACTCGATGGCCCATGAGGTCTCTTCCAACTCTATAATTCTATGATTCTATGATTCTAAGGTACTTTGGTGTCTGAGGTGAAGGACGAGATTTTTCTTCCTGTTGTTCTGGACACATAACTTGACTGGGCTGCCTGCTGAATGTTACTTGAATATGATGCAGGGGGAGCATCCTCTATCACACCCCAAAAGTACAGGAAACTGGATTCTCTGGAGCCATCTTCTTTCTGTATTGCAAACCAGTGAAGTTTATGAATATCTGAATTTCACACACACCTTAAATAACAGAACAACAACAGAAAAAGATGAAACGCAACCCAAACTGGATGCTACAAATATGTCTTTTTAAGCTCCATTCATCAAGAAGCAGTCAGTGAGAGGAAGACGAAGTAGTGCAAATGTTTCCTTGAAGCAAAATGAGTCAGGAGCCAAATCCCAGATGTCTTTATTTTCACAGACAAAAAGATGTGCGACACAAAATAAATGATTTGGAGTGCATAATCTTTAAAGCCCTTAAATAAAATACAAACTCAGATAAAAATACATAATATCACTAACCAGATTTATTCTTCCTATACCGTTCCTACTTAAAAAAATAAAATAAAAATAAAATGATTTTACCTCATCAAAGGTAACATGTGCTTATATTTATATTGATAAATAGCAGTTTTCGCACTCCCCAGCTTTCCCTCTTCTTTTTCTAAGCTGAACTTTTGAATCATTTCCCTATCCTAAGGTTTCACTGAGTTGAACCAAGAGTTGCAGCAGCTCCCTGTGCTTTGTTTGGAATTTGTGTCTGAAACACACTTTGGGCTCAAAATTATATGTAATCTATGATTAAAGCTGAAAGTGCATTAGTATCGGAGAGACACAGTTTAGGCAGAATTTTATGTTTGAGAAATGAGACTTCAAGGTCAAATCACAAACTAGAGCAAACGGGTTTGCAGACTGCATGAATCCAAAAAAGCTCCGATGGAAGGGATTCTCTCTTCCAATGAGAGGCTGTTTGTAATGTCTGTCTCTGCACTTAGGCAATCCTTGGCCTCATGGGTGACTGTGGGAGAGCCAAGGAAGGGTGGATGCCATCTCTTGCAATCTGAAACCTGATATTTCTTTAAATGTACACAGGTAAAAACTACAGTCAGGTCAGCAATCCATAGGTATCATTAATAGCCTCCTTTCCTCAACACACACAGACATTTCTGAGGATGCTGTTGCTTAGCATATGCATGCCGGAGGACTGGAGGATAGCAGATGTCACACCAATTTTTAAAAAAGGAAGGAGGGGGGACCCGGGAAACTACAAGCCAGTTAGCCTTACATCTGTCCCAGGTAAGATGGTGGAAAGCCTCATCCAAGAGAAAATCTTAAAACACATAGAAGAACAAACCTTGCTGAGAGAAAATCAGCATGGCTTCTGTAAGGGTAAGTCTTGTCTGACAAATCTTTTAGAATTTTTTGAAAAGGTCAACAGGCATGTGGATTTGGGTGAACCAGTGGATATAGTTTATCTGGATTTTCAAAAGGCTTTTGACACAGTCCCTCACCAAAGGCTGCTGAGAAAATTGCACAGTCAGGGGATAAGAGGGCAGGTCCTCTTATGGATTGAGAACTGGTTGAGATCCAGGAAACAAAGAGTAGGTGTCAATGGGAAATTTTCACAGTGGAGAGAAGTGAAAAGCGGTGTGCCCCAGGGATCTGTCCTGGGACCGGTGCTTTTCAATCTGTTCATAAATGACCTGGAGACAGGGATAAACAGTGAGGTGGCGAAGTTTGCGGATGACACAAAACTTTTCCGTGTGGTAAAAACCAGAGTAGATTGTGAAGAGCTCCAGAAGGATCTCTCCAAACTGGGGGAATGGGCCGCAAAATGGCAAATGTGATTTAATGTAGCCAAATGTAAAGTAATGCATATTGGGGCAAAAAATCAAAACTTTATCTACCAACTCATGGGCTCTGAGTTATCTGTGACGGATCAGGAAGGAGATCTTGGTGTTTTGATGGACAGCTCCAATGTATGGCAGCGGTGAAGAAGGCCATGCTAGGGATTATCAAAAAGGGGATTGAAAATAAAACAGCCAACATTATAATGCCATTATACAAAACAATAGTAAGGCCTCACCTGGAGTATTGTGTACAATTCTGGTCACCACATCTCAAGAAAGACATAGTAGAACTGAAAAAGTGCAGAAGAGAGCGACTAAAATGATTACTGGGCTGGGGCACCTCCCTTATGAGGAAAGGCTAAAACATTTGGGCCTCTTTAGTCTGGAAAAAAGGTGCCTGAGGGGGGATATGATTGAGACGTACAAAATAATGCAGGGCATGAGTAAAGTGGATAGAGGGAAGCTCTTCTCCCTCTCCCAAAATACCAGAACTAGGGGACATCCACTCAAATTTAGGGCTGGGAGAGTAAGAACAGACAAAAGAAAATATTTTTTCACTCAGCGCGTTGTTAGTCTGTGGAACTCCCTGCCACAGGATGTGGTGATGTCATCAGACCTGGATGCCTTCAAAAGGGGATTGGACAGATTCCTGGAGAAAAAATCCATCACAGGTTACAAACCATGATGGAGATGTGTAATCTCCAGTCTTAAAACCGGGGTACTTCAAGGGCCAGATGCCGGGGAGTGATATCACGAAACAGATATCTAGTCTCGTGCACTCCCAGACACATCTGGTGGGGCCACTGTGAGATACAGGAAGCTGGAGTAGATGGGCCATTGGTCTGATCCAGCATGGCTCTTCTTATGTTCTTATGTTCTTAAATGGGGATCTCAGATTTACTGATCTTTTAAAGGCAAAGACTACCAAGTGTGCTCCTCTGAGCTACAGTGAGAGAGATCACATGCAAAGAACTACCTTAACCACCTACAAATCTCAGTATTCTTTAGGGTGAAACCATGCTTCAAAGTGCTGTAAATGTGTAATGAAGATGGTTGGCCAAAATCTCCTTGTGGAAATTCCATTGGCATAAGGCAAATGATATAACCTGAAGTGGCAAACTGGGGCAAATTAAAGACTCTTCACCTTAATCCCCTATTGCTTAAATGAAATCTTTGTGCACAGATTTGTTGGCTGTAAAATGACCTAGAATGGAAGCAAAGACTCAACTGGTGGCAGTTTTTACACTGTTCCAGCTTACACAAGAGTATTTTAGCCACTCTGTCTAAATGGAATGTTCTGGATCATAACCACTTTTACTTTCTTTCTGCATGTCCAATTCCAGATTCATATCTCTTCAGCTTGGTTACACATCTGTACTGTAGCCTTATCAGTCTAATGTAGGCAAGATGGAACAATAGGATAACTGCCTTCTGACTGAACTGATGAGACTTTGGTGGTTGACAAGAATAGAGAAGGTGAGAAACAAAAACATCAACTACTTATATATTGCCCCATAGCACTTATTAAAGCACTCATTTTTAAAAACAATGCAATCTCCAGGCTGACTAACTGGATTGCCAACTTCAGAACTGGGGAATAAGGTGTATAACACCCTCAAGCCACACATACTGTTGAAACAAACACAGTTCTAATTTAGTATTTTACCATAGACTAGGAATCCTAAAACAACATTCTGTAAGTAACCTGCATTGCTACTCAAAGGCCTGGTGAAAAGTAGCTACTTCATAAACATAGTTTAAAGATTGGGAACATTGAGGGGGAAAGAAAAGCAATGAGCACAAGCTACTGAAAAGGGTTTTTAAAAAAAACCTCCTGATTTTAGTTGCCATTGTTAAATTATTGGCTTTCAGGAAGTCACCTAGAGATCTTTCAATAGTTTCCCATCTCACTTCTGCCCTCCCCTGCTTTAAAGGATTAAAACAATGAAAAGAAAAAGAGTGAGTTAACATTTTATTGCCCGTTGTGGGTGTTATAGACTTTCCTAGGCCACACCCACATTGGCAAACTCAGGGGTTGTCCACATGGATGGAGCAGGCTAAATAAGGTTGGCTAAGATTATGTAGAAGTTCAGTAAACCATTTGCTGCGATCCTTGCATCCAAATGGAATACACACCTCCACTGAACCTAGTTGGTCAGCCTCCAGTAGGAAAATAAAAGAAAGCATGCCTTGACACCTCCTGTCTCCTCTTGCTTCCAAGAAAAAGTTTACCATTAAAATAAATAATACGTCAGCAATGTCCTAATGGATTTCTAAAATGTCTTCCCTTTGCCCCTCAAGGGAAGAGTAGAGGAAATGTTTAATTTACCAACATTGTGTAGTGGCTAAGCTGTCTTCTTAAGCTACTAAATGATATTGGGAAATTGAAAGTGGAAGGGACATTTTAAGCTTTGGTTCCTTTCTGAATCACATGTGTTAAAATTGAACCAAAATACTATTCTCTTCTTCTAGGTACACCCTGGAACTGTGCAACTTGTCCAAGGCCACAGAGGCTAGCTCTATTCACAGGTGGTACAGTGGGGAATTAACTCCCAACTTCTGGCTCCGCAGACAGATACCTAAATCTTTGACCTATCCAGCCATCTTACTAGACCAAACAGCAAGGCAAATCCCAATCTGATTGTCCTCTCTGTTGTCTTGACCAAGAAATAGCGACTACTTTATGCACTCTAATGATATTTTCCCTGTGGGCTTGTTAAACTGATCCTTGAAGTTGCTTGCCATCCCTATTGGTGCTTGTCTGGTTCGCACATTATGTTCAACATTGTAAATTGGTGTCCAAGGTTGATCTGGGTTTTCTGATACTGACAGAGGACGCAATGTGTGAATGAACTATCACCCATGCATTCCTACAGATGCTTATCAGAGCATAACCTAGAAGGGCGTCTCCATCCCATCCCATGGTTTTAAAGTTACACTAACAATTTGGGAACTCGGAGTTGTGACTTCTGATTTGGAATGTTTAGGCTTTGTGGAATTTTGCACACCAACAGTCATGGAATAACACCACTTAGAAAGTTATTGTACTTTCAAGAAGGATGAAGGTAATAATACCAAAGCTGTTAATGGCCAGATAGCGATGGAATGATACCAGGGGACTCTGCATGTCATACTCTTCAAGATAACTTCCAAGGCTCTGAACTAGAGATCTTACTGTACTTTATTCCAGCAATGAGCATTTTATTTTTGCAGGCTGCCGCAAGGCTTTTCTCCCATATGCAAATGTCTGCCATGTCTCCTTAAAACCCAGTCCATTGAGTTTGTTCATCGCAGTTGAATTCTTTGTTCTGCATTGAATTATGGTCTAACTCAGGAAAGAAAGAGGCATATATATAAACGGGGGTCAGGTGGGGAAGAAAGGGGAGAACTGCGGGTCAGGTGGGGAAGAAAGGGGAGAACGTATGTTTGTCGGCCTCAGCCTAGGAGCAGCTGGATGTGGCAGGCATGAAATCAAAGCAAGAAGTTCATCATCTATACAGAGAGGGGAACGACTGCATTAAAATCAGGAAGGCAAGGAGGGAGCGGCACCATCACCTACTGGCCCCTTGCTCCCGTCCTTCTATGAACGCCAACGGAGCAGATGCATTTTGATTTCTTTTTATTGTCACTGACCCACACGGGCTCTGGTAGATGGTGAAACCCCTGCATACACTTCCCCGAAGGACAGAACGTTTTATCAGCCAGAGTCAATGTTAGCAGTGACCATCTATCACTCCTTCCCAGCATGCGATAATGGAAGCTGCATGCTTCTCTGGAAGGGCCTTTTGGTTTGCAAAAAGACCATAACACTGTTGCATTCATAACAAACTTTAAGCACTTTCCCTGCTTTGCTCTCCTCCCCCTTTTCGTTTGGCTTCCTTTTGTTTCATTGTATTTGGCTTTGTTGATGGTGATGGTGCCTGTGCTCTATTCACTGTCTGATTTGATTTCAGCCTCCTTTTCAGGGCTCACATTTTAGAAAGTTTATCTCTGCTTTTCTAAAGGATAGAAGGAGGGGGGGGACCCCCTCCAACAATGTACAGCCTTTGCACCTACAGTGGTTTTGTCTGTCTGTCTGTCTGTCTGTCGTTGTGTGTATGTGTGTGCGTGCGTGTGTGCTATAAAAGAGCCTAATTTTAAATGTATATGAAGTTGTACAAACACAAAGGCCAACATAGGTGGGGGAAGGGGGGCTGTGAACTTCTCAATTTACATGCTCTTTGGCTTATTTATTTATTTATTTATTTATTTATTTATTTATTTAGAATTTGCAGCTGCTGAAATCATTAGAAGCATGCTGTCTGGTCTTGAGCAAACCTACTGAGAAAGAAATCCCACACATTTCAGTGGGACATCGTTTTTCATAAATACATTTAATAGGTTTAATAAATACATTTAAGACTGCAGTGTTTATGTTTAAGATTTAGTCTTTATTTTAAAACACTCTCAGTTCTCATTGCTTGGACTGAAATTAAAAAATAATTACAATGTAACTTTAAGAATCCAAAGACAAAATGTATCCCTACTATTCATAATTTCAATGTGTTGTAAAATATCCTATAAAACTTTAGCTCATGTTTTTGGAATGTTCATAGTATATGGTTAGAATAAATTTTAAACGCATAGCTTGAACATTTATCAAATGTATATGTGTTGAATTTGAAGTGAACACTGGGATGTATATGTTGGAGTTACACTGATGCGTTGGGAACATAAATGTATACAGCCACATTACAAACAAAGATCCATGGGATTGTTATTCTGAGTGGTGAAGTAGTACTTGTGATCCTGTTATGATAAAACTAAGAAAAAGGACATAGACTTTGGTACAGAAATGATACCATGCATCTAGCACACTTTAAAAAATTACAATGCATTACTTTGAGAAACAGTGAAGTTTTGATCCTGGGCACATGATGAACCCACACCCAAACATTTAAAAAACAGCAATGGGAAAGTCATTATACGGCACAAGAGGGAATTAGTCATGTGAACAAGTTCACTCTGATTCACTGGAATTCAAGGTCATTGATTGGAAGGAAAAGTTCAGTGAAATTTACATATCTTAAGCAGTGAAATTCACACCTCTAAAACACACCTCAAGCCAAAATGCAAAAGAAATCTCAGTGAAAGCATTATACAGATTAAGAGTTAAATCAAATGTGATACATGAATGCAATTTGCTGTTTTATCTGGGCTAATTCTGAAATATGTGGATGCCAACACATTTGGATTCTTACCACATAAGAGAAAGGTTACTTGGGGGTTATCAGTCCCAGAATATTATAGTCAGCATAATTGTTTTCTGGAGTATTCTCTGTTTTGTGCCATGTTAAAGTAGTATGTCCTATTTCTAGTTCTAACAAAGGTCATTCTCATCTTATTTTGGGTATATCTCAGCTCTTGATAATGATCCTGAATACCCCCCTCCCTTTTTACATCTCTTTGGGATAAATCTACCTTTTGGCCACCTAGAGTAGACCAATTGAATCAATGAGATTTACCTAAGTCCTGGTGTAACCATTTGTATTCATTCTATGGAACTGTGGTTGGAACCAACAATTGGATTTGTGTTTAGAAAAAAAATGTCACTTCCCCTGTTTTTCAAAGAATAAAAAAAAAATTTCATTCTTTTTTTTCAAAGAAGGAGGACTGAAAGCAAAAAGTTTCCAAGTATTATTCCTAGAGGGAGGCCCGCATGTCAATTTCAACCTCTGACTTGGAACACTTATCCTGTGTCTCTCAAGGCCCATTCACAGGGATCCTGAGTCCTCTTTTGCCACCACCACCACCACCAATGGAGAAGCACCAATTGACCTGAAGGTTTAATCCTCAGTCTATTTACGACCATGGAAGATTTCAAGGCAGGAAGGCAGGCTGGGTGCCAGTCATCGCTGCTTCTTTGAGGAGGCTGTTTGGGACGGTGAGTTCATTCTGAATGTGAGCAAGTGATTTTAAGCACTGAGACATCAGCATAAAGTTTCAGAGTCAAAAGAAGGTGAAGTTGGTCAAAACATACAAGAGACACTCCACCCTCACCCACCTACTCTTGGGATGGTGGCTTAACCAAACTTATTGTTTCCAGAGGTCAGCAAGGTTGTTTCACAGCTTGGAGCTTTCTGGAAAGAGAGGAACAAAGCCATTCCAAAAGAACAGGGAAGTAATATGGGAGCACTTGACTAGTTTTGGAGTCCAAATTCAACCATTCAGACTATGCCCCCCTTTGGATTGGAGGGAGTCAGCTCTAAACTGACCGCATTTGGCTCCTGAACCCAAATCAATGCTTGGAAATTTGAGCCTTTGGGATTTCCATGGGCTTCTCCTGGGAAATCAAAATACAGGGGTACCTCTACTTACGAGCTGCTCTACTTATGAGCAATTTGACTTAAGAGCAGAAAACCATTGGCATTTTAACTGCTGCCTTACAAATTGTAGATGCAGTCTGCTCTACTTACATTTTTTTTATTTTTTTCAAATTTTTAGATACGGCTGCTCTACTTACGACTTGTTCGACTTATGAGCATGCATTCAGAATGGATTAAACTCATAAGCAGCCATAACTCCATATTATTATTATTATTATTATTATTATTATTATTATTATTATTATTA
>JAHTLZ010000016.1:70445584-70461864 GCA_023846285.1 Phrynocephalus versicolor
AATCACTAGTCAAACACTTCCCAAGTGTTTAGGACTCAGTGATGTATTGGCAAATTATGCGAGCAGATCCCAGTAAGGTGGCTTTCTGCAGCTGACTGATGGTGATTTTGTCAACTCCAATTTCTTCTAAATACTTGCTTAGCTCTTTAGGTACCACACCCAGCATGCCAATTATCACTGGGACCACCTGTATTTATAATAATAATAATAATAATAATAATAATAATAATAATAATAATAATAATAATAATAATAATAATAATAATAATAATAAATTCCATACAAGTGTATTGAATTTGGATATGTGGTGGTAGACCCTTCAGAACTGATAGCCCCTGCAAACTGGCAGACAGCAAACAGCAGAGGTTGTTCGTGATTACCAAGTCTGAAATTTGACCCCCATTAAATAAAGATGAAACACCTAAAAACTTGTACCGTTAAGAGACTTCATGCTATCTTTCTTTCTGACGAATTGTGATTGGAGAGTGCTGGCCCAATGTAGAAGCTAGAGCAGTTAATGACCAAACCCCCTTTTTTCATAATTCCCTGTTGCTGTTGGAGACATGCCATTTCAGTAAAACACACATACAAAACCCAGGAAGGGAAAGGCCACCTGCTTTGACCCATATCAGGGTCATCTGTTTTGGACCAGGCTGATCTGCTCTGGATTCCAATGGGGCTCATCCAAACTGATTCAGAGCCAATCCAAATGGGCCATTTAAAGGACAGAAGTCCTGCTTGGAGGAGGCAGAAATGAAGGTGGAAGTCCTACAAGAAAAGATTGCTCAGGTGAGGAGAAATAATAAGAGCATATAGAAATAAATAAAGTTTTCCAACAGAACAACACAAAAAGGGAGTCTGAGAGAAAAGATTGAGTCAGCTGTTTAAAAAAGCGGGCAAGGTTGGTTTAGTTTATGGGTTAAACATTCTTGGTTTGTTGGTGTTGAGAAGAGCAAGGCAGGTTGGAAGATTCAGCTTTGCCCCAGGTCTAGGGTCAAAGGAAGTGACATTTAAGAAAATACAACATGCTGAAGTCATCTGTTAAGTCAGCAGGAGTAGCATGATGCACTAGGTGCCAAAGCATCATACTTCCCCTTCTGTTAGGTTCTGGGTGGCTTCATGTCATTGCATTGGTTTTTAAAAATCCAAGCGTTGACCATCTCTTAAGTTTCAACACTCACAGTCATTTGCCAGATACCCAGGCAAACAGACTGTGAGTGTTGAAACTGAGACCTCCTCCTCCTCCTCCTCCTCTGTTTAATTCTTCTCCCCTGCTGGGATACCATCTGTTGACTGTCAGACAGCCACCCCCTCTGAATAGTCCCTGAAAGATGCTGGGGAAGTGGGGAAGAGGGAGTTCAAGGAAGCAGCCATGGTGGGGGTGATGAAAAGAACATCTTTCTTTTCACTGCTAATTTAGGGGTCAGGGTATGTGTGTTGGGGAGAGAAAGGGGGGTTGGAGGAATGGGAGGAGGGAAAGTCAAGACTGTGACAATGTATGTCAGAAAAACCTATGCCATGTATAATAATAGATCCAAGCCTGGTGATTCTAGATTGTTTGGATATCACAGGCAAACAAGCACTACTCATGGAACCACCTCCTCCTCCCTCTCAAATAGTTCTGTTTGGGCTAGATTTGGTGCATCTCTTTGGAAGGACTACAAATATCATAGTAGAAAACCACTGGTGACTTGTGTGCCTTCGTGTAAGACAGTGAACTTCATGCTATTGAACCATGCAGCTGATATTAGAAGACACCACCGAAGGCCCTTTATGGATAGTTACCTGCTGCAGTGAATCATATAGGTGTGATTTAGTGCCACTCCAACTGCACTTACAAAACATTCTAATCTGGCCTTCAGTTTTTGATCATAGCCCAAGTATCAGTGTTGCTGTTGTATCAGTGACAGCTCTATTTGCCTTGGTCCTGTGCAATTTCTCCAGAAGGAGAAAGAGACAATCAGGAAGCTAGTGAAGGACTTCTGGTTGACAAGGAGATTGTTGAGAGCATCTGCCAGGGAGTAAATACAACCCTGCACTAGATGCACAGAGAACTGCTCCTGTGTCCCATCCAGATACCCATGTTCCCCATAGGGTGTGTTTTATCTTCCTTTGTAAGCAGCAACATTTCAAAACTTGTTGCTGCCTGAGACAAAGGACAGGATGGTATTCTACTTTCCTTTATACTCACTAAAGCAGATGGGGCTGACTGTTGAATCTTACTTTAACCATAAAGGCAGGCCGGCATCATTTGCTTCACAAAGCGATAGTACAGGGTAAGGCCATTCCTACGTGTAAATATTTCAGCATGCGATTATAAACATGGGTTTAAATGAATGCACCTTGATTTATAATTATTTATTTATTTTTATACCACCCGTCTTCCCAAAGGAATTCCAGGCGGTTAACAAAGAAGGGTAAAACAGTCAATATAAAATCAGTACAACAATCAAGACACACATACACACACACTCAAAAAAATCAAAAGAATCATTGGCAAGATGGCACCTCTGAGGGAAGAGGGGAAGGGAAAAAAAAAGTTAAAGGTTGCCAAATGCCTCTCTAAAAAGCAAGGTTTTGAGTGCTTTTTAAAAGGCAGACAGGGACTGTGCAAGGCGCAGCTCACTCGGGAGGTGGTTCCAGAGTGAGGGACCAGCCACCGAGAAGGTGCGGTTACGGGTTACCGATTTCCGCGCCTCCCTAGGCATGGCCCCTCGGAGTGAGAGCGCAATTACTGAATTTTTAAAAATTAATATACAATGTTGTATGTACACTAATTTGTTCTCATATATCATTAAATGTCTATGATGAGTATATATTATGATGTTATTTTTATTTTAATTGTATCAGGTTTATAGGATTATGTGTTGTATCTTGTTAACTTTTGTAATTTTTTGTATTTTGGTAATTTGTTGTAAGCCACCCAGAGTGGCATAGGCTGCCAGATAAGTGATATAAAATTCCAGTAAATAAATAAATATGCAACCCTGTTATGCTATATAATTTATCTGCATAATCCCTTATACGGGAGTGATGGTGTAAACTGGACTTCATCTTAAGTTTATAGATTTATTAGTTGTGCACAGGAACTTCTAAGCATATGCCAACTTCCATTGTTTTTCACCCACAGAACTGGCCCAACAGAAGGTATCTGCTTACCATCATTCCACAAACTCTAATCTTGGAAATAAAGATCTGTTTTTATGCAAATGCCTCAAGTAATCAAAGTTCAAAGGACGCTTCAGTTTACTATTACAGTCCAGATTTCAAAGGGGTTTTTGTTTGTCTGCCTGATTTTTAACAAAAGAAAAGTCTCCCCAACCAGCAGCAAATCATCCATCATGACTATGAAATGCTTTATCTTTGCTACAAGCATTGCTGCAAAAGAAAACACAGTACCTAGAGCCTGTTTTCTTTTTTAGGCTTGTCAGTTTACATGTGCAGAATTAGGAAAAAATGCTTAGAGCCAGTGAAAGTGGGAAAGACTGCTGTACGGAATTATGGTTCCTCCAATGCTGTACGAAATGATGTTGTGTGCACTTTGACTTTATGTTGCATTACTCGCTAGGCAAAAGGCTTGTCTTTCCAAGGTTGAGAGACCCTGTAGTCCCTGCCCCACTTGGGTGCTCTTTTCCTTCCAGCCTCTCTGGTGATCTGCTATTGACCTGTCATCTTCTCCTGCCCCCTCTTTGTCCTTATTGTTTCTTGCTGGTCTTCATCTCCCAAACACTTGATAACTCTTTAGCTTACCTCTTTGCCCATTCTGTGACCCATTCTGCAACCCAGACACCACCGCTTTTTCTCCTTTTGTCTTCACTTTTGATGATTTTGGAGATATCTACAGAGGGAAGTGCAGGCAAACATCAAAACAAAACAAAACAAAAGACACATCATTCTGCTGTTATATCTTTGATGAAGTGGACGTGTCCACGAAATGTTACATTAGAATATGAAAGTTAGTCCTTAAGGTGCCACATGTTTTGTGTCTTTTGTTTTGTTTCATTTTTCTCTGATTTTTGCCTGCAATTCTTGAAAAGACTAACACAGCTACCCTCTCTAAAACTTCTACAGAGGGAAGCTGCACATTCAGCCAACATGCTGCTTTCTCATTCTAATGCTTCTGGTCCAAATGGATGTGGCATTCATCACTGAGACCTGGGTGGGCACAGAGGGGGGGCCCTCTCTCTCCCTCCTGTGTCCGCCTGGGTACCTGGTGGAGGGAGTGGGAAGGTTGGGGGGTCTAAAGGGGGGGGGGGAGCCGCAATCGTTTACAGGGACTCTTTACGCGTTAGCAGGGCCTCGGCATTGGTTAGCCAGGGGTTAGAAGTCCTTCATCTGTTGGTGGGACAGCGGGACAGATTTGGCATTGTGCTGGGCTACCGAGCTCCCCGCAACCCTGCACAATCCCTCCCAGAGCTCACGGAGTTCATCGCCGCTGCCCTGTTGAGGTCCCCGCACCTACTGGTTGTGGGAGACCTCAACGTGCATGCGGATGGTGAACTTTCTGGTGCAGCTCTGGAGTTCATGGAATCCATGGCTTCCATGGGTCTGTCCCAGCATGTTTAATGCCCTACCCACAGATCTGGTCACACCCTGGATCTGGTGTTTACCTCCATGTCGGGGGATTCGTGTCTGGAGGTGGGGGACTTTGTCTTCCTTCCTGTGTCATGGACAGACCATCACCTGCTCTCATTCTCCCTGGCGATCCCGGCTCCTCCCCGCGGGGACCATTGGCTCTCTGTTCTGGCCCGCCCCCGGAGGCTCATGGACCCTCAGCAGTTTGGCGAGCTCTTCGGGGGGTTACCTGGTGGTATGACTGGCGTTCTGGCTGAGGATGTGGCTAACCTTTGGCATGAAACAGCTGTCCACACCATAGACCGGATCGCCCCCAAGCGCCTCCTCCGTTGCTGAGCCCGGCCCTCCCCTTGGTTCACGGGGGAGCTTAGGGCAATGAAGCAGGAGAGGAGGAGGCTAGAGCGCAGCTGGAGGAAAACCCGGACGGTGTTGAGTAAGGCTGCTGTTGATGCCCAGTCTAGTCGCTACACCAACGCGATCAGGGAGGCCAGAACATCCTTTACCTCCCTGAGAATTGCTGAGGCCTCGAACCACCAGGCGGAGCTTTTCCGGGTGGTTCGGGACCTCAGCAATCCTAGTCTGGCCAGGCCTCCTCCTACTGATTTCAGTAGTGAGCAATTTGCAGCCTTTTTTCGAACTAAAATAGAGGCCATCTGTGTCGGCTTTGACTCCGGTTGCAGTGGTCCTGCCCCGCCATCCCCAGTTGCTGGTCCGCCTTCGTCGCCTCGGTTGGATGCGCTTGGGCCTGTTTCTGCTGTCGAGATCTCCAGAGCTATGGCGCATTGCCGGCCTGCCTCCACTCCTTTCGACCCTTGTCCTGCCTGGCTAATTAGAGCTGCCAGAGGGACTATGGCTGAATGGGCCTCTGTCATCACCACCGCCTCCTTCAGCGAGGGGGGTTTTCCCTCTCGTCTGAAGGAGACGGTGGTAAAGCCCATTCTGAAAAAAACTGGCCTGGCGGTGGACGATTTATCAAACTATCGCCCAATCGCCAACGTCGCGTTTATGGGCAAGGTGATCGAGAAGGTGGCGGCGGTCTGACTGCAGTCATACCTGGAGGATTGGCAGTGCCTCGATCCATGCCAGTCCGGGTTCAGGCCCTGCCGGGGTACCAAAACAGCTTTGGTCGCCCTGCAAGATGACTTTATCCGGGCGGCCGACAGAGGTTGCTCTACCCTGTTGGTCCTCCTGGATCTGTCAGCGGCCTTTGATACCGTCGACCACGGTATCCTGCTGGACCGGCTCTCTGAGGTCGGGATCGGAGGCACTGCTCGCAGTTGGCTCCGTTCCTTCCTGGAGGGCAGGCCCCAGTATGTTCAGCATGGGGGGGAGTTATCGGCCCCTTGGATTCTCCCTTGTGGGGTTCCACAGGGGTCGTCTCTGTCCCCCATGCTGTTCAACATCTACATAAGGCCGTTGGCAGGGGTCATCAGGAGTTTTGGAGTCTGCTGTCATCAGTATGCTGATGACACACAGCTCTATCTCTCCTTTACCGCCTCTGCAGTGGAAGCTGTGAGGATCCTCGACGAGTGCCTGGAGGCCGTACTGACTTGGACTGAGGCGAACAGGCTTAAGCTCAACCCCAAGAAGACGGAGGTCATGTTCTTTGGGAGCTCGCCGTCGGGGTACGGTGGCCCTCTCCCCTGTCTGGGGGGAGTTTCCCTGCAGCTCGCGGAGAGGGCGCGGAATCTGGGTGTGTTCCTGGACCTGGCACTTACCATGGAGTCCCAGGTGGCGTCAGTGACCAGGTCCGCCTATTACCATCTCCGTCGGATCGCCCAGATCCGACCGTACCTGGACGCAAACTCTCTGAGAACAGTGGTCAAAGCTCTGGTGATCTCGAGGCTGGACTACTGTAACACCCTCTACATGGGGTTGCCCTTGACTCTCCTCCGGCGCCTGCAGCGGGTACAGAACACAGCGGCCAGGCTGGTGGCTGGTGTGCGTCGCTATGACCACATCACCCCAGTCCTGGCCCGTCTGCACTGGTTGCCCGTTGCAGCCCAGATTAGATTCAAGGTCTTGGTTTTAGTTCATAAAACCCTCAATGGCTTGGGACTGGACTACCTGGCAGAGCGTATCGCTCAGCGATCAACCTCGGCCCGTCCCGTTCGGCAGGCGCGAGCGCACTTGCTTCGGGTCGCCACTCCTTGTGAAGCCCCGAAGACGAGTACTCGGACCCGGGCCTTCTCAGTGGCGGCCCCCAGCCTCTGGAATTCCATCCCCAGTGAAGTGCGCTCTGCAGAGTCCCTGCTGGCCTTCCAGAAGGCTTTAAAAACCTACCTTTTCCGGGAGCCCTTTGGCGATTCTTAACTGAGTTTTTTTTTTTAACCCGCCATCGCAACCTGTCTGGACTTACCATCGTTTAGCTTAGTTATTGAGGTGCCATAAGGTTTTAACTTTTTGATTATTGTTATTATTATTTTTGTCATGTTTTGTGTACTTATTGTAATCTGTGTGGCTATTGTAGCCTTGTAAGCCACTTAGAGTTCGCAATGAAGATAAGCGGGGTATAAATGCAACAAATAAATAATAAATAAATAAATCAGACTAGAAGCCTCTAGAGACGTAAAACATGCCAGGCCAGGCTATTGGCTATAAATGTCTGCCACCTAAACAATGTGACATTTTGGAAAGCAGACAGATGGAGATGAATTAACGCTTTAACATGTTGATTAAACTAGGGATGGGCACCCGAACAAAAATGAAATGCTGTTTCTTCGTTTCATTGGCTTACAAATTGTTTCATAAGCTAACAAAATGAGATACCTTGTTTTGTTTCAGATAGTAATGAAATTGTCATTTTTTGTTAAAAACAGTTGTGTTACTATCTATAACAGGCTCTCCAGGGTCCAAGGGGTACCACTTTTTTTGGTAGCTCCCTTGGAGTCTTCCTTTAAGCCCTTCAAATTTGAAAAGATTTGGGAGTAAGGGAGCCGAGTTATTAAAATTGGTAACAAAACAAAATGATATGGGGATGAAAACAAAATGAAATGAAATGAAGCACTATTTTTGTTTTGTTTTGTGTCCATCCCTAGGTTAAACCTTTGTGTGTTCACATCTAGGTCATGTGTTCAATAGGTTTCATGCTCTTGGTATGCATGCACATATGTGCTTTTATTAGTGTAGCTGGAGATAGTTTGTTGTGCTTGCCAAACTACCATACAGTGGACACTCATATAACAAGCAGTTTGTTGTGCCTATGGGGTGAATCCATACAACAGAAAAACGGTCGCGATTAGGGATTCATCCATTTTCAATGCATTTCCTAAGGGAAATTTGTACAAAGGAAAATTTGCTTAACAGAATTTCATTGGGATTGAATTAATTCCTTTATACCAGGGCTGTCCAACTTTGAACAGGCCAAGGTCTACTTTTTCCAGATGAAAGTGCCCAAAGGCTAGTACACGAAAACCTCTACTTATGAATTTTATCTGTTCCAAGCATATGCTCATAAGTAAAAAAATTTGTAAGCAGAGCAGTGGTATCCCATAGGAATGCATTGTAAATCAATTAATCCTTTCTGAAGGGAACATATTTCAGTGCATTCCTATGGTAAGGCTGACCATGCAAATGCTTCCCTTACACCCGCTCGAGCCGGTGTGGACAGGTGCAAGGGAGGCACGTGCATGCTTGCGCAGATCGCCCCTTCCACTTGCCCGGGCTGCTGGAAGACATTTTAAAAAAGGTACACTTTCCCTCCCAACCCTCCTGGGGCCTGACTTGACTCTACTTCTCCTCCTGTTTTCCCCCTTCTCCCTTCCAGCCCCCTCACTGCCACTGCTGCCGCCACCCATAGCTCTCACTCACTTTTGCCATGTTCTCTGTGCAGCTGAGATGGGCCAAGCCAGCAGCGGGGTAATCACATTGCCACTGTGGCGCAAGGAGGAGGGAATGGCTCAGAAAGAAAGCAGGAGGAGCAGCAGGGCACAGTCTCTGTGAGGCAGCTGTGGGGGTAGGAAGAGAAGGAGGAGGATGGAAGGATGGGAAGAAGGAATTCTCCGGGGGGGGGAGAAGAGGGGGACATCACCATGCAAAGGAGGTAGGCACGCCCATGACCACGCCCCTCGCTATCCCCTCCACGCCCCTTCCTCCGCTGTGCACCAACAACTCAGTTGGTCACAAGACAGTGGCACGCTGATCATCTGACTGGTAGGGAGAGCAAGGGACTGTGCCATGGCCCTTGAACTGCCCCACTCGGCTGAGACAGTGGGCTGGCAGATCCAGAGCTTTGCTGGGGCAGTGGTGGTCCTTGGGGTGGGGGAGGTAGAGGTGGAGAACCTATCCCCTCACACTTTTTATTGATGGCTGGCAGGCTACTTTTGAACCCTTCACGGGCTACTGGTAGCCCCCAGTCTACCTGTTGGGCAGACCTGCTTTATACAAGGTACCACTGTAGTTTCAATATACCCAGCTTTACAGGTGAGGAAAATGAATGATTCCATTCAGACATGTTCACACTGTGAACATGCACACTGGTGCATTACTCTCTGCACCAGTTAGTTTCCATTCAAATGCTTCTGGAGAATGGAATGCATAGTGAATGGGCATTCGCTAGCTATTCAGCATCTGGAAGGCTTCATACCAGAGATGACGAATCCTCACAGTAGTCAAGACAAAACCTTGCATAACTTTCTGGGCCACCATAACTCTGTCCCTCACTTACTCCAGGGATCTGGTGGCTTTTCAGCTGGCCCAGCTGTGGCAAAGCACTATGGGTGCTGAAGCACACAAGGAAAGTCCTGAGTGAGTAAAGCAGTGGTTCTCAACCTGTGGGTCCCCAGATGTTCCTGGACTGCAATTCTCAGAAACCCCTTCCAGCACAGCAAGTGGTGGAGGCTTCTGGGAGTTGCAGTCCAGGAACATCTGGGGAACCACAGGTTGAGAACCACCAGAGTAGGGAGGCCACAGGAAGCCTCACTCTGTCTGCACAGCAAACTGAAGAGACCACCACTTCACCACTCCGGAGAGCGGATGGAGCAAGCTAAGGACTAGACATAGTTCTGTGATTCAAGCTATACTACATCTGCAATTCTATGTTTTCTGTGTCCTTGTAATATTTGAATCTGAGCAAGGGAATAAAAAATAAAAAATAAACGTGTACTCTTTTTTTCTTTTTTTTTCTTATGTCATTTTCATTCATTTATTTCATGAGGTATAACAGAATACAGCATTATTACATGAGAATTCAGCAAAGACTAAAAATACCGTATGTATAAAATGTAAAACATTAAAAGAATAATACAAGATTTAAAAACCACACAATATGAATAAGGAATTACTGATAAAATAAATTATATATGAGCAGTTACTAGCGCAACTAACCTAAGGCCAGATACCTATATCATGTAACCATTGAACAGCAGTGCCCTTGAGATTATGCAGTTCTTGCAGGGATCCAGGGAACCTTCTAAGGGGGCATTCCATCACAATGATTCTATGATTTCTAGTCTGCAGGGACAGTAAAACGTCAGTTCCCTTTGGTTACAGTGGAGAATACTATCCCACAGCTATTGTCTGATGAAAGATTCCCCTGCAGTTTGTTTAAGTACAGAGAATGGAAAGGGGAAATGGAAAATCTTGTCCCTCTCTTCAGGCAGTATAAAATATCCTGGTCTCCCCTTGCTTCCAAAGCACAGCTTCATGAGTTACAACAACTTTGGGCCTTTCTGAATTCAGCCATACGTGTTGCCTGACATCCTTTCTTACATAACCCTCAGGGCTGGACCTACCACTAGGTGAACTATGCAATTGCCAGTGGGGTGGTGGTGGTGCAGAACTGACCTTTGAGGGGCACAAAACGGATCCGAGAAAGGCACATTTTCCTACAATTTGTCTGTTTTTGAAAATTGGGTGGAGGCATGCACAAGTAGTCTTACCTAGGGTGCAAAAAAAGAAAAAAAAAGAGTATTTCCTGCCCATCTGAGTGAGACAGAAGTCGGCATAAAAAGAAATGCCAAGGAAGGCAAAATTGCCATTTTGTATTATTCTCAGGCTCTACATCCAGAAGACTTTCTTTCAAAAGGCAGGAACTAGATGTTTCTTGTATGAAGTGCTCTGGATGAGAACACGGCTGATTCAAATACTCACTGGGCTCCTTGTAGACTTCAAGTAATCCTTAATCCTTCCTACTCTTCGTCCCAGCTCGAGTAGACAGGTTGACACAATGATATTTCGGTAGGTGTTGGATTTAATAATTCAGCAATGGCTTGGAAGGGTCCATGCAGTAGCTGCAACTAGCAAAAGGCTACAGGCTGCTATCTGTCAAACTTGCCCTTGAAGGAGAGAAATGATTCCGGCTCACTGACGGAAGCTCACTGAGGGTATCTGTGGATCTGGCAAACAAACAAACAAACAAAACCCCACTCCTTAAATAGCTAACTGTCCCATCACAGTTGCTATGTTGGTTATAAATTGATATCACATGATATATAATAGAGATGTGATTAAAAACACAGCTCCAGGGAGCTTTTTCTGTTCAAGGACTGTCCAAGCAAAGTCCCGAAAAGTCCTTACTTTCTACAAATACACTTCATAAGCTTCAAAAGTTGATCTCGTGGCTCCATCTGGTGGTTAGCTTTGTATATTGCCAAAAAGTTGTCTTCATCTGTGGTTGCCTTGCATCCCTGTGAAGCGCTGAGATGATCCTTGCGTCTTTGAATTGTGACGTATTTATGAGTGCTTACATCTCCACACATAGAAGAGTAATGAATCTACAGCAGTATTCTAAAGCCATTTTTTTTGCTTTTGTTTATGTGCCATTTGTACTACTTTTAACAATTTCTGAGGTTAAATATGATAAATTTGCTGAAAAGCTCCATGAGTTCGGTATCTGGCTGTAGTACGTGGGAGATCTATTGGCCACTGTGCAACCTGGAAGGAAAGCTAGCCAGTGTGACCATGGGCAAAGCTGTGCAGCCCCCGGATGCCCTTAGAAGATGGGAATGGTAATCCAACTCTGAGCTCTCTCTACCTAGAAAACCCTGGAAAGGATCATCATAATTCAGAACTGACTTGTCAACACTCAGTGAGATTATGTGATCCGGGGTAGAGCAGGGACGTTTTGCACTGGGAAAGATAAGAACATAAGAAGAGCCATGCTGGATCAGGCCAAAGGCCCATCTAGTCCAGCTTCCTGTATCTCACAGTGGCCCCACCAAATGTGTCCGGGAGCGCACAAGACTAGATATCTGTCTCCTGATCCCACTCCATGTACGTTGTTCATTATACTTGATATGTTACTACGTCTGATGCAGAGTTGGTGCCTATAGGCAGAGTGAGACCAGAGGATTCATGCACCCTGTGATGCTCTGATTTACTGCAGTGAAATATTCCTTAACATGTGTGATTATATAGCAGGCAACAAACTTACACAACTTACAAGTGATTTAAATGATATGCTGTGAAAAGGAGCTTGTTCACCTTCTATGACAGTATGCATGAGACAGTGAGGGGGAAATAGTTTAGCCGAAGGTGTCATTTATTGTGGGTAGGTGGAAACTCCTGAGTAGACATGGGCATGACTTGGCGAAATTCTCGTTTCCGTTTCCATTCCTCGTTTCCGTTACGTAACGGAAACAGTAACAACAATTACTCCGCTCCAACTTGAACCCAAACCGATAAAAGAAAAATTGGGTCTGATTTGCCGTTGTCGTTCATGGCATCACGGCGATCGCGCGATTCCAAGCGGCACAGAAAAAAAGTTTTAAAAATAAAATAAAAAACCCGATTCCCATCCAAAAAAGCAGGCGGAAATATGCCTGCCTGAGGACACCTACCAGAGGGGTGGTTTCTGGGGGGGGGGTCCCCGGCCTTCCCCCCCTCTCCTGTCCTGGGCTGCTGGACTGGTACCAGGCGGGGGGGGCATCCTCGTCGTCTCCATTTGCCATGTGGTGCGGGGGATCCAAAATGGCGACCACAATATTTTTTTTGAAATCGTGGTCCAAAAACCCACCAAAGCACCACAGAAACATGCAAAAATTAGGTATTTTAAATGCCTGAATTTTTACAGTAGCAGCAGTGGGTTTTTCATAGCAATAAAACGTTGTATTGATTTTATTTTATTTTTATTTTTATTTTTATTTTTTTACACCTGCGCAGTGCGCAATGATGGGCTGGCCATAGGATGGGACCATGCAAATTTTTGGAGCCATTCCACCAATCGCATGGCCAGGTTTTCACTGACACTTCTGGATGTGCCAGTCGGGCATAAAAAGCCCACTAACCCTAGCCCGAACCCGAATCCTAACCCTAACCCTAACCCATACGCCAGTACACTGTCCTTCTTAGTGGGTCAGGGGCACCCACAGGTGCAGCCCACTAACCCACCCTAACTTTAACGGTAACCCTAAGCCTAGCCCTTGCCCTAACCCCAAACCCAAACCTAAGCCAGATCTGTACTACACATTACGCAAGTACACTTCCCTTCTTAGTGAGTCACAGCATGGCCAGAGGGATTCCTCTCTCACCTCGCTCACCTGCCGTAAGCCGGCTGTAACCTGTACGCCAGTACGCCAGTATGCTGTCCTTCTTAGTGAGTCAGACAGAGGCACCCAGAAGAGAGGTGCCTCTGCCACTTTGGTACGCGATGGCTGTGCGTTACCCTTCCTAGCGGGCCAGAGGAGGCACCCACCCCAGAGAGTTGCCTCGAGGAGCCCGCTAACCCAACCCCCCCAAACCAGTACAATTGACAGACGACAAACGAAACGACAAATTTTTGAAAAATTTCGCAACAAACGGAAACGAGCCAAAATGGGCCGGCTCCAGCACACGAAAACTCGAAACGTCATTTTTCCTGGTCGTGCCCATCTGTACTCCTGAGCATAAGAACAGACATTCTTTTATATATAGGTTTTTGACATTAAACATTGGTAGGAGCAGATAACATCTGGCCATCCGGCCATCTAGCCCAATGGTTGTCCGAAGCGGGAATGCCAGAATGCTTCATACTGTATATAGGATTGCCAGATCACAAGCTTTGGCCCTGAGACTCAAGTTTGGGGGCCCATCCTTTGGCTATGGATGTCAAAGAATGGGATGCTGCCTGCCTGGCCACCCTGGCTGAGGAGTTCATTTTCATACCTTCAGAACATGCTCGGAAACACCCTAATCTTTTTTTTTTCCATCCTCTTGCATGCTATAAAGTTCTTGTGGGTGGAATTTTCACACTGGGATTTAAATTCCTTATAGAGATGCTGCATTGTCTCTCCAATTCACAACCACACCCACCCACCTACACTATTATGCAGCTGCTATTGAAGAATCTACCTCTTGTAACCTCACAAAGGCCTTCCTACCCGTAGTCTCAGACTTCAGCCTCAAACTCTGCTGTTCACCTGGCAAACCTGAGCCAAATTCCAACAGCCGTCCAGGATTTCAGCAAGAATCTTATGTTGAGAGTGAGCCAGGATACAAAACCTGGGCTGTGGCATACAGCATAATCGCATCATCTGATTCTTGGGCGTGGCAGTACCTTCCTTTCAACTAAAAAAAAGCTACCAGTTTTTCAATCAATAGTTTGAAGCCTTATCTGGAAACATCCCAGACACAGACAGTAGGGAAAGGTGGGTGAAGTTCTGAGTGCACCCACCCACCCACCCAAAACCCTAGAACAGTGATGGCTAACCTATGGCACGGGTGCCAAAGGTGGCACTCGGAGCCCTTTCTGTGGGCACCCAACATTGCCCCTTCATAGCCACCTGTATACAGGTTAAATTGCTGTATTGGCATTTTGGAAAAAAAAAGTTTGTTTTGAATTGCAGTTTGGGCACTCGATCGCTAAAAGGTTCACCATCACTGCCCTAGGAAAATAAGTGTGCACATAAAGGAAAGGCAGCAACCAGAGCCCCTCCAACCAAAACTACTAAAACATGGGAAGATTTATCTCCCTCAGCCACTTCCTGTCTTCTCTTCTCTTCCCTGATATCAGCAGGCAGTATCAGGCGGGTCAACCAGCCAGTAACAAAAATCTATATATAAATAAATATGTAAATGTTCATTTGTGCAAAATCTTAAAACTCCAAAAGTTCTTCACCGATTGGTTTGAAATTTTGACACAATGTTGCATTCACATATGTGCATGTTTTTATATATAGATGTCACACCTGCACCATCCGTGGGATGTAAAAGCAACACACACTGTACTAAATATGTCACAAATGGAAAGCAAGCCTTGAGGTGGTGAGTTCCTGGGGCTATCCATTGGGAAAGGCTGCACAGTGGCAGAGGCGTAGCTAGAGTTTGGAGCACCCGGGGAGAAAATCAGTGTTTGTGTCCGCCCCCCGCAATGCCCTCCCCAGTCCGGTCCCCACTCCTCTGGGTTGCGGCCCACCCTCCGCCACCACTGCACCCCCACTAGCTCTGTCCACTCCTCTTCCTTTGTGTGTGTGTCTGTGTGTGCGTGCACAAAGAACAAGCATACAAATTGTGCCCCTGGTGAGGGTGAATCTGTGGGGAGTGGTTGGAGGTGTGATCGGTGCCACCAACCCCCCCTCCCCACTTTACTCCGGGTGCTCATCTGCCTTCTGCCCAGAAGAGCTGTGCCACCCTTGCTTTCGGCGTACACGGCGGTGGAGGAAGAGGAGGAGTAAGAGGAGGAGTAAGAGTAGGAGGGATGCCACCCTGCTTCTGGCTGTTCCCTCCCCTCGGCAGCTACTGCTTTGCCTCGTCCTGCCTCCCCCTCCCCCACCTTTGCCGCTCACAGCCAGACTCGGAGATGGCAGGCGGAGGGTGGGAGGCAATTTGGCTCTGCACCCGGAACACCCCACAAACCTTGCCCTCCCCACCCCACGCCCCTGCACAGTGGGCTCTGTGTGTGCATGTGTGTGTGTCCACGTGTGCCATCACCATCAGGCAATAAATAGATGCCACACCTGCGCCATCTGTTGGACGCAAAAGCAACACGCACTGTAGTAAATATGTCACAAATAGACTCATTATTTGCTCTGTGGAGGGTAATTGGATCAAGCAATAATAAGACCTCTAACACCATTAAGGGCAAAACAAAAACAAAAACAAAAACCCAATATGAAGTCATATTGAAAATGGCATCCCATACTTTCTAGTTGTGGCAATCCAACTACATTACACTTTCATTCCACTTCTATGGTTGCTTAGGGGTATATGTAGCCTAGTGATCTACTCTGTACCTTGAAGAAAAGTAATAAAGATTAGGACCAACCTGCCTTGTACATTTTGACCAACCTTCTCCATCCATGGATGTGTTTCTAGATCCCTGTTGAAAAATGAAAAAGAACAAAATCATCTGCAAAGGCCAGAAGAGGAAGGGAATAAATAGCCTAAGACTTGAAGGAGCTATGCAGCAAGTATAACTTGGACCAGTCAAAGTCCCCCCCTTCTGCAGTCACACATACACTGAATCATAATAGGATAAAACCAGTTCAGTAAAATGCACCATGGGGTGCACTTAGAAGGTACCATTTTTAATACCCTAGAGCAGTGATGGCGAACCTATGGCACAGGGGCCAAAGGTGGCACTCGGAGCCCTTTCTGTGGGCACCCAACATCTCCTCTTCATAGCCACCTATATACAGGTTAAATTGCTGTATCGGCACTTTGCAAAAAATTAGTCAGTTTTGAATTGCAGTTTGGGCACTCGGTCTCTAAAAGGTTCGCCATCACTGCCCTAGAGGTTGGAGTGTCTTGGGCTTTATTGTGGGGTTCAGCTGTCAATCACCTTCTCTTTG
>JAHTLZ010000016.1:70461874-70502279 GCA_023846285.1 Phrynocephalus versicolor
AGAGGGGAGTCTTTCTAGGCTTGATCATTGGTATTCAGTTATAGGGCACATGTACCTGCTTTCAGGTAATTTCATAGCCAGTGAATTCTTTCAAGCCTAGAAAGACTCTACAATTCTACAATTCTACAATTCTTTCAAGCCACTAAGAAAAGTGGCTCTTAATGAAAGAATCTGCCACCAGCATATCCTCATAATGGTAGAAACCAGTCTTGGCTTTGACTCCATGGAATAAGCCGGTGAAAGTAAAGGCAGACAAAGTATCACCCAACCCCCTTGATGAGGCAACCATTACTCTCTTTCCTGTGCAGGAATAATTGCACAGAGGAAGGTGAGGATGGGCGGAGAAGATGGCTGTGGCACACGTGACTGTCTGGTCATCTTTAAAGGTCCCTTTGCCTTGGGGGTTGGTAGTTCTGATCAAAAGAAAATAACTGCGGCCTGAGCCCAGTCGCCAGGTTCAGCTAGAACAGACATACTGAATGCCAAGTCAATCTTTATGCAAATTTTATTGATGCATTAGGCCTGTTCTGCCCGGAACCAGCAGCTGGATTCAAACATGAGGTTCATCATATCAGGGGTGAGATCATTTAAAATCAATCAGTATCATGTAGGCCATGGGAAGGACTTCTGGCCTCAATTAGGTCCTCAAACCTTGAGTTTGGAAAAGTTACATTTTTCCTACAACATCTCCCAAATTCTCTGGCCATACTGACTGAGTACTTCTGGGAGTTTTCATCCAGAGATGAGAATACTCTGAGTGTTGTCCAATTCTCTTGTACAGAGCTGTTATTTATTTATTTATTTATTTATTTATTTATTTATTTATTTATTTATTTATTTATTTATATACCGCACCATCTAGCAACACGGCTACTCTGGGCGGTATATACAAGCTACAAACGAATATCAAAGTACAAATCATGAATAGTAAACTATACAGTGAATGAACAATACAGCATAAGAAAACATAATAACATGACAGATCTGTGAAGATTCTCAGTCATCCAGGTGCGTTTATCTGGAAGTTGAGTCATGGCTACTGGACTTCTTTTTTGAGAGATAGAAACGTTTCGCTGTTCATCCAAACAGCGAAATGTTTCTATCTCTCAAAAAAGAAGTCCAGTAGCCATGACTCAACTTCCGAACATGACAGATCAAATGAGATCAAAACAGAGAGCAAGATGGCCTAAAGAGGAAGCAGGAAAAGAAAACAGTGAATCAATAGAATTTATTTATTTACCTGTTTACTTATTCACTTATTTACTTATTTTTCTTCCAAAGAAAAGACCCACCAGAGCTTAATTAAAATACAACATTAAAGTTATGATGAGTCAAGTATTCAGATTTTAAATGAATTCCTAACGTTGTTTTACAAATGTTACGTAAAGCAATACTAAATCAGATTTAGAAGCAACAAAAGGCTAACCATCTCATTTTAAAGCCTCTCCTCAGCAGACAGTTTCTAAGGAAAACCCTGCCTGAGGGGAAAGGTCTTCGCCTGCTTGTGGAAGGACATTATCATGGGTCGGCCTGACCTCCCATCGGAGAGAGCTCCAGTCCAGAGTCTGAGAACAGCATCAGAGAAGGGCCTCTTCCATGCCCTCACCAAATGTTCCTGTGAGGGTGATGAGATAGAGAAAGAGAGAGAAAGCACCTTCTTTGTAGTTCTTTAAAGAAAGAGGCACATAAAGAGGCAGAGAAAAGGGATGGCCCCATCCATTTTTGAGACTACCCCACTGAGTGCTGCCCCAGGCAGATTAACGTGAAAGGATATTGCCCTTGATTCACTAGTCCTACTTCAATTGAATTTTTGTACCCTTGCAGCATAGATGTCACGCATGATAGGAAGCCACAGGGACCTGACACAGCTGTCAGTTCTTCGTTCGACTGTTTTCCAGCCACCTGTCAGCGTAAACATCTTGTACCAATGATCAGGCATTTTATGTCATGGAAATAACAGATGTGGGAGAGGAGTGGAAATTACAGATCCCAGCTCAGCAATTGTGGAAAGCCATAATTGGCATGATGATGTTGAGCCATTAACAGGCCTAGTAGTGACTAATGCCAATTTAAAAAGTGCAGGGCGGGGGTCGGAGGGGGAAGTAGTGGAAGAAAACAGAAGGGGAGTGCGACCTCCCCCCCCAACAGCAGCATGTTCTCTGATCAAAGAATGACTTAAAATATCCCTACAAATCTATTGTCAGGCTGCCGATTATGGTCACGTTTCCTTCTGTTGACATTTGCAAGACGATTCTTTGAAAATTATTTCCACCAATATTATTGTAATTTAATTTTTAAAAAGTCAAATCCCATTTTGCAATCAGCAGGCATCAGAAAAGGAGGTTGACAACATTACCGGAATATTCATTTGAGATTTAACTATTGACCTGGCTAGATATAGGTATAGATAGCAATATAGGTAGCAATACATGATTGCCCAACCCTTTTGTTTAATGTGAGGGATGGTGAAAATGTAGCCCTCCAAATGTTACTTAAATGCCACCTCTGCCACCCACCACCAGTACCATGGTGGATAGGCCTTATAGCAATTGCTGTCCAAAATTATCTTGAAGTCCACATGTTCTCCACCCCATGTTTTAGATAATCTAAACCATTGGGTCCATTATGCTCCCTCCCAGGAGTGGGGCTTGGCACATTTGAAGGGGGCCACAGATTGGAAACAGTTCATCACACATCACCTTGTTGTAAGGTTTGTTATGGATCAGGAGTCAGTCTACCTTTCTCTCACATTGTGTTTATGGTTGTGACAGGTGTGGGGAGGCAGAGAATGACTAAATTATGTCACGCAGTGGGCAGAATCTTACTGGTACTGATAGATTTTAAAGTTTGTGTAGCTTGCTGTGGCTAATGGATGAGGTTCCAGAGAGTTTCATGGTTACATGCCTGGCCATTTAGCTGGTTGCCCCTTCTACTTGTCAATTAGTCACAATTAGCTGTGGAAACTTGCACAAACTTTATGCAAACACTATTTGAGGTGTTTACTAATGTCCTTGATATATTCCTGCAAAATGAACAGTCTCCAGACAGTTCCTTGATGTAAGAATACTTCAAGGATATTTGTACAGTGTATGCATCAAATAAAAAAATGAATTCATAATATACATATCTTGCTCTTGTTATTATTGTGTTTTGGCAAATCACCTCTGACTTCTGAAGATCCTATGAGTTAGTGATCTCCAAAAAGTCCTATTATTAATAGCTCTAGGTTTTGAAACCCCGGCTGTGGCTTCATGTACTGTGTCAATATGCATCATGTCTTTTCTTGAGAATATTATGTTCTGATTTAGTTAGGAAACCATACAGTATATACCATCCTGTTGAGTACTGTATATACATAGGTCAAGCAACACATGGCATGAAATGTTTTACTGCACTGGGTGAGATTTTTTAAGGAGTTACAGAATTAGAAGTAGCACCCAATTGGAATTGAGACTGCAGTGGGTGGGAAGAGGGAACTTCGTCTGTTTCCCATCAGAAACAGTCCTTTCTTCTGAAGCTGCTGTTGGTAATGAGAGGAAAGCACCTACTGGCACTGAGGGGATATTTCCTCTCAATAAAAGCCATTTCAACATGGTTGGGTTGGGTTTTGCTCTGGAGTCTGGAATGTAGTAAACTTGGCAGGGCTAAACTCTTCCTCTGTTCATCATGGCACCTTTTCCTATTGTCATCACCATACTCCCAAACATGGCTGTGATCTGTATTTTCAAGTATTTTTATTTTATTTATTTATTTCTAGAGCTTATATACCGCCCGTCTTCCGGATGGAACTCCGGGCGGTTCACAACAATAAAATGGACAAAAAACCAGTTTATAAACTACATTGTAATAAAAGCAACAAGATGAAGTAAACATTAAAGATAAAAAATGATAGCAGGGAGACAAGTGGCGGATGAAAAGAAAAAAAACTTAGTCACAAAACGCTTCCCGAAAAAGCAAGGTCTTTAAAGCTTTTTTGAAGGCTGGCAGGGACTCTGCAAGGCGCAACTCACATGGGAGATGGTTCCATAGTACAGGGCCAGCCACAGAGAAGGCTCGGCCCCTGGTGACCATTTTCCGAGCCTCCCTGGGTGTGGCCACCCGCAGTGAGTGCACCCATGACATTCTAGTTGGTTGGGCTGAAGTTGAGCACTGGGAGATACGCTCTGCCAGGTAAGTACATATGTGTTGTTATGTTATGTACTCGAAAATATGGATCACAGTAATGTTTCAGCATGGAAATGGCAGAGTTAGCTTCCTCACGCAATTCTAGGTAAACCCCCCAAATCTGGAGAGGTATGGGGGGTCAGGGGCTGAGTTTCTAAGCTCCAAAGGGGGGGAACCCCTAGGAAAAAATTATTTCAATTGAGTCAGGATTTGAAAGTCAAGCTGTGGTGGCACAGTGTGGAGGCTATTGTGGTTTCCGGATTCAATTAGAAATATTTTTCCTAGGGACACCACCTTTGAAGCTTAATAGTTCAGCCTCCTGACCCCCAAACCATTCCAAATATCAGGGGCTTACAGGGAAGAGCTTGAGTTCCACTGCCATAATTGTTTTGTTTCTAGAGAAAAAGTGGCATTTCATTTTGTTTCATGACAAAACACATCCTACTGTTCCGTTATGTAGCAAAGTAATTTGTTACATAATAAAATAATGAAACAGTGTTTCATTTTTCATTTCGTGCCCATCTCTACTTCTGCAGTGTGTGAAATGGCCCTCAGATGATGGTAGGTTAGACTGAATGTGGTATTTTAAAAGGAAGAGCTATGAAAGATTGTAGGTGTAGTATTTTTCTGGAGTAACCAGCTCAGTGATTTCATAAACCTGAAAGAAACTTACAGTAAGTGCATTCTTCCAAGATGGTGTTCTATAAGACATGAGGGTTAACAACTGTAATGTGTTATATGTATGTGGTCATACCTTTTTGGAGTGAAGACCAGATACATGTTCATTATCCATGTACACTATTTTATATGTTGCTAGGAGGGCTGGTTACACTTGCAGTCTGGTTCAGTTTGCTTTTCTTTTACCGATGTGATGGGTACTTCCATGTTCCTGTGAACGACCCAGATGTTTGTTGAATGGTAGCATTCAGATGCTTGGAATGGTAAACAAACAAAGAAAGAAAGCTTTAAAGAAATTGGATATTTGCCAATTCTAGAATTCACTTATTCCAGAATTTGAGGAGACTCCCTCATTCTCCCTCTAGAGACATATCAGGATTTTCTCTGCTGAGTTGCATGTTCTAGAACCTTTCTTTGTGAGCCAATCTGTGGTCATTTTGTATGTTAAAAATCAGGCTTGACAACAGAAGCAATCTGTTCAAAAGTGGTAAGACATTGAAGTCTCCTCCCTTTTGCACCAATTTTCATCCTCTGATCTAATTGGAGGTATAAGCAGTGGGCTGAAATAAACTCTCTCCACTGTCTTCTCATTTATGTTTCTTCAAAACTCTGTGCATTCTGGGAACCCTACTGCTTTCCCTCTTACCTGCAAAGCCCCTGGTCCAGCTCATATGCAACAGCCAGCAGTGATGAAGAGTGACAGACTCGCAGAAGCTTGGAGTGGCCCACAATGGCTCCTGGTCCAATAAGTCTGTTCCCTAAACACTGCAAATTAGCACAATGACCAGTCAAATAGTGGCTTAGTGGAGACCTTTGACTCCTGGTGCTGTCACTGAAAGCAAGCATTGCGTCAAGAGCAGCCGGAATCAACAGCCAGCTGTCTCTGCATTTACCTGGCACTGCTTATTCGGAAGCCTACACCAGCTTCTTCATTGAGGGCTGTGTTTGCTCAGACTGAATGTGACACTGAGATAGGAGCTGTGACAAGAGACACAGTGCTTCCTGCCACTCCCATTTATCTATGCTGTGACATACATGCTTATGTCTTAAACAGGGTTCTGTTGTATTTTCTGGTTTAAGTATATTATATTAGAGCCCCAGGCCTTGCAGGATAGTTACTTTGTTAATGAGCTATGATGATTCTTCATCTGTGAAGGATTCTCAGTCATCCCGGTGAGGTAATCCAGAAGCTGAGTCATGGCAACTGGGCTTCTTTTCTTGTGAGATCCAAACATTTGGCTACTCATCCAAGCAGCCTTTTCAGTCTGAGGAAAGTTGGTGTGAGGTTTCCAATTTATAGTTCACCTTGGTTTCACACCATCCTGGACTGAATAGTCTCATTAGGTGGACAATGGCCCGAATAGCCTATTCTAAAATCTAAAAGGTGTTGGGGCATTCACGCAAAATTCCCAGAATTTCCAACTGGTCATGCAGGTCACTGGTCAAGCTGGCTGAGGTATGGGAAATGTAGACCCAAAGAGGCATATTTTCTAGCATGGGAGAAAATCAGCCAAAGACAGGCAAGATTTCTCCCTGCCCTAAGGAATAGTGACAGCAGGTGCTGGAGGAGAGGGTGGGAGCAGCAGTAGCAAGAATAACTTCCCTGCCTTTCCCCTGGCAGGTTATCCTTGGCAGCTACATGAAGAGAGGGAGAAGGCAAGGCCTACACAAGCCACAGAACAGACTATACTTTATACAAAATAATCCTTGTTGGTCTTGCCTTACTTATTTGGGAGGTCATATTTGCAAAGGTCTGTGGGAAAAGCAGGAAGACAGCATAGCAGCATGGACTATGTTTCTTTAACCTGTGGTTTTTGAGACATGTAAGACATGTACATGATCAGGGACACTACACTCCTCATTTGTGTGTGTGTGTCTGTCTGAGAGAGAGAAAGAGAGAGAGAGAGAGAGAGAGAGAGAGAGAGAGAGAGAGAGAGAGAGAGAGAGAGAGAATGCTGAATACTTTTCTTCCCCTGGCTGTAACCACAATTGGTTGCTATGCCTTTTGCCTCACCATCTCTACTGAGCAGCAGCTGCCATTGATGGGTACATCCCAAAGTTCTGGTAATAAAACCAACTGCATCCTGAAAACTGGATGTCTGTTCACCCATGTTCTAGAACTCACTTACCACTTGATAACTTTACATGGACAGGCGATGCAAGAAGAAATATGAGACAAAAAGAAAGGTCACCCTTGGCAAATAGACCACCTAATCCCACCTGTTTATTGATGGAGCTTGAATTAAATCAGTTTGCTTTCCCTTTATGACTTCCTCTTCCTCTTCCTTTTTTAGTTCATTAGTGGTAAATATGGGTGTAGTAGTAGTAAAAATGGGTGTGGGGCATGGTGGCTCAGCAGGATAGATAGCTGAAACTGTCGTCTGCAAAGTTGGCAGCTCGGTGGTTCAAATCCTGGGTGCCACACAGTGGAGCGAGTGCTCACTGTTAACCCCAGATCCTGCCAACATAGCCATTCAAAAGCATGTAAATGCAAGTAGATAAATAGGTAAAAAGCAGAAAGGTAAACAGTGTTCCTTGCGCAGAAGTGCATTCAGTCATGCCGGCCACATGGTCATGAACTTACGCAACACTGGCTGTTTGGCTAAAAAACGTGTTGAACACCACCCCTAGAGTCAGACACAACTAGCACACATGTGTGTTTTTACCTTTATGTTTACCTTTACATTTACTTAGTAAATATACACTTCTGCTAGCAAGTGGGAACTTTTCATGGAATCATAGTTTGGAAATTACAATAAGGTTGAAAACATAAGTGTGCTGCTGAGTTAATTACTAGTAGAATTCACCGTTTCATTCATTGCATATATTTGTAAACCACCTGACTTAGGGCAGTGCACTACTCACAACAAACATAATCAATGCATCCTCCACAATTCCCAACAACCCGATAAAGAGATATCCTAAAATTTACATGGCAGGAGACCTAAAAATCACAGACAATAGATGACAGTGGTAGTGTGACATGAAATTGAATCCTGCTGTCACCACTAACAGATTTAAATCAAAAAGTCTTATTTCTTAAGATGTCTGTTACAGAAGGGAATGGTAATGTAAAATAGACTTCTCTTTTAAAAGTCTAATGAAGTCTGCCCTCCTGAAGTTTCTTTTGCCCCCTCCTTTTCCTATACATCTCAGCCCAACCCGACTCACCCTAGAGCAATACAATATTTCTCCTGCTTTTTTCTTAAGCACATAGTTAGCCATCATTTTGTTGTTCACTGCTGTGACAGAAATCAGAGGTTCCCTCCATGCATCTTGATCCCCTGATTTCCTTTGGAAATCTAAAATGAGGCCGAGCGCGTTTTATCAAGTGCTGGACACACAGAGAGATATTTAGGTTGTACAGCCAATTACAGAGAGCACTTACTGAGAAATGTGCTCCTCAGCAGATGCTGCAAGACTATCTGTCAGCCAATTTGAAAAATAAATGGTTGCCCAGTTGCTTTCAAGTGAAGGGCCACTTCTAGGGATGATTTCATTATATCACAGGGGAAGTGATATGGGCTGCATTGTAATTGCATAGATCCGAAGGGTCACTTTTACATTACTAAATTTTCAAAATATTTGTGTGTGTTGGGCTAACCCAGGCAGCCTCATTCCATAGACGCGAACCTTTGCCAGCCATGTTACATATGGCCCACATATGCTGTCTCCTTTTGAGTCCTGTCTTCTGCCTTACTCAGGGTCATTGTTATATAGACAATCAAGTTGCCTATGACTTATTATGAACGAGCTGTCTCCGTAAATGTCCTGCCCTCTGTAGGTTAGCTCTTGCAAACTCAAAGCTGTGGTACTTTAGAGAGTCAATCTATTGCAGGTTTACTCTTCCTTATTTTCCCTGCAGCCTCCCACCTTTTCCTGCATTGTTGTCTTTTTCCAGAGAATCCTATCTTCTCATGCTGTGCTTAAAGTAGAACAGCCTCAGTTTCAATGTTTTTGCTTCCAGAGATAATTCAGATGTGATCTGATTCAGGATTCACTTGTTTATCTCCTGGCAATCCAGGGTATCTATAAAACTCTATTCCAGCCCCACATTTCAAATGAATCAACCACTCCTCCAGCCTCATAGTGCAGTGGTTATACTATTATACTGCAACCAGGGCTGGATGTATGTACAGGCTAAGTAGGCTGATGCCCTAAGTTGCATAGATGCCCCAAGCACATCCTATCTTGTTTGATTTCGGAAGCTAAGCAGGATAGACCCTGGTTAGTACATGGCTGGGAGACCACCAGGGAATACCAAGTGCTGTAGGCATCTGGAGTAGGACCTGGCAAACCACTCCAGTATTTCTGCCAAGAAAACTCCATGGACATGGGGTCACGAAGAGTCGGTCATTACTGTAACGACACAACACACACACACATAAATTGGCTGAAGCCTAGGGCCTCAAAATCTAGGGGATCCTCCACAGCCTTACCCCCACCCCCGCTCAGCAAGCAGTTTCTCCTCTCCCAAAATTGCAAAGCCAAGACTTGTTGTGAGGGCAGGGAAACTTGGGCCCAGCAACTATAAGATTCAGGGCAGTTGTCTCTTTAAAGGGTTAATGTGGATTGTTGGGTTTGCTGCTGCTGGAATTATTGGATGAGAAATTATACAGTAGTACTTTGGTTTACGAGCATAATTTGTTCCGGAAACATACTTGTAAACCAAAATACTCTTATATCAAAACAAATTTCCCCAGATGAATGAATGGAAACGCACCCAGTCTGTTTTGGGGCCTCTCACTGCCGCTATCACTCCCATATTACACTTCCCAGGCAATATAATTTCTAGACTCAATCTTTTTAAAAAGAATAACATTTCCCTATAAATCAATGCTTATTTCTCAAAAGATTTATTACAAAAGCTTTTCAATATTAATTTTAACATTATACATTTTTTCAATCACTACTTTTTTATATCCTTTAGAGGAGAAATTGTGAATTGCAGAATTTTAAGTGTCCATCATCATCCTTGGCTTCACTCAATTTTGTTTATAAAACCTCCATTTTCTTCTAGTCATGAGGGTGGGGGATTGGGAGGGGCCTCATAAGTGGAGTAGCCTAGGGCAGTGTTGATGAACCTATGGCACAGGTGCCAAAGGTGGCACTCAAAACCCTTTCTGTGGGCACCCGACATTGCCTCTTCATAGCCACCTGTACTTAGGTTAAATTGCTATTCTGGCACTTTGCAAAAAAAAAAAAAAAGTAGGTTTTGAATTGCAGTTTGGGCATTCGGTCTCTAAAAGTTTCACCATGACTGGCCTAGGGCTTCTCCTCATCTAAATCCGACTCTGACTGTAGCTATGACTGTGCTCACAACACGGGGTTCAATCCCAGGCTCAAGGTTCACTCAGCCTTCCATCCTTTCGAGGTCAGTAAAATGAGTACTCAGCTCGCTGGGTGTGTGTATGTGCAATGTGTAGCCTGCATAATTAATTGTAAACCGCTCAGAGAGTGCTTTAAGCACTATTGGGCAGTATATAAGCAGCACGACTTGCTATTTTTTAACTTTGCTTTTCCTGACAACTTTTTTTTTTTACTGTACACGTTTCACACCCATACGTGATGATCAGAAATATAAGACTGTGGATTATCTCAGCCTCGGTCTTCAGTGATACCTTACACCTCTTCAGAGAGGGGAGCCTTTTGCCAGTTATGACAGATCACAAAGATGGAAACAGAAAACAGGAGGCCGAAGAAACCATGAATAATAAAAGAATTATAGTTAGAAAAGTTGGAGTAAGCTTTACAATAGATCAGTAGTTCCCAATCTTGGGTCCCAGATGTTCTTGGACTAAAAATTCCCAAAGCCTTCATCACTAGTTGTGCTGACAAGGGCTTCTGGGATTTGCACACCATGAATGTCTGGGCATCCAAGACTGGGGAGACCACTGCAATAGGTAGTCACAGTGTGGTCAATTTATGGGGCCTCTATAGTTTCTGGACTGCAGTTCTCATCCTCTTCCTTCAGAGGCTGTGCTGAAAAGTAAGCTGAGATCATTAGATCAAAATGTTCTAGCTTCTTGAATAGTATACATACAATCCACTCGCTGGAGCTTCTTGCCCTCATCACCAAACTGGGTTAGGCAAGCTGCTCTCATCAGCCCTATGCAGTAAGAAAAACTAATCCAAAAAGTGAGTTTTCCCAGCATTTGTACAAGCTTCCTGGTTGTGGGGGTGGGAGTGGGGCTTTGTAACATGGTGGAAACCTTATTACACCATCATATTTCAAGATAACTTCCAGGAGAATTGCCAGTGTAATATCATGGCTATGCAAGCAAAACTTCACACTGTAATATCTGCACTGCCAGTGCAACTCTAGCAGGACAGAAACTGAAATAGGCCAAAAGTCTTCAGGTCAGACACTCATGAACAAAAACAAGAGAAACCAATTCCTTCCATTTTCTTATTTATGCTTCCCAAGCAAGTGGTCTCAAGTTGCTGCTGTGAGAGAGGTGAGATCAGATAGGCCTAGGTCCCCCCAAAGGTCTGGTTATGTTCTTGAAGTAAGTCTTCATTAGGTGCTTGACAAACTTCCTTGGGAGCATCTCTGAATGGTCACTAGGCTGAGACTTCCACCCCAGACATTTTTCTTACTTCATTTTCAGTGGAGACAAATACTCTTGTGATATCCCTCTTTCATATGAGTTTTTAAAAGCGCTTTCATTTACCTTCCTAGTAATGCCACCTTTCTTCATTTATTTGGGTTACTGGTATATTATGTGTGTTTTTTGGAGGGGATTCATTCTTTTTTCCTTTTTCTGGCTGATATTTAGGATCAGGATGAAAGTGACATTTGCTATGTTTTTAGACCAACTTTGGAGCAATAATATTCTACTAAACCCTTTCCTACCCTAATCCTCATGCTGTGCTAGCTCTCTTAAGGATTTAAAAAAGGGAGAGACGTTCATTTTACTTTTAGGTAATACCATTGTAGTTTTCAGAAGTACAGTGCCAGCCAAATGTACCCTAGTTCCTAGAGACCTTACCTGGGCCAGACTAACTGATGTACAAGAGTCACACATCTTATTATACCAGACCAAGGGTGAGATCACGTAATGGAGCTGGACTTAGGTTGCCTACCTGACATTCATACTTTTCAGTGTCAGATAAAACACTTGTTTAAATGGTTAGAGCTGGAATTTCATGAATTTGGGCTTTTTAAGAATTCTGTTATAACCAGAGTTCAAAGCAGCAATTAAGTGTTGTTTAAAATACACAAATTAAGAACATAAGAACAGCCTTGCTGGAACAGGCCACAGCCCATCCAGTCCAGCAATCTGTCTCACACAGTGACTCACCATTTGCTTCAAGGTATTCCCAAGCAAATGTTTTCACCTGCTTATGATTCCTTGCAAATGGCATTGAGAGATATCCTGCCTATCTCTCCAAACCAGAGGTTCTCCTTAGGCATCCATAATGATAACCATTGATACCCTTGTTCCCCCTGAACTTGTCTAATCCTTTCTTAAAAATGTCAGGGCTGACAGCTGTCACCACTTATTCTGGCAGGGAGTTCCAGAGACCAGTGATCCTCTGGCTGAAAAAGTACTTTCTCTTATTTGTTTGAGATCTAGCACCCCGAAGTTTCATGAAGTGCTCCCTAGTTCTAGTGTTGTGTGAAAGGGAAAACAAGTTTTCCTTATCTACTTTGTCCACACCGTGTATGATGTTATAAACTTCAATCAGGTCACCTCTTAGGTGCTGTCATTCAAGAGTGAAGAGGCCCAGCCGTTGCAGCCTCAGATGGTAAGGAAGGTTTTCCAGTCCCCTAATCATTCTGGTTGACCTTTTTCAATTTCCATAATATCCTTCTGGAGGTACGGTGATCACAGAACTGTACACAATACTCTAGATGGGGCCTCACCATAGATTTATAAAGAGGCAAAATGACACTTGCTGGCTTATTTTCTATATCCTTCCTAATGATCCCTTGCATTGAGTTTGCTTTTTTCACTGCTGCGGCACACTGGGTTGACACCTGCATTGAGCTGTCCACCAGGACACCAAGGTCCTTTTCCTAGTTTGTTGCAGAGAGTTCTGACCCCATCAGTTTATAAATGTAATTTTTTTTTGCCCCAATGTGCATCACTCTGCACTTACTAATGTTGAAGCTCATTTGCCACTGGTTTGCCCATCCCCCCAGTATCAAGAGAGCTCTCTGAGGCTTCTCACAATATCTATCAGGTTTTACTACCCTATATAATTTAGTGTCGTCGGCAAATGTGGCTACCTTGCTATTTACTCCTACTTCTAGATCATTTATGAAGAGGTTGAAAACCAGAGGTCCCAGTACTGAACCTCCCACCACATGGAGAAGGGTCCATTTAGTGCTACCCTCTGTTTCCTGTCCCTTAGCCAGTTGCTGATCCAGGACGAGACATGTCCCTTGATTCCATGACTGGCAAGTGTATTCAAGAGCCTTTGGTGCAGGACTTTCTCAAAAGTCTTCTGAAAAATTCAGATAAACAATGTCATCTGGATCTCCCATGTCCATATGCTAGCTCACACTCTCAAAGAATTCCAACAGATTAGTGAAGCATGATTTGCCCTTGCAAAAGCCATGTTGGACTTTTCTTCAGCAGTGCCTTCTCTTCTATGTGCCTGTTTCCATCACTTTACCTGGGACACATGTCAAACTGACCGGTCGGTAATTTCCTGGATCGCCTCTGGATCCGTTTTTAAAGATTGGTGTTATATTTGCTACCTTCCAATCATCAGGCACAACAACTGATTTGAGGGAAAGATTATATATTTTGGCCAGGACCTCATCAACTTCATCTTTAACTTCCTTGAGAATTCGTGAATGGATTCTATCTGACCCTGGTGATTTGTTAGCATTTAGTTTAACAAGACATGCAAGGACCTCCTCCCTGGTTATTTCTATCTGGTTTCCCTCCCTACGAAGATAGGCTCTGTTTGGGGCATGTGGTCTCTGTCTTCTTCAGTGAATGCTGAAGCAAAGAATTCATTGAGTCTCTCTGCAATCTCTGTTTCCTCTTTGATAATCCCTAGACTTCCATTGTCATCTAATGGTCCAATGGCCTTCCTAGTTTGGTTCTTATTTCTAATGTACTTAAAGAACTCCTTGTTATTACTTTGAATGTTTTTAGCTATATGCTCCTCAAAGTTTTGCTTTGCTTTCCTGATTGAAAGAAGAATTCCAAAGGAAGTCAGTACATGCATGGATTGTGTAATGTTATACTGTAGCTCACTCACTAGGAGACACTGATCAATTTTATCTTGGTGGGGGTTGCAGTGTCTTTGTATATTAGAGCAACTTGGTGGCTCTAGACTAGTCTTTGGAAGTCTAGCCACAACTTCTCTCTGAGAACTCATGCTGGGGACGCTGCTGGTGTCAGATATTGTGGCACTCTTGGAGATTTATGTGCTGTGTCAGTTATACGGGTATGTTAAGAGCTCCAGGACACCAGAGGCCCTCCATTTTTAAACATTTTTAAAATTCATTTTAAAGATTAACTCAAAATGTGGGTCATTCCTATAAAGCCCTATATTGCTTGGGTCCAGGGTCCCAAAGGACCATGTCTCCCCACAGAAGCCTTCTCAGTGGTTCTGATTAGAGATGGGCACGACTCAAAAAAAAAAGGTGTTTCGTTTATCGTTTGGTCGTTTAGGGGTCCGTTTCGGTTCGTTTTCGTTTTCGTTGGGTTTTTTTTTTTTTGCAAATTTTTCGTTTTCGTTTTTGTACGTAATGAACCCGAAAAACGAAAACGAAAACGAAAAATTGCTGTTTCGTAAGCATTCTTTTCACTTCAATGTATTTGCCGCAACAAAAATGAAAAACACGGCAAAATTTTCCGTTTCCGTTTTGTTTTGAAAAATTTTCGTTTTCATTTTCGTTGCGTAATGAAATGAAAAAACAAAATGAAAACGAAAAATTGCTCATTTCGTGCCCCTCTCTAGTTCTGATAATCAGAAGAGGCCCTCCTCTCAATCATTGTCAAAACAGACACAACTGATGGGAGACATGAGAGGTGGCCTTCTCTGTGGTTGTTCCCCAGTTATGGAATACTCTCCCTTGGGAGATCAGGTTGGCCCCTTCTGCCAACAACTGGAGACCCACCTTTTAAGGTAGGCTTTTAACAATCATGACTGAGTCCCTGAACCCATTTTTTAAAAGATAGTTTTTAACACTTTACCTCTTTTAATTACACTAGGACCCCGGTATCCACTGGGGAGTGGGGACTGGTTCCAGGCCTTCCCTTGGATAACAAAAAATGTGGATAAGAAAAACCGCCAACCCACCCCAACTGCTGTTTTGTTACAGTAGCTTCCTTTATGGCTGTCATGTTATCACAGTAGATTGCTTTACAGCTGCTGTTTGTGACAGTAGTTTGCTTTGCTGCTGCAGAATTGTTTATTTATTTTTTCCCTTGCCAACTGTGGATAACTGAATCAGTGGTTAATAAATCAGTGGATATGGGGGTCTTACTGTATTCAATGTATTTGTTTTTATTGTGTCTCACTATGTTTTAATTCTGTTCTTTTTTATTACTGTGAGCTACCTTGAGTCCCCTTATGAGAAGACAGCCAATAAATAAATAAATAAATAAATAAATAAATAAATAAATAAATAAATCCATCCATCCATCCATCCATCCATCCATCCATCCATCCATGTGTGCTAAAAGACACAAGGGGCATTTTCAGTGGAAAACAAACACAAATGAGATTCCTCTAATTGTAGGAAGTGCTGGATAGGTCCTGGGAGGAGGTGCAGAGCCAGGTGGCCTGTGGTCCTCTGAAGATTGCCTGCCTGTCCAATGGACTCTCAAATTCAGACCTCTGGATTGGAGAGATAGGCAGCATATCTCTCATTGCCATTGACGGGGAATCATAAGCTGGTGAAGACATCGGCTGGGGAATACCCTGAAGCAAATGGTGAATCACTGTGTGAGACAGAATGCTGGATGGGATGGACTGTGGCCTGTTCCAGAAAGGCTGTTCTTATGTTCTTAAATAATCAAGACTGTGCTGTTCTCTAGGGCAATAACCAGATCTGTGAGTTCGTCTTCTCTCCACTGAGGTTGTCACAGTGGTTAGCTTTTCCCATCCAGGTTATAATCTTGATATATTGGTTTATGTGTATCTACTGTATATGTTTAAAGGTGGTGGTGAGGGAATGAATCCACAAAGTGATTTACATTTTCTGGGACTTTCCTTGTAGGTGTGGCTAGGAGGATTGTCATGATGAGAATCTCCACGTCTAACAATGATTCCTGTGTCCCTGTTGGTGCCTTGATTGGGACAGCAAGAATCAGTCATTGGGGTGGGATTCCTTTTTTTTTCAGCTGGTAGAAAAGATGGCAAGGGTTTGGCAGGGGTCCAGTCAGATGTGTCTCTGACACAAGAGGAAGATCACAGGAAAGTGTTAAAATAAGTATACGTTACTATTTTTTTCTAGCCAAAAGGAAAAAAAGGAATCACAAAGGAGATAATCCTTGTTTAAATATCACCAGTGGCAGCTGAGTCAGTGGGAGCCTTAGCCTGGAAATGTCAGGAAGAAATTTAGATTCGTAGAACAGTTGAGTGTCTACAATTATCATAAGTCACCTCTGTGGTCCCGCTTGACCTTTGTTGCCCCAGAATGGTGTATTGCAAAGAAGAGAAGAGAAGAAAAACAGAGATGCAGTCACAGAATCCAAAGAGTCCAACAGTGAGACAAATGGGACTCAACCCAACTAGTAATTGCAGCAGGGCAGGACTCAGGGGTACTGTATATGGAAGGTATAAAGAATGAGTATATATCCTTTTGGGGTTCAAGAGCCACACCTGTTGCAGCTGTGGACTGTCTTGGCACCATGCATGCACACACACAAATATTATGCACCTCTTTACACAAATGTAGATCTCAGAAGAGGAGGTGAAAGTGAGAGCCTCCTCCATCTGCAATCTACACCTGCAATTGGTCTCATGGCCCATATTCAGGACACTGGTGGGCATATCTGGCCCGCGGGCCATCGTTTGAGAACCCCTGCCCTAGGACAATTCGTTTAGTATCTCATGTTTGTTAAGAAAAAGTCATCTACTTTCAGGTTTACCTTTGTCTATTCCTCATGTGTAGTCTGAATTCCTGAGCAGATTTACTGATTTGTTCACTATGGCCATCAGCTGACCTTTTGCATTGCTGCACCCAGCGGTTGGCCCTTTGTCGGCCACTGCCAACAGCAGGCCCCCCACTTTACTTTATTTGGCATTTATATATTGCCTGCTTGTATACAAACAACTCAAAACAGTGTGCAGACACACAAAACAAACATAACATAACGGGTAAACAATAGACAATAAGCAATAAAAACAATATCAGAAATACCCATTAAAATAGAAAAAAAACATAGAAACAAACTAAACTAATGGCGTCCGGGCAAAACCCAACAAAGATGACAGCCCCAGAAACCGTTACTCAAAGGCCTCTTGATAAGGCCAGGCCTTTAAGGCTTTCTGGAAAGCAGGCAGGGATTGCACCAGGTGGATCTTGGTTGGGATAGAATTCTGAAGCTGTTGGGGTAGCCACAGAGAAGGCTTGGTTTCTAGTAGAAAACTTAAGGGCCTCTCTAAGGGAGGCCACCTAAATCGCGAGTGCTAGGGAAGCTCTTGTGGGATGGGCATTTGTTGATCTGAAGGAAATATGCTCCACCAGATACTCTCACACTGCTGCAGCCACTGGCCAGCCCTTTGTGCCAAACTGGGTGGCTGGCCCTTTGTGTCACCATGGCTGCTGGCAGGCCCTTCACACCATTGTGCCCACTAGATAGCCTCTTGCCCACCGCAGCTGCCGGCTGGCTATTCACGCTGCTGCGGCCACTGGCAGGCCCTTCACATTGCCTTCAGCCCTCGTCATGGCTTTGTCAGAGGCCCTGGAATGAGTCAGATAAATTTTAATTATTTCTTATGATTTTTTTGTTTTGTTTACAAGTATTTTGGTTTACGAGCATTTTTTCTGGAACAAATTATACTCATAAACCAAGGTACTACTGTATTGTCTTCTTTTGGCTGCCAATTGCGGATAACCGAATCAGTGGATAGTGAATCAGAGGATACAGGGTGCTACTGCACTATATCATTCTGTGTCACTGGCCATGTTAGTTGGGCAAAATCCAAATTTTCCATTTTTCTTATGATTTGTATCAATTTGCTTATGTCTTTTGCTTGATGTGTAAGCAGTCACACTACACATTCGCCATCACTGTCAGCCTACCATTGTTACAGCTGGTGGCAGAGAATTAGACCATGACCAATTTCTGAGAATAGGTTCATGTGTGGGGATGTCAATCTTAGAGAATAATATCTTTTTTTTAAAAAAGTTGTTTTGTTTAAAAAATATTTACTTATTTATATAGGTTGGCTGCTGTCAAAGGCCTTTCAGGTGGTCTGTAATGCAATGTGCAAAGTATCAACTATTCCAATACACTGGAGTCCACATGCGTTTATGTTGCTGTTGCCGCTGTTAGGTGGCATCAAGTCAGAACCATCTTATAGTGACCCTTACAGAGTTTTCAAGGTGTCTGAGATATTAAAGGAGTGGTTTTACCATTTCCACTCCATGGCCAAGCAGGAATTTGAACCCTGATTTCCAGAGTCTTAAGACCACTACTGCACTTTAGATTTGAAACGTCTTTTCCTTAAAGACAAATCGCCTTAAAAATCACTGTCCGCTTTTCAAATCACTGTTTCTGAACAGCCCCCTGGCCACGCCCATTTTTGGCTGCTGTGTCTTGAGACAACCACTGGGGGTGTTTATTTAAAAAAATCGATTTCTGCACCCCCTTTTAAAGCAATTTGGTTGAATTTGCGGCCATACTACACCTTTTTTTTCACACCCCCCCCAATTTCTGCCATTTTCCTGTCATAGGAGATGCAAAATAAAGCTTGCCATGATGTAAACATGTTTGCCGACTTTACCCATGCTGCACTTTCACATTGTGGTCGCTGAAAATTGAAATATAAAGCGGTTCAGCAAAGTGCGGACAGGGCCAATTGCTAAGCAACCGCCGAAGTGCAGGCTGCCGAACCACTGTAGTGACCATGTGACCACAGGAGGAGATAAGGCGATGCAAAACAAAAAGTGTCTGCTCAAGGAAGTGCGGCAGTGGCCTGAGTTCTTCACTCAGTCCACTACAGCACTCTGGGAATCCACATATGCTGATAGAGTGTGTAAATTTCCCCTTTATAGGAGAACAGATTTCCAGTCAACAAAGGCTTTGTTCTGTTTGTGTGGATTTCTGTCCAGGCATTCTAATTCATATCAAGTTGGGATAACACAACAAATCACCTCAGCAGACCCCTTTTCTGTTATGCAAAACATGTTATATGTTTAACTATGACTAACTTCATGGCCATCTTCCAGCAAAATGATGACATTTCTGTGAGTTAAGACCTTTGAACCTTGACTTAGATGGTTTTTGCATGGAGAAAATCTGACTATTTTCTTTTGCCTGGAGCCCACTTGAAGCATCTTGGTAAAATTGCTATAGATGCCAGCCAGATTTAAGGGTGGCAAAACATGAATTGTTGTACGAATACTAGCAACGACTAGCAAAGAATCATCACTAGGCAGTATATAACCAGGACACTTCTGCTAATGTCATTAATCAGTAGTGTTCTTGCCATGGTTCCATTAGCTGATTTGATGCCACTTACATGACTGCAACAACACAACAACAGCAACAACAACCCAAAGAAAAAGGGAACAAAGGTGTGAATGGTGGGCAGGGGAAGTACTGGTAAGTGATATATATTTGTTACTGAGGAAAAAATAAAATCCCACCATAAACATGGACAAAGTCAGCAAAGCCAATGTATGACATTATATTTAAAAAGTAAACTTAAAATGTATTTCTGTCTGCTTATTAGTACTGAATGACTGTATATGACTAGGGAGGAAAAAGTGAAGATGGATTCAGTTGGAAAGGAGAGCACTGGACACCAGTGGCAAAACTTAATTGAATGACGTGGGATAGACAGCCTTTCCCAACAGGGTAGTTTCTAGATGTGGTTATTCTCTACGATCTACATACAACCCCTCTGCGGAATTTACAGACCATCTGGAGAAGAATCTAGCTCTGGGGAAGTAACTTTAAAATGACAACACAAGCTCTTGGGTAAGAACTAATAGCAAATGTGCCGCTACTAGGGGGATCGAGCTACATGCCATTTCTTGCAAATCCACCGTTAATTCCAAAATTAAAATAAAATAAAGTCAGCAAATTAATTAATACTATTTGAATTGATTGAATGCTGCCATCAAACATTTGCTCCCGGTTTTAGATGTTTAATATTAAATATTTGAGGGTATGAGTAGCTGGGTTTTTGTCCTGCTGTTTGTGTTATGTCCCTCACTATTCCTCTTGGTCTTTATTCTGTTGACTACATGATGTCAGCACTAGTCACTAGCAGGTCTGCTCTTTTGGCAATATATTTTGTTTGGCAGGCAGTGCTTGCTTTATATATTTTTTTTAAAAAAACAGGTCTACTCACATTTATTTGGTCTTGTGTTTGTCTTTTATGATTGGCTATATTAGTCTAGTAGGATATAAGGGTATGGTTGTGGTTGGTTGGCAAGGGAAGTAAGAAACATGCATTTTCAATAACATAATGATCTGTTTCTAAGGAAGGAAATCATACAGCAAACACAGAACGAATCAGTAGATAATGGGAAATGGTAATTCTTTCTGAACCTCCATTTTTCATTTCCTTCTGCTGTGAGGTATGCTTTGGGATGATTATTCATGCAGGCTGTAAATATGTATTTATGATATATCCCCAGCTTTCTTTGTTTTCTGCTTTTCCTATATTGCTGAGTAATTTTTACCATTTAAAAACATTGTTACAGAAATAGTGAGCAAGATAGCAGCATGGAAAGAAGATCACAGTTATTTCAAACCTTTGCTGAAAGCACAGAGGGAACTGATCAAATGGCATGGACAGTCCTAAACCCTGTCCATCCCATTTCAGGAACCTATAGTCAACCATTTTAGCTGGTGTTGGGTATGTACACAGAGCAGGGTGCGGTGAGTACTCTACTCCTCCTGCCTGCCTTCTGCTTGTGTTGCTAAGGGCTACTAATCCAACACAATTTGTAAGTTGTACTTTTTATTTTCTTCCTCCATCCTATTTCTTTTTTTAACTTTACTTGAAGATATGAAAAATTAGGGCATAGACACCCAGAGGTTTGTCCAGAGTTGATGTGAAATTGGAAGGATTGTATTATATACAGTGGTACCTCTGCATACGAGTTTAATCCATTCTGAATACATGCTCATAAGTTGAACAACTCCTAAAAATAATAATTAAAAATTAAAATTAAAATTAAAAAATTGTAAGTAGAGCAGACCGCATCTAAAATTTGTAAGGCAGCAGTTAAAATGCCAACGGGTTTCCCACTCTTAAATTGAATTGCTCATAAGTAGAGCCACTTGTAAGTAGAGGTACCACTGAATATATCTATATAACACAATATTATTATAGATATAGCATTAAACCGTACTGGTACTAAACAAAATGACTCTATATCCTATCATCCTTAATTTTCTTACAGATATTATAGGTCTCAGTGCCTGTTATTATGGATGCCCAAGGACAACCCCCGGGTTGGAGAGATAGGGTTGGAGAGACACGCAGGATATCTCTCAATTCCATTTGCAAGGAATCTTAAGCAGGTGAATACCCAGAAGCAAATGGTGAGACTGTGTGGGACAGAATGCTGGACTGGATGGGCTGTGGCCTGTTCCAGCAGGGCTATTCTTATGTTCTTATGTATAGCACTAACACTAACTATACCTACAAGTATATCAGCAGCTGTATTGTGACAAGGAAAATAGGGTGATTACAGTTGGTATGCTTTCCTCATTCACCTCCTCCTCTCATTTCATTTTCTCCAATGATCTAGATTTATATATATATATTGATCTATTATAATACTAATATGCTTGGATCATACCTTAATGTTTGAAACATTGGGAATGTGCCTAAGGAACCAAAGAATTGAGTTTTATAATTGAGCATGTATGTGGGAACTAAGAAAGCATTCTATGTATTGTGCAAGAATATTTTATTTTATTTTATTTTATTTTATTGAATAAGATTAATCCACCGTTCTCCCTGGAAAAGGACCCAAGGTAACTTACAATAATGAGGGACAATATAAAGCCCAGAAAATTTAAGACATATTCATGTTAAGAACAGGGAATTAGAAGAGGCATCTTAGAACATTAAAAGGAACATTAAAGCTACAACGAGCACACAAAAAGAAAAACAGTGTGTGGGCCGCATACTATCTCAATTAACTACCTGGACCCCCTCTGGAGCTTCATAACTCCACTCCCTGACACCCAAACCTTTCCAAATTTCAGGAGGTTATCTAGAATCACTTGAGAAAGGTACCCCTGCCACTTTGGTTCTGAAACATGGCTGGAATCAGTATTTTTGAGGGATCAGTATTTTTGAAAATACTGATCCCAGCCATGTTTAAGCACAAAAGTGGCAGGGGTACCTTCCTCAAGTGATTATAGGTAACCCCCCTGCAATTTTGAAAGGTTTGGGGGGAGGGGTCAGGAAGGAAGTTCCAATTCCAATTAGAAACATTTTTTTTCCTAGGGGCAACCCCTTTGGAGCTGCATAACTCAGCTCCCTGAACCCCAAACCTTTCCACATTTCAGGGGGTTACCTAGAATTGCTTGAGGAAGCTCCCCTGCCATTTTGGTCCTTTAGGACCCAGGGGAGCTTAGCATTTCGTTTCGTTTCATTTCATTTCATTTCATAATGAACGTACTTTAAAAATTCATTACTAACAAAATGAAACAAAACTACTACAGAAATGAAATGAAACAAAACACTATTTTCTGTTTTGTGTCCATCTCTAGTTGTGGCATATACACAAATAGCACCCCACTTTGGAAGGTGTTCCATTTTGAAATGATTGCTTTTCGATTTGTTTTGAAAATGACTGGTATGAATTCCAGAGCAGAGCCACCTCACCCTTCCTCACACTTTTTTGTCACTTTCCTCCTCCTTGCCTTTCTTCTTTTTTCTTTTCTTTTCTTCTTCTTTTTCCTGGCTGTCAGTGTTTTGAAAGGTGAAATTATATTTAAGTGTTTCCACATTGATTGAGGAGGAGATCATTGTTTTGAATTTGGCATTGCTATTTGAACCATCACTTTGGTTTTTGACATTTCTGTTTACTTGCTGCCTTTTCTTTGCTCCATTTTGATTTTGAACACAATTTCTGCCTCTGGGATAGAAACCTTCCTTATTCTTACATAGAAGACAATGTTGGCTTCTTTATAATACAACACTGTCAATACACTGATTAAATGAAGGGAATTATAAACACAAAACCTCTGTTACCTGTCTCTTTTCCTGGCCAAGTCAAGGAAAAGCATTTGGTATTCTTGACGGATTTCAGTGGGCAATGGTTTGCTAGCAAAATCACACAACACCATCGAGCCCTTTCCTTCATCTTGTTAAACTGACACATTTCTTGATGCAGCTTTTGGTTTGGTTTCTAAACGTTTTTAGCAAATGCAATCTGTATTCATCGGGAGAAGTAGACATAGGGGCTAGTGTGGTCCCATTGATTTTAATGAGATGACACTGAAATACGGAACATCAGAGTTGCCATATAATCAGAGAGGCTGTGAAGTTCATGCAGCAGTGTGGAATTTAATTCTTCCTCCCCCCCCCCCCCGTTGTTGTTCTAGTCCGAGAAAGGTTACTGGTGGTGCTAAGGCGTGAAGTATAATTATGGGTTATTAAACTCTATTGCTTGGGTTTTGTTGATTGATGCTGTAAAGAGGAATTGCACTGCGTTACAGTGAAAACCAAACTGGGCTGTAATTGCTTCAAGTGGAAGACTATAATTGTTTAAAATTATAGGAAAGGGAGCATTGGAAAGAGAAAGAGACACAGAGAGACAGAGAAACTCCTGGAGAACAGATTTCTCCTGTGTACATCACTGAAATGTTGCGCTGATTTTTCATCTTCATGCAATCATAGCAGCGGTCGTGATGTTCACAGCACTTACATAGCCTTCAATAACACACACAGCAGTTCATCCCTTCTCTGTCGAAAGGTAGTGTCCAATCCAGACCTTTTTCCAGATGCTACACACTAGGGATGCAAGTGTTTGTGGATCTTGTTCATGTAGTCCATAAAGTAAAATTTCATTCCCCCTGCCCCTTTACCCTTGGGCATGGTTGTGAGAAGTTTTGAGCATTTTTCTGTCTTTGGGCACTTTGTGTGAAACATTTGTTTGCATTTCACACAGGACACCTTGAATTCCTATGTAAGAAACCTTGATTTTTATGAAAAATACTAGTTTTAAACACATACTGTACTGCATGTTTTGCATGCAAAAAATATAGAGCCTTTTTTGATTTTTGGGAGACAAATGATGTTGCAGAGAAAAATAGTACTTTTCTTTTAATTCTGGTGTAAGCATTAAAAGTCTCACAGCAGCTGGCAGTTTTTTTCAAGACAGTATCTCAATGTTTTCAGGCACTTTTTTGGTAAAAAAAATGCAAATATATTTTGTGGCATTATCTAGCACTGTACATATAAAATGTACTGTTCATGTGGCAGCAGTTAAATGCAGGGAGGAATGTCTTACATACATAGAAGGAGGTGCACAGAAGAAGCTGAGCTGAGCTGTATACTGTTTGAGAAGTAAGAACCTCTACAATCTCTTCATTTTTTCCAACATAAAATGCCAGGAACGATAACAAAAGCAGTGCTCCTTTGGAACTTATAATTCAGATATATGAATTTAACTCCCCACCTTCTGCCATAGTCCTCATGAGTCCTAGAAATGCTGCAGAAACACATTGATGCAAATAGTAGTAGAAACCACATCCGGGGGGAAATGGTGTTGTGCAATTGTTACAGGCACAGCAGTCCAAACAGCCAGGATTCCCAGCTGGTCCCTGCTCATAGTCCTACAGAACTCTTTGCACAGGCTTGAATTCTTGCCTATTTGCACTGCAGCCTCCTTGTTAAATCTCTGCTGGCCCTACTATGGTGGACATCTGCCACATGCCACCATCTTCTATATTGTGTCCCCTTTCCCACTGTTTCTCCTAGTCTTCATGGCCTTAGTAGGCACTAGAGATGGGCACCTTATGAAAAACGATATGCTATTTCATTGTTTTGTAAGCCTACAAAACGAAATGAGATGGGAACCAGCGTTTCATTATGAAACAAAATGAAATGCTTCTCCCCCCCCCTTTGAAAAATGAAACATTTTATTACTTTGTAAAATGGCTCCCTTGTAAAAAGCTACCCACCAAATCTGGTGCCTCTAGAACCCAGGGGAGCCATTCTATAGAGTAACAAATTGTTTCGTTATTGTTTTATTTTGTTAGACACTTTTAATTTTTGTTGTTTAAAAACAAAACAAAACAAAATGCAAGGAGAAAATAAAGCAAAATGAAACACTATTTTTCCATTTCATGCCCATCTCTAGTAGGCACTACTGTAGAGGTAGTGGATTAAGTGATGGAGCATCAACTAGTAGTCAAGTTTTGCCACAGTGAGTGCAAGTGATTGCAAGGTCATGAGAAGGAAAACAAGGAGAAAAGCATCCTGATGATTTTGGTGACAGATGTCTATCAGTAACTAGACAGGTGAAACTTTGCCTTAGATATCGAAGGAAGGCAAATTTCCCCTGCAAGGAAGATCCTCAAATCCTGGGGCCATTGCAGGTAACCCATCTGTTTCTCAGCCCATGATGGTGGGCAAAGAAGGCCCGGAAGGTTTCCTTGCCATCACAGAAATTGTACTTCCTCATGCTTTGCAATAGGTGCCGGACAGGATATTCGTTTTGACCAGGAGCTGCCACAGAATGAGAACAAGAAGTAACTGCCACATAAACAGGTTTACAAAGAAACTGTTAGTGCCTCAGTTGTACAGAGAGCAGTCTATTCCTGCAATTGAATAATTCAGAACTGCTAAGTAGCGGTGGGGAAACCAAGAAATAAAATTATAAAAACAATGTTCTAGATGACAAAATTTAAATGAGGATGTATGCCTAGAAGTGCTTGAATATCCACATATCATATCATAGAATCACAGAATCATAGAGTTGGAAGAGACCTCAAGGGCCATCTAGTCCAAACAGTCTAACCAACATGAAGTTCTTCCTAATGTTTAAATTGAATCTCTTTTCCTGTAGTTTGAGACCATTTCCTCGTGTCCTACTCTCTGAAGCCATGGAAAACAAGCCAGTCCCTTCTTCAATGTGACATCCTTTCAAATATTTAAACATAGTTATCATATCCACAGTCCTGCCCTACCCAGCCCCTTTGATTTTTTTATTTTAAACAAATGATCTGAAAGCAAAGAAAGCATCCAAAGGACTAGCATTGTTTCCCTCCCTAATGCCATTTCTTTCTTCTCTTTTGGCCTATTGTTTGAGCACAGCCGGACCTGTTCCCTCTTTTTTGATCCATTCAGCTAAACCAACCCTCAGGGTAATGTCTTGTTTTCCACTTGTTACAGAAACGACATCATGTGAATTGTTTAATACACGTACTCCAATACTCTGACCCCTCGAATCTTTTTGTTCAAATGTTACAACAAGAACAAAGTCCCCATCAAGACTCGGGGAGTTTTCTTTCATGTACAAAACCCTTCAAGCTCCTGTTACTTGCACATCTTTCTTTGTTAAGCAGATTGAACCACAGAGACCAAAGCCCTAAGACGGGAACATTTTCCAAATCATGCTTGATATTAACACTAAATGTGAGCAAATGGGAGAGGTATATAGTAGAGATGTTATGGGAATGAAGTAAAGCAAACACCCCAGGTTCTGTCTTCTCATTGCTAGAACATAAGAACATAAGAAGAGCCCTGCTGGATCAGGCCAAAGGCCCATCTAGTCCAGCTTCCTGTATCTCACAGCGGCTCCACCAGATGCGTTTGGGAGCGCATGAGACTAGATATCTGTCTCCTGATACCACTCCCCTGCATCTGGCGCTTGAAGTACCCTGGTTTTAAGCCTGGAGATTACACATCTCCATCATGGTTTGTAACTTGTGATGGACTTTTCCTCCAGGAATCTGTCCAATCCCCTTTTGAAGGCATCCAGGCCAGATGCCATCACCACATCCTGTGGCAGGGAGTTCCATAGACTTACAACGCTGCTAGTAAGGCAGTGTTTTCTCCTCTTTGTTAGCTGAAAGGCTAGTGACTATGAAGGAAGCAGAAGGTATATATACTACATGACGGATGAGCATGGGGACTTCAGATCAATGTTCTCCATTCACAAGCAGGGCAACTGTGAGCTGGCTGTCCAACTGTTTCATTCAATACAAACTTGCATATAATTTATAATTTCTGAGGAATTTTCACAAAGTAATTTCTGCTGGAATGGGAAAACATCCTATTTCTTTCTAGGAATAGCAGTGTTCCTGTCATGGTGAATACAATACTTCTTTGTTGGATGGCCTTAGGTTCTGAACTGGGTGGAGAAGGCTTGAGACGGAAAAGTTGTTTCCAAATGAATCTTAAGTGAATTAGTATTCCTCTAAACATATGGAATACTAATGATAAGGCACAATTGCAGGAAGTACCTGAAACTTACACTGCAGACAGAGTCATTGTTTCTTTAAACCCATTAGCTTGTGTAATTCTAGGGTTTGAAATCACATGAAGAATCAGTGCAATGTAGAGCAGACTCCTGACTTCAGACTTTCTGCCTCAATAGGACTGGCAAGGATACAATGAAATAGATGGGCTCAGTGATTGCAGTCCTGTGCAAAGAAGAAAGATGTAATAAATAACCACACACTTACTTATTTTTGATGAAGGAGAGAGTCTTGACACCTTAGGATGCTTTATTCTGGTCTGATGGGTTTGGGTTGGCAGTGAATGTCAAGGCAACTGGACCGACTGTTACATTTTGGCACCAAAAATTATACAGATCCTGGCAGGTCCTTTCGAGGATAGAAAGATGGAGGATTACCTCCTTTGCTGAGAACTGCTTTATTCATGGGCAGTGCAAGATCAAAATGGTGTCTCTGTTTTCATAAGTAATGCTGGAGTATTTCTGGTGAAAGGGACAAAACATAAAATCATCAACAGTGATGATGAAGGAAGCAGATCCTAAAATCAACAAAAAAAACTTGTACTAAATAAGGGATTCAGTCTTTGGGACATGTTAAAATGAGACAAATGTGCACTTTAGAAGGATCCAGTGACTTCCCTGGACCTGGAAGTTGAGTCATGGCAACTGGACTTCTTTTCCTGAGAGACTGAAATATTTTTGCTGCTCATCCAAACAGCTTCATCAATCTGAGAAAAGCTAGTCGCAAGTTCTCCATTTTTAATAGTTCACTTTGACCTCATGTCACCCTGATCTGAAATAGGCTCATCAGATGAACAATGGACTGAATAGGCTCATTAGGTAGATAATAGTCTCAATAGGCCTTTAGGTGAACCATGGCCTAAACTGCTGAAACCCGTAAAGTATGGATCATTAGCCATGGCCTTGGCGGTGGAGGTGTGAAGTAATTTGTCTGGGCATTGTTGAAATCACTGCCTGATAAGTGGCAGATAGACTGTGCCTGAGCACCGTCATGCCCTGGACAATAGCCCCACATGTCCTTGTTCTTGTGTGGATGATCAGAAGCAGAAAGCTCAGTATCTGGCTGGGTCAGTAATTTAGAGGAATGTGCGTGCCATTTGCCATAGGAGTGACCCAATTAATTAGCTGATGATGCATGAAAAAGCCCTCTCAACATTAACCCCTACACAAGCCTTAAATCCTATTTGAACCCCATCCCCTCCATTCTTAACCCCTGCATATGATCAGAGGAATACTGCTAGCTAGCCCAATTGATTAGATATCTGATTGCAGAGCCAGAGGAGGGGAGTTCAATTCTCTATTGTGCCTCTTTAGCTGGGGACGGACCAAAAGCGCCAAAGGGTCTTTTCCATCTTAGCAATTCAAAGATTATATCACTCCTTTGCTCTCTCCAGCTTTTGTGGTTCAACTGTGCGAATAGGGACCCTCGTTTATTCACTGTGCAATTGAGTCACAGGCAATCGACAGACTGCACGGTGAAAGAGTGAGCTGCAGTAGAGCACGGCAGGAGCCTTTCACCTCTGCGGTTACTTTGGGGTGCAGGAGAAATGCCAACAGTAGGTTTTCAGAAGGTGAATGCCTGTTATATTTGCAGCAATTAGATTTAATGGGACTTGAGCCCTTCTTTCCTCAGCATCTCCTCCCTCCTCCCTTTCCCTTTCCCTCAGGCTGATGGGAGGGCGGTGGGCAGAGGGGGAAAGGAGAGGGTCTTTGACGTCAGACATGCCCTATAAAAGCCCTGCAAGAGAAGAGGAAGCAGTGCCGAAAGCTGATCCAGGACACCAGCAAGCATGCCAACCCCACACTCTTCAGCCAAAGGCTTCCGTCGGGCGGTGTCAGAGATGGACTCCAAGCAAGCAGAGGCCATCATGGTAAGGAAAAAGCCCTCACCCTTTGACACTTTCTAAACTAGCCATCTCTGGTCCCAGCTCAGGCTAGTTCGAAGTGACAGATAGAAGGGGTGATGGAAAGAAAGGACGACTTTATGTTAAGATTTTCTATGGATGAAGAACACCGTAGTTTGAAACATCAGCCATTGGAAATGTTTGCAAAATAGTGCTAATAATTAATATGTAAGAATGACTGCTAGCTAAGAGACAAATGCAAAATAAGAGTTTTTAAGGGGAAAAACACAGTAGATCTCTTTTACTTTTTTCCTCTTGCACTGAACTGAAGGGGACTCAAAACCGACATGAAGACTAACTGATAACTGTGACCTGTTCATTATTCCCATTGTGGCCTGAGATTCTCACATCTGAACTGAGTTTTGATTTCACATGCAGTAGATATGCAAGGAGAAAACAACATCAGATCTCACAGAGAGGGGATGTACCTTAACCAATCTGCTGTTGCACTTTCCTTGACATTTCTAGCCTGTTAAGAAATGTGTGATCCTTTCTTTTCATTGCCTTAAACCATTTTGTTCAGGGGAGATGATTATGCAGATTTCTTAGATTCTGCTCTTGATAGAGATGTCATTGAGATTCATAAATGCATGTTTTCCACATGACAGCTGTTGTAGGCATGAGTAGGCATCTCGTCTGAGTGCCAAAGACAGAATTTAGCCATTTGCAATGGCTATCAATTGACTCTATTTACACACTTGATTGCCAGAAATCACTCTCTCGGGTGATGTCCATGGCTATGTGAACCAGCCTTCTGAGGCTTGGCCCAGGTTGCTGACTCATGGATATTCATATAGATTTCTAGAGGACGCTGAATGAACAGTGCAACATGAAAGCAGTTTGAGATCTGGAAGGTGAAGGGCAAACTGTGTGATAACTACACTGCTTTTCTTTGTTTTGTTGTTGTTAAATGGAAGAAAGGAGAAGAAATTAAATTGGGACGGCAATGAACAGGGAAAGAGATGGAGTCACATTGAAAACTCCCTTCTTTATCACATAAATTGGTATTTATTGCAGGAAGGAAACTGTTGTTGGTGCCACTAACAGCTTCCCGTCTGCAGCAAAAAGTAGCTTCAGGGGGTACATTTCTGCCTAGTCTGAGATACAGGAAAGAAAAAAAAGCTCTCTGTGCATGGTCTGATCCTGATCTTGTGCACCCTGCACAGCTATTACTTTTCAGCAGAATAGCAGCAACTTTATAACAACCATAAAGTATTGGGTAGTCCAACAACAAGATACTAGATTTCAGCTGGTGGAGATCTTATCTTCATGTCTGAATAAACATATCCTAAAAATGTTCCCATTTATGTGAAATTCATGCCAATTTCTCAACTATTATTTTGTGTGTCATACACTTGGTGAAGGATTTCCTTCTGGAACTTTGCTTCCTTAACCCTTCATGAAATGAACAGAAAAATTGTGGAGAAACTTAGTTTTTAATTGTCTTGGGCATCGGGTAAAACCCTGCTCTAATAGTTATGTTTCTTTTTTGCACTGTACCTCCAAGAATCCCCCACAGATTATGGCTAGTTGAGCTGAACAGAGGATTACGGAAGCTGTAGTCCAAAGAAGTAGAATTTCTTAATCCTGGCTCCACTCTTGGACCAACAGCTCCAGAACAAAGAACCACAGCACTACTGATTTCTATGTAGACATCACCCCCATGAGAAAAGTGTACAACTGGCACTGATGATGGCATCATGTAATGATGCTGCCCAATGATATATTACTGCATGTTCATGGCCCCTTGAGGTTGCCCGCTGCATAGCTACATAGCCATTCCCATGCACAAGGTTTCACTGCAGGTTACACTTGTCAGTAACAAACACTCGTTGACATTTTTGTAAGAAATTAGTCTGGGCCAGAATCCGAATGTTTCTAGAAATATTTCCAGGAGCACAAGGCAGGGGACTAGGATGGTTTCTTAGAGCCACACCCAGTGTTACACAACATTGGCTTTTGAGAATGTAAAACAATGAAACGGTGTTTGTATTAGAATAATGGTATAAACTATTGAAAGACAGAATGAGATAAACCTCAATAGTTCCCTTGAGCTAGCTCAAGTTACATTTGGGAGCTTTTTGAGCGTAGCCAATTAGTGCAGTTCTAATTTTTTTACCTTCCACAGACTTTCACCAAAAATGTTAACCAATATTACCAATTACATTGACATTTAAACAAGGTGCCCACAAGATGCATCTCTTGCTCCTTTTGATTAGAATTAATAAAGGCCACACCGAGCAAGCCTCCAAATGTATTCAAATCAAGAAGTGGCTCATTCATATATCCCCTGGCCTTCTTTCATTTGAATGAAGTGACATACAAAGTGATCTCATGTCACGGTGGTTCCCAACCTTGGTTTCCCAGATGTTCTTTGACTAAAACTCCCAGAAGCCTTCACCACGAGCTGTGCTGACCAGGATTTCTGGGAGGTGTAGTCCAAGAACATCTGGGAAACCAAGGGTGGGAGCCAGTGCCATACCAGCTTTGCAGCAATCCTCCATTACAGCCATGCCTGTGAAAGGAGTGAAGCCACCTTCCAGCACTGAACCAAAGGGGATGTTCCTTCTTACAGTGACACCGAGAAGCCTCATCCCTGCTTACTGCTACCAGCATGCTGGACCGGCAGCACAGGGCCAAGACCTTAGTAGACATCAAAAGTTGGCAAGCTTAGTAAAGCCACTTAAATCCAAGCCTTACAGTTCCACTCTTTTGTGAACAGCATCATTCAAAGTGAAGAGAAGATATTAAAGGTGCATTGGAAGACAGTGTCAAGGTCTGCATATTTACCAGGCAAACATCATTTCACTTGTAATGAGAATGGAGCTTAGGAATATAACAGTGTGCAATAACCTCTAAAGGTCTGTGGTCCCCTAATGGCTACTGGATGACCTATAAATGAAACATCAGCTTGTAATAATGGTCTTGCCAGTGTACAGTTAAAAAACACCACCAATAGTTTTCAGCTTCTGTTTATTTCTACCAATCCTAAAATTGTTCCATTTCAAACAAGTGACAGGTGACTATTATACCTGCACGAGAGCAGGTATTGTTCATGTGATAAGATAATTTGCACTAGTCATAATGGGCATCTGTCTATCTCCAATGGGGGAAAACACATCTTGCCTTCAGGACATCAATGAAAATCTATTTTTTTAAATGGAGAGGGTTTCTTGTTCAGAACTTGGAACAGTTATTTTTTGGAGTACAATCCTTAGAATTTCTCAGCCAGTCTGGCTTCGATAGACCGTACACCAAGTGAGGAGTGAGAGGGGCTGTAACCTATTCAGTTATGAGAGTGTGAAAAGGCACGAGACCGAATTCTGTCTCGAATTTGCAAAAAAAATGGATGTCCCTGCAAAATAATAAGCACCGGGACTCCAAAAGCGTTACTAGGGAAGTGGGTGGTGGTGGTTTGATCGTTCTCCCTTTATTGCTTCTGGAGTCTATATTCCATTAACTCAGTGGCTCTTCCTGCTACCCATTGCTTGCAGGTTTCTTCTTTTCAAACAGAAACGTCCATCACATCCAAATAACATCCATCATAATGCAAGACCTTGTTATCACTTATGTTTAACTACATTTGCTTAATTTTGTAGCTAATATTCCATTGAGACTCTTCAGTAGTAGGAGCTGGCTGAATATTCCGTTAGATCTTGTTTGAAAAGGCAACTATCAATGCAACAGAATATAGGCTGCAATGCCAAACACACATGCTTTGGGAAGGTTTCCTTCTGAGATCTTGTGTCAGGTGGCAAAATACATTTGTGTGTGTGTGCAAAAGGAAGTAGCCAATAATGCTGAAAGATGCCCTGTGTTTGATAATAGCTTGAATAAGACTCAACAAGCTGAGATTAAATCTTGGCAAGATGCAGATGCTGCTGGTCAGTAGAAAATCTTACTCAGGGATGGGGATTCATCCTGTTCTAGGAAGGGTTTCATCCTCATTAAAGTTCAGGTTCACAATCTGGGGGTCCCCTTTGACTCTCTCTCCCCTCCTGCGTGTCACCAGCTACCCTCTTTGTTTAGTTGACCTGACTTAGCAATGGTAATTCATGCCTTAGTTACATCAGCTCTTGACTACTGCAACACACCCTTCATGGGGTACCCTTGAAGAATGTCCAGAAGCTACAGCTACTATAAAATGTGACTGCTAAGCTGCTAACAGGGTGATATATATTGTGATAATCTGCTCATGAAAGGCCTGGATTGTTTGCCAGCTGCTTTCTAGGTCCAGTTCAAAGGGTTGGTTCTAACCATTAAAGATCCAAATGCCTTTGTCTGTAGCTATATAAGGGAACACCAGTCTCTAGAATCGCTCTAGACCTTAAGATCCTCTACGCTTGCAGTGGTGGTGAACCTTCAGCACTCCATATGTTTTGGACCACAACTCCCACACTCCTTTGTGACTGGCAATGTAGGCTTGAAATTCTGGGAGTTGTGGTCCAAAACATCTGAAGTGCCAAAGATTCACCACCACTGCAAAGCCCTCTAGATAAAAATCCACTTGATGGACTGACAAAAGGAGGCTTGCTTTTGTATCGCTCCCAAATAGCACACCACTCAGAATGGCAATCATTTCCCACTCATGTTGCTTTAGGGAGGATGAGAAGTCACATGGATTTCTACCGTCCCCTCCCCTATTCAGCTTTTTACAGAACATTGTGATAATTTAAGTCATTTTATTGTTTAGCCTGTTTTTAGTAGCCCGTTTTTGCCATTCTAAATTTTAAGAGGGAGAATAAAAATGCAATGCAAATAAGCATGTAAAATAAATAATATCAGCAACTTTATTGTGGCTTTCCTATTTCTGGGCTATATTATGCAACATTCATCAATTTGTTTATTATTTTCTGTATTTTATTTTCATACCTCCCATCTGAACAATGGCCACTCTGGGCAGTTCACAAACAAGGCACTAACAAAAAGACATACTGTAGTCAAGTACATTGAATTAACTAACTGGACTAAATGATGAACATTTAAAACAAAATCAAATAACTGGCAACATTAGATAAAAAGAACCAATGCTCAACAAGTTCCCTGATCTGTAATTCAGATCTGTGGTCGTCCTCCCCATCCGCCAGCAAAATAACTGTATCTCCTCTGACAGGCAGTATGATTAGAACTAGACCCTTTACCTTGATGCTCTTTAAGAAAATTATATTAGAGAACATGGGCTGTAAAAAGCAAGCTATCTGTCAGAAGAGCTGATCCTATAGTTCCGCTACACAAGAGATTGGCAACTGTGGCTGTCTAGATGTTTCGGATGGCAACCTCCAGCATCTCTGGTCCTTCGACTCATCATTCGATAGGTTTGCTAGGGCTGATAGAAGCTGCAGTCCAGCATCATCGTCAACACCTACCCCTGTGCTGCCCCCTACTGATGTTAGATCCACCTAATTAGAAGGGGTTTCTTATGACTAGAGATGGGCACGACTCAGAAAAATTGTTTGTTTTCGTTTTCGTTTTCGGCTAGGGGTCCGTTTCGGCTCGTTTCCGTTTTCGTGAGCTAATTTCAAAATTTTTCGTTTTCGTTTCGTTACGTAACGAAAACGAAAAAACGAAAATGAAAAATTTTTCATTTCTTCCCATTTAGCTCCATTATGTGTTTTTCCAGTAACGAAAAACGAAAATTGGCTTGAAATTAGTCGTTTCGTTTCCGTTTTCGTTCCAGTTCTGAGCCGGGTTTCGTTTTTCGTTTCGTTACGTAACGGAAATGAAAAACGAAAACGAAAACGAAAATACCGCTAAGTCGTGCCCATCTCTACTTATGACTCCCCTAGCATGTGAATGAATGCAACTTTGCCCATCATTCGGATGCACGTGCTGGCATCACTGACACAACAGTTGCAGATTCAACATCAGAGTAAAGGTACTGTGCAGGTTTCCATTTGTGATTGCATGAGACCACTCTGCAGCAGGGTAGATCCTAGTTTACCTTGGGGTCCTCACTGTCTGCAGACATCAACATGAATAATCTGCATTCATGTATGGACCTTCCATACTGTTGTCCACTGTGTCACTAGCTCGGCCTCTGACAGCATCTTGGTGGCTAGAATGCATTCCTAGTTGTGCCTCCATGATAGCTATAGGGTGGTTGTGTGTACCTACCTATGCTCATTATGTTATTCAGTCTGAAAAGCAAAGCAAAGTTTTTTTTTTTAAAAAAAGCAAAACTGAATGTAAAGAAGCAATCTCGCCATGTTCACGGCCACAGCATCCTGCTAAGTCTGTCACCAGCCACCAGTTATGATGACATTGCTCATGATACTCTCACAATGCCAAAGGTGTGGGATACCATCCTGACAGGACCATGTCCAGCCTATGCTTCTTCTTCCTCCACAGAAAGCTGTGGGTGGCTCATACTGTGTAAGGAGGTACCTGCAGCCATCAGCTTCACCGTCTTTTCAGTCAAAGCTCTGGATCCCCTGGTAGCTCCCCAAAAGTCTTTTCGTCAGAGTAAAGTCAGACTGGGAAGAAAGGAGTGCTGCTTAGAATGCAACCACCCTTCATTGTAGCCCACAAAGCTGTGTGAGACCTACCTCTAGAACCATAAGCCACAGTCTTTCCTCCTCAGTGTCTGGGGGCTATCAGTTACACTACTAAATAAGCCACACAGCTAATACATTTTATTAATTGATTCACTTAGAATATCTGAATAGTTTAGTGGTTTAGGTTTCTGGCTGTGGAGGTAGTGAATGGGAGTTTGATTTTCCAGTGTGCATCCTCCCCAGGAGCTGGACTCAGTGATCCACAGGGCCCCTTCTAGTCTGTAGTTCTAAGATGGTGGTGGTGATCACTGCTGGCATTTAACAGACTGATATGTTCATACCTGCCACAGCTTGTTTGACTTGTTTGGATTGTAAACACTGTGAGGCTTAGTCAGACTGGCCGTAAACACTGGAAATGCACGCATACATACATACATGCACAAATCTATACAGTACGTGCAGTAAATGCATCATGTTGGATTGAAACCTACACCCAGTTCAAGTCACCAAGACTTCTAAAGTATGTGCTACTCAAAGCATGAAACAATCAAATTATATCGGGTTAAGCTTTTCTATCTAGAAATGTAACAATGAATAGTAAAAACACAAGAGGCATCAATTAAACAATGCATTGCCGGCACCCATAGCAGATCGTTTGGAGAAAGGCAGTAGTTGTTTCAGAGTCTGGGTGTCAAAAGGACAGATAGGCATATCTGCCATGTGAATTCTCTTTAACGTTGTTACTATTCTTCAATTTTCAAAAACTTCCGCAACAACCAGTGGGAGAAAAGATTTGCGACAACATGCAAAACACTCATTTTCAAAAGCCACAGTCTTTCTCCAGTCATTTACTACCCCTCCCCACAACAAATCACAAAAGCAGGCATAAAAATAAGTGTACTTACTGATCCAACCAGGGGTGGGGGTGCTTTTCAGATATTCCTTCACAGCAGAGAGCAAAAAGGAAAAATGTGTGCATTCTGGTTTCACAGCTTTCTAAATCATGACTAGACCCCCCCTCCCCCCAATCCTCAGAGCAGTACTCTTTTACATTCGCTGTGGTATGCTGCTGGTGATGACTGACTGTGTCCAATGCTGAGATTTCCATTTCTTGTGTGTGACTTGACCAATAGAATATAGTCTGGAGAGATGGATGGATATTTAGAATACAGATCTGCATTATAAAGAAGATGATATTGCTGCATTATTTTGTATGTTTCTACCCTACTTTTTAGGATGGTAAAGGTAATCAGAGGCAGCAATAAAAAGATGTTTTTAAAAACCTCACTGAATTTATGTCACAGAAGAAAAGGGAGAAAACATAAGTAGGCAGTGGTTAGATTCATATAAAGCTTGTTAGGATAACATTAATATGTCAATAAACATGTTAACCAGAAAGTAAACCATGCTGAAAGGTAATGCACTTGGTTATTTATTTATGAATATAATCTAAAATACCAGCATTTTAACCAGGAAGTTGCTGAGAATCATATACCAGTATCATACTCTTCTTTTTAATATAGTTCTAAACCAGGATCTATTATTATTAGAGATGGGCACGAAATGAAAAAAAAATGGTTCCGTTATCCGTTCCGTTTCATAACAGAACAAATAACAGAGCCCAGAGTAATTTAGGAATGAACTGAACAGAACCAGAACAAATGAGTTCGGTTACGTTCGGTTTGTTCCTCCCTGCTGGTGATGACAGCCCAGCTGTCATTGCCAGCAGGGGAGGACTGTGAGAGTCCCGTTCTCACCTCCACACGCGGAGCCGGGACTGGGGCCCTCTCTAAACAGATCTCCGCAGCGGGGAGGTGACAGCCGAGTCGGCTGTCACCTCCCTGCTGTGGAGATCAGTCCAGAGGGCCGCAGTCTCGACACCGCAAGCGGAGGCAAGACCACGGCTATCTCAATCTCCGATCTCTGCAGTGAGGGGATGACAGCTGGCTTGGGTGTCACTGTCATCCCTCGTGGCAGAGAGCGGTCAGGAGAGGAGTCAGAGACCATGACTTTCTCCCAAGGGATTGCTGGAGAGGGGCCTGCAATCTGGCCTCCGTGCGTGGAAGCTGGATCGGAGCCTCCTCTGCAGCAATCTCCGCCTCGACAGCCGGTGGGCTGTCGGGCTCCGGGGTGGAGTTGAGAAGGAAGGGGCTGTGATCCGGTCTCCGCACGTGGAAGCCGGATCCCAGCCCCCTCCTGACCGCCCTCCGCCATGGAGTCGAGAAGGAAGGGGCTGCGATCCGGTCTCCACGTGAGGAAGCCGGATCACAGCCCCCTCCCGACCGCCCTCCACCTTCCTGCATCAGATTGACAGAACCAGGGGCTGTCATGACTGACGCGGGGAAGGTAGGACTCCCGTTCAGCCCCTCTGCATGCAGAGGGGAGGAACGGGGGTCCCAAAGGGATCTTCCCCGTGCGGGTCATGACAGCGTCCGATGCTGTTATGACCGGCGCGGGGAAGAAGAGACCCCCGTTCAGCCCCTCTGCATGCAGAGGGACTGAATGGGGGTCCCAAAGGGATCTTTCCCCGTGCGGATCATGAAAAACGATAAACAAAGGGAGATGGGCATGAATCCAAACAGAAACGAAAAACCATTTCCCCGTTTCGTGCCCATCTCTAATTATTATATTTTTAGGCATAGCAGTTTCCACAGTTTTGGAGGTCACTCATTGAAAAGGCCGTCATAAGTCAGAGGTGACCTCAGGGCACGTAGGAATAACAATGTCGGTTTATATTGTATAATATGGTGCTAAATACGAACTGACTCAACAGTGGCACTAATTGAGTTTTAAAGGATGGTGAGCCACCAGGAGTGATTTTTACCAGTGTCATCTCCCCATTCTTTTCCTGTGGTACTTCTTGCTTGTGCTACTGTATTAAACCAAATATTCCCAGAACAAACTTATGTTGGTCTATTCTAGGGGTGGTTGGGGCTCTCTCATTTGTACTGTGTGGGCTTTTAAGGGCAGGAAGAGAGCAAGGCCTTTTTTATTTGGATGTTGAGAAACGAGGATGTCCCCCCCTCCACTCCTCTTGTGAATTTCTCACAGTCTCCACAGTTCATTGGTAGACGACAGAGCCTCATTGAAGATGCCAGAAAAGAGAGAGAAGCGGCTGCAGCAGCTGCCACTGGGAGCGCTGACTCAACGGAAACCATTGTCTTCGAAGAGAAGGACGGCATGGCCATGTTGAACCTCCTGTTCACGCTCAGAGCAGGAAAGACGTCACTGCCATCCCGTGCGCTCAAAGTGTTTGAGGTGAGCAGGCGGTGTCGCTTTTTCAGCTTAAGCCAATATGTGCCTCAGGCCAGAAAAGCCCAATCTCGTCTATGTGTTCTTGAGCTCTAAGAACCAGGCCTCGGACATACGCACTGCATCTATAGTCAAGTTCTCTAGTATTGCTATGATACCCCATTTAATGTTGAAGAAATCAGGTAGGCCTCCAGTTACACGGTAGAACACACACAAATTGCTATCTTTGTTGGTAACGGCATGCACCGTTTCATTTGGTGAAAGGCTTTCAAAAGACATATACTCATGTCCTTAAGCTCTTATGTGAAGACTTAATGTGACATGCCGTAAGCATGTAACTGATCATTGTGCAGAACAGGCCGGACACATTTAGTACAATTCTTATATTCTTAAGTTGGCTTGGCAGCTCAGTGAATTGGGTTTCTGGGGTTGGGAGTTCAGTTCCTCACTGTGCATTCCAGAAGAGCCAGCCTATGTGGTCTTGGGAAAAGCTTCATAGTCCCAGAGCACTTCCAGAAGGGGCGGGAAATCATTTCTGAGGATTCTCTACCTGGGAAACCCTGAAAAGGGTCACCATAAGCCAGAAATGACTCAACAGCAGATGATGATTATTTTATCATATTTATGTAATGTTTTAAAAAAATCTTGCAGCCTGTCTAGTGGCTAGGGCTGCTAGGCTATTATTCTATGCAGCTTACAATAAATTACGGAAACAGATAATGACACTACAGAAATAACCAGATAATAAAATAAAGTACAGCAGGCATGTCCAAACTTCGGCCCTCCTGATGTTTTGGACCACAACTCCCAGAATTCTAAGCTTGGATTGACAATGGCAATGGACTGTGGGAGTTGCGGTCCAAACCATCTGGAGGGCCAAAGTTTGGACATGCCTGATGTACAGGAAAAACAACAACCCCATAAAGGCAATAGAAAAAAATGTCAGTGTAATTGACATCGGAATTCCAGTGGATGCTGGGCTTGAAGCTAAAGAGCTGACAAAATACCTGCCAACTGAAGCACTTTCCTTGTGGCAGAAGCACACTTCAGTGGTCTCTGTAGTCACTGGGGCTTTGAGAAGAATGCCAAGAGATTTCACACAGCATCAATGGCAGTTGCAGATTGCAAAAATATTAGGAACAGCATACATACTGCACTGATATTAATAGATATGTAGGTTTTTGGTTAAAAAAAGTTGTATTTGTTTTATAATACCAGTCAATGTTTTTTCATAATCTTGACTTTTGCTTGCTATAATAAATAAATAAATAAATAAATAAATAAATAAATAAATAAATAAATAAATAAAT
>JAHTLZ010000016.1:70507563-70518422 GCA_023846285.1 Phrynocephalus versicolor
TTCCTTTTAAAAAGACATTTGAAGCCAAAATTCATCATCTAGAAACAAGGGCCAGCAAGAAATTACGAGAGGGGTCTTCTGACTTGGAATACTTTGTGCGATGTGAACTCCACAGCTGTGACGTGAGCACCCTCATCAGTTCTCTCAAAAGGGTCTCTGAAGATGTCAGGAGCACGAAAGAAGACAAGTGTAAGGAACTTGTGGCTTAGTTACTGGGGTCATATGACTGAGGGGTGTTACACACTGGATTTCCTCACTGAACAAACTAAAATAAAATTTGCCCTATCACCCCTCCCAGGTACTTTCTTGTTTTATGATTCTGTGACCATGCTCACCAATTAGAGGCAAATTGTCATGGAATTCCACTATATTTGTACCTGCCCAAATTCAAGTAATTATGTACTACTTAAAATGTAGTACAACAACTTGAATTAGAGTTTAATTTTTGTCTAACCAACGGAGGGGAGAAATCCCATGCTTTTAGGCAAACTTTTCCTTATTTCCTTATGTAAATCTGTCCTACTTGTTGAAGGTTGGATTCCAGAATTCTTATCTCCCCCAGAATGAAGCTTCACAAATGCAAAGGCACCATTGCTGGAATTATTTCTTCTGCTGTTACAGAAAGGCCAAGATACTGTTGCTTAGCATAGTAAATTGCACTATACTAGACCTAGTGAATCATTGGGGATTTGATTAATCAATTCCTCTGTATGTTCCCTTGATTCAAATGGGCCTATTCTAACTGTGACTGACTTTAGCACAATATGTAGGCCCATTTGTATCAATTAGAACCTGTGGAAGAGCTGACTTACTAAATCCTCATTGATTCAATAGTTCTATTGAAGTGCAATTTACTATAGTAGTAAGCAACAGGATTTTGGCCAAGGTCATCTTCCTGCTTTATGTCCTTTATTTCCTTCTTTTCCTCTCCTTGTCTTCTTTTCTCTCTCCCTTCTGTTTCCCTTCTCTTCCAATCCCCACTCTCCCCCTCCTCATTTTCTCTCTCTTCCTCCTCCTTGTCTTTAACCCCTTATCAGTTGCCCCTCTTGCTTCATATCTTATCACCCTTTCACTTCCTTCTTCCTCTTTCTTCTCCTTCCCCTTTATTCTTCACACTGTGTTCTCCTTTTCTTCCTCAGAACATGAGCCCTTCTTCACTGGTGTTCTGTGGGAAGGGCAAAAATAGGAGGGAGAAATAGTATGATGAACTTTACACCGTTCTGTACAAAAATATGAAAGTTTCTTCTACTACTAGCTACACCACAAACATATTGGGCAGATATCTATGGTATCATACAACCATGAAAACCATGATAGAAATCTGAAGTGCTTATATATATATATATATATATATATATATAAACATTTATTGGAAAAATTATTTGTTGACACACATTTCCTCCAACAATGAAACCTCTTTTACAGGTTGCATTGTCACAATGCAGCAGTGTGCATGGTTTACTCAAAAGTAACTTCCCCTAACTTCTTTGGGATTTATTACCATAGCTGAAGGCCGAGGTCTACTTATTTTAGCATATATATATATATTTTCCGAAGGCCAGGTTCACTCATGTTTGCATTATAAAAGCATCTGTTGTTTTTCTCCAAATTCCAGTTGCCCATATAAGTCAAGAGAAGGTTGTTGTGCTTCTGTTCTCACGCATTGCTCTTATGGACTAATTTAAATGCAAGCTTTGTGAAAGCTGACCTATTTGGTTGTTTTACCATTTGTCTGTGGAAAGCAAATAACAGATGCTCCTAGATGCTACATTTCTCAAGCTCACAGAGAAAAATCCACTTGCCCAGGAACTGATGCCTCCTTGTCTCCCCACTCTCTGAGCAGTAGGTAGGTAAGGAATGGGAAAGCATTGGCATCCCAGTATCTTGGCATCCAATTAGGATGTAAGAGGCATGTGGAGCACCCAATCAGGGAACAAGAGGCCTGTCTTCCTGAGTTAGTTCTGCCCTTCCTTTGTGACATAGCTGTCAAGCCAACCACAGTAGGAGCAGCTAATTTTCTGCTCCAAGAACTGAGGAGAAAATTGGGAGTACAGTGACCCCCCCCCCCGCCATTTCATGGTTCCAGCATTGCGGTCCCACTACATTGTGGGACCGCAGTACCGGAACCGTGGTGGGGCAGTGGTGGTGGGGCGCTGGGTTGCTCCACGCGGCCCTCCCACGCACCCTGGAGAAGCCTCTGGCGGATCGCTCTCGCCCCCCAGGCCCCTCTGGGAGGCCTCGAAGCTGCATGGGGGAGGTGTCGGGGAGTGATCTGATCGCTCTCCGTGCCCCCGCCCCTTCTGGGAGGCCACGGAGATGAGCCAGGGGCACCGGGAGTGATCCGATCACTCTCCGCAGCCCTCCCACCCCGCTCCATGGCTCACCTGCCCCTTCAGGCAGGCCCTCGCAGCTGCCCGGAATGGCTGCGGGGATGGATGGCGTCCCTCCCTGCAGCCGCCCCAGGCATCTATGGAGGGCCCTGGAGCCACCCGGAACGACTGCGGGGATGGATGCCGTCCCTCCACACAGCCGCCCCGGGCGACTACGGAGGGCCTCGCAGCAGTGCAGGGGGTGGCGGGGGGCAATCAGATCACCCCCCTCACCCCCAGGCCCCACCTGCTTCCACATATCATGGATTTTCATGGGTCGTGGGTGGGTTGGGCCCCTAACCCCCGTGATCGGCAGGGGGTTACTGTATATGACAAAGAATGCATTATTTTTTATGCTGAGTAGCTTGTTTTCATTTGATCACACTTTGATGGATACTGCAGGCATCCAATGAGATAAAGAGATGATCGTGGAGAACAACCTGATGCATTGGCAAAGTGAAGACAGTTCCTACCCGTCATTGTTAGTCAATCCCAGAGGATGGCAAGAAGGGGGGAACCAGTGCAGGAGTCCAGGACAATTATCCAATATTCATGGGAAACCAAGACTCAGCTTCTGAATAGTCCAGGAGCCCCTAAAATATTCTAGGTTCATAATTCTTGTAGACCCTTAATAATTCTACTGATATAATTTTGATAAATTGTGACCTGTTCACCTTAGAAACTGCTGTTTGCTTTTACTCCGTTGGAGGAAAATGGAATTGCATATGGTAAGGTATTACCATGATGCACTTCCAAAATGTTCTGAGTGCAGGTGGATATGTCTTTTTGCAGGGAAACTCATAGATGTTAAAATTAGGGGTGAGCAAACGAGTTTCTAGACTTTTGTTTCCCAACCTGGGGGTGGTGACCCTCAAGCTGACCACATAGTGGGGTTTTTGGGGTGGTTGGGTTTACAAATCACCTTATATGTGTCGTAGCCCCTGTTTAATAATTTCTTTCTTGACCTTTCAGAGTGAGATATTAAAGTTTTTGTGCCCGTGAATGTAGAAAAACAGACTCTTTGGGAGGGAAAAAGAAGTCTCTACTTTCTGAAAAGAGATGAGGTCACCCCATTAAAATTGCTTATAAATTTAAATGTGGTGGGAGTCAGAGATTCCTTGGCTATTGTAAAAGGGGTGGTGGTGTCACAGTTTGAAAACTTGTGGGAACCACTGCTCTAGATGAGTGGTTCTCAACCTTGGATCCCCAGATGTTCTTGGAGTACAACTCCCAGAAATTCTGGCCAGCTTAGCTAGTGCTGAAGACTTCAGGTAGTTGTAGTCCAAGAACATATCAGGAAACAAGGTTGAAAACCACTGATCTAGACTGTTGCTTTTAGATAGCATTCAAACTTCCTTAGCTTGACTTATGATCATGTGTGATTTCTGCACTGAATAGGTGCTTTTTAAATTTTTCATTCCAAATTCCACTTTCTTTGCTTGGTTTTCAGTTCATTGGTTTCCAAGAAAAATCTCTGAGCTTGATAAGTGTCACCATTTGGTCACCAAATTTGACCCTGATTTGGATCTGGATCACCCGGTGAGTGGACAGTTCGGGTTACAAAAACACTCTTCTTAGCATGACTTCCTCCTTGATCAAAATCCCTATCCAGTATGTCCTGTATCTATAGCTTAACCTTGGTAGTTCTTTTAGATTGACAAAGCTTGTGATAGCACCAGGACATACAGAATGAAAATGTGGAGATGTTTTAATGAGCAGTGACCATGCTCATAAAAATTCATCTCTATACTTAGGCTTCTTTGCTCCTTCTGAGCTCAGTTGAAGTCCTCACAATAGCTGGGGAGAATTCTCCTACAATCAGTACACTGTTATAAACTCTCCCTGGTGTGCACCAAATATCTTGAAGGGGTTTGATCTTGAAAGGACAATTCGGAGGTATTGCAAGACCACAGTCACGGGCTTCCACTGACAAAAACACAGAATCTAGTAGAACTCAGACCAGGTGATGCCCTTTCCTCACTGCAGTCCCAAAATTTTCTGTGAAGGATTTTGAAAACCTGTCCAAGTCAAGGGGACATTGCAGAGATGTAAGGAGAAGCAAAGCAAAGCAAGAGCCTACTATTTCACCAGTGGGATATTGGACTGAGTTGATGAATTTTATCAAAAGGCATGCTGTAGTGCTGTGCAAAACCCTTGGTGATGGGGATGATAATGGCTGGGAGTAGATGCAGATGTGGTGGCTCTTTACTCCCATCAAAGGTATCTTATAAATTGATAGAAACTATCTTGCAGTCAATTAGCAACAGACTTCAATTTAACCACACTGGCACTCCAAAGTGCCACACTATTCCTCACCATTGCATCCTACACCTCCGTGCAAAAGACTGCCGGCACACTCAGAACAAAGACGGCAAGTCTATAGAAATATCTCCTGCTCATTAGTGAAAGCTCCACAGTTGTTTTGCATGTGGGCTCCACAAGGGGAAGAAGAGAGGCACATATCCTGACACTGAATACCCTATGACAGGGATGGCAAACCTTTTTGGCACCGAGTGCTCAAACTCGGTGATGGGGACGGCAGTGGCAGTGGCAGTGGCGCGGTGCGTGTGTCAGGATCGGTGGAAGAGGGGGGGCAGGGGGCGAAAGCAGAAAAGGTGGTGGTGAGAGAGGCAGGGATGGCGGCGGAGGCGGGGTCAGTGGTGGCAGGGGCAGCAAGGGTGATGGGGATGGCGGCAGTGGGGGTTAGGATCAGTGGCAGTGGGGGGCAGGGGTGGGGGCGAGGGCGAGGGCAGCAAGGGCGACGGGGGCAGCGGGGGCAGGGTCATCTGCGGCAGCGGTGGGAAGGGCAGGGATGGTGGTGGTGATGGCAGCGGGGGCAGGGACGCAGTGGCAGGGGGCGGGGTGAGGACGGCGATGGCAATGGCGATGGCGACGGCAAGGTCGGCCTGGCACGTGACATGCTCCCTGCCCCCCCCACTTCGCCCTCAGCAAATTCCTCATGGCTGGTCCAGTGGAGGGGGAAGTGGGGGGCAGGGAGCATGTTGCATGCCAGGCAAAAGTTCTTTGCGTGCCGCCTTCAGCACGCATGCCATAGGTTTGCCATCTCTGCCCTATGAAGTCACTGAGAGTAAACCATGGGAAATATATTTTGTAAAGAGTCAGTTTGCTAGGTTCTCACCTCCACTTTTACCAATCTGTAGTAAGAGCAGTCTGTTGCCATTATTAAAACTGTTCGGGGCTAAAATGTGAGATAATATATATTTTCTCTGTTCTTTTCCTCAAGGGATTTTCTGACCAAGCATATCGGCAGCGAAGGAAAATGATAGCTGAAATTGCTTTCCACTATAAACAGTAAGTGTACATTTCCCCTCTGTATAAAATAAATTTGCAAAATGGATGGGGCTGAATTTGTATTTAAACTTTACACTACTTAGTCTTCATTTCCTGACCCAGTGTGCAATCAAAAAATAACCAATTTTTCTGTCCCAAGTTGTTCTTTCGGCCAAAGTTGAAAACTTGCACACTTGAAATCTTACAGATTATTGAATTATAAGGGCTTGGCCACACATGCAAAAAGAACACCAGTTATACCAATACCAATTTTGTGTATCTCTCAGTTTTCTTTTCCCTTTTGTACAATGTCAGGAGGAGGAAGACCGAACAGTCAGTTTGACATGTGCCCCAGGTAAAGTCATGGAAGCCATCCTAAAAGATAAAATTAATAGGCACATAGAAGAGAAAATGCAGCTGAAGGAGAGTCAACATGGCTTCTGCAAGAGCAAATTGTGCCACACTAATCTGCTGGAATTTTTTGAGAGTGTCAACAATACTGTAGATAAGAGAGATCCAGTTGAAATAGTTTATTTGGACTTTCAGAAGGTTTATGACAAGGTCCTGCACCAAAGGCTCTTGAATACACTTGCCAGTCATGGAATCAAGGGACAGGTCTTGTCCTGGATCAGCAACTGGCTAAGGAACAAGAAACAGAGGGTAGCACTAAATGGACCCTTCTCCAAGTGGAGGGAGGTAAAGAGTGGGGTCCCTTGAGGCTCAGTACTGGGACCCCTGCTTTTCAAACTCTTCATAAATGATCTAGAAGTAGGATTAAATAGCCAGGTGGCCAAATTTGCCGATGACACTAAATTATACAGGGTAGTAAAAACTGAGAGAGATTGCAAGGAGCTCCAGAGAGATCTCTTGACACTGGGGGAGTGGGAAAACCACTGGCAAATGAGCTTCAACATTAGTAAGTGCAGAGTGATGCACACTGCGGCAAAATACCTAATTATATTTATAAACAGATGGGGTCTGAACTCTCTGCAACAAACCAGGAAAGGGACCTTGGTGTCCTGGTGGACAGATCAACAAAAATGTCAACCCAGTGTGCCGCAGCAGTGAAAAAAGCAAACTCAGTGCTAGGGATCATTAGTTACCATCTGAGGCTGCAATGGCTGGGCCTCTTCACTCTTGAATGATGGCATCTCAAAGGTGACCTGATCGAAGTTTATAAAATTGTACATGGTGTGGACAAAATAGATAAGCTGTTTTCCCTATCACATGACTCTAGAACTAGAGGGTACTCCATGAAACCTTGGGGTGCTAGATCTCAAACAAATAAGAAAAAGTACTTTTTCATCCAGAGGATCACTGGTCTGTGGAACTCCCTGCCAGTAGAAGTGGTGACAACTGTCAACCTTGACAGCTTTAAGAAAGGATTAGACAAGTTCATGGAGAACAAGGATATCAATGGCTATCATTATGGATGCCTAAGGACAACCTCCAGGTTGGAGAGATAGGCAGGATATCTCTCAATGCCATTTACAGGGAATCATATGAATGTGAAGACATCTGCTGGGGAATACCCTGAGGCAAATGGTGAGCCACTGTGCAAAAAAGAGTGCTGGACTGGATGGGCTATGGCCTGTTCCAACAAGGCTGTTCTCATGTTCTTACAAAGAGCAGGGCTGAACGAAGAGAGAAAGCCATTAACACTACACCTCTTTCTTTACAATTCAAAGCAGGAAAGGTCTCTCTTCCAAGACCTCTTCTGCTGTCAAGGGAGAGGGGAAGTCTGTCACCTTCAAGGTATCTCCTTCTGAGCAATGTATTCATGTTGTTTTACCTTTTGAAGCCACTGCAAGCAAAAAGTAGTGGCATATCAATATTCCTTAAAACGAAGTGGACACAGTGCACAGAATCCTGATCCCTTTGCCAAGGAGATAAATCTACAGAAATGTTCACACATGCTGAAACAATGAGGAATAAAGAGATTCATCAGTGCATTTCAAAACTTCCCTCTGGGCAGGTGGAAAATAAACCACTTGCTGGGGAAAATGAATAAATGTTGGTTGTGTACCATGTGAATGGAAAATTATGAAACAATCTAAAAATGGTCAATTCAGTATAACCGGAGTTCTTTTACAGGTGTGATCGAGCTCTTAGTCTGCACTGTAGCCAGAGCATTACTAATTTCAGATCCAGGGAAGAGGATGCATGGGGTGAAGGAGAATGGAGAGGAAATGAACTGCTGGATAGCTCATTGGTTTTGGCCTCTTGTCTGCAGAGCCAGAGGTTGGGAGTTCAATTCTTTAATTTTTGACTCCTTGGCAGAGGCTGGAATTGATCCATGGGGTCCCTTCCAGCTCTGCAGTTCTCAGAAGTGTAGAGAACAGCAGGATCTCTTAATTGTGTCTGCCTAAGAAGGAATAAAAAAGGAGGATGCTCAGTACCTTTTTCAAAGACTCTCATTCAGTCCCTTTCCTTTGGCTGCCTTTGAAATCCACTCAAAGTGATCTCCTGGTGGCTTGGAAAAAAAGAATCTATTACCTGGCTTTGCCACTTGTGCATCCTCATTCAGTTCAGAGAAAGGTAACAAGGATGATTAGGTGCCAGGAAACCAAGCCCAATGAGGAAGGTCTGGAAGATCTGGGCATGTTAAGCCTTGAGAAAAAGAAGACTTGGGGAGAGACAAAAGCACTTTTTAATTACTTGAAATATGGCCATATAGAAGAGGGGGCAGGATCTCTTCTTAGTCATCCCAGAATACAGGACATGTTAATAATGGGCTCAGGTTACAGGAAGCCAGACTGCATTTGAATATATGAGGAAAAATTTCTCAACTCTTAGAGCAGTCTGACAATGGAATCAATTGCCCTGGGAAGTGGTGAGCTCACCAACATCAGAAGCATCCAAAAGAAAACTAAACAACCATCTGGCAGATATACTCCAATTTGGATTCCTGCACGAGTAGGGTTTGGACTTGATGTCTTATAAGCTGAATCCTATATTCCATGATTCCATGAATAGATCTCCCAATTCCTAACATTTGACAGAAACATCTTAATTTTCAGACCTAACCTTCTAACATGTTCTGACGTACGGACCCCAAGAAACCTTGAGCAATATAATTTGCATTATATTTGGACTTGTATCATTCCCTCTTTTCCCCTTTGCCTTCCTTTATTTTCCTCTGCAAGTGGTGATCCAATTCCTCGGGTGGAATACACAGTGGAAGAGGTTGCGACTTGGTGAGTAAGAATGTAGCATTCTTAGCTTCCTGCACAGAAAAATGCAAAAAGGACAGATATCCTGGCAAGGCCTCAGCAGTCTTGGCAGCCTCGCAATTTTCAGTGGGTCTCTTCACGTATGAATTTCTTGTGTTTCAATAGGTTTCTTAGTACCTTCACTCTGGGTTTCACTGACAGTCAATAGTAGAGATGGGCATGAATAGAAAAAATGGAGTTTTGTTTGTCGTTTGTCGTTTAGAGGTCCGTTTCGGTTCGTTTCCATTGTTTGTGAACTTTTTCAAAAAATTTGTTTTTGTTTCGTTACTGTTTTGTTACCATTTTGTTACCATTTATTCCAATTTTAATGATTTTTTTAGCATTTAAAGCCGCTCACTTCATTGCAGTAACAGAAACGCACGACAAAAATCCCCGCGTTTCTGTTTGTTTCGTTTCATTTTAGGGACAAATTTTGTTTGTCATTTCATTGTGTAACAAAACGAAAAACGAACAACAAAAACAAAAAAATTGTTCGTTCCGTGCCCATCTCTAGTCAATAGTGAGCGAAGGTGGGAACAGTCCACATCCTACTCTTAAGGAAAGCGTGGTTGGTGAGGTCAAAGTGAGCCATTGTCAAGGGTGCCAGAAATTTAGAAGCAGGAACAAAAGGGGTGGTTCTTGCAACACAATGGCCTCATTAGTAGAACCGTGAGAAAGACAATTTTGTCTACTCAATGCCTCTTCCCTACATTTCACAGACCCTTGTGCTACCTCAAAAACTGATCTGGCGGGCTGGGAAAAATTCTTGGCACAGGCTGAAGTCTTTTTACACTAGTGGCTGACCACAGGCAAGGCATTGGACTTAGGGTATTTATTATTTATTCATTTATTTTGAATATTTTTATCCCACCTTTCTTCTTGGAAAAAGGACCCAAGGTGGCTTATAGCAATGAGGGATAATATACAGTCCAGTGCAATTAAGACATGTTCAAATATTCAGAACAGGGAATTGAGAGACATCTTACAGCATTAAAAGACAACATTACATTAAAACTACAAGAGAATGCGAGCAGCACACAGGACTGGTTCTGTGTTCCATCAAGATAACCATGATTCCATCCAAATTCTCCATAGGATGTGTTTTATGTGTTTTATCTTCCTTTGTAGCAACAACATTTCAAAACTTTTTACTGCCTGAGACAAAGGACAGGATGGTATTCTGCTTTCCTTTCATTAAAGCAGATGGGGCTGACTGTTGAATCTTACTTTGACCATAATATACTGCCCAGAACATTTTAGACATATTTCAACTTAAGAACAGGGAATTTGAAGAGGCATCTTAGAACATTAAACAGTAATAGTAGAGCTACAAAGAGCATGGAAAAAGAAAAAAAATCCATTATGAGGGGTGGAAAGTAACATGGAAAACTCTGGTGTTCTTTTGAAATCAGTCAATGCAATCATTTATGGTAATCCATGTAACATTACACAGTAGGGAGTCCCTCATTCAGGGAAAGCTTGCCTGAAGAGGAAGGTCTTTGCCTGCTTCTGGAAAGACAGCAGATATGTGTCAGTCCTGGACTGAAATGAGAGGGAGTTTCAAAGTCTGGGAGCCCTTTCATGTGTTCTTTTGAGGCGCACCTGTGAAGGTGGCAGGATGGAGAGAAATCTTCCTTGGTTGAAAACAGTCTTGATGAGCTATGACTTCCTTCTCTCATTCTGAAGGAGGGAGGTATACAGCACCTTGAAGAGCCTCTATCCCACTCATGCCTGCAAAGAACATCTGGAAGCCTTCCATTTGCTGGAGAGGTACTGTGGCTACAGTGAAAACAATATCCCTCAGCTGGAGGATGTCTCCTGTTTCTTAAAAGGTGAGGATCTGGGCACTTCTAAGTTCTAATTCCTGAAGTTATGGGGCTTCATTATTTACCATGATGAGGATCCCTCTGTACTGTAGATGGTTGCTCTCCAAGGGTCAGCCTTCCTTCCTTCCTTCCTTCCTTCCTTCCTTCCTTCCTTCCTTCCT
>JAHTLZ010000016.1:70518432-70535579 GCA_023846285.1 Phrynocephalus versicolor
CCTTCCTTCCTTCCTTCCTTCCTTCCTTCCTTCCTTCCTTCCTTCCTTCCTTCCTTCCTTCCTTCCTTCCTTCCTTCCTTCCATTGGGAGCAATATGATAAGGGGATCAAACATGGTAAACTTGCTTTCTATGCCCAGTTGAGTGCATAAAGGGACTTTCCAGGGTGAGTGTGGGGAATATAATATTTAAATTAAAAACCGATTTGGGAGAGAGGAGGCTAGGAAGTTTTAAAGTCAGTATGGGGGACACATTTGGGTGCCTGAAGGTCAGCATGCTGCTCACCCTTGTTCTGTATAGATTTTAAAAGAAAACACAGATTGATGATGTAGCAGCAGTTTTGATTTCCGAAAAACCAAGTAGGAAGCATGCTAGGAAAGGCTTGCTTTGTCCATACAATTTGTTGTGTGGCATTTCTACAGACGATTTATAAAACGCTTAACAACTACATTTGAGCTATTAAAAGTATAGTAATACAATATGCCTTATATTCATTACTACACAACAGGTGTTATAACTGAATGGTATGACATATGTTCTGGATTTTGGAGAAGTTCCCCAGAAATCTCCACCCTGTCATGTCTATTTTAAAAGAAACTTAGGTGGCAGAACTGGGAAAGATTAACTGAGAGCAAGTAGTTGCAAACTGCTATTCTGGACTATTAACTCCCAGAATCCTCGCTGTGGATCCCAACTGAGGGAATGACCAAAATAGCACTGGATGAAAACCCTTGACAAAGACACAAAGTTGTCCCAGGTTTATCCGGGACTAGCCCATGACTGTGCCAAGTGGAAGGCCAAAACAAGAAGAGGGGACCCGACCACCAAGTGGAACAAAAGCTAAGAGAAAGAAGAAGAAAAAGATGACAAGAAGTTTCCAAGTTTATTTTTGATACATTTATTAAATTTCAGTACCACCAAATTAGTGAGACACACTGCTCTGGGCAATGTTCATAATAAGACAACAAAATCCTGTCCTCTCCATAACAGTAAATCAACAATGGCGTTAAAAATATGGTAGGATTGCCGTATCTGCTGGGGATTGGTTCTGAGACCCCCTGCAGATAGCAAATTCCGTGGATAAGAGCAAATGCTCTTATCTGGGTTGACGGTGGTGAAGGGGTGCTGAGGTGCTGAGGCAAAAGCTTTCACCCCTGACACCCCCCAAACACTGGGAAGTGTGGCGTTGGTGGCAAAGAGGGTGGGTGGCCTGCATTGGCAGTGAGGAGAGAATAAATTTTTTCTTTTTTTTCTTTTTCCTCACCACTGCCACCGCTGGCCAGCTGACCTCATCACTGCTGATACTGAATGTCCTCAACAACAGTGCTACTGGCCAGCCCTCCTCCTCGCCACAGGGCTTGGTGGCTGGCCTGCAGGAGTGATAGCGGCAGCGAGTAGACAGAAAAAAGAAAGAAAATTTACTGATGATGCTGCCGGCCAGCCAACCTCCTCACCACCTCCGTTGCACGCCACTTGGCTGCCCTCTGGATTGGTGAGGTGGGGGTTTAAAAGGCCCCACCTGGCCAACTGGCCTTTGAACTTCCCACTCAAGCTCAAACTTCTGGTCTGCCACCCTGGACCCAAGCGAAAAGTTCAAAGGCTGGTTGGCTAGTCAAGTTCTTTTGAGTCCCCATTGCACCCCTTCAGAAGGTGGCCGGCTAGTGTGTGGCAGCGGTGGCAAGGAGGGTGGCTGGCTGGTGGCAGCAGCATCAGTAAGTTTTCTTTCTTTTTTCCCCTTCTCGCCATCGGGCTTGGAATAACTGAATCCATGGCTAGTGAATCAGCAGATGTGGCGGTCATACTGTAACCCTAAGGATAACAATAATGAAGAAGCTGCTCCCTAGAAGCTAAGAAATGTGTGTTTCAGGGGATACACTCAACATGCGCATTTTAAAAAAAGTCAAGATGCATTTCCACAATACTTGTAAAATTATATCAATCATCAATCTATTCAAGACTAAATATATACCAACATAATTGACATGTGGCTTGACCCATCCATCCCTTCATAAGAATGATCTTATTTCAGACTGGACTTTGCCTGCCAGAGCACTTGGTGAAGCCCAGAAACTCCTAGATGGGGCCACCACGGGGATCACTTCACACAAATATAGTGCATTTAATTTTTTTATAAAATATCTAAGATATTATTCTAAAATAGAATGACAGAATCAGGTTTGATAGTGGAAAGAGACACACAGTAGGCTTGGATTGCTAAACAATTTGATTCTGACTTAAAAGTGATTTCTATAGCAAGAGACTTTTCAACAAATCTTACCCCATCTTGGAAGTTTAAGGAGGAATTTTTGCTGTCTTTGTTGGGGCCTATAGTTCAACTTCATGAAATGTGGCTGAACTAACACCAACAATGACTGTTGGTACTGGGGGAACCTCAACATCCATGCCGAGGCTACCTTAACTGGAGCAGCTCAGGACTTCATGGCCACCATGACAACCATGGGGCTGTCTCAACATGTCATGGACCCAACACACCAGAAGGGCCACACTCTAGACCTACTTTTCTCAACGGGACTGGGGGATGGTGGTTTGGATGTGGAGGGGTTGGCTTTGACGCCATTGTCATAGTCAGACCACTTCCTGGTCAAGTTTAGGCTATTAACTACTCCAACCCTCTGCAAGGGTGGGGGATCCATTAAGTTGATCCACCCTCAGAGACTAATGGATCCGGATGGTTTCCTGAAAGCTCTGGGGGATTATCCAGCTGACATGATCGGCGCTCCTGTCGAAGCTCAGGTCACCTTATGGAATAGGAGATGACCCGAGCAGTTGACATGATCACACCTAAGCGCCCTCTCCCCCTACGCAGAGCCCGGACAGCTCCGTGGTATACATCTGAGTTGCGGGCAATGAAGGACCATGGTGTCCTTCTGGATAGGCTGGCCAGATTGGGAGTTAGAGGCACTGTTTTGCAGTGGTTCCGCTCCTTCCTGGCTGACCGTTTCCAGAAGGTGGTGCTGGGGGACAGTTGCTCTGCCCCGTGGTGTTTATGTCATGGGGTTCCTCAGGGCTCAATACTATCCCCCATGCTGTTTAACATCTACATGGAACCGCTGGGAGAGGTCATCAGGAGGTTTGGGCTGAGGAGTCAGCAATATGCTGATGATACTCAGCTCTACCTCTCGTTCTCCACCAATCCAGGTGAGGCGGTTTCTGTTCTGAACTCGTGTCTGGACCAGATAATGGACTGGATGAGGGTTAATAAATTGAAACTCAATCCAGACAAGATGGAAGTGCTGTTAGTGGGTGCCTCATCAGACAGGCTAGAGGGCCACTTCCCTGTTCTGGATGGGGTTGCACTCCCCCTAAGGGACAGGGTCCGTAGCTTGGGGGTGCTCCTGGACCCCGGTCTAACTCTGGAAGCCCAGGTGGACTCGGTGGCCAGGGATGCCTTTCTCCAGCTGCGGAATATATACCAGCTGCACCTCTACCTAGATGAAAGGAGCCTCATGACAGTTACACATGCACTGGTAACATCCCGTATTGATTACTGTAATGCGCTTTACGTGGGGCTGCCTCTGAAGACGGTTCGGCGATTGCAATGGCTGGTGAGTGGTAGGGCCACCAAGGAACACATCACGCTGATTCTGTATAACCTTCACTGGTTACCAGTTGCTGCCCGAGCCCAATTCAAAGTGCTTGTTTTGACATATAAAGCCCTAAACGGCTTAGGACCTAGATACCTGAAGGACCGCCTCCTTCCATGTGAACCTACCCGGCAATTAAGATCTAGTCAGGGAGCCCTCCTGAAAGAGCCGTCCCTTAAGGAGGTGAAGGGGATGGCTTGCAGGAATAGGGCTTTTTCAGCAACTGCCCCCAGACTATGGAATACCCTCCCAAATGAGACTCGCCTGGCACCAACGTTGCTAACATTTCGGCGCCAGGTAAAAACCTTCCAAAAGTTTTTTAACTAATGATTGTGGGCCCTGATGGCAATTTTAGTGGTGTGTTTTTAATGTATTGTATTTATTGCATTTACATGTTTTATTTTTCTAATTTTATTGGATTTTGATGTTTTAACTGTTCATTCTGATTGTGAGCCGCCCAGAGACCTTTGGGTAGTGGGCGGCATACAAGCTAAATAAATAAATAAATAAATAAATAAATAAAATGATTGTTTCATTTCAGAGAAAACAGGGTTCCAGCTCCGGCCTGTAGCTGGTCTTCTCTCTGCTCGTGACTTCCTGGCCAGCCTGGCCTTCCGGGTGTTTCAGTGTACCCAGTACATCCGCCATGCCTCTTCTCCCATGCATTCTCCAGAGCCGTAAGTATGAGCTCATAGATATGCCCTGCTCACTGCTTTTCTATCACATCCTGTGATTTGAGATCAGGGAGGAGCCTGACATTCCCGCCTGATTTAACCCCTGACCATTGGACTAAGGCTCCAAAAACTGTTTGCTGCAAAGTTAGCAGCTTGGCGGTTCGAATCCCGGGTGCCACACAGCGGAGCGAGCTCCCACTGATAACCCCAGCTCCTGCAACCTAGCAGTTCTAAAGCATGTAAATGCAAGTAGATAAATAGGTACCGCCATAAAAAGTGGGAAGGTAAAACAGTGTTTCCTTGCAGCCATGCCAGCCACGTGGCCATGGACTTGCACAACACTGGCTCTTTGGCTTGAATACGGAGATGAGCACCGCCCCTAGAATCAGACATGACTAGCACACATGTGTGTGGGGAACCTTTACCTTTTTATCATTACCCTAGTCACAAGCTGCCTGTGATCGTGTTGTCTGTACACCAGATGCTTTGCGCCTGACTTGGTGCCTGGGACTCAACAGCTCACAGCCTTTCTTTCTGTTCCTAAGGGACTGCTGCCACGAACTCCTGGGACATGTACCAATGTTGGCAGACAAGACATTTGCACAGTTCTCCCAGGTGAGCAAGATATGAATAGGCCTGTGCTGAACATGCAGCTTTGGCTTTTCCAGAAAATCTGGAAAACCTTTGCGTTAGAATGTATCTGCACTGCACACATATAGCAGTTTGCTTCTACCTTAATGGTAATGGCTCCAATCCATAGACTCTTGGGATTTCTAGTTTAGTGAAGTATTGAAAATTCTCTGTTGCAGTGGGCAGGTAGTGTTTCCTCTCCTCCATAACAAATGAGAAATGTTTTCTCCAGGAGAAAACACATCACAATGATTAAGAGTTCTTGGCTTTTATTGTAAGTTTGAAGAGTAAACATATAGTCAATGCAAATATTCATACTAATAATCAAACACTATTACAGTCTCCAGATGGCATGTTATACTAATGTAAAAACTAGCCAATTACAGATAAAGAAAATCAATGATATCAAAGAGTCATGGCACCGTGTCTTTGCTCAGTTATCTTTCCATCATACTCATAAATATATGCTGCTCTTCCCACCATTCCTCATAGGACTTGTATTCATCTCATCTTGTCCATGCCTTAAGATGTGACATCCATATTGGAGCTATATGTACTTGGTAGTGACACTTGCACCCCCAATGCACACCCTTTGCCATTCAGAGGTTTCAGAGAAGGAACTGGAAATGGAAAATTTTTCCTGAATCTGCATATAGATTAACAAGGCATTCTCAACATCTCTTGAATGGGCAGCACAAAACAGTTTTAACTATTTTAATTAATAAAATTAATTAATAAAAAATTATTTAATTAATAAAACTGTGTTATTAATTAAAATTATTAATACCACCAAACACCCAGTTTCAGAAACATGAATGAATGATTCAGCATATGACCCTGTCTGTAGTAATAAACATAGGCTACTGAGGTAGGCCTCATCTCGCCTTCCATTTCCTGTAGCACACGGACACATATTGGACCATTTACAACTACAGTTGGCGTTAAGCAGTTCATGAGGGTAAGTCAGTGATGGGGTGACATCAGATTTTTAGATTAAGACCCAGAGTCTCCAGCCGTTATGGCCAAAAATAAAGGATTCATGATGTTGTATTCTCAAACATCTTGAGGGAGAAGCTCTCAATGACTGTATTAAAATACTGGTAATCTAGAAGTAGAGATGACATCTGAATTCAACAAATGGACTATGGGATTTTTCAGAGCATCAACTGACATTGACTCTCAGCTTCATCTTTAGCCCATTTATTGGGAGGAATTATACAGCACAATGCAGTATAATATGAAGACGGTGACGATCAATAGAATTCTGAGCTGACTGCATTCCCCCCGAGTGATGTGGCTTTCCTCTTCAGGAGTTCTGAAGTAAAAGCATGGAGAGGGAACTGGAGACTTTATTACTGGGGTGGACTGATCTCATGGAGTTCTAAAATCACATTGAATTAAATGTGAGTCTAACGCCCTTGCAGACGTTCCCTGGCAGAAGAGAGAAGAGTTGCAGCACCAGAGCTTGAGTCAAATTCCCAACCTCTGGCTCCGAAGCCATTAAAATCAAGAAGACAAAAATACCATGACACCTTAAAAACTAACTGCTATATTTTAATGTGAGATTTTTGCGGGCAAGTCGACTTCCTCTGAGAGGAAGAACTATTAGCTCTAGTAAGATGTGAGAAGTGCCTGCAAAACCACAGGATCATTACAAATATCCCAGGATTCTGTGTTTCTTACTCCTAGGCCATTGGACTTGCATCATTGGGCACCACTGAAGAGGAGATTGAAAAACTTTCAACAGTAAGGTCCTTCTTCTGGATTTATTTATTTATTTATTTATTTATTTATTTAAAGGGAGACCACTGAGCTTTAGAACCAACTTAAACGAACTGTAGTGATAATCAATTAGTACAATAGTAAATGTACAAGTTACCCTATGATGGAGAGGCTCTCGTGGCAGCTGCCAACTCAAAGGGTCTCCTGAATCAAGCTGTAATGTTGAGAATTAGGGAGCAGGAACTTTCTCCCTCTGTAGGGGAGAAAGCCATGCCCATTAAATCATCTCTCCCCTACCCATCTCTTGGCCTTTCCTGAGATAAACAGATCCCTCTGGAAAGGTGCAGTGTGTCTATTAAACAAAGAGGAAACAAGAATATTTAAGAATGGATTTTCAGTGTTAACCTGTGGATCTATTAGAGAAGAATCAGGATGAAAGAGATTTTAAAAAATCGTATAACAGATAATTTAAACATATGGGCTAAATCTGTTTGCTAGTCCCAACAAGAGTAGACACAATGAATCACTTGTTGAATGACCAATTCATGTATATTTAGGTCTTATTATTTCATTGGATTGGCATTAGTTGGGGCTATGTTTTGCTTATACATTTTCTTGGTTTCTGTCTCACCTTTCTCCCAAATTTCAGGCACCACACAGGAAAACATAATTTTGAAATGTTCATTTGAAAGATGAAATAGGGAGTATACTAAAACACAATTACATTGGAAACATCTTATCAATAAAGGGGGGGGGGGAAAGGATTTTCACAGTTGTCCCCTTTTTCAGCACTGCTCAGACTGTTGTTTAAAGGCTCGCCTGAACAACAAGATTAGAGATGGGCATGAACCAAACTACAAATCAATCCTCCCAACTAGATTGCATTGTGGCTTGGTTCGTGAATTCCATTTTGACAAAATGAAATGAAGAACTAAACATTTTTTTCCTGTCCAGCCCTTCATTTTGGCAAAAGAGATGGCTCCACCAAGGGCCAACACGTCCATTAAGGCGAACTAGGCAGTTGCCTAGGGCGCCAAAGTGGAAAGAGGGCGCTGGCCAGCCTGCTGCCCCCCTGCCGCCCCCCGCCGGTGGCCACCACCGTCCGTCCCCCCACCACCCACCCGTCGCCATCTGCCTGTCGCCGTCTGCCCCCGTGCTCGCCGCCCCCCGCCCCCCACCCCCGTCACTACCCCTGCCATCTGCCCCACCCCCGTGCCCCACCCGCCGCCCCCTGCCCCGCCCACCCACCCCCTGCCCCACCCCCACCCCTCACTTAGGGCACAAAAAAACCTAGCACTGGCCCTGGCTCCACCTCCTTCCCGTCGCCCCTGTCACCTTCCTACCTGGTCCTGCTGCCTCCCCCTCTTGCTTCTCTGCCACCACCTTCAAACCAGAAGCCTGGCTTCCCTTCTGGGAGCTGGACCTGCTCTCTTGGCACATATCCATATACCCATCAGTACGGCAGCAGTGGCGGTGGCAGTGTGGTGGCAACAGCGATGGTGCAGCAGCAGGCTAAGGTTAACACCCACCCCAGGCATGAGCCGAAAACCCAAACATGTTTGCAGTTGAGTTTTCTGGATGGTTCATGGTGGTCTGTGGTTCATTGGGTGGCCATGAACCATCATAAACCACCATTCTCCAGCTTTATGACATTCTTTAAACTAGTTCTTTGCTTATAGGCTGAGTCAGCCTAGCCTGAGAGTACCCAAAATTACGTGGCAGTAACTAAAATGTCAAAAAAAAAATCTTAGAAAACAAATAGAGGAGAAAAGAACACAGCTTTTCCAAATTACTCTGATAACAAAGCCATGGTTGGATTCAGATTATGGATCTTGATGGGATAAGGATCCCATCCCTGCTCACCTGTTTGACAAAGGATAGCATATCTAGAAGGATGGAGGGAAGGATGTTTAGCAAACAACATCTGAATGGTTTTGAACTTTCGTTCCCAGCTTTACTGGTTTACAGTGGAATTTGGGCTCTGCAAACAGAATGGAACCATCAAAGCCTATGGAGCTGGACTCCTTTCTTCTTATGGAGAGCTATTAGTAAGTCTTGCCTATTCTATTCCCTTCTTCTAGTTAACTTAAAGCACATGGCTTACCTCTTTGCTACCATCTCATTCCCATTTTTTCTTAAGAGTTACATATGGGATTTCCTAGAGCTTGGGAATGACTAGCTGCAACGATTGGTGGATCCTAATTAATGAATTACATTACAATGATGATTTGCTCCTTTTGCAATTCTACAGTGATTTTTGGATACTTTTTATATAGTTAGGGAAGGAGCTTACTACACCACAGGGGGAGGAAGACTGCATGGTTCACAGGCTGGCTTGAACTCTACCTGGTGCCCTGTTGTGGTTTTAAGGACATGGTAAATTGGCCAGGAGAAGAGCACATGTTTTACGATCAGCCAGCATTTTATAGCATTCAGATGTTTTTTTTTTTGGAACTATTCCAGAATTAACCATGTTTGTTAATTTTATATAGGAACTATCGAGGTAAACCAATGCCTTTTTTTTGGGGGGGGGGGTTGCACTACAACAATCAGCAGTAGCTTGTTCGAAGCAACATTTTGCAAGTCAAGTTGCCTTTCTTTCGTCCCCTTCATTCAAGCACTCTTTGTCTGATGAACCAGAGCTCCGGGATTTTGACCCCGATTCGACAGCTGTGCAACCTTACCAAGATCAGACGTATCAACCTGTTTATTTTGTATCCGAGAGCTTTAGTGACGCCAAAGCTAAACTCAGGTAAGGTTCACAATGAAGAAGAGAGAAAGGCAGCCATGTGGGACATGAACAAATTCAAGGCTGGGCCAGAAGGAAAGGGATGTGCATGTGTCACTACTACCACAGCATACGCTGTGAATCAGGAATGGTGTGAATTTGTTTTGCTCTCGTTCTAGGAATGTTTTTGCAGCAGATTGTTTTTTTTTAAGCCATTAGAGGGCGTTGTAGCCTAAGCAATAAGCCAACACCAGCAATTTTTTTAACTTAATTGGTGTATTAGTAATGCCTTGAAATAGAAAAAATGGGTAGATAAACTGTGTTTTTTTCCTCATGTATACGTTCTTCATATGAGGGTTTTTGCTCCTTCTGTTCTAAGGCATTTATTTGTTATGATTTATTAAACGTCTATCCTCCAGTTTCATTCATCACATAACCCAGGACATCACACTTGGTGGTATCCTGGGGTCTCCCTTCTAAGTACTGACCAACCTTCAACCAGTTGCTGCATCAGTGGCTTTTGCAAAAAGAAGTTAGGGGTATGATTGGAGAGAAGCATGGGGTTTTCTCCTCAGCTCTAGCCAGTAAAGATAATGCCAAGGAGCAGTGAAATTTGCAGCCCACAGCCATTTGAAGGGCCTCATGCCCTAGATCAATGTTGTGGCTGGGATCTCACATGTTGTCATTGCCCATAGTGGACTCTTGCTGTGAGGTGCCATCATGTCACTTCCAACCAAGGGCAACTCTGTGAATTTGTGACCTTCCAAAAGGTCCTAACATAAATAGACCTGCTTAGTCTCATTTACCCTGTAGCATCCAAGAGGACTAATACAGAATAAAACCGAGCTTGGTTTAAAAGGGTAGCTCTTTCAGCTAGCAGTTTGGTCATCCAGGGGTCAGATTACACACTGAGGTAAATGCTTAGTTCCTCTTCTTACCATGTTATTCAGGCAGACAAGTATTCTAATGTTGTGTGCCTGAGGCATCAAACAAACTCTAAGCATTGCTGTAGTTGCTGTAACCTGCCTCTTTACAACACAAAAGGAAGCCAATCTGCGTAATGTGAATCTAGGGTACAAAAACAATCAATTCATATTAAGGGTGCATTGTTGATACATATGGAATCAGCATCTCACCTGGTGAGGCCAAGCTTATTCTTGACCAGCTCCTTTCAATAATCTAATTGTCTTTCTACTGATTTAGCTCCTTGCTACATAGTGGCGTCCTTCCTTCCATCATCTCATTACCCCAAACTTCTTTTTTGCAGTTTAGAATTCCATTAGCGAGCATAGATTTTTCTTGTCCATGGTCTGCCCAAAGTGAAACAGATTGGGAACCAGGTAACTTCTCCTGGTTAGAAGCCAGAACCAAGCACAGACTTGTGTGTCATCCATGCCGAGTTACAATGAATAGAGTAATATTTGGGAATTGTTGACATTTGGTAAAGTTTAGATAAAGGAAAACTGTGGTGTAGCTAAAGGCACTAGAAGAAATAAGCTCCCATTAAAAGAAAATGCTTTTTAAATTGCTAACAAAAACAAATGGAATCTCCATTTTCATTACTAAGGGTATTTGTACATGACCCCTAAAGTCCGCCGCAAATGGCTGCCAGCTCCGGAGCTTACAATTGTTTCCGCACCAGCTCCGGAGTTTACAGAAAATTAAGTGCGACCACGCCCACCTAAGTGCGTCCCAGCGCACTTTTCATGTACCTGCTCTCGGAGGGTGAAAATCCCCAGATCCAGATGTAACCTAGAGTGCCGGGCTCTCCTCGCTTCTGTTTGTTTGTTTTTTTGCCCCCCGCCCCTTTAAGAGAAGGAATCAGAATGACGACGGGGCTCCGGGTGGCTTCGGAGGTGAGCCTGCATTTTTTCCTCTCTTTTTTTCTCCCTCCCCTCACGCAGACAGGAGCAAGGAAGTGCAGAGGGGTGGGGACGCAGGAACAGCAACGAACCCCCAAGATCTCTGGTCCGAATTTAAGTGGCCAGTGGATCTTAGGGGTCATGTGAAAGGGCCCCAAGTGCAGGAAAGAGGCATTGATATTTTTCAGGCTTTTTAACGTAAAATATAGGCATGCAGTTGGTTGCCATTTTCAAATGTTTAAACGGCTATGGCCCCAGTCTATATATTACCAAAAATTACTATATATTACTATGTGCCAGTCTTCCCTGGCATGGTATTTTACATTATAATCCTCTTTACCTCCAGCCAATATGGTCAGTGTTTAGAGATTATTGGACTTGTACACTACAATATCTGGAGGCTACCTCACGAGGGAAAACATCTTTCCCTCAGTGTTACTTCCAGTCCGCCACCTACTCTCCTTGCCTTTGACATTCCTCCTCTCTCTTGTAGGGCCTACGCAGCACATATCAAGCGCCCCTTTTCAGTGAAGTATGATCCATATACAGATAGTATCGAGCTCTTGGACAACCCGCAGAAGATCCGCCACTGCCTGGAGAATGTACGTGATGAGCTTCACTCGTTAATTGATGCACTGAATATTATCAGCTAATGCAAGCGTTCGGAAGACCCTTTTCTTTTCCACACCAAAGCCTCATCCTGAAATTGCAGATCCTGCCTTCTGCATTGGCTACCATGAGGGCCAATAACCACTGTATGGTTTCTTTTAGAGTTTTTGTTGCTTCCTGTTGCTGTAGGAAATGGCAATAGCTTGTGCAGTTGACCACATGCCAGTGTGTGTGGGGAGCATATCTGATGCATTCAGCTCCCACACTCTTTTACTCATCTCTGTATCTTGTATGCCACCGAGTTTTGTCTTCTGATTGGTTATTGGAAGGTAAACACAGGCTTGATTTGCAAGTTTGAGTGCCAAGACACACTCTGAGAAGATCGCCTTGTGGGGAGAATAACAGCTATCAGTTTCTAAATGCAAGCTGAGTGTCTCTTCTCGCTAGATCGTTGGACTGAACAGAGCCAGGGAGGCTAACATTACATCTTTAATCCAGAGCTGTCCACGTGGCTTCTCAAGGGGTACAGACCAGACAAAAGAACTGTCATGCTGAAACAATGAATAAGTGCTCTATGTATGTGTCCTAGTTGAAGAGAATGGATAGAGGGAGACAGAGGATAAATCAGGGGTTCCTTAGCCATGTATTTTTGTAACGAGATAAGTTTATTAGAGAAATATGCAGAATAAGTCTAACACATCCCCACAGAATAAATCACTTTGAGTTTGAAGTACCTAATGTATGTCCTTAGTACAGCAGTCAGGCCATTTTTTAATTTACCAAGAGGACAAAAGAAGGGCAGGATCAGATTTAAAAAGCCTTAAGACACAAACAATTAATTACTTGTGTCGTGACAAAGATGCATACCAAGAGCTGTTGGGTAAGTTCCTCTTTTAAAATTTCCTACTATCTTTTAAAATTTCCTACTATCAGTACAAGTTATTAATTTTTTTTAAAAAAAAGTTTCACTAGTTTAAGAAAATGTGCAAAGAAACTTCACCAAAGGTCATACTTTCCTTTTTGTTCCCCTGTTATGGCAAGAACCCTTCCAGTCATTCCTTTAAAAGTGAATTCAGATACTGTACGTCCAGACCTCTATATGCTCACCCATGTTTAAGATCTGGAGAGTAAGATGGGCTCTCAAAATTTCAATAGGATGAATCAGAAGACTTCCACTACCTCATAGAAATGATCTTCTCACCAACTCTAACCTCTCAGTCTGGGAAGAATTCCTGCAGGATGAAGCAAGCTTTTGACTAATGAGAAAGACTAAAATTCCTTTTGTTCTTGTTTACTAGTATTTCATAACACTCAGCATCACCTTGAGTTGGCCTGGTTATTTTTTAGGAATATATACAATCAGGGCAAGTCACAGATCAAACAAGGGCATACCTCACTGCAAAATTTTCAGAGGGAGGCTCCTAACTGTTCTGGTAACAAACTACTCATGCTTACAGTGACAAGGGCTGCAATCAAACCAACTAAAGAGTTGTCATTATACTTGCTATTTTTACAATAACTATTGATTTTCTTGTACCTTGGGGTGGATTTGTGTTTTTCACAGTCCTGAGAATACACCAAGTGGCATTCAAATCATAGGCCAAAACACTAGTTACTATGTAAAAGTGATTAAATAATTATCTTTAGTTACTTGTTTCAAAAAGGTTTGAATGCCGCTGTGTACTACAAAACAAATCTAAGGAGTTAAGCCACAAATACTGGTGTAACTTTAAAGTTAGCTGCCTAGATGTCCTAAGCACATCCGATCTCGCTTGATTTCGGAAGCTAAGCAGGGTCGGCCCTGGTTAGTACTTGGATGGGAGACCACCAGGGAATACCAGGTGCTGTAGGCGCCTGGAGTAGGAACTGGCAAGCCACTCCAATACTCCTGCAAAGAAAACTCCATGGACATGGAGTCACATAGAGTCGATCATGACTGTAACGACACAACACACACACACACACACACACACAACTTTAAAGTTACTTAGAAACAAAGGTAAAGAGGCACTGCCAAAGGGATAAAATCATCCCTCCTTCAGCTGCAGTGTGTGTCATAACCAAGGTATCTTTAGTTGTTGTAAAACATGCATAATTGTAAGCAAGTTTTCGAGACTTCCCAGCTCCACTGCAACTTCCTGCCAAGGCTGGTGCTTTATAAATCAAGTACACCTTGGGAGGTGATGAGTGCTGTGATGTTGGAGGCATTCAATAAAAAAGGAGACAACCAGCTGTTAAGTCTTCTTTGATTTGGATTCCTGCACTGATTAGAAAGTTAGAATGGATGGTCTCATAGGCAAATGGCTGCAAGCTCCGGAGCTTAAAAATGTTTCCCCACCAGCTCCGGAGTTTGCAGACAATTAAGTGCGAACCCGCCCACCTAAGCGCGTCCCAGCGCACCTTTCAGGTACCTGATCTTGATCCGGATCTGCTGGGCTCTCCTTGCTTCTTTTTGCCTCCCGCCCCTTTAAGAGCAGGAATTTAGGGGTCGTGTAAAAAAGCCCTGCAGGAATCATGACGCGACGGGGCTGGAAGCAGCTTCCACCGGCATGGAGGTAAGGCTGCGTTCTTTTGTCCCTTTTTCTCTCTCCGGAGGGGGTGGGGACGCAGCAACAGCAACAACCCCCAAGATCTCTGGTCCGAATTTAAGGGACCAGCAGATCTTAGGGGTTGTGTAAAAAGGCCCTAACTTGATCATACTGTGATTTGTTACTTTTCACCAGTGGGGGGGGGCTCTGTCTCCATTCCACCTTCCAGTTTCTAGTTTCTGTTGCCCTGCTATCCACAGGGAAGAAGGACCCTGGGAAATTAATCCTCTAATCACATGGAGAGCTCCCACCAATGGATTTATTACCCTCCCTGTGCAGAATACCAAGATACAGGAAACAGAAAGGGTGGCTGAAGAATAGATCTCTCTGCTCAATCTGTGTCAAATGCACACAGTTTGTTGATGACTGAACCTCAGTTGCACACGTCCACTGGCTGTGCTCTCCTTAGCAATCACCAAAACTTTTCCAGGCATCTACAGGAAAGGGAAGGGTTGGTTCTGAAGCTTTTCTTTTGTACTAGGGAGGGAAGAAGACGGACAGGCTATTTTTTTTTTCTTACAAGGAAAATTGGGAAATGTAAAGAGGAAAGCAAATGGACAGTGGAAGGCTCACTTTGGTTCATTTCTGGCTATCTTGATGGAAACAAATCAAAGTGGGGCAATACTACTGTCACTTAAAAAAAAAGCCCCTGACAAGGACCTAGAAATGTTCAGATAGGAATGCTCTGGCAATTGGCTTCATTCTAGCAATTGTCTGATATCCAGCTTTACAAGTGAACTGGCCTGTCCCCATAGGAGATCAGACAGTGGGCTCAGTGCCCACACAGTCACTTTCTCAGTTTGTGTTCACAAAATATTGTTTATTGGCCATAAAACCACAAAGTCTGTGTCTTCTGTCCTATTTCTGGCCATAGTGAAATGGGCACAAATATCAAATGGATGGCTGCCTTTTCTCTGTCATTTTCAGTTTATTGTCTTGTGAATGAAGTATCTTTGGTTACTTCCAGTGAAGGGTTCCTGACACTACTCGTGAAAACGCATTGCATATTTATTCCATCTCTTCCTTCTTAGCAGAAAATTTCCCTGATAAGGAGACAAAAGAAGGGGAAGAAGAGAACTCAGGGATGTCACAATTTTTAAATTGATTTGGTTAATCAGAAAAAAAATTATATGATGCATTTCCTTTTAGAATACCCCGTAATCATTGGAAAAAAGGGGGGGAAGGAAATAATCATTTAAAATAAAATTATATTTTTAAAGGAACATAATAATAAAATATCTAATTTGCAAAAACCAAGCCAGCTGTACTGACAGTAAGAGAAAATCCTAGACAAAGAAATAGATCTCATCCAGAAAAGTTACTTTTAAGGTCAGAAATGTCTAGTGGTTTTGCTGATGGGGGAATTCATAAGAACCTATAAGCTGCCTGATACTGAATTTGTCCGTTGGTCCATGCAGCCCAGCTTTTTCAGCTGTCTCTCAGTGGCTGTACAGGGTTTCATGCAGGATTCATTCTCCACTGTACAAGGAGATCCTTGCCCTTCTCTCTTGGTCCTCTATCCAGGTAACTAACAAAGCCTGGCTGTATTTAGCTTCTGAAATCAAAGAAGATCAGCACATGCTAGGTGGCGTGATCATGCCATTTCCAAGCTTTAAGCTTAAGGAGACAGTGCAAGCACTCCACGCTATCGGCCCACCTGATCTATGTGGGAAGGTGGCTCCATTCAGTGGGCAACACCAGGAAGTAACCTGTAGCAATGTAAAACCCACCAGTTAAACAGGATATCCACTCAGGAATGTGCCTCATATGGAAGTGCCTTTGTGTGGATGGAAGGATCCCATCATAACAGTTGAAGAATATCTGATCAGTGAGTGTGGAAGCATAGCTGGGTGATAGTACCAGGTCATGACAATATATTTCTATTTCCTAGGCAGCCAACAGCTTTTCTAAACATTGCCAAGCATTGTGGCCATATTTGGATGGGTGGGTGGGGAATGACTGGAGTAATACTGAAGAAATATGTATCAAAAATGTTCTGGGGATAAGGGGAATGAAAAGAAACAGGCCACTAGTTGTATGAGAACGAGACTCAAGAGGACAGTAAAGAGAAGAGACACAAAGCTTCCTTTTCTGTCTGGCTTTGGTTTGTTCATGATGTTTGTGTATGCACTTAAAGCCTCCAGGAATGGATCTCACTAGTACTGTTGCTCCTGCTGCTGCCGCCGCCACTGCCACTGCCACCATTGCTGCTTTGTAGGTGGATCTGTGTCTGTCTTGCTGCATAATGAAGATATTCAGTTCTCAGTTTTGAGTCATGGTATTGCTGAGATACTCAGATTATTCATAATAAAATTATATTTCTGCTGTAACATTTGGGGTTTTGTCTTCATGATTTTTCTTATCCACTCCCATTTGAAAAACAAAACAAAACACCAACTAATTCCAGTTTGGGCTTCTGCTGTCCCTTTATTCAAACATACATCTCCCCACCCCACCACAAATGCCTTAACGCTGGTTCACTGAGTTAGGTAACTGATTGGGAGCCAAAGGCTGAGAGTTCGATCCTTCACTATGCATCCCAGAAGGGCCAGCCTGTATGGCCTTGGGCAAGCTGCACAGTCCCAGGGTGGCCCCAGAAGAAAGGAATGGTAACCTGTTTCTGAGTGCTCTCTTCCTAGAAAACCTTGAAAAGGATTAAGTCAGAACTGACCTGGTGGCAAACTATCATCATCATCATCATCATCATCATCATCATCATCATCATCATCAT
>JAHTLZ010000016.1:70541731-70552697 GCA_023846285.1 Phrynocephalus versicolor
CTCACTACATAACTATCTATTGTGGTCACTCACCTCATCTCACTTGATGAGTTAGACCAGGCATGTCCAAACTTCGGCCCTCCAGATGTTTTAGACCACAACTCCCACAGTCCTTTGCCATTGGAAACATCAGGAGGGCCAAAGTTTGGACATGCCTGAGTTAGACCATGTAATGTGTTTATATATTCATTACGAATTTTAAGCTTTTATAATTTTCTAGATACAAGTAGTAGACATGGGCACGACTCGGCAAAATTTTCATTTTCATTTTCGTTTTCCATTTCTGTTACGTAACGGAAACGGTAACGATAATTAAGCCGTCAGAACTCGAACTCGAACTGAAAAAAGAAAAAATTGTTCGGGTTTTTCATTTTCGTTTGTGGCATCGCAGCGATCGCGCAATGCGAAGCACAGAAAAAGTTTTTAAAAGTTTTTTTTTTAAAAAAACTGACTCCCGGCCAAAAAAGCAGGCGAAAATATGCCTGCCTGAGGCTTTGCCACCTACCAGAGGGGTGGTTTCTGAGGGATCCCCGGCCTTCCCCCCCTCTTCTCCTGTCCTGGGCTGCTTGCACCAGGCTGGGGGGGGGGGTCATCCTCGTCATCTTGCCATGCCATGCGGTGGGGGGGATCCAAAATGGCGACCGTAATTTTTCTTTTGAAATCGTGGTCAAAAAACACACCAAATCACCACAGAAACATGTGAAATTTATTTATTTTAAATGCCTGAATTTTAATAGTAGCAGCAATGGGTTTTTTTAATAGCAATAAAACGTCATATTGATTTTATTTTATTTTATTTTATTTTTTAATTTTTTAGACCTGCTCATTTGGGCTGGGCATGGGATGGGACCATGCAATTTTTTTGAACCATTCCACCAATGGCATCGCCAGGTTTTTGACTGACACTTCTGGATGTCTCGGAGGGCATAAAAAGCCGAGGGACCTTCCAGAAATCGCAGTCGGGTGTATGGATGTGGTTGAGGGAGGGGGGCTGGCTGCTGGTGCTGGTGTGATCCGATCGAGCTTGAGGAGGGAGGCTGGAGGATTTAGGATTTAAGTTAGGCACGGAGGGAGGGAATTGAATTTAGAAAAAAATTTCTTTGATTCCCTGCAGCTTTGTCTGCTGAAGCGAATAGCAGTTTATTCTTTATTTCTTCTCTGGCAGTTTGTGAGGATTTTTTTCTGATATTGGATAAAGGGGGAGCTTCGACTGGGAGTGGGAGGTGTGGATTTATTTTAAAAATATATTATATACTACCATTTATTTTCTATTTTCCCAACTTCAATTTGCTTGCACACACACACATTTGGGGTGCAAGCCAAGAACAGAACCTCTATCCTAAGTGATATCCTAACTGCCCACTCGCCCGCCCCCCGGCACCGCCACCCGCCTGCGGCCCGCGCCTCCCCCCTGCCGCTGTCGCCGCCCGCCCATGGCCCCCCACCAGCGCCGGCCCTGATTGCGGGACGCCCCTATGCTCTGGGAAGTCAAATCACGCTAAATCGCAGTGGAAACGACAAATGACAAACAAAACAACGAAATGACAATTTTTTGAAAAATTTTGCGACAAACAGAAATGACCCAAAACGGACCCGTTCCGACAAACGAAAACTCAAAACGTCATTTTTTTCTGGTCGTGCCCATATCTACAAAGTAGTGAAAAGGTGTTTGCCAGCCTGCTCTTCTGGTACCACTCGGAGACCTTGTAGTTTGCTCAAGACCACGCAGATGGCAAGGCACCTATCCTTATCCACTGCACAAACTTCAGGGATTTTCAGCAGCCAGATGCTTTTCTTCGCAGAGCTACACCAATTTAATATACACACAAATAAATTAGAAATAAAGCAAGACCTTCTCAGTCTAAAACTTAAAATAAATACAAGTTTCAAATGCTTCTATATTTTAATGTATTTCACATACAGTATTTTCCCATGTATAAGACTATATTTTTGTCTAAAATAGTTAGACTAAACATTCAGGGTCGTCTTATAGATGGAAGTAAGCGAAGGATAGAACTGCATGGTTGCAAAACTGTAATTTTGGGTTGAAAAAGTGGGTGTTGTCTTATACATGAGGGGGTCTTATAGATGGAAAAGAATGTGCATGACAGAATGTGCTGTGCTGCCAAGGAGAACTGACTTATACTGACCCTGAAAGGGCTTTTAAGGGAAGTGAGATATGAAAGGAATGTTTCTGATAACTGCACCCCACCTCCAGTAGTTTTCATGGCCAACAACAGCATGGTCTCCTCTCAAGATGGGGGCTTCTTTGCCGTGCCATCCTCTGCATCTCCCTGCCTCCTCGCCAGAGTGGTCTGCTGCTGGTAGAGGTGGGGCTGTGTTAGCCAGGCATTTCCCAAGAGTGGCACTTCCTGCTAGAGAGGAGAAGGGTTAGCACCTGTGGTCCCACATTGACAGCTTCATACTTCATAATGACACCTTCTTCTCCCACAGTGTTCCAATCAGGCCAGGAGCTCAGCCATTTTGTCTCCCCTCCTTCTCTGAGGAGGTAGGATGAAGACTCCTCCCATGTAGCTGATGAGTGGTTGACTAGGAAGGGGAGGCTAGGAACGGATAAAATAGCAAGCTCCTGTGCAGACTGGTGTGCCACCAGAGAAGAAGCTTCAGTGTGAGAAATCCCCCATCTCTATTTTTAGATGGTTGCTTTTATGTGAGGAATGCAAAAATGGAGGGGACTGGGTCAGTCAATTCTCCTCATGGTGTGTGGCAAACCGGGGCTTCCTTAACATCCGAACAGGACTTCTGTATCCCATTGAACAACGATATTCTTACTTCCACATGAAAAAAAGATGTGTATCAAGTTCCACTAGGAGTTTTTGGAACCCACAGTGGAACTGCCATGCTTGCCTGGGGTCTATGGCAGATATATATCCTGATGGATCACAGGCTGAACACCGTTGTGTTACAACGGCTCTAGTAGTCAGGTTTTCAGGGGCTTGGGGAAAGCACATATTTCTGTATCTAATATATAAGTTGTATATATAACACATATACCTCAATCCTCACAGCTTTGACAAGGTGGGAAAAACTCACTCTAATGAAGGAGAACGCTAGGTCCCACAGAGCTTAGATAACTGCCTTTCGCTATTCCTTCCCTTTCCCAAGGTTTGCAGTACATGTGAAATGCACATGGATATAAACCTGGTGTGCATAAATACAACTGACCTAGACCTTCAGCTAGAACTCATTCTAAACTAAGTTTATCTTTGAAAATAAATAAGAGAGTTTCACATGGTTTGGGGGGTGGGATGGGGGTGCGGGTTGTTTTTGTTCTTCACAGCATCTTTCTTAAAAGGCCAGCTGTTGAATCACTATATTTGGGTGCAAGAAGTAGAAGTGTCAAGATTGTTAGGAAATTACTATTTTTATAAGAGATCAAGAAAACAGGAAGGATTAAAACATATGTACACACACTCTCAGATATGTATGCAAAGGGACTTCTTTTTCTTTTTTTGTCTGCCTACTTTTTCTGTTTGAGGAGATTACAGGGCTCAGGTTTGGAGGCGTGACTTTAATGAACTACAAAGTCAAATTTCCCAGCACCCACCTGCATGGGTTACAAAGGTCACTAGAATGATGTTGACTGATCTTCCGAAACCTGCATACAATTAGGTACAGGTCTGAACCAACAGGATGAACCTACATCTGGACTGGTTCTTCCATTAGGCAGAAGGAGGCAGTCCCTTTTGGTTGCCATGGAAGGGCAACACATTTTTAGTTATTTAATTTATTATTGTTTTGTTTTATTTTATTTTTATTGTCAGGGGGACAAAGACACCATTTTCTGTATTTGTCAACTTGGATGCACAAACAAGACCACTTTTGTGAGCCATGCACTGTGGCTTCTGTGACCAGGGGCAAATGGACAGGTTTGTGGAATTTACTGCTCTTTCTCACACAACACAATGTGTGGATCTAGCACACGGACCACTTTTCATTTTTGCTCAGTTAGACACAAATTCTACACACCCATCTAAATTTCTAAAGGGTTAAACGTGTATCATAACAAAGACTCTAGCAGCTCCTCTAGGATTAATGAGAATCTGGTTACTGTCCAGAAAAGCTTATGTCAAAATAACAATTTAGGGTGCCACGTAGGCCACTGTTGTTCTTATTGGCAAAAGATGGCAGTACTGTAACTAGAATACAGAGGGGAAGGGTACCCTTGTTCTCACATTAGAAATTGTGTAGAATACTCAGGTCTATAGGAAAGTTTTGTTTCGGCATGAAACGAAAATCGAGATGCTCTTTCATCTTGTGAAACAGAGGTGGGGGTCTCTGGCACAGTCTCTCTGCTACTTATCAGGCAGTGATTTCAACACTACCTAGATAAATCAAAAATACTTCACACCTCTACTACCAAGGCCATAGCTAACGACCCATACTTTATGGGTTTCAGCATCTTAGGCCATTTTCCACCTAATGGCCTACTGAGCCTCTTAACAAGCCTATTCAGGCCATTGTTCATCAGATGAGGCTGTTTCACACCAGGGTGACATGAGGTCAAAGTGAACTATAAGATGGAGAACTTGCAACTAGCTTTCCTCAGACTGACAAAGCTGTTTGGATGAGCAGCGAAACGTTTCAGTCTCTCATGAAAAGAAATCCAGTTGCCATGACTCAACTTCCAGATAAACTCAACTGGGTGACTGAGAATCTTCACAGACAATTGCCACTTACACACTTTGTTAATATATTTCTTGCCTTCACAATGCTTCCTCTTTTTTTGTTCTGTCTGACGGCCATTCAAGGCAAGGTTTCTATTTTATCATTTTATGGGTCTCCCATAACTTTGTTCACTAATCTTAATGCTCTCCTGCTTTATTTTTTACTTTGTTTTTTGTGTTTTATTTGTTTTGTTTTGTTTTTCTGTTTTTCTGTTTTTACTATGACTTCAGCCCCTACCTTTCCCCCTCCCCTTATTATGGAAAATCTGTTAAGGAATAAAACACGAAGTTTGAAATATTGCCTGCATAGTGCAGCAAATTGCATTAGAGTAGGCCCATTGAATCAATGGGGATTTAGTGAGTCAACTCTTCCATAAGTTCCATTGATTCATATGGGTCTACTTGTAACTTTCATCTACTTTAGCATAGCAAGTTGTGACTCCAGGAGGGCACACTTAAAGCAATGGAACGTTGGTCGGAGTTGACTCTGGAGTCGCATCTAGACTACAATTAAAGAAAAATAAAGAAGTATAAAATTAGAATGCTAAATACAGCCACATTCCTAAATGACCTTACTCGGTTATGCATGGTTAAAATATACATTCAGAGTACAGGTCTTTAGCCGGATTTTGGAAAAGTTACTTTTTGAAACTGTAATCCTTCAGCCAGCATTGCATAGCTATTGATCATGCTGTCAGAGGGAGTCTGTTCAATGCAGTCCACACTTTTTTCCAAGCATGGACATTTAGGACCAGACATACGGCAGAAAAGGAGATTTCATCAAAATGATCATGCCCTATGGAAGATTACAGCAGTGGAAAACGGGAGGCAAGTCAAATCAAAGATGACCTCCTGAGCCCTCTCTTCATTCTTATCAAAGCAGAGGAACACAATGTGAAGTGGTTGGTTAGGTGCTTTGGAACTGTACATCTTAGATCATGGCCACTGTTATTGCTTATCCTAGATGGAGGCAGAAAAGCTGCTTCAAGGCAGTGGGAACACTATGGAAATCATATCAGAAGGAGGACAAACTATTTCCTGAAAAAGCTAAAGGCTGTCTAAGGGGAATGCTCCCAGCCACAGAAATCCCTACATTTTCTGCATAGGTTAACTAAAACAAAGGTGTCAATTAACACATGCCCTGAGAGCCACGAGCAAGAATGCAAGCCCCAGCAATGGCAGGACGAGGAAAAGAAGGCAATGGTAACAACAGACATGATGTGCAGAATTGCAGAACATGCTCTGATCCCAGGGGCAAACCCTTCTGCATTCCTGTTGCCAAATAAGCCATATGATTTGACAATTCTGGGGGTTCCTGCACGGCAGGGCGTTGGACTGGATGGAGACCTCGAGGTCTCTTCCAACTCTATGATTCTATGATTCTATGAATGTTGCATAGTCCTGTAAGCCACTTCGTAAAGTGACAGAGCAAATCCTTTCATAAGGTGGGTAGCAAAGAGGACATTAACATTTAGTTGCACTCTGTGATACACAGCGGTTGGCAGTAGGCTAGTTCTCTGGTGGGGTGTGTACTAACTCCTCGCTCCCTTTCTTCTTACTTTGCAGTTGCCTTTGGGGTGCTGGGCGGCACTCTTGGACCATTATCTGTCAGCAGTAATTGCTGCAAAGGAGATAAGCTGAAATTTAATTCAGACAATGGTTCTGAGGGCTTTGCCCTATCTGACTCTAACTACCTCAGGTGGGGCTATTTAAGCACTCAGGCTCTGCCTCCACATTAACCCATTATTCACCCTCCTGTTCAGTCACTTACACAGTAAAAGGGTGAATGCTACAACCAGTTACACTCTTTTCTTGAGAAACCTGCTCTGGCCACAGTGACACATGCCCTAGCGACGTCCCGGCTGGACTACTGTAATGTGTTCTATGCAGGGCTACCAATGGAAAGTCTCAGGAAACTTCAGCGGGTCTAAAATGCAGCAGCCAGATTGCCGACTGGGGAGGGTTACAGAGATCACATTACACCCCTATTAAAGCAGCTCCACAGGCTGCCAATTAGTTATCAGACACAATTCAAAGTGCTGGTTTTAACCTACAAAGCACTAGATGGCCTGGGTTCAAGCTTCCTCAAAGATTGACTCTCACAGTATGAGCTGGCTCGGGTGCTAAGGTTATCAAGACACACCTTTCTCTCCATCCCATCACCTTCACAGGTGCGTCTCAGAAGAACACATGAAAGGACCTTCTCTGTTGCTGCTCGTAGACTTTGGAACTCCCTCCAACTGGAGGCCAGGACTGCCCCATCTTTGCTGTCTTTCTGGAAGCAGACAAAGATCATTCTCTTCATGCAAGCTTTCCCTGTTTGTGACTTTTAGAACGATTACTATGCATCATTGTTTAGACTGAATACATAATAATACCTGTGTTTTCCATGTTACTTTCCATTTGTCACAATTGAATCCCCCCCAATTGTTTGCATGATGTTTTTATCTTTAATACTGTCTTTTAATGTTGTAAGATGCCTCTTCAAATTCACAGTTCTTAAACTTGAATATGTCTTAAATGTTCTATTGTCCCTCAGTATTGTAAGCTGCCTGGGGTCCTTTTTCAAGGAGAAAGTTGGGATAAAAATATTCTAAATAAATAAATAAATAAATAATGGTGCCTTTTAATAAAATTAACATTCCAAGATTCTTTAGGTCCCAATATTGGGAGAAATATGGGATTAAAATAAAATGAAATAAAAATCAAAACAATTGAGTTGATGGTGATTTGGGCTATTAGCAGCTACTAGTCAGGTCACCTGTACAGCTACATCACTGCAGTCTGCTCCTTTATTTATTTATTTATTTATTTATAATATTTTTGCTCCACCTATATGAACTTCTGGACAGCCAGGCCGCTGAACCAGTGTGGATGGAGTGTTGTTGACTTACAACATAGATCTTTCATCTGACTACTGTATATATAAAATTAAATGTAATAATCAAACAAACTTTAAACAAATATTTAAAGTATCCTGTAAATATTATTAGTCAATAATCTAGGGTAAATTTCTAACATTGAGGAAGGAATACATTTTCTCCACTTTAAGAGCATTTATTATTTATTTAAAATATTTTTACAATCCCTTTCTTTTTAAAGAGAAGCCAAGATGTCTTACATTGGTAGAAAACAACATTTAAAAGCTAAAAGTAGTAAGTTATTACTATTGCAAAAGAATTAAATACCACACTAAAACAGTGCTTTAGTGCATGCATCCCTGTGACATCTAACTACCCCTTTTCACAGAAGAAAATATCAGGGTGGAATAGCTAAAATGAGCAAAAGGGAAGTGAAGACTTCTGGCTGCCTTTTTTTAGACTGGCGAAAAGAAAATCTCAACTTTTCTTTTTGGCAGGGATTCGTGTGCCTCTCTCTGCAGTGTAAGCACTCCCCCACCCTGCCTCTGCCTCCTTCCCTCTCACCCTTGTAACACTAACAGAGCTTACCAGAAGGATTTACACCTCGTTGTCTATATACTTGACAAATTCATAATCAAGGATCTATCTAGCAGTTGTTGGGCTGCCTCCTAGAATCGTCACGTGGTGTTTCTCTGAGCTGCTCCAAACCATCTCCTGCCATGATGGACTTGTTATTATTTTATGGCCTTCAAACGAGTAGTACTCTAAATAGTGTACTGTGAAACTTCGATTCCACTGCTTTTCTTGCCTTAAAATGCTATCCTGTTTTCTACAACTGTTTTGTCATTACAGAGCATATTTAATAAGAAAAGGAGTCTCATTCCTGATTTCTTAACCCAAAACTTGAGCAAACCAAGTTGCACCTCAATTTCAAATCCAAGTAAACACTAAAGCATCACAAGAACTGTCTTTCTTACTCTAGCAGCACATCAGTAATGCTGGGGAAGAGCTGAAAATCAAACACAGCAATACTGGGCCATTTCCTGGAATTTTGAATTGCATTGTATTGCTGCAGATTATCATGGCTGCATTTCCAGCAGAAAAAAATTATGCCTGGCCTTACACTGCATAGGGCAGACTGAATATTGACAGCACCAATGGCAGCAGTCAAGAATGTCCACAGGATAGTCATCTATGAAGTGACACAGTTATGGGAAAGTTCTAGAAGCTGACTCCTTGTTTCATCAAATAACCACTTCTCACCCAAACACAAAGCTACTGTCAGAGTTGTTTTTAAACTAGCTTGAAAGGTAGTGAGCAAAAGAGGGTATGGTGTAGATCAAGACTGCACAACACTTCAACTGCGGGTGACCAGTCACCTCACGGCGCCATCAGAAGTTGCCCGCCAGGTCCCTGCCAGCCTCCCAACACACCGTCCCCCACTTGTGCACCAGTGAAGCATGCAGGAGCAGGTTTTGGCATTGCCAGGCTGCAGCTCAGGCCCTGCTAGGCTCTCCCAGGCTGGGCACCTCCTCCTGGCCACCCTCTGCACCCTCAACCTCTCCGGCAATGTCTCTAAGGACTGCCCGCTGAGCTGGGAGGGGTGGTCGGTGGCGAGGGCAACCACCAGGAGGAGGAGGAGGAGGAGAAGGAGGAGGAGGAGGAGGGCCTGGCCTGGCCAGAACTGGTGGGCCCAGGTGAGTCTGGGGAGTGGCGGGAGGTGTTCCTGGCAGTGGGGGAGGTGTTGGAGCAGCGGTTACAAGTTGTGGGGGCTGGCTGGCTCCTGTGAGTACTGGGCATGCTGGGGGTCTCACTGCACTCACTGGACAAAGGTGGCTACAGGGCTCTGTGGGAGCCGAGCTGAGAGGCGTGACCAGCAGTGAGGGCAACCACCACCAGGAGGAGGAGGAGGAGGAGGAAGAGGGGGGACCTGCCACCCCACCCAGCTCTGCTCACCCTGCCCAAGCTGTGCCTCCTTAGCCTCCACCACAACTGCCTCTGCCAGCTGGGCCCAAGCCTGGCCTGTGCTGCCTCAGCCCTCCAAGAGCTACTGCTGCTCAGCAACTGCCTCCACACCCTCCCCAGGGGGCTCCTGCCTGCCCCCAAAACCCAGCGGTGCCTGGGGTTGAAGCAGCGGCAGCGGCAGCAGCAACCACCCACTGCTTCCTTGGCCTTGCTGGGGGTCCTCAAGGCCACTGCCAATGAGCTGGAGCAGCAGCACCCTGACATTGCCCTCCTGGCCAGCCTCAAGATGCAAGGCAACAGTGGAAGGGGACAGGGTTCCGAGACTGGGTGGCGGCGGCTTCCCTTTGCTCCCGATGGGGCAGCTAGAAGGAGGAAGGCCAATGGAATTGGTGGAAAACCAGCCTCTGGAATAGTAGCCCACAGGGACATGCGGCACTTTTGAAAGTAGCCCACGGGGACATGCAGAGGCTGAAAGGAATCTGCGGACTGTTCAAAATTGGACAGCCCTGGTGCAGACCATCTTGACTACAGTCACTGCCGTTGTCAATGTTCAGGCTGGTTTTGCTACGTACAACTTGGTATCCTTTTTCCTTTTGGCAGCAATATATCTACTTTGGAGCTCTTGCTGGCAAGCCTATTCCACGTAGGCTCAGTTTATTACAAAGTCACTGTTTACCTTTTTGAAATGTCTTTTTAAGGATCAATATTTCAGCCTCTATGACCAATTTAAAGGGGGGGGTAAGGTCAACCATTCTCTTTCAAGACTAGGAATATCAGTCTTTTTGATATTTAAAAAAATCTGTTTTACATTTGAGGATGTTTAAGGTTGTTTGTTTCTGCATGGAGAGGTTAAAACAAACTGACTTTTAAAAAGTCATAGCTCAAAACCTCCCTAAATTTGTTAAAGAGCAAGAGCAGGCTGTCTTTTATATCTGTGCCAAATTTTGTGCTGATCTGAAGCCCAGTTTACTTTTTTACTTTTTTTCAATATTTTATATACAACACAACAAAGAAAAACATACAACAAAAGAGAAAACAGAAACAAAAAAAACAGAAAACCTACAAGTTAAACAATTGACACTGAAACGGCAACAACAGTGCTCCCATCACCAGGATCAATAGATATATTCTTCCTCCAGTATTTTGTTCATGATGCCCCATAACTTAAAGCTCAGTTTAAAAGGTAATCTTTTTTTTTGTTTGAGTTGCCCCCATTTTTAGAATTGCCTTGTACAATAATGATTTGCTCTGTTGTATAATGACATCGCTGCATGAGCATATTCAGGAATGACCTATACTATGTTAACTCAAAACATTGCCTGCATCACTGAAAACTCATGTGAAGAAATATACAAACACACATGAACGTGTGTGTGTGTATACGTATGCATGCACACGTGTGTATACACACACACACACACACACACACACACACACACACACACACACACA
>JAHTLZ010000016.1:70562495-70576413 GCA_023846285.1 Phrynocephalus versicolor
TGTGTGTGTGTGTGTGTGTGTGTGTGTGTGTGTGTGTGTGTGTGTGTTGCAGGTACACATGTGTATACATATGTGTTGCAGGATCAGATACAGCCTCCTGACCTCTAGAGCAGGCATGTCCAAAATTCAGCCCTCCTGTCCTGATGTTTTGGACCACAACTCCCAGAATTCTAAGCTTAGATTGCCAATGGCAAAGGACTGTGGGAGTTGCAGTCCAAAACATCTGGAGGACCGGTTTAGACATGCCTGCTCTAGAGGTTGTTCAACTGGTGGATAGCTCAGTGGTCTAGGTATCTAGCTGGAGAGATCAATTCTCCACTGTGCCTCCTTGCCAGGGCTGGTCTTGAAGATCCATAGATGTACTTCCAGCTCTACAATTTTAAAATGACAAAATACATGCATATCCAATACATGCATATACATGCACATACACACGCAGCTCGCGAAGGGAGGGGGCACAGTAGCCCATTGTTTTGATCAGGGTGTGTGCGTGCATGTTTCACTGCTCTGTTTAGAAGTCTCTTATGCACACACAAACCAAAGGGCCGACATTTTATGACTTACATTCTCCTGCTCCAAAATCAAGCTCTTAAATTACAAGTGGGGATTGTGTAGCTGTCCAGATGTTGCTGGACTCCAGTCCTCACCAGCTGAACCAGCACTTTCAGTGGTGCCAGACAATAGGATTTGCAATCGAGCAGCATCTGGAGGCCCACATGTTTCCCATCCCTACTTTAAGTGGAAATGACATTTTTTTCAAAAGCCCTTGTTTTCTTTTTGCATGTTTCTTTTGTTTGTTTAAGAAATGCTTAATGAAGCAAATCTGTGCTCCAGATGAGGATGATGTACTTACTCATTGCCCATGCTGTAGTTACCCAGCCTCTGTCCTATTCACGGGAATCAGAGAAGAAAACCTTCTAGGCGATGAGTGTAATGGACACTGTGTTAGGTTTGGGCTTGTGCAAAATGAGTTAAAGGCTCAGCACAATTGGGTAACTGTTGCCCATGCCTTACCATTTACCCTGGCCAAAACTGTTGTGAGAATATAAGTGGGGGATTGTGCATAATGTTTGCACAAGGCATCCACATAATTTCTTCCTAGAGAAGGGAAGGGCAAGCTGCATAGTGTTGTGTGAAAATACTCTGCATACATAGATCACATTGCTATAATAGTGTCACCATTTATATTAAAAGAACTAACAAATGAATATAGCATTCCTAAGGGAGCAAGCAGCCCCCTCGCCTCTTCCATGCCATAGATATTTGTGACACTATGGATGAAGTCCTGTTGGTGCAAATTTACACTGTGTAAGCTTGATGATGTTATCAGTGGGGACAGAAATTGGGACCACCACTAGATGAATCAGTGGTGAGTGACTTTCTAGTACTAAAGTCTTCCCCCTGTCTTCTTGCTCCCGAGGGCAAACCTGCAAACACAGAAGTTGCTGGCTGAATAGATTTCCTATCTTCCTACCAGCCTCCAGAGCAATTATTGCTGCTGTTCAACATTTATGAGTTCAGGACTAGGCTACAAATAAAACATCAACAGAGTGAGCGTGGAGAAATGAGGTCTTCAGATTCAGCCCACACGTTCCTTCTCTTCGTCCTTTCTCCAGTAGCAGACTCCCCGTGTGAAGAGTTCAGGGTCTTGGGCAGCACTGTTTTCCTTGCAGAGTTCCTATGACTTTCCCAGCTGTAATGTAAGCAGAAAAAACCAGCAAGTGCATCACCTCTTCCTGGCGTGATAACGATGCAATGAGGAAGCATCCGTTGATAAATCATCTGGGAGGTTCATCTCTTCCCTTTCATATCATCATTGGAAACCAGAACACCTTTATGCAACCTGAACTCTTCCACATTTTATTATTTTCAATATTTTTTGTATCCCACATTCTATTATTTATTTTTATTTATTTCCTATCCTCCTACAAGCCTTCAGAGCAATTAGTACGGCTATTCAACAGTAACAAGTTCAGGACTATATTTTTATTCTGCCTTTCCTCTAGTGAGCTCAAGGCCATGCATATTACACTTTCCTCCGCTCTGTTTTGTCCTGCAAGGAAAATCAGACTGACAAAGCACGGTTTGCCCCAAATCATGCAATTCATGGCTGAGTCAAGATTGGAAACCCGGTCTCTAAACACGGCTAGACTATGCAGGCTCGTTTTATTGAATGTGCATGTGCTGAAACATAACAGGTGTACATGGTTTTGTCTCAGCATTTATGGCTGGTCACAAGAAGGGTTCCCACCCCCACGTGCCCTGATAATAACTCATGGTTTCTGCAGGGAAGCAGTTCCTGAGTATCAGTCAAGGCAAAGGTCTCAGGTTCCAATGGGCACCTTGGGTCTTTTGACGTTTTTAGACTAAAACTCCCAGAAGCTTCAACACTAGTTGTGCTGGCCAGGATTTCAATCATAATCCAAGAACATCTGGGGACTAGATATGGACTTCTCCCATCCCCTGTCTCCTCTGGTTCAAACAGTCACTCACCAGGCCCAGCGGTCCTCCTTAACTGATCTTCTAGTCCTGGCAACTGCTCAGGCTTCTCTGCCCTGCCCTCTTGGCTGATCTTCCACTCAGGCAAGAAGGTGGGGCCAGAGAAGTCTGTGCTCTTGCTCATGACTGGGAGGTTATCCAAGAAGACAGAAAAAGCAAGTAAACTGGGCCTAGCGAGTGGCTGATCAGCTGAGGTGGCAGGGGAAGGGATGAAATGGGACAAACTGGTTTGTGCCCATCTCTAGTGGGGACCCAAGGTTGGGAACCACTGACCTAGGATAGGTTGCTTGCAATCTCACTTAGCCTAGCCTATTAGAACAGGAAGTTGGTTCCATGCTTGCTGGGAACATTCACTGAGATGTTTGCTGTTGGAGTACGGTTCTCAAAATTGCTGTCAGCATGTGGCCATGTTGGCTACAGTTCTGGGAATTGAGGCTTTTTAAAAAAAACAATGAGATATGTTTTCCAAGCTGTACTCTCTATAATTCACTTGGTGTGTGTGTGTGTGTGTGTGTGTGTGTGTGTGTGTGTGTGTGTGTGCGCGTGCACGTGCGTGCACCTTGGGAGCCTAAAGGATGTCAGATTTACCATCTGTGATAATAATCTCAGTAGTCCTCTGGTACTCAATCAAGGTTAATTTGTTCTTGCTGTTGTTGACTGGGAACAATACCCCCAACAAGAAGCTCTTCATAATTCTGGATCTGGTGATAGCAGATCACATAAACATTTTTTTTGGGAAAGTCACTGAACAGATTTCCCCTCTGATTTTATCGCACAAAGGGTGTTTAGGGTGTGCTGCCCAAGCTGCAACAGCCCAATGCAGCTTTCTGCAGAGAAACCTGAGCTATGGGGTTTCTGGGTAGGGGAGGAGGAGGTCTATTTTTTAGAGTTCAGTGATGTAAGCTAAATTGACAAAACACTTATTACCATATACCTTTCTTTCTTATACAAGGGAGTCTTATTAGGCATGTACCCTAGTTTTCATTCTTGTTTTGTTCCTTGTGATTGTGAAAATCTAATGGCCAAAACAAGGGAACCAATGGTTTATATTATGCCTGAAATTTCAAGCTCTCTTTCCCAACACTGTGTTTTGGAAACAATTATAAAAATTAGATTGCTACTCTGTGACAATGTAGTCCAGGGCTCTGTTGCTATGTTGGCTCACAAAGGATCAGGCAGCTAGTTGGTGGGTAAGCAAGGAATCACTGGAGTTTTGCAACCTTATTCTGATGTTTGGTTTGCCTAAGTTAAGATAGTTTGAGTGATATAAAATATCTGCAACATCGCTTGTGTCACTTCAGGTGAATTCCTGGACATTTTCTGTATTAGTTTAACAACAATAGTGCTTTCCCTCTCTCTCTCTTCTGTCCTGGTCAATCCAAATCCCTTTAAGGAAAAGGGAATAATAAATGATGACACACTTACAACAATAGGTAACACAACTAAGATGGCTAATTATCAACCCCCAAATTGTGCCAGCTCTTTTAGAAATTCTGGCTCCCTTAGGCAATTAATGTACTAAAGTGTGGGTACAGCCTTTGTGCCTCCTATCTCTTCTTTCATATCTCGTATAGTTCCGAACCCAAGACTTTTTTCTTGCAGTAGACAGGAGAGGAGAGCAGTGGGGAGTGGTAGAAAGAGATGATGGGAAACACACTAAGACAGAGCCTCGTCCACCCAAAGGACCCAATACCAAAACACAAAAAGAGCAATCTAATATATGCGGTCCAGTGCAGTGAGGAGTGTGCAGACCTCTACATTGGAGAAATTAAGCAGCCATTAAACAAGAGGGGCAACAGCTCAGGACCAGAATCAGCAGTGCACTTCCATTTGAAGGACAAAGGGCACTCATTCAAAGATGATGATGTACAAATATTAGACAGAGAAGAGAGGTGGTTTGAGAGAGGAGTCAGGGAAGCCATTCATGTGAGTATTGAAACCCCCTCTCTCAACAGAGGTAGGGGCCTCAGGCATAGTTTATTTACTACCTATCAGGGTGTGCTTTCAACAATACCCAGACAAATCAAAAAGCCTTCACCACCAAGGCCATAGCTAAGAGCCCATACTTTATAGGTTTCAGCACCTTAGGCCATTGTTCACCCTAAGGCAATGGATACTATTTTCTACCTAACAAGCCTACTCAGGACATTATTCATTTGATGAGCCTATTTCAAACCAGGCTGACAAGAGGTCAAGTGAACTATAAATGGAGGACACAACTGGAAAAGTCAAAGTATTGGTTGATTGATTGATTTGATTTGATTTGATTTGATTTATATCGTGCATAACACCATCTGGCTTGAAGGCCAGTCTGGGTGTTTACAAGGTTATGAAACACAAAACAATACAGTGTAAATAAATAAAAACCACAAACAAGAAAACAAATTAATTTAGTATAAACTTATATATATATAAATAAATCACAGTCCAAATAATAAAACAAAAACAAGCACCATGTATAGGTAAAATCAGAAACAATAAAGGGTAAGAACAAAATTTAAAAAGGGTATAGATAAACCATAAAAGTAGGAACATAGGAATGGGGGGGGGCAGTGGCAGGCAGGTTGATATGCTATAACAAAAGTGTTGTCTGATCACCATTTTTAAGGGAGCACCAGCTCATTCCCACATTGCTTGAAGCAGTGAACTAGGCAGCCCATGAAGTTTTGGATTCCAAGTTTAAGATTGCAAGGTCTCAGGGAACCCGTTAAGAATCTCATGGAACTGCTATGGTACTTTACAACCTATTCTTCAGGGGTAGCAACTTCCAACGTATAGTTATCTACGTATAATATCTCCATGTCTCTGCTTTGTGCCCTTTGATTCACATGATCAGGAAATGTGGCCTCAGTTATCCTTTATTATAATGAAGTGTTTTCTTTCCTCTTTGACACCTGGCTCCTGCAATGTCTCATCAACAGGTTTCTCCCATCACCAGTTACCCAGCAGGTGGGAAATTAGACTAACATGTGAACATGTTTGCTTTTCCTTAATTCTGCACTCCAGGAACAGCTGCCGGGACAAGCATGTTGGTGGTCACCCCCAATCCCAGCACCAATGATTGCCTGGCATTAGTGCAATCATTGTGCTTTAATAGCCCCATTATCTCAGCCGCTAAAAGGGTCACCACAACTCAAGGCAGTGATTCTACGAAGCAAATGCAGGTGGCTGGGGTAATGAGGTAGAAAACGGCAAACTGTTATGCCTGTTTTTCTCCCACTGTTAAAATGAAGAGATTTAATGTGCTCAGCCAGCAAAATTTTCGGCCAGGACAATGCTGAAAAGGTGGGGCTCTCGCCATATTTTGTATAATTGCAACCAACAAAGGGGTTATAAATATGGAAGGGAGCAGAGGCAAAAGTCACTGACCTCTTTCATTTCTGCACTATCTTCAAATCTTCCCTCACTGACATTTTGACCAGGTAAGTCTGTTCCCCCCTCCTACCTCCCAAAACTCTCAATTTCCATTGAATTCAGATTTTGGAAGTATTATGTTATATGCAATAATGTTAATCCATTATTTATGGGGGGGAGGCTCTGTGATGTTCAATTTCCAAATAATTTGTCAGCTGACAATATTGTTACCTTTTTTAGGTAATAAGAAATATTTATTCTTTTTTTTGTAAAACTGTTTGAGGGCCTTACTTGGGGGGGGGGGGTTGAGATCATTTTTTCTTCCAAAGTGTTTTTTGTGGAAAGGGGGGGGGGAGGAATATCCAGTCGTGGCAGCCAGATTACTTTGAAGAAAGCCATGCTAAAGACTGGCTGAAATTTAGCAAATTTACATTGCCTAAAGCTCATGACATCAACAGCCACAGACAGTTTTTGGAAATTGAGTGCTTCTAAATCCTTACAAGGTTCTGAGAGGGTCACCCTGGGGAAGGCCTGGTGGGATCCAGGATAGCAGGAACATTTTAATTTCCAAGAAATCTCCACCATTGGGATGATTTTATTACATAAAACTTGATGTGTTGTAACTTTTTGCAGTGCAACTTTATGCTATTGGATTTTAGCCATTATGTTTAGAGATTGGTATAAGGCACCTTGTGCAGGCTGGCTTCAGAAATTACAATAAAGCCAGATGGATGCACGATCAGGTCACCCCATATATCTTATATTATAACTTCTAAGAGAACTGTCACTATATTCAGATCCTGAATAAGTGAAATCAGTGCTCCTTCATACCTTTAGTGATCCTGAAACAACTATAAGTAACACTTTGAAATGGACAAATTTTCCATAGTATGTAGACAGCTGGTGGCTCCCTGTCAGCAAAGCTCTTTTGCCATTGCTCATTGGAAAGATTTGTCCATTCAGTGAATATCCATCTTTCAAGTCCACTGGGAACCCCTAGAACATCAGAGCTGACTAGTAGCAAATGAGGAGTACTGGTTCAGGGATCCTAATCACTATCTAGTGTCCTGTTCTGTTTGCAATAAGGCTGAACTCAATGACATTTATTTAGCTTAATATTAGACTGGAAATTCTTTTCTTTCTTCTAATTATTTATCAATGACAGATGCCCCAGATTCAAAGTTAACTTGAATTCTGAGAACATTTGCATAAAATACTTGTAGGCAAACATGCACAGAATCATCTTTAAACTAAGCAAAAAGAGGTCCCCACAGGAGAGTATCCCACCCAGTAAGTTAGGGACATCAAATATGCAGAGAGACTTCTCCCACCTCTCCTCTACAGTTCCTATAAGTGGTGAAGATTGGGTTTTGGGCATCTAAGATATACATCAACAGGAAGTGTCCCCCCCCCCACCAGGAAAGTGCCCTTTAGCAACTGGGTTGGGGGAACCTAGTCTTCACTAAACTTGGAGGGAGGGCAGTGGAGAGTCAGAGGAAGCTTCTCTGCATGTATGCAGTCTCCGGGTGCCTGGAGAGAACTTTTCTTGGGGGGAGGCATGCTTGGAGGAAGCAGAACCCAGGCATCAAAAATCCAATCTCCACTACACTTGGAGGGCTTTTTAGAAGAGAGGGAGGTGATGCTTCTCTCCAATTTTGGTTTCTGTAGGGGACTTGGAGGGATTGTATAGCATAACATATTAGCTTACCAAAAATGCCAAAATACATCCATTTGTACTTGTCAGGGGACTCCATTTGTGATGAATACAATCAATGCATGTTGATGAATTGGCCAAATTCATTAGAAAATCCGATTGATTTTTCGTTTCATCCCCATCTCTGTTGTGCACCTGTTGAGGGTTCATATTAAACAGCATAGATAAAAATGTTTTAATTGTGCCTCTTTTTAAAAAGACAAGGGGACTATTCTTGAGGCTGTGCCACAAGAAGAGAGGCCTATCGCCATTCGTGTTTGACCACTAAAGACAATACATTTTGAAAGGAGAGGAGGATAGCGATGGGGTAGCCTCTTTTATTCCCCCATCTAACTCACCCTTAACATCTCTTTCCAAGGTTTCTCTTTTGTCACCATGACTCTCTGGATCAGGTCTCTGCCCCTCCTTGTGCTGCTTGCCATTTCAGCTCCTGCCACTAGTTATGCTGCCCCCAATCAACGTCTGTGTGGCTCTCACCTCGTGGAGGCACTCTACCTTGTATGCGGAGAACGAGGCTTCTATTATTCTCCCAAAACACGGCGGGACATCGAGCTGCCCCTAGGTAACGTTTTTTGAGCTCTTAAATGGGATAAACTGCAAAGTTTCATCCGTAGGAGTGAAGTCATCATTGACTCATAGCTTCAGATGCAGGGAATTATGTTTAAAGAGGTGGGGGGTTCAATATTTATATCAGTAATGTGAAGCAAGCTATTCCAACATGCTGGTGATTCCTACATAAATTGTCGCATAAAAATTTAAGGAGAACGAAAAGAGAGTTTTCAAATTACACTCACACTAACTCTTACATTGCAGTTGCCTGGTTTATCCACCTGTCCTACCCTTTCTGCTGCATGCTATTTCACTCTTAAATACTGTACATGGTTTGCAATCGATATATGTCCAAAAGACATGTATCTCTTTCAGAAACTGTCTGCATTGCCCAGTTTGAGTGGGAGATTCTGGAGGCTGTTGTTAAAAACAAACCCTGTTCTCTTCTGAGCCCTGTTAACCTTCTTATATTGGGAAAGGTGTTTAGTCCCCTGGAATTACATTTTATTGCAGACTGCACACAGAATTAGACTTATTATGTCAGCATCCTGTAGCATTGTCACCTGAGTTTAATGAACAGAGATTCCATGTTTCACCCTCTTGCAGTGTTTAAGTTTTATTTGCTCTTTTAGCCAATCAGCCCGCCAACCAAACGGACAAAATATGTATCAACCAATTGGTTCCTCCCCCCCCTTTTTGCCACTGTGGTACTTGTTTGTCCCAGATGTTGGGGGGGAAGCAACAGTGACACACTCTGGTTTATAGCCCATGACCTCATGGGGGAGCGGGTCCTCTGAACCTTCATTGAGATCAGGAAATGCAACACCCTAATACTAATACAGTAATCCTACTACTTGTTAGCCATCAATACCTTTTGGAACTAAAAATAATCCATCAACTTATTTAATGCAAATGTTTTAAAAATCTTGATATATGAGGAGGAAATAGCTAATAATGTGTTTGTCCCAGTGAAAAACAGAGGTAGCCCAACTTCAAGTGCAACAAATATCTGAAAGAGGAAAATATCCAACTCCTTGTTAGTTAACTGGCTCTAAGCCAAACAGCTAAGTACCTTAACCCTAATATGCGCAGAACATCAGAGCATAACTGTACATGAAATTGAATATTTTTGCTGTAGATTACCACCTGGCCGGAGTGGTTAAATGGCCAGCACCTTGTCCATTTCAAAGCAGTTTGTCTGTTTAGCTAGGAGATTAGTGTGAACTGCCAAAGTAGCTCCATATATATTGTTATCCCCTACTCTACATAAAAATCATGCCTATAACTTTTAGTCCCCCTAATGGCATAAGCCATGCTGCCCAGCCTGACCCATTTAGTTTTCTGAAAAAAACACGGTAACCCAGATAATAGCAAGTCTATCTTTCACCCAACTATGAAGAGTACATGCATTCACTGGGGGATGTCTTCTCTCCATCTGCTAGTGAACGGGCCATTAGAGAATGAGGTGGAGCCACTGCCATTCCAAGCACCAGAGTTTCAGAAGATGAAGAAAGGAATCGTCCAGCAATGCTGTGAAAACACCTGCTCCCTCTATGAGCTAGAGAACTACTGCAACTAGAAGAGGAAAATGGACCCAAGCTGGCATGAAGGAGAAAAGAAAGCACTTTGCTATTGCACCTTTGAAGTAACAAAATAAAAATCGTGAGAATCAGCTTGAGGTTCTTCTATGGTGATTAGAGAGAGAGAGAGAGAGAGAGAGAGAGAGAGAGAGAGAGAGAGATTCCCTCAAGGAACTATTTATTTTTGAACACTATGCATCTCTTCACCTTAAGAGCAAACCCTTCTGGATTCTATAGGATGAAGTGGGTCAAGTGCACACATAGGGGTTAGTGGACTGTCAGGTCTGGTCTGCATAACTAATGATGAGGAATAGAGATGGGCACGAAACACACATTTTTTCGTTTCCGTTACCGTTTGTCGTTTCCGTTATGTAACAAAACGACAAACGAAAATTGTGATGAAAATGAAATGAAATGAACAGAACCATGAAGATTTTGTTTGTACGTTTCGTTTCCGTTACTGGTGGCGTGCAATGAAATTGAGCTGTTTTAAATGTTAAAAAACGCCCTGGACGTCCATAAAAACGCAGCGACAATTATTTATACTGCCTGATAATTCCTACAGGGGGGGTTGTGGCCTTAAAACATGCATTTATGTCTTTTCTCAGATTGCTGTATTTTTTTCCTTTAAGGGGAGTTAGCGGACATCGATCCAAAACGGCTCCCAGATGCCTAATATTGATTTCTTGGGTATTAAAACACCCTGGACATCCATAAAAATGCAGTGATAATGTGATAATTATTTGAAATTATTACCTACCAGGGGGTAGGGGTCCTTAAAATGTTTGTTTTTGTCTTCTCCCATCGCGATGTATTTTTCTTTTCCCTTTAAGGATGACAAAATGGATGTCGCCACTCCAGCCACAACATGGAGGCAAGCCATGTGATGGGATCATGTAAATTACTGAACAACTTCAACCAATAGCATGCCCAGGTTGCAGACTGGGCAGGTCTGGCAGCCACAGAGGGCATAAAAAGCTCTGGCAGCCCCCAGAAATGCTTTAAAAATCGCGCAAAAAGCGGGTAAAAATGAAAAACAAAAAACGAAACAAATTTTTTTTCAAAAAATTCGCGAAAAATGGAAAAGAACCAAAACAGACCTCTTAACGACAAACGACAAACGAAACACCGTTTTTTCAATTTGTGCCCATCTCTAATGAGGAATGCTGGCAAGAGTAGCCTAACAAAGCAGGGAAAGCAGATGGGGCTGTGGTGGTCTTACTGTTCAGCATTACAAAGCAATTTAAGTTAAAAAAAGAGATGGTGGGGTAAAACTCCCTTGCTGCACACTGATTCTCTCTTGAGGCATTTGACTTCCTGTCATGCACTCTCTCAGAGGTCAAATAGGTTTGTTTTGGGCTGCTGTGTCTGTAGCCGATGTCACTATCTATGTAAAAATACACCCCTTTCTGAAAAGGTCCCTCTTAATACTTCCAGACTTCCCAGCTGTTTTCTCCACTAAGATATTGAAGCTGTGCTTTCTTGTTACCAATTGCTAAATTTTTATGGGCCATTAAGTTGTTGGAACAGACACATAGAAAAGCTAATACTATACGGCTTTTGAGGTAAGTGAGATTTTTAAAGGGAGGTTTTACCATGGCCACCTTCCCAATGAGTTTCCACTTTCTAGGGCTAAGTGGGGATTCAAACATAATTCTCCAGAATCCTAGTCCATCACCCTATCAGTGATACCAGTGCTAGTTGATGCTTAATCTGATTGTATCACCAGTATGAGTCTGTTCTAATTCTCTCCCATGGGAAATAGCTGTGCATACCACCAGGAAAACCCTGTCATTACTGACCCTGAGCATAAAGCTTTAGACACTGATGCCACATTCTAGCCTTATGCATGGCCTTATTTGATGCTATGGTACAGGAAAACAAGATGGAAATGTATCTTGGTGCTACTGTGAATTCATAACCCCTTTATATCATAACCCTCTCTATCCCCCTCCCCAACCTAACAATCAGTTTCAGCATAAGGAAGTGAGTATATCACATTTCATAAGTTAAAGAGGCTCCGGCAGCCACAGGCATGGAATCTGCCTGCTGGATCCTCTGAACATGCCTACATAGGAGGAGCAGACAAATTGTGACAATGCCCAGCAAGCTTTAAGACCAAAGAAGGCAAGAGGAAGGAAGTAGCATGCAGTAAATAAAAGTTAGCAGAGCCGTGAAGTAGCATGATGAGGATCAGCATCTGCTTTCCCTTAACATCTTGTGAGCTAGTCTTTGTTCATCCCTGATTTAGGAGAAAGTCATGGTTGTCCCAGTCTTAGGATCTTTTAGTCTGGAAGCTCCAGTGGGTGGGTGGAGCTTCCTTGCCTACAACTGTTTTCCTGTTCATTTACGTGAAGAGGGCACCCAATGTGCTTGCCTAAAGGGATGTTTATGCAGCTTGGATGTGTGTTGTGTCATTACAGTCGTGACCGACGCTTCGTGACTCCATGTCCATGGAGTTTTCTTGGCAGGAATACTGGAGTGGTTTGCCAGTTCCTGCTCCAGGCACCTACAGCACCTGGTATTCCCTGGTGGTCTCCCATCCAAGTACTAACCAGGGCCGACCTTGCTTAGCTTCCGAAATCAGGCGAGATCGGATGTGTTTAGGGCATCTAGGGAGCTATGCAGCTTGGATACTTCCATTCAAATGAATGAGAAGGCTTCAGCAACAGGAGCGGCACATATCTCTCCAGATCAGGGCACCTGACAAGCATGCTTAGAGATGAAAAGCAGAGCAGGCCAATTCTCGGGAAGGAGAAGAGAAAGGGAAGAAAGAAGTATTTCTGGGAACTCAGTGTTTTACAGGAATATAAATAGATGAAATATGTGCATGGCGTCTCTCTCCCTAAATTTCCATAAACCATGATTTGACATTGTTTTAAAAGGCCTTCCGAAAAGCAAATGAGTGGTGGCTGCCTGGAGAGGATGACCAAATTAAGCCCAGTGACATATAAGTCAATGCTTTGTTTTAATTTCTTCCAACTCTAACCAAAATATTCGAGTCATCTGTACTAAAACCTGGCTAATATGCTGAATGGGTTCTTGTGTTATACTTATGTATATAAATACATAGAGATGTGAACACTTCAGCCAGCCCTTATTATTGTTTACCGGCACAAGACCCACTGAAATGAACAGGCCCCAACATCACGGGAGGGTAAATTCCAAACTAGAGATAAAATGATTTCAGTATCAGAGACAGGTGTAGTCTTCGTTAAGACACACCCAATATGTTATTGTACAAGTTGTTAGCATTCAGCCCTTCGGGAAAGTGACCTGTAACAACATGTTCAAATATAGAACTATAAGTTGCTGAAGGCACAAGGAACAACAGAATCTATGCTTATTGTAAGCAATGAACTCATTGCTTACGACAAGAGGTTATTGTCTACATGGAGGGGAGAATATTCAGAAATATATCCATAAACAATGCATGTTGTGCATACATTCCATTTCCCCTCCCTGATTTCTACTTGCTTTTTATATAGGAAGACATCACTGGATGACATAGCTATCCAGCAAATAGTTTTACTGGGTTATTACTGCATATAAATCCAAGAATGATGAGATAAAATTTATAGCTATACCTACAAGGAAAGTCCCCAAAATTGAAAATTGTTTTGTGGATCCAGTTTCCCCGACCCTTAAATATATAGACACACGTGCACAAACATGTCAAGATTATAACTTGGCTGGGAAAAGCCAACTACTGTGACATCCGCAGTGGGGAGAAGACAACATCACAGATCTGTACATTGCCTTAGAAAACAACACCATCTTGTTGCTTTGAATTGGAGAGTCCTTGCTCCATGGGAGAGGGAGACAGTCTTCAGAGGTCCATGGACCACACAGAACTACACCTGTTTCCAGGACCCCTCCAACACTTCTAACAGTCTGAGGAGTCTCATTTTGTGTTTGTTTTCCACTGAAACTACCCCTTGTGTCTTTAGTGGGCATTATTTATTTATTTATTTATTTATTTATTTATTTATTTATTTATTTATTTATTTATTTATTTATTTGTTTGTTTGTTTGTTTGTTTGTTTATCCTACCTTTCTCCTTAAGAAGAACCCATTAGACCATTAAAATATAGTATTTAAAGCTAACAACCCTAGAAGTCAGTGGATCCAAGAATGATGACTGAGGGGACGACCAAAACAGCACTGGATGCACGCTCTTGACAAAGACACAGAGTTGTCCTGGGTTCACCCAGATCTAGCC
>JAHTLZ010000016.1:70586628-70597072 GCA_023846285.1 Phrynocephalus versicolor
ATCATCATCATCATCATCATCATCATCATCATCATCATCATCATCATCATCAAATTATCACACAGCAAACAAGATAACTACACTGGATTTTGTATTAAAAATCACTAGTCAAACGCTTCCCAAGCGTTTAGTACTACGTGATGTATTGGCGAATTATGCGAGCAGATCCCAGTAAGGCGGCTTTCTGCAGCTGACTGATGGTGACTTTGTCAATTCCAATTTCTTCTAAATACTTGCTTAGTCGTCATCATTGTCATTGTCATCATCATAATCACCATCATCATCATCATCATCATCATCATCATCTGATGTCTTGGGCAGGTGCCCCTGGAGGGAAAATGTTATAACAAAAGGAAATATACAGGTAAATGTTCTTTAATCTGCAGTCTGATTTTGAAATATTCATTAGTTGGGGATGAAGGTCTTTCTCTCTCTTTAGTCTGTTGGAGGCATACCAGAATAGAAACAGAACTGAAATTCAACATTTCTCACAATTTGCTGTGAAAGAGTTTTTAAGAGTTCTCTTGTTTGGTTTTGCTTTTCTGATGGTAAAGCCTCTGACCATGGTTGGCTGAGTTTTGAGGACGACACTGAATGCTCACAAAAACATCATTAGCTTCCTTAATCATTTGCAGACAAGCTTATGTGAGAGAAGGGAAAGCTGCTTGGTTGAAATTAGAACAACATCTAGGTCCAAGATATAAGCTTCCGAGATGAAGTATAAAATTGACAAGCTGTTCCAGCATTCAGGGAACCTAAGGGCTATGTAGCTGGGATGGGACTGAGGGTAAGGATGTAGAATGTTTAGTGTATTGAAAGACATGGCAACCTGAAAGAAGGATAAAGAAAATGAAGCAGAAGGAAGGTTGAGATGGAACATCTTAGTTTGAACTAGCTGGACTCCCCCACCCCTGCCGCCACCCCAATGCAGGCATATATTAGTTAGTTATTGCCTTGGGTGATACCGCAAAACACATTACATATCCTTGGTATGTTGTAGACTTCTGCTGGAGAAAACAACATAATTTTCCTGCTCTTCAGAGTAGCAGCAACAGACATGCTAGGTGCTGAGTCAAAATCAGATTTATAATGATAAGAAGATCAAGGCAGGAGGCAACCTTTCTAGTCTCCCATACGTCCTCCTTTCAAAATCACCCCTTTGCTTCACTGAACTGCAGTCCTGTTCTAGTCCCTTAGTGCTTTTGGTCAACAAAAGGGATAGCTTTGCCCCCTCTGTCCTAATAACATCAACATCTGCCAATCTGTGGGCAGCCTTTTTTTGGAGGTGTGGGAGATCCCTCAGCTGTTGAGTAGCTACTTAGTTCTTCTGCAATGGAAGCAGAGTGGAAGAAAAGCATCCACAAGCTTTCAATGTGCCACTGAATCATTTGAAGACTGGCACACACACCCTTCCCCCTCCTCCACTCAAGCAGCTGTAGTGGAAGACCATGCAGAGAAGGTAGGTGGTGGTCTGTCTCTCCATCAGCTTGTGGTCCAGCAAGAAGGAAATCCCATCTATCGCCAGCCCCCAACAACTGTGCAGCCTGGTTTGCCATTGAGAAATAACTGAAATAGAAACCCGAACAATTGCGCCTTGCCCAACTGGACAACACACACATCCAGGGAGAACATTTAGAAAGGAACCAGGATTCAAGTCTCTCTTTTTGTCTCTCCTCATCTCCCAGGTACTTGATTATTCTGAAGGAGCCTAAATATCAATCAGACTCTTCCAGAATCCTGGCTCTACATCAAAAAGAATATGTGTTGGAGTTTAAAAATACATCAAGTGTGCAACTTCTACAGTACATTGGTAGTGGTGTATATCCAAGTCCATCACTGTTTCCCTCCTTAAGTCCCAATAGGAATATACAGATGGTGGGCACATTTCTTTTATGGGAAACAGTGCTATTAAAAATCTCTAACCTCTGTGTTCCACTGTTTCTGTAGTGAGTTCAAAGATAGGAAATAATGTGATGGGCTTCCTGCATGGCAGGGGGTTGGACTGGATGGCCCTTGAAGTCTCTTCCAACTCTGTGATTCTATGATTCGAATACAACAGGTTCTCTTCCTCTCTTCCATTTTCTGCTCACAGCAACCCTGTGAGGGAAGTTGGACTGAGGGAGAATGAGTGACCATATCTCATCCAGGGACGTGTGGATCCATGAAGAGTTGAAGCTGGCTCTCTCAAGTCCCAACTCCGTGCTCAAACCACTTCACACAAGACAGATCCTGTCAACTCACATTACTTCCTCAAACAAAATCTCCTGGAACAGAGAGCAATATCTGAATGCAGAAAATATAAATGTAACTCAAAAGGCTTGGAACCTTACTAGTCTTTGAGGAGGAGAACTAGTAAGCCCCACTGGCTCATCTTAGTTTCTGCCCCCAACATGAAAACATCCCCTTCTCTTTTTCTGGAAGTTGAGTCATGGCAACTGGACTTCTTTTCTTGAGAGGTTGAAACGTTTTGCTGCTCATCCAAACAGCTTTGTCAGACTGAGGAAGCTGTTTGGATGAACAGTGAAACATTTCAATCTCTCAAGAAAAGAAGTCCAGTTGCCATGACTCGGTATCCAGATAAACTCACCTGAATGACTGAGAATCTTCACAGACATATCCCCTTCTCTTCCTTCCCCAAGATCTGTGAGTGGCCAGCTGTGGGATAACAGTTGTAATTAGAGATGGGCATGAATTTTAAAATGAACTGAGAAATTTGTTAAAAATTGTGAATCCGTTGATTCATACAAATCAATACTCCCAATGAATATGATTAATTTTTTTTTAGTTTTTTGCAAAAATTCATCCATCAATTTACTGGGCTATGAAACAGCAGCAGCAGCAGTACCCCACACCCAGGCACAAACAAAACAAAACAAACCCCCACCACAATCACTTCCCTTGATTCTCTTCTACAAACACCAAGTTAGTTGCTAAAGGGGATTTTCCTGGAAGGGACACTTTGTGGGTTTATAACTCAGATGTCTGAAATCCAGTCTTCAACAATCCTGGAAAGCCTTTAGAAGCACAGGAGGGGAATTTTTTGTATGATTTTGGGGTCTCTTGGTGCCTAGTGGTGGTGGTGGTGGTGGAATAGCATCTTACAGAGTTTTAAAGGCAAAAGTGAATTTACAGATTGATTCATTGATTGTTCAGGGTGGGGGAAATCTTAAACCCACTATTTGTGGTCTGTCAGTCTCAATAAATCCCAAATCAAAATGAGCTGCCATTTTTCTGAGTCATGCCTATCTCTAGTTCCAATTGGCAGTATGGATGCCGACATCAACAGGCGACCATATTTTGTTGTGCACTTGGCTTGGGACGGGGGTGGTGGTGTTTCCCTTGGGCCTGGCTCTGCTGTTCATCCCTGACAGCCTCTGTCGTTTGGTGTGCTGTGTTCTCTATTTCCTCCATCAGCAGATGAAAACTCTGAAATAGTGGGTGTGGGTGTGGGAGAGACACCTCTGCTGTACCCCCTCATTCCATAAAATGGTGGGGCATGCATTTCCCCCCCCCCCACATCTGCCAGCCCCTCGGGAGGAGGTTCTGCCAGACCATGTGAGAAGGGAGACACTGCCGTCATGGATCCTATATGGGAGTGGAGGTCCTGGCAACAGGCCTGCCTCCAGGGCTCATCCTGAAAAATGATACCAAGGCATATGAGGAGAAAACATGTGGGTAGCAGCAGGAGTTGGGCAGTGGTATGTCAAACCACTGGGCGTGACTTATGATGGGCATGCTTGCCCGAAAGGTCTGCCTACATTGTGCATGTGCAACTCTCCAGTTCCTGAAGAATCCCTGGCCTGAGGCAGTGTCAGCAAAGGGTCCCAGGGCCAGGATTCCAAAGTCTAATGCCATTGCAGAAAACACTCTGCCAGCATTCTCTTTTCTTTGGAATCATCAGTGACCTCACGTTGGGGACACTGGGCAATGTCTTAGGTTGCTGCAATTTCTCTGCTCCCTTTGCACTTTACATTCACTCACGTTACTCAACAATGTCACTTTTGGCTCCATGGTAATGAAGGAGGTTGCATGGTTTCAGGGTCCTTTTTGGTATCAGTTTGCAGCTTATAACCCAAGAAAATTTTAAAAAAATTGTCTTAGAAGTTCAGATGGTCTGATCAAAACATGCGATCCTCACCTTTCAGTGAGTTTTGTGTAGTAATAATGGTGTTGTTGTTGTTTTTTTTTTTTACATCGTCAATCCATTTCCAAATTTAACCCTGAAATTCTGCTTTGGTTCTTTCCAAATCTGGAACTATTATAGAACTGGTAATGATCATATACATACACACATCACTACCACCACCAGCAGCAGCACCAGAGATGGAAAAGGGAAGAAATATCTCTGAATAAAGGTGTATGGTTGGGGATCCATGCATGAGAACATACCCTCCCTTTCGTGAACAGCAAAATGTTTGACCCCTTTGCACGCTTTCAAACAGTGACCAATGAAGTGGACTATAGCCTGTAGCAATCCATGCTGTAATCTATTTGTTAATCTTTAAAGTGTGACAGGGCCGTATGCTGGTTTTGCTGCAACAAACAACACTGTTACCCTGTTGGAAATGTGCATAAACTGGACACTTTCAAAACTGGGAGGCTGCCTGAGCCACGAACTGTGGCATCTGTTACAAGCTTTGACACAAAATTGAGCAGGCATGGTTTAGCAGCAGCCCAGCTGCTTGCAAGTTCAAACACTGCTTATACTAAGGTCTATACAATTCATCACAAGCATTTACATTTACTCCTTTGATGCACTTTTACATGCTTTACCCCCTATAATTCTTAATTAGCTTGTGTGTAACTTGATGCTTGCATATTTGACAACTATGATTTGATTTCATGAATGAGTCGCTTCAATACAACCTAGTGCCAAGCTGGTTCCAATAAGACCTTCTACAGTATTTCTTTTCCAACGGTGTAATTATAGTAGAGGATGAGTGTAATTCAGAGTAAGAAATACTTAATCTAAGTGTGCCACATTTTCCCTGCTAGCCTTGTAAATACCCTTTGAATGTCACTTGACAATTACTGTTCATCAGAATTGCCTGCATCAAGGGACAGAATTCAGGGAAAACTCAAGGGACAGACGTCTCTCTGGCGTTCAGACCTCTTGTGGTTGTTTTGCAGAAATACTTCATTGTCTCCTCCAATTATTGTTTTTATTATGATGAGCATATTGCTCAGCAAGCCTCAACAAATGGTCTTAGAATCAGCCTTGAAATTGCCGTAGAAGACCAACTGTTTGGTCCTCGCTATGAATTCTAGCCCCTTTCTTTCCCTGCTACTGAAGTGGGATCCTGTGGTGAACTAGTGCAATGATAACTTAGGAAAGAAATCCTACACAAGGGTTACATAGAACTAAAACCCACTGAAATGAAGGAGGCTGCTTGGTTACAAATGGATTGCAAAACTGATTCGCAAACCCTTTTATACTCTGGAAAGTGTGTAGGGATTAATTGTTTCCCCAAGGTGCACAACATGTTTCCTTGAACTTGGTAGACCTCCACTCTTTGGTTTGCAAATGATACTTTTGTTCCAAGTTACAAAAATTGGCTATGAAGATAGTGCGATCACCTCCCCATCTAGCAGTTATCCTTTAATCACCACGGATACGGTTAGGTCAACTGCCCTACGGACTGACCAGGTAACAGTAGTTACTACAGTATAACATCCCATTCCTGAATAATGTATGCCCAGTTTGTCACTGGGCGGCTGATCTGTACTTTGAAAGAGGCCGTGCAACGGCAGATCTCTGACACAGCGAGAGGGGAAGCAACAACGTATGAATGTTCCATCTGTTCATCACCGAATCGATTGTTAAAAGTTTTGTGTTCCATTCCTAAACACGGCCAGCAGAGGGTGCAAAAGGTAACCAAAAGACTGCTCCCCGGGAAAACAGAGCCACACTAGACTGCGCTTGGATGTCAAAGCTCCTATATGGGCCATGGCCCTTAAGAGTTCTGATCAGTAGCAAATGCTACAATGGCACGACACATGGATGTGCTCGCCAAGGGGAAATGAAACCCATGCTTCATGAAAGGAAAAACATGTTGTTGTTGGGCTTCAAAACAAACAAACATCCAAACTCATAGGAAGCACGATGACTGGCAAGTTGGACTCATTAAGCAGAGCCTGGATATTGTTTACACTCGCATAAATCCAGAGCGGTGCCACTGATGTCTGTGGATGTGCTCCAGTAAAAGCATCTGACTTTACTTGCTGGCTTTAACAATATCCGAATCTTGGTGCTGAAGATTCGAACTGGGCCGGCTGGCTTGTTTTTCTGACTTACTGTCTTATCTATAAAACAGCAATAATATGTGGAGCTTGGAAGAGACAGCTTTTGACCACCAGCCCTAGACTTCCTGAGAAACCAGGGGCAGTGGCAGTCTTTAACAGTAACCTTACCATGCTTTTTAATACACAGAATGGTCGTGCTCACTGAGAACCATGACGAACTTCCACTAGCTGGCTGGGCCGCACCATGGTTTAAAGTATCTGGCTGCAGAGCCAGCAGCTGGGAGTCCAGTTCCCCAGGGTGACTCCTGCAAGGAGAGCCAACTGGGTGTGGCCTTGGGCAAGCTGTATGGTCTCAGCAGGGTATCCCAAAAAAGAATGGCAAACCACATCTTAGTACTCTCTACCTGGAAAACCTTCAAACGGTCTTCACAAGCCAGATGTGACTTGATGGCTCATGGTTATTTATTAATTATAAACTACCTCTGGCCTCTCCATGCCAGCTGTGGTGACATAAGAACATAAGAAGAGCCATGCTGGATCAGGCCAAAGGCTCATCTAGTCCAGCTTGCTGTATCTCACAGTGGCCGCACCAAATGAGTCTGGGAGTGCACAAGACTAGATATCTGTCTCCTGATACCACTCCCCTGCATCTGGCCCTTGAAGTACCCCGGTTTTAAGCCTGGAGATTACATATCTCCATCATGGTCTGTAGCCTGTGATGGACTTTTCCTCAAGAAATCTGTCCAATCCCCTTTTGAAGGCATCCAGGCCAGATGCCATCACCACATCCTGTGGCAGGGAGTTCCACAGACTAACAACATGCTGGGTAAAAAAACATTTCTTTTGTCTGTTCTCATTCTCCCAACCCTCGATTTGACAAGAGGGTGCAAGAAGCCTACGCAAACTGCTGAGTTGTACGGATCTGCATTGTTCTGCATGCAAAGACCTCCTGCATTGTACTTGCAAGAAGCACATCGGTGAAGGGTGAGGATGTCCAGTGTGAAGGCCACAGGGCAAGGCCTGGCCTGGCCTTCGCACTATCCCACTTCCTCTCTCCATAGAAATGAATGACACCCAAGTGAAGGACATGACGGGTAACACTGAGAGACACCACGGAGGTCAAGCACAATGCGATGTTTGTTGTCCATGTTGTCCTGTTGCAGACATAACAGTAACAGAAACTTCCTTCCTATTACAAATGTTCCAGGACAAGGAAAGCAGCTGTTAAGGTCTTACAAGGAAGGGAGCTCTTTAAATGGCAAGGCCTGTCATTTTACTTATTTTAAAGCAGCAAGTAAACTACTGTAGAAGAATGCCACAGAACTGGTGAGCTGCAAGAGACACAGGCATTTAGTCCAAACGTCTGCCAATAAATCTACTCCCAAAGCGGTCCTAACCGAATTGGCCTGGCAAACTCTGCTTAACACCCTCCAGTGAAGGAGGATCCTGCCACGATTCAAGCTAATGCATTTTGCTGTTGGATCATTCAGAAAGTCCTTCCTACTGCCTCTCCGTCTTCTCTTCCCTTGGCTAATTGTACCAATTTCCCTCAATTTCTTTCATTGTGCTTGGATACTGTCCCATTAGTGCAATGCACTATTCTGGGAAGTTGACAGCATAATAGAGTAAAACACCACAAGAACAATAAAAATCATGTGTGAGAGTGGATATATTTTGTTTACTATCTCTCTTTACTGGCTGACACCCATTCATCCGCTTTTCTGTGCTGAGTATTTTACATAACTTTGGATAGTCTAAAGATTTATTTTCCAAGGACTCTGCAAACTACTTTTGATAGTGATTAAATTCCAATATAAACAGTGATAGAAACAAAGATAACAACAACAAATAACAAGACAACTTTGCTGCACAGGGCTCAGTTGCCATGCCTTTCACTGTTGCATTTACCCACTTGTGGAAGCATACCAACTTGCCAATATTCCTCTTAAACTGTGCTACCTAGAATTGGATAGAGTATTTCAGGTAAGGTTTGAACAAAGCACAATATAGTGGCACTATTACCTTGATCTGGACACTATGCCTTGGTTCGTGCAGCCTAGAAGTGCATTAACCTTTGTTCTCTGTCTTCGCTTTTTGTTCCTTGTGGACCACTCATAATTGTGATGCAACAAAACTGCAGCACTCAGTTGATTCATATCTGGTCTGTGACCTACTAGGAGCTCTAGAGACTTTCCATAATTCCTACTGCCAAACCAAGACCCCAATTTGGGAGTCCTTAATCTATACCAATGTGGAACTGCAAAGGATGCAAGTCCTCCATGACCTTGTCCCAGTCTAATTCCCCTTTCTTCTTGCTTTTGTTCCAAAAATAACTAATAAAAATTGATGCTTTCCAGGCACCAATTACAGACTATGCTTCTGAAGAAGTGGACTATAATCTACAAGACCTTGTGTCAAATCAAATTTCAGTATCTTTAAAGTACAACAAGGCTATACACAGCTACTCTTCTGGAAATACGTAGCACAAATTGGCAATCTGGCCATTTTGCCTGTCATTTCTAGTCTTTGTACATGTTTTTGAACCCTAGATGAATGCTCTGTAAGTACCTGGAGCCCTGTGCACTACATGTTCACTTTGCCATTGAAGATGTTGAAGATTTTGCAACCTTGTATGCTGCCTTTATTAGGTGTGGCTGGCAAGGACATTTCTGGGCTGCAGTGACTGTCAGTCTACCTAGTGCTAACCAATAATATTTTTCCTTGTTTCTGATTTCAAAGAGAGCCCTGCTTCTCTGATTTTGAGCCTTTCCCCTTCACACACTGTAAGTCAGTGAGTCTGTTGAAACCTTTGCTGAAAGTCAGTCAGACATATTTGTCAGATTGCTGATTAATCTGTTCAAATTTATTCTTTCTCCAATTAATGTCTCAGAATAAGTTATTGAGTATGCTAGTGCCAGTTAATGAGAAAAAGGAGTAGACTACTTTGGGAAACTTGAGGCTAATTCTTCTCTGTGAATCCCTGTACTTCTGCGGCATAGCTAGAGGAATTTAACTAAAATTCAAAACTCTGCTACAGATGATAGATTAAAGAAATAACAAGGGGAGAAAATCTAGAAGTTGAGTCATGGCAACTGGATTTTTTTTCTTGAGAAACTGAAACGTTTTGCTACTCATCCAAAAAGCTCCATCAGTGTATTCTTGAAGGCTTTCATGGCTGGGATCTGATAGTTGTTGTGAGTGTTTCAGGCTGTTTGGCCGTGTTCTGGAACCCAGAGCACAGAGAGAACTCCTAGTTCCCTGAACTCCTTGCCCTCTGAAGATGCCAGCCACAGAGTCTTGCAAAGCATCAGGAAGAAAAACTTCCAGAACACAGCCAAACAGCCCAGAAAACTCACAACAACTATCAGCTCCATCAGTCTGAGGAAAGTTGGTTGCAAGGCCTCCAATTTATATATTTCAAACAAATCATATTTTCCCCTGCCAGCTTTATATAAATTGGAAAAAGAAAAAAAGATGCTACTTTGAATTGAAGGGGGAATGGAGACAATTCAGATATTAAGGGAAAAGGCCTTTTTTGACAGAAAGTAGAGTACTTTTCTCATATATGGGAACCTGGGCACTAGTAAGATTTCAGGCTAGACTTATTCCATGCATGCCAGATATCCAGAAGTAGGGGGAATTGACAGGAATGAAGAACCATCCAAGGCCCCGGTCACATGACCGTTTTGGTGCTGTGTTTGCTGCAAATTACTGCGCAGCAAAAGATCGTGCCTCCACTCCAAGGCACAACATTTTGGCACTCCAGTCGACCACACCCCCTGAAGCACACTTTAACCGCGTCATCCTATACCACCACTAGGGGTTCAATCAGATTAGTCCTCTTAATGATGCACAGTTTTTACCGCAGCAATTGCAGTGCGACTGGTGAAAATTCGCACCATTTCAGCTCTCCCCTCTTTTTCTGCCTCTTTCGGCTGTCCTACTTTAATAATCAATCGTGCAACTGAATTGCTGGTACACAGGCATGCCTCTATCACTTTTACAGCAGGTGGTTAGTAACATGGTTCATGTGTGTAAACCTGTCCATAGGAAACACATTACACACAGGAGAAATGTCTTAAACTTTCGCATGAACTCTTGCAGTCATAGCAGAAAGCCAACATGCCAGTAATCGGCAAGCAAATCACTTTGTTTGTGTGTGTGTGTGTGTGTGTGTGTGTGTGTGTGTGTGTGTGTGTGT
>JAHTLZ010000016.1:70615118-70644399 GCA_023846285.1 Phrynocephalus versicolor
AATAAATAAATAAATAAATAAATAAATAAATAAATAAATAAATAAATAAATAAATAAATAATGAAGACAAAAACATGATGGTACCTTAAAGCCTAACTGCTATATTTTAATGTGAGTCTACATAGACAGGTCTACTTTTTCAGACATGAGAAAGGGACTGCAGGGCAAATATTTGTGCAGCCCCAAAGAAAGAGACTGATTGTTTCCTGGCCACAAGTAGTTGATGATGTTGATGATGTGGCATTTCACACCTGGCAAGGACCATTAAGTACCCTATTGATATTCAGTCCCTTTCCCAGAAGCATTGTGCAGTAAACAATGACCAAGACTGATGACCTCAGTTAATCCCAGGCTAGAGATAACAAAGGGTAACAACATGGTAATGATGATCATAATCTCTGATGGGTCTGGTGAGGAGGCAATGGGTAGTTAGTAAGGAAATATAGCTGGGAATTAAACCAGATGTAACATTTGACAATGGCCTAAACCACTGAAGGGTGGATTAACATAAGCATGCAAGCAACAGTATATAAAAGAAAAAGGATATTTACAACATAGTATTGAGTAGTCTTTCTTTTCAGAATCTAACTTAAACCTTAGGCATTTCTTCCTCCAAATAAGGTAAAAGCCTTTGTTGCAACACCTTGAGCATCACTTCCTTTGCATGAAAAATTAGAACAATGGTCCTATATGTCTGTGAAGATTCTCAGTTATTCAGGTAAGTTTATCTGGAAGTTGAGTCAGCCTGAGGAAAGCTAGATGTGAGTCCTCCATTTTATAGTTCACTTTGACCTCATGTCAACCTGGTTTGAAATAGGCTCATAAGATGAATGGCCTGAATAGGCTTTTTAGGCAGACAGCAGTCTCAATTGAGTCTGGGTTGAGACACTGAGATAGAGACCCTGGGGCACCCCACTGATCACGTCTCTCCAAGCTGAAGAGAAGCCATTAATGATCGCCTTTTGGGTGCGAGCAGTCAACCAATTACAAATCCATCTAACAGTGGTACTATCTATCCCACATTCTACAAACTTCTTTGCAAGTATACCATGGGGAACCTTATCAAATGCCTTATTGAAACCTAGATAAGCAATAGTCACAGTGTTCCCCTCATTCCCCAGGCCTGTAATTATATCAAAGAAGGATAGAATTGTGTTCAGCCATGCCAGCCACATGGCCACGGACTTGCACAACACTGTCTCTTTGGCTTAAAAACGGAGATGAGCACCACCCCTAGAGTCGGACATGACTAGCACACATGTGCGGGGGGAACCTTTGCTTTTTTACTCTGAGAGCTGAATCTTTTCCATTGTTGCCCTTCATCTTTGGAATCGTCTGCCTGGCTCCTACACCACAAATATAAAAATGCCAACTTCAGACCTAGTTATACAGATTGGCCTTCCCGAAGCTTCTTGCTAATGAAGATGCTTGTTTTTATCTATTTTTTATTCTTTTTCTTTTATTTTTTTACCTGGTTGATATTTGTTAATAACTATATTTTTTCTTTGATTTGGGATATTTATTTTTCATATTTTATGTATTTGTATATATTTCCTTTTGTTGTTTGAATTTTTTTTTGGATAATTTGCATTCTTCCTTGTTGTTTGCCATCCAGAGTGGTCCCCGGGCCAGATGGGTGGTGTATAAATTGAATGACTGGTTAACTGAATGTTACTAATTGCTGCTACTGCAAATTGCCTCTTGGTCATCATATGGTTTTTGCACCAAATTTAATTACTCCTTTTGATAGCCCTCATTTCTTGGTGGCGAACCTTCGTCACTCCAGATGTTTTTGACCACAGCTTCCAGAAGTCCAAGCCTAGATTGCCAATGACCAAGGACTTGTGGGAGTTGTGGTCCAAAACATCTTGAGTTCCGAAGGTTCGCCACCACTGCACTGATGCATGTACACTTGTGAACTGATTCTACTTCATGCATTCAGTGACTCAAAGCTACAAAACTGCATGTTTCCTTGATAATCCAATCTACACCAAATTAAACCTATTCAGTTCCTTTCATGGATTTGTAGGACTGCAGTCTAAATCTATTGGTCTTATTTTTTTTAAGTGGCCACAACAACCTTTGGTATAAATTTCCAAACTGGTTTCCCCCAAAAATCATTTCAGTTCCTTGCAGATGAGAAAAGCCATTCCAAAGCACTGTTTCTCTGATGTTATCATCAGATGTGAAAAGTGATTCCAAAGTAGACGGCTCAGATCCATCACAATACAATTGTGAAGAGATACAACAAGAGATGGCCTGAATTCTGGAGTAGACAAGAATCATGTAGGGATTGCATCTCCTTTACGGTGATGGTAGAAGATAGGGTGGATCTTTGAACAACAACCTTGGTTTGAATTTGAAAAGGAAATATTGCTTCAGTTTTTAGTAATCTAGCGTCTCCTTGACCTTTTTTTTTTTTTTTTTTTTTGGTTTTTGGTTTTGTTTTGGAAAAGAGCTACTGTATAATAAAATGCCACTCCAGCTCTGTAGCAGAGGATATACTTTGCCCACCCAGCCTGAAAATAAATAGGTGAGACACGTTTGTGGGATTAAAATTGAGCCACAATTTATTGATATCATTCAATTCAACGGTTAAACATCCCTTAAACAAGGGGGCCTGAATGTAGTGCAAACGGATCAGTTAATGATTCCTAATATTATTAGAAGGGTGCTGCCCACCTGTTCAGCGCCCTCCCAACACCTGCAGTCTGGGAAGCCCTCATTCCTAATTTTTGAACCTATTTATACCTACTGTAACACCTAATGTTCCTAATTTCCTAGTCCATTTCCCAATTCATATTGAGGACTACCGGCTCACTGGGGAATATTCTTCAATAAATTTCACCTGACTTAAATTTACTGCTTGCACTATCCACCAATTGTGACCGGTTATAAACCTCTCCTTAGCCTTAAAGAAAATGGGAGAGGCAAAAACACACTGCCACTCAGATCTAATTTGAGTAGCAGCCAAAAATTCCTATCCAACTCTTACACGGCCAGATACTCTCCTTCTCTTATTTGAGAGGGAGGGTGGAAAGACGGCTGGATCAAGAAAGAGGCCTCTCGCCACATGGCGAGGCCTTATAAAACTAATGTCCCTGCAAGCAGCCCATAGGCTGCACACATGTGATGCCAGCTGGGCACATGGACAAAAGGGACCCACCCTGCACTAAGGTAGTTTGGAGCTGCCTTTCTATGCAGAAAGGTCCTAGGATCAGAGGCCAAGTAAAGCTAGGGCTAGGGCTGGATGGGAGTGTGCATGTGTGCACCCATAGAATCACAGGGGAGGGGAACATTTTGTTTACCATGGAGGGACTATAGAACATCATTTGAGATACAACCATTTGAGATACTTGCCAAAATTTTCTATTCCAATCATGTTAGTGTGTCCAAGGTTAGTGTGTCCAACCTTCAGCCACCGCACGTTCCCGTGGTCCACTTTCAGAAGTACTGCATGTCTCTGCAGTCTATTTTCAGAAGGGCGTGCACGCTCGCTTCACAGGTGCTCCTGAGTAGGAGGGCAGAGTCTCCTACGGAGAGACTGAGCAAGGGGGTGTGGTGTGGCAGCGGCAGAGGATAAGGTAAGGGTAGAAATCCAGACCAAGCATCCAGGCGGGTGGGAGGGCAAAAAAAAAAAAAAAAGAAAGAAATTCCATTGAACACGCCCCCTCTGGTGGTGGGTCGGAGGCTGGCGGGGACCTGACAGGTGACTTCTGATGGCCCCACAGGCTACCAGTTGCCCTCGGTCGATGCATTGTGCAGGCCTGCTGTATTTATTTATTTATTTATTTATTTATTTATTTATTTATTTATTTATTTATTTATTTATTTATTTATTTAGTTAGTTATTTATTTAGTTATTTATTTATTATGGGACTTCTATACCGCCCATCTTCCCGGAGGAACACTGGGCAGTTCACAATAAACTGAATCAAGTTCAGCCAACTCAACAAATACACAAATAACTAGTAACTACTGTGACAAACAATTTAAAAGAAAAGAAACAATATGCAACCCTGGCGTAAAACTGTGAAATAGACTAGGCAAATGGCAGACCAAAAAAAAAAAAAGTTTTGTTCCTTTCAACCATTTTGCTCTCCCCCCCCCCCCCCCCCAAGATTTGTAGTAACCAGTTCTGGCCATTCTCTGCTTCCGACCTAAGATTACAGCGATAAACCCAAAAGCACAACCCCTACACAGGATATGTAAATCAAGACTGGGATCCTTGTATGTATGGCAGAGATGAGAAATGTGTGGCCTTTCAAGAGTCATTGGATTGCAGATTCAATCATTCTTTACCACTGACTATGCTAGCTTGGACTGATGGGAGTTGCTGTGCAGCAGTTATGGAGGAATGGCAAATCATTATTATTCCCGCTTATACATACAGTAACCCCCTACCTATCATGGGGGTTAGGGACCCACCCGACACAGGATGACTGAAAATCCGCGATATGCGGATGCAGGTCGGGTGGGGGAGGCGGCGTGCCACCGCTGCTTCCCTGGGCTGCTGGAAGACTTTTTAAAAAGCCTTCCAGCAGCCTGTGCAAGGACTGTGGATGGCCATTCCTCCCCCAGCCAGCGCCAATCAGCTGCTTGGTGCTGGATTGGGACCAGTGCTTCCCCCGATCTCCATTGAAATGCATTGAGCCAATGCATTTCATTGGAGATGGTCCTGGACTAGAAGGGATTTTAAAAGGGGCATGCCGCTTCTCCGGAGCCCCTGTGGTGGTGGGGGAGTGACACACCCCTTTTAAAATCCTTTCCAGTCACGGAGGCAGACTTACCTCCCTGACTGGAAGGCATTTAAAAGGGGATGCACTCCAACTGCTTGGGCTGTCATGCGGAAATAAAGGTTTTTCTCCCTCACCCCAGCACTAATCTGCTGGAGCACCAGCATGTACTGCAGTCCAGCGAAATGGTGGGGGTTACTGTACCAAGAGACTAGGGCAAATTAGATATAGAGAGTGGGCCTCCTTGAGCTTTCAATGTGTTATTTGAGGGACTACAATTCCCAGTATCCCTCAGCCAGTATGGCCAACAGCATGACCATGATGGCTTGCGGAATCTGAGAGTTGTAATCCAAATGTAACTAATATAATCTCTGGTTCTCTTGTAAAGAAGCAGGGCGACCTCTCCCCTTCATCCTAGTTCTCTTGTGTGGAAAGTTAAATTTGAAAAAAAAGTATTTGAAATGATGTATTATCCATCCCCACACAATCAGGAACCACGATTTTTCATATCTTTCAGTCGTACGGAGATCCTTATGGACAGAGAACAGGTCATATCAAAAGAGGTCATTGTAAGGGTAACAGAGCAGGGAAGAGGCAGCTATAACCCTGGCCAACCCAAATATCCCTTGGGCCTCCCGCAGCAAGGATGGAATGACCTTGCAGTTGACTTCACCTGGGTGTGCTTTCTTTGTTTGGGTATCTAATTATTTCCAGGTACCCATCTCAACTATACATTCCTCGCTCCCAGCTTGGGTAGAGCATCCCACGAATAATTTTCAATCGTCTTATTGTTAAAACCTCCTGGCCTTTAAAACAAAATGAAATATGTTTATTACACACATGATAACAACAATAAGGCATCGTGAAAATGGGTTTAATTGTTGATAGCTTGTCACAAAATGTGGCTTTATAACGGGTAATAATCACAGGGTAACTCGGCACCAGGAGCTACTGAAATCACCCCCCAACACCCCCACACACACAATAGGTTCTGATGAGAGAACACGCCAGGATTCTTTTCAATTGCCATAAATTTTAAAACACCCAAGGAATCACAAGCATTAAATTACGCATTAATGGAATAATGTTAATGGCCTTGATCACAAGACATAGTTTGGATCGAGAGGCTTTTTATGAAGTAAAGCTTCAATCTTCTTTGTACCTAGATTTACTGTTATCTTTTATTACATCATAGTTTTCCTTTAAGCTGTTGGGATGTTGGATTAGGTGAGGAATTCCACCATCCTTTTGCTTTTAAATAGCATGGCTATGATATCATCCAGATTCCTTTCGACGCCCCCCACCCTGAATTCTCTCTTTCTCTCTCTCCTTCATTATCCTCCCTGGTTTTCAAATTCCATTTTACCGTTTCAGTCCCAAGGCCGACTAAATTTTGCTGGAAATTTATTATTATCACTCCAATCTGAGTCTTGAGGAGAAGCAACAGATCTTAAGCAAGTGTTGCTGAAGAAGGGGAAAGACTGATTGTATTCTGTATAGTCATGGTAAATCATAGGTAGTACTCATGAGGAACATTGGTGTTGGCCAGTTCTTCCTGACTCCCATATGCTCCTCCCTGTGAGAGGAATTTACACTGCATTGCACATATTATATTTGTTTAGGAGGCACTGCAGAAAATTCATTTTACCCCTTTTATTTCCTTCTGCACACATTATTTTTCAGTCATTATATGGTTTGAAGGCCTACCTTTCTAACATCACTAGGAATTGCCCCATAACCTTGGATTTGACTTCTGAGAGAATGAGAAACTGTTGATCTGGAAACCCTGACTTGGAAACAAACGCCTTTATGTTCTTTGGTGTACAATAACTACTGAATTGAAGGATAAAACCGAATAGGACCAGTCAGGTTTGACCTGACAGGACTTGGTGTTAGCTCACAAGAGTAGCTTTCCTCTCATTGTTCTATCTATAGAACATTGGGCTGAAGGAGTGGTACAGCAGCTACTTTTAATTGGGGTGTGGAAGTAGGGAACCTCTAAAGATATAACTAGAGATGGGCATGAAACGAGCAATTTTTCATTTTCATTTTTATTTCGTTACGTAACGAAACGAAAAATGAATTTTGTCTCAAAAATAAAACGAAACGAACCGAAACACCAGAAATTTTGTTGTGTGTTTCATTTTCGTTGCGGCAAATACATTGAACTGAAATGAATGCTAACGAAACAGCAATTTTTCATTTTCATTTTCGTTTTTTTGTTTCGTTACGTAACGAAACGAAAACGATTTTTTTTGCAAAAAATTCACGAAAAATGAAAATGAACCGAAACGGACCCCCTAAACGACAAATGACAAACGAAACACCATTTTCTTGAGTCGTGCCCATCTCTAGATATAACATAACACAGCTTTGCCTATTGTTGATTAATTGGATTTTGGCTTCCATCAGATCTAGTCAACTGAGCCATAAGTTGGAATTCTAGGAATTGTAGTCCAAAAACATATAGAAGGCACATGGTTTGGGAGCTCTGAGGTAAATTCTCTTCAGATCTTGCTGTTCTGTGGCATGGTCTTGTTTCTACCAAAGTCCTTGCAGAAGATACTTGGTCCATAAATAAGTCTACTAATGGTCCATCAGGTAGGAATAAGATAAAATAAAACAGGTATCAATGAATGAATGCTGAATAAGCAAGGAATCTCCTTCATTAAAATTACAAGTATTTTAAGTGCTTTAAGACAGCCTTTACATAGCCCATTCACATAAAGAGGGTTTAGGAACTGTATCATTTAACGACATGTTGGTGGGTGTTTTCCACAGATATTGTGAAACCTCATAGTAATAATGTTGTATGTCTCCCCACCCCCCAGTTAATTAGCTGCCCAACATCTGTCCATTTTATTGCTACTAACATAAAATTATTAGCATTCTTTTACAGAAAAAAAAACCTCACTTCCTTCTGTATAGCTATTCTGAGGGGATCTTTCAGAAAGATCTTCGGCAAAACTATCTTATTTCTATTAAACATCTTGCACTATGTTATGTTTATCTAAAACATCTTGGCAGAAAAATTAGTGTGCAGATTCCTATGACCATTAATATCAACTCTCTTAGGGCCACTTGTTTGCTCCCATCCCAGACTGGGCCTCTGCCTAAAAACTTCCAAAGAAGGAGACTCCACCACCCTCAGTGGCAGCATCTTCCACTGCTGAACAGCTCTAACTGTCATGAAGTTCTTCCTAAGTTCAAATGGAATCTCTTTTCCTGCAGTTTGAAACCATTGCCCCGAGTCCTAGTCTCTGAAGCCATTGAAAACAAACCTGTTCCGTCTTCAATATGACATCCTTTCAAATATTTAAACATAGCTATCATATCCCCCCTCAGCCTTCTTTTTGAAAGGCTAAACATTCCCAGTTCCCTAAGCCATTCCTCGTAAGACATTTCTTCCAGACCCTCAACCATCCTGGTCGCCCTCCTCTGTTCCCACTCAAGGTTGTCGGCGTCCTTTTTAAATTGAGGCACACAGAATTGGACAAAGTACTCCAGGTGGGGTCTGACGAGAGCAGAATAGAGTGGTACTATCACTTCCATTGATCTAGACCAGTGGTGGCAAACCTTCGGCACTCCAGATGTTTTGGACCACAACTTCCACAATCCTTTTTCATTGGTAATCTAGGCTCAGAATTCTGGGAGTTGTAGTCCAAAACATCTGGAGTGCTGAAGGTTCGCCACCACTGATCTAGACACTATGGTTCTGTTGATGCAACCAAGAATCACATTGGCTTTCCTGGTTGCTGCATCACACTGCTGACTCATGTTCAATTTGTGGTCCACCAAGACTCACAGATCCCTTTCATAGGTACTATTTTCCAGCCAGGTATTTCCCATCCTATATCTATGAAATTCATTCTTTTTGCCTATATGCAGCACCCTACATTTCCCTCTGTTGAAACCCATGATCACTCCATTACATAACCAGCTGTCAGTGTTCCCATCAAGCATGGTTGTCCTTTGTGTGCCATGTCTTACAACACAGATATGGTATCTGCCATAGTTGCACATTTGTGATGCTTTAGAATATGACCCTACATGTCTTGTCTCAGGGCTCTAGCCTCTGAAGCCAGAGGGGACCATTTTTGGAAGGGTCAACATCTATATTTTATTGCAAGGAATCTGTCAGAGGCCATAAGGTTGTAGTCAAGGATAGGGTCAGAATTTCAAATATTGTTTTCTCTAACTTCCAAAAATTGTCTCCTACCAGGCGCAATGGTTGGGCTTCTGGCAGTTGTAGTACAGTGATATCTGGGGATCCAAGTTTGTGAACTACTGTTAGATAGGATGTGGCATTTAGAATCCTATTGGTGTTCAGGCAAGGTATGCAAAACTTATAGCTAATTGTGGCTAACTGATGAGGTGCTGCAACATGTCTTGGTCACATGCCTAACCATACATGCCTGTTCATATATGTCACCAAGAAGTGTCCTGGCTCTTTATCAATTAGCCGCAATTAGCTATGGGAAATGAACCAGTCCTTATGCAAACACTAGCAGGATTCTGGGTAACAAACAGCCCATCTCATTTACCTAATGCCACAACAGGAGTGGGATGGAATATACCCCAGAGATGCTAAGGCAGTTGGGTCAATGTTCTATTTTGCCACATTGTGCAGTGGCAATTTCACTGAGGCGGCACCACGTGGCAAAAGAGGGGTGTGAAGAGGTCCCAGTGGGAGCCAATGTTGGGCCTACTACCCCCATGCCTTCAGTACCAGTGTACATCAGGGTTAATCTGGGCCCTCCTTGTCCATACAAGATGCCTTTTGGACCTTCTGTAAGAGAACATAAGAGTCCAGGGTGACTGATGGAAGTTGGCTGTTTCATTTGAGTTTCATATGAAAGCCTACATGCCGCCTGTAATTTGTGTGACTGGGAGGAGTTTTTCTGGGATGAGGTGATTATTGATCCAGCACTAACCAACAGTTCTTTCCAACCTTTGATACAAAGACAGCCTTGGTTCTCTGCTGGGTGTTTCTTTTCCATTCTCCTTTTTCGGTTGGTGTCAGGTGTTTTGCTTACTGTTCATCTGTTCAGTGGGCTGCAAGTAAAGAAAACAGCACATACCAGGTCTGTGATTTCAAACAACTGTAAGTAAGGAATTTTTTATTTATTCTTCTGCAAATGTCTTCACCTGACTTACTTGATCAACTAAGTGTCAATTCATGAGAAAAGGATGAACTGTCTGGAGAACCTGTAGCTATTCTTCTGCAGAGTTAAAGGGATTTTGCAAGAAATTCAGAGCTCTGCAATAACAACAACCCCTTGGGAGGAGGGCAGTAGTCCTGAGTGTGCAGAACATTTGGAAAGCCTCCAGACAGATGGGAGTGAACTAGGAGAAAAGTGGGAACTGTATTGTCAAAGGTTTTCACAGCTGGGATCTGGTGACTGTTATGGTTTTTTCAGGCTGTTTGGCTGTGTTCTGGAACTTCCAGAACATGGTCAAAGAGCCTGAAAAACCCACAACAGCCAAAAGTGGGAACTGCTAAGGAATGAGGAGGGATGAGGAGGTTGTAAAGGGAGAAGAGGAGAGCAGAATGAAGGCAGACTCATCAGAACCTGATCCTCAAGAAGAAAGAAGGTGACTTGTGACAGAGTATGGAGAAGGAGGGTGAGAGAGGATGAAGAGTGAAATTTTGCTTGCTGGAACCAGGATACAGCCGACACAGCCATCTAAGGAAGCTCTGTAAGTTTGCTCTTTTAGCTGGGCCCACAATGCAATTGCACAGAGCCGTTGCAACTAACCTGCCCCAGGTCTTGTGCCTATGTTTCTGCTGCCAATGCAGTTATACCAGTGGAGGAGACAGAGGTAGATGGCCATATTCTCCCCTCGGAGGCAGAAGTGCTCGATCTGAACAGACCGGCACACTCAGCAACCTGCTGCAGGAAAAGATGAGGACAGACTAAGATTCGAGATAACCCTATGCAGTTTCAAGGGAGGGTGGAGGAGCAACCAGTCCCACTATGTTGTGGACCCAATGGCCAACTGTTAGAAAAGGGGAGCTGTGCTGTGTCACTAGTTGGGTACCACTGATGATTTGCAGCAGTGGATCTGCCTTTCTGCTCCTAGTGGGACCTTTTGAAGCCCATCTTCCCACGGAGAACTGGGGGGGGGATGCACAAAGTGGCATAATATTATTATGTTGGCAACAAGGACATGCCCCTTCCGCAGCATACATGTCCCACAGTGGACAGCTCCACTGTCCTTTTGCCCATCGACCATGGTCACAAAGGGGGTGATTTTCATAGCTTGCAAAAGCTTCAAAAGACCTTCTCTCTCTCTCTCTCTCTCTCCATCCCCTTAGGGTTTTTTAATTATTATTCTTATTATTTTTATTTCAAGCTTATTAAAAGAAGCAACTGTCTGTGCTCAGCCTCTGCTGATTGGATCCAAACGCCTTGGAAAGAGCCGCTTTCTCTAAACCAGGGCCAGAGATGTTATGGCTGCCACATATGGCTTACTTAAATTGCTTCACATGGTGGCTGTCTCCATGTGGTGAGCCGTTCATGTGGATCAACCAATATTCCCCATGTCACTACAAAAGGCACGAAGGAGAGGGAGAGTGTCACGGAGGAAAAATAGTCCAATCTGTCTTGTGAGTCACTCTGGTTCAACTGCTGTTCACTACTACATGCTGGTAGCAGCTGTTGGGTTGAGCAATTTCGAGTCACACCCCCGTGTGGCAGTCATGTATCATTCTAGCCTTTTCGTGCTAACATTTCCAATATGCCACAAACTAGGCGGCCAGTTGCACTGAAACAGGGTGTCGGGGGTGGGTGGGTGGGGATTCCTGACGATACTGGCAATTAGCAGTCAATAGCAGTATGCAGATTAAAGTCAAAGACTTTTGCCTGCAAAAAGGAGACGAGCCACACCTGGAGCTGCTGTCATTTGCATGTCAATATTTTTCTTCTTTCTCCCACAGCTGGGAAACCTCGCTTTGTAGAATTATAACTCCTAAAGCACCCCACCCAATGTTGCTAGCTGGAGAATATGGGATGTCGTCCTAAATGATAATAGTAAACACCACCAGCAGCAACTTTGGCTTGTCTCTGGTCTCAGTCTCAGAGGCTGTTGTTCCCTCCAGGTCAACAAACAGAAGGTAAGAGCAAGATCCCTTTTAAAGACTCACGCACAAAGAGAAAGATCCCTTAAAGACTCGCACACATACCCAAACAACCTTTGAGCAGTTGAATTCTGCCGCTGGAATGTTAATTAATTGTGTAAACACTGGGGAAGTCTTTTCCACACAAAGAAAACGTGTCTCCCACATTACGCTATGTTCTCGGTATGACACCTCCACTCTCAGCACACGTAGAGAATACTCTGGCAAAAAGTCTGATGGAATAATAGATTTATTTATGCATCCCCTCCTGACACTTTTTATAGGGAGTGTATAGGTGCGTAGGCACCTGGAGTAGGAACTGGCAAGCCACTCCATTATTCCTGCCAAGAAAACTCCATAGACGTGGGATCACGAAGAGTCGGTCACAACTGTAACGACACAACAACAACAACATGCTTCAACTCAAACTTACAATAGCAAAACTTTTGGTCACCTGCAAAGTGGGGAGGAAAGGTAGAGTGAAGTTTGGGTTTGTTTTCCTTTTGCAGTTTGGGATGCATTTGTATTGTTTTGGATATATTAACTTCATGAGATAATATGTGAGGGAGCTTGAGATGTATCACTAATCTTGCCAGGAGCAATTTCCAACATGACACTTGTACAGCTACTTGCCACGATGCAAAGCTGCATTTTTTGAAATTCAAAATACAGGATGGCCGGTTTTGGCAATACTGCCCTGCAGGAAGGCAGACTGCTAATTGGCTTCTGAAATTCTGCACTCATTCACAAATGACTAACAAACATGCACTTATGTTTCAGTTGCAACACATCATCATAAGTGCATGATAATCATAAAAAAAAAGAAAGAACAAGGCTTGAATAGCATGGTATACATCAAATACGTTATCTCAATTTGCAAGTATTTCTATGATGGTTCTTGATTTTCTTCTTCCATTTTCTTGAGTATGGCTTGACTTTAGAAACCGTGTATTTTATCTCCCAGAAAGAATGTACAAAGGCAACTGGAATTCTTGACTTAGGCGTCTGCATGTGTGATCAAAATCTTATTTTTCTGCAAACCTGGTGCCCATTCCTCACTCACTCGCAAGCAACTAACAAATATCCACTTGCTTTGGTTAGTCAAAAGCCATGGTCCAGACTGCAACAGACTTCTTTGATTTTTTTCAGTCTATTTTTGCTTGTTTAATTTTATTTTTGTTACATTTATATTTGATTATAGTTATTTTTGTATTATATTTCATATAATTTCATATTAGTTTTGTATTTATTTGTTATTGTTTACTCCTTATAATTCTGTATTTTTTCCTATGTTGTAAACTACCCAGAGTAGCCTCTTGGTTTTTCCCTTTTTCTTGAGAATACACCCAGAAGGAAATGGGCAGTGATTCCTGAAGGTCCCCTCAAGCAACTTGGCTGAAGAGTGAAGAATACTCAATAAAACAATGCATTTTCTTATGGTGGCTGCCTTTATTTTATTTCTTTTTGGTGCAGCCTTCCTGGTGTTAATGACTCTTTATAGCTGCTTCTAAACCAAGCCATGGACATGGAACATGTGCTAATGACACTAACACCATTTCACGGCTGCAGTTCCATCCTTTGTTGGTGGGGATGCCTCACGCAGCATTTGGGTAAGGCCTTCTCTTCTGAGAACGCAGGTCCACACCACCCTTCCGCTCTGCTCACCTCACCCTCTATCAGCCGCCTCCCTGTACCCTGGTGGATCTCTAGAACAGCATGATACACTAGGAGTTCCCTTCCCCTCAGTCTCAGTAAGGAATAAGAAAGGGTTTGGGAGTGGGAGATACCAATTGTCATGGTCACCAATAGCTTCTATCTGGCTGATTGGGGGGTGGGGGAATCCCATGTGATGGTATGGAGGGCATTAGTGAAAGGACTCCTGTGAAACACTCCTGTGGCTTTCTGAAGTCACTGAGGCAACATTTAATAAGAGAACCAGCCATACTATTACGCCATCCACACTGTTTCTTCTGGAGTCCAGAAAATTTATATTTTTGGCTCAGGGATTTGAAGGGTTCCTTCCTTCCATCCATCTAAGCTCTTGTTTCTGCTAAACTGTATTTTTACAGGAGTAACTCCAGGAGGTCTGCCACTTCTTTCAATGTTCTTTTTCCTTTTTCCTTTGGTCAGAGTGTCACGGCCCTCAGAGTGAGCCCCAAATCAATGAGTGAAACTTACCCCATTGGAAAGGACTGCCAGTTCCTCCACAGGAGAGGCCACTTAACAAGCCTTAGTATTACAAGTGCTGAGAGAGGATGCAGCCAGTGCGTCATTTCATCACAGATCCGTCCACCACCAGAAGGCACATCTGCCAAGCAGCAGTTTGGGCGGGAACGAGAAAGTGGGAACCTGTGGAGGAAGCAGAAGAGCTTGGGGAAGTTACTTTTTGAACTACAACTCGCAGAATCCCCATCCACATGTCCTGGCTGATTCATTCTGGGAAAGGCGGTCCAAGCCAAACCTTTGGAAAAGAATCAGTAGGCATGGTGGCTGTACATCCAACATAGCTATTTTTAAAATTTTATTTTTATTATTTCATTTTATTGCCTACATTCCCTATGGCAGCAAGGGAGAACCACTCAGAGACGGAGTGCCCAAACTGCAATTCAAAACCCACTAATTGTTCACAAAGTGCCAATAAAACAATTTAACCTGAATACAGGTGGCTGTGAGAGGGCGTTGTTGGGTGCCCACAGAAAGGGCTCGGAGTGCTACCTTTGGCACCCGTGCCATAGGTTCACCAACACTGCCCTATGCCATAGTGCACTTCCTGACTAGAAAGGTTCCTTTCTTCAACCCTTGCTTGGCATGTGACTGAAAAAGTGGTTGAAGTCCTCTTGACCTAAAAAGGGGCTTTCACTGGTGCTTGCTTTGTGTTTTCAGTATGTACTCCTTAGCACTCAACACCAAATATTATCCTTTTTTTCAAAAACATGACTTCCAAAAGTGGGAAAAAGTTCTATGGCTTCCCCATACAGGACTCCCTTCATCTTTTTTAGTATGACCCATGTTGGATGCCATACTGTACAATTCCAGTTTCCTCTCCTCTCTTCTCCTCACTCTCCCCGCTCTCCGTACCACCTTTTCCGAGCAGCAGAGTATAAACATTTACAACAAAGTGCACTTAAGCCTTTGTAGTTGCGTGCCAAGACTATTGGCTCCTCACCTTGGTTAAGACTAAGAGAAACACGCAGCGTATGCGCATGCATGTGTGTATGGATGGAAACACTCTCACAGGTTTGTCTGCATGTGCGTTTGTGTGCATTTAAAGGGAAAACAGACCATCCACATTCCTGTTAAGTTACTCTTCCATCCACTAAGCAAATCCCTTTTTAAATGGTGTGGGATAGTTTATCCTCTAGTACTATGGGACTATTTTTCAACAAAAGCTAAGGCAGAAACTGCCAATATAAAGCTCCCAGCTCCCACCCTTTAGATTCTTTTACTAAGCAGAGGAGGATTGTCCAGACTAAAATCAGAGCTTGAGAATTTACTGGCTTGCAGAGTGATTATGAGAATCACAGTGGGAAAAGAAATACTGTAGGTAACTTTTCCAAGCTGTGGCTAAAATCCAAAAATCCCCCTACAAGTGAGCTTTCCTAGCACTGCTTTCCAAAGGGTAACTTTGAAAAGTTATCCTCAAGGAAAAGTTTTCACACTGATTTATCTGCCACGATCATTCTGGGTGCTACCATATTCTGGGGTACATTCTGTGGAACAGTCTTAATATATGTAGCTTCTGGATGGACCTGTCATATTTCCCTATTACCACACACATAACACTGTCAGAAAATATCTTGCAGATGCATACCTGAAATTCCAGATTTCTTCAGAGGTATTTCATCTTAGTCGACGTGTGCTTGTTCTTTTTTAAATAAAAGCAAGAGCTTTTTAAAAGCTTTTCACAATCCAGATATATCTGTAACTTCCCCACCCAGCATTTACGGGGAGGTGTAGAAATGTATCTTGTACATATTCCATAAAGTGCACCATGAACTAACAAACACGACCTCTCTAGGATGTTCCAAATGTTAATCCCATGGTGATGGGAGGTGTTTCTGCATGTTTTTGCAGACAATTTAACCGACTGCATTGACTCACACAATGCAAAGAGAAATGCCTGAATCCAGCCATTCAGCTGAGGTGTCCACCCGCTAAGTATGCAGGTGGATCTCTTGAGGGACAGCTCTGTTTTGCCACACAAGAAACTTAAATCCTTCATTTTAATTGCTGTCACCCAAAGGCTACTTTGGGTGGCAAGAAATCCATCTGAAGTTGTCCACCATTTCACAGGTCAGATTGACTGACCTGTGAAATGAACTTCCTACCCTTCCTTCTAAGAATTCTGGCCAATCCTCATAGAATGTTCTCCTTTTTATTCATGCAGCCTAACCTCCCTGTGAATCTACCTATGTGACACAGTTACAGTATTCTTCCATGTACAAGAATATTCAGTAGGACCCCCAGTATCCACTGGGGATTGGTTCCAGGCTTTCCCATTGATAACAAAAACTGTGGATAAGAGAGAACACAAAGTCCCACCCAAAACTGCTATTTTTGTGAGCATAGCTTGCTTCACAGCTGCAGTTTTGTGACAGTAGCTTGCTCTGTGGCGGCTGAATTATTTATTTATTTTCTTTTGCCAACCATGGATAACTGAATTAGTCGTTAATGAATCAGTGGATATGGGTGTGTGTGTTCTACTGTACTTTTGTTTAAAATTGTTAGACTAAAAATTGAGGGTCCTCTTATACATGGAAGTAAGCTAAGGAGAGAGCCGAGTGGTTGTGAAACTGTAATTTTGGGTTGGAAAGTGGTGGTGCGCTGCCTTATACATGGGGGCGTCTTATAGGTGGGAAAATTCTATAGAATGAAACTATGGCAGTGAACGCAAGATTAACAAACGGAAATTGTGTAGTGCAGGTATACTCTGAGGTAGGTTAGACTGAGATTGTCGGCGCTTTTACACGACCCCTAAAATCCGAGGCAAAGGGCTCCCAGATGCGGAGCTTAAAATTGTTTTCCCACCAGCTCCGGACTTTAAACAAAATAAAGTATGACCACACTCACCTAAGCGCGTCCCAGCGCATTTTCCAAGTACCTGGTCTCAGAAGGTGAAAAATTTCTGATGCAGATGTAAAGCAGTGAGTGCCTGGCTCTCCTTATCTTGTGTGTGTGTGTGTGTGTGTTTGCCCCCGCCCCTTTAAGAGACTGAAAGAGACTGGAATGGTTCCCGGAGCAGCTCCACGGCAGAGTGGAAGTGAGCCTGCATTCTTTTCTCCCTTTTTTTCTCCCTCCCCTCAAGCAGACAGGAGCAAGGAAGTGCAGAGGGGTGGGAACACAGGAAGAGCGACAAACCCCCAAGATCTCTGGTCCAAATTTAAGTTGCCAGCGGATCTTAGGAGTCGTGCAAAAGCGCCCATACTGACTTGCTTAGAGCCCTCATGCAAGCTTTAGGAGTGAGCTAAAATTTGAACCTTGCCTTTGGAATCTCCTTTCCCTTTGCCTAAAGGAATGCAAGTGCCCACCCTGATGGAGTTTCAGCAGGTGCTAAAAGTTTGGTTTACCAAATATCTGCTGATTTCTACATCTCGTGTAGCGAGATTACTGGTATTTTAATCTAATTGTTATTTCAGCAATGCCTGTATGCCACCTGGAGATTTGCTGATGAAGGGCAGTGCACAGAATATCATAAACAAACAAATATACCCAAGTGCACCTTTGCTTCCTCTCTCTTCACCTTAAACTGTGAAGGTGGGCAGAGCCAGAGTTTGGTCACCTGTTGCATTGTCCCAAGAGGTCATACAGGCTGACCTGATGCAAATGTTCAAGACTGCAATGAAACTGATTAGACATGGGCACAACAAAAATAAAATGACGTTTTGAGTTTTCGTTTGTCGGAACGGGTCCGTTTCGGGTCATTTCCGTTTGTCGCGAAATTTTTTCAAAAATTTGTCGTTTCGTCGTATCGTTTGTAGTTTGTAGTTTCCACCACGATTTAGCGCGATTTGACTTCCCAGAGCATAGGGGCGTCCAACAATCAGGGCCGGCGCTAGGTGTTTTTGCGCCCTAGGTGGTGGGCAGGGTGGTGGGCGGGCGGCGAGGGGAGGTGCGGGCAGGCGGCGGTGGCGGGGGGCCATGGGCGGGCGGTGACAGTGGCAGGGGGAGGCGCGGGCGGGGAGTGGGCAGGCGGCCGCGTGGGCGAGTGGGCGGGCGAGTGGGCAGTTAGGATATCACTTAGGATAGAGGTTCTGTTCTTGGCTTGCACCCCAAATGTGTGTGTGTGCAAGCAAATTGAAGTTGGGAAAATAGAAAATAAATGGTAGTATATAATATATTTTTAAAATAAATCCACACCTCCCACTCCCAGTCGAACCTCCACCTTTATCCAATATCAGGAAAAAATCCTCACAAACTGCCAGAGAAGAAATAAAGAATAAACTGCTATTCCCTTCAGCAGACAAAGCTGCAGGGAATCAAAGAAATTATTTTCTAAATTCAATTCCCACCCTGCCTGCCTAACTTAAATCCTAAAGCCTCCAGCCTCCCTCCTCAATCAAGATCGGATCACACCAGCACCAGCAGCCAGCCCTCCTCCCTCAACCACATCCATACACCCGACTGCGATTTCTAGAAGGTGCCTCGGCTTTTTATGCCCTCCGAGACATCCAGAAGTGTCAGTCAAAAACCTGGTGATGCCATTGGTGGAATGGTTCAAAAAATTTGCATGGTCCCATCCCATCCCCAGCCCAAATGGGCAGGTTTAAAAAAAATAAAAAATGAAATGAAATGAAATGAAATCAATACGACGTTTTATTGCTATTAAAAAAACCCACTGCTGCTACTATTAAAATTCAGGCATTTAAAATAAATAAATTTCACATGTTTCTGTGGTGATTTGGTGTGTTTTTTGACCACGATTTCAAAAGAAAAATTGCAGTCGCCATTTTGGATCCCCCCCCACCGCATGGCATGGCGAGACGACGAGGATGACACCCCCCCCCGGCCTGGTGCAAGCAGCCCAGGACAGGAGGAGAGGGGGGGAAAGGCCGGGGACCCCCCCAGAAACCACCCATCTGGTACATGGCAAAGCCTCAGGCAGGCATATTTTCGCCTGCTTTTTTGGCCGGGAGTTGGTTTTTTTAAAAAAAAAAACTTTAAAAAACTTTTTCTGTGCTTCGCATTGCGCGATTACCGCGATGCCACAAACGAAAACGAAAAACCCGACCAAATTTTTCTTTTTTTGGTTCGAGTTCGAGTTCTGACGGCTTAATTATCATTACCGTTTCCGTTACGTAACAGAAACGAAAAACAGAAACGAAAATGAAAATTTCGCCGTGTAGTGCCCATGTCTAAAACTGATTTCAAAAATGTTACAAGTGGGAATTTAAAAAAAAACTTTGCTACTATAACAAGCAATGTTGTCTGGTTACTTCAGAAAGTTAGAGTGACCCTTTGGCTAGACGGGCAGGACAAAAATGAAATGAAATGAATAAATAAATAATTTGCTTTAAGACATTTTGGATTGACTTTGAAGGGTGTTTTCCAAATTTCATGCATTCTGTGATTATGCCTGAGGGTTTAAAGAAAATAAAAACCCCAAATTAAGAGACAAGTAACGAGGCTTTTGAACACTGTAAAGAATAATGGCAGTAAATTACTGCTTAAACATTATAACAAATAACAGGTACAACAAACTACTAGTAAAAGGTAACATTCCCAATTCTGGTTAAAAATAATTAAGAAGTTTAACCTTCCAACAAATAGATATCATTGCACAAAGAAATTCCCTGCCAGAATCTTAGTATTGTAAGTGCAGCAAGTAGGCCCATCTGAATCAATGGAACTTCCAGAGGCGTTGATTCACCATAACCTGATTGATTCAAGATTCTAGTACAGTTTACTATACTAAGCAACAGGAATTTGGACTTTGTGTACTTTAAAATCTTGTGGCATAGCCAAGATTTTTAATGAATCTCACTGCTAAATTGTTGATGAAGCATTTACAGAAGTATGAGATAGTGAGATCAGAAGTAAAAATAGAACCATAGTATTCGCCTTTGCACCCCAAATATTGTGTTCACAGATAAAACTATTCATGATTTATTTATTTAAAATAGTCATACGTTGCCTTTCTGCTCCAAGGCAGCTTATAGCATTAAAAGAATAACATTAAAAGCTAAATAATAGATTATTTTACAATATCCTTAAAGAAGCATTAAACAGATATATTAAAACATTCAAAAGAGTAATACTAAAAGCTTAAGTAAAACAACAGAATAAAGCATTCCTTTTTAAAAAATCTCTTTGGTCAACTAGTCATTTAAAGGAAAGCCTCCCTGAAAAGAAAGATCTTTGCCTGCTTTTGGAAGTGCAATGATTGGGCCATTCTGGCCTCCTGTGGGATGGAGTTCCACAACACGGGAGCAGCCACTGAGAAGGCCCTCTCCTGCGTCACCACCAAACAAGACTGTGAGGGCGATGGGACTGAGAGAAAGTGTTCTACTGATAATACCTAGGTAGGCTCATAAAGGTAGATATGGTCTTTTACAGTTTGGGCCCTCGCCATTTAAGTCTTTATAGGCTGAAGCCAGAACTTTGAATCACAAATATGTCATCAGATGGATAAATTGAAAAGGAGGGATAAAGACCCTTTGGCCTTTTAAGGGCAGAATCCCACAATAAGAACATAAGGACATAAGAATATAAGAGCCATGCTGGATCAGGCCAAAGGCCCATCCAGTCCATCTTCCTGTATCTCACAGGGGCCACAACAAATGTGTGTGGGAGTGCACGAGACTTGATATCTGTCTCCTGATACCACTCTCCTGCATCTGGCCATTGAAGTACCCCAGTTTTAAGACTGGAGATTACACATCTCCATCATGGTTTGTAACCTGTGATGGACTTTTCCTCCAGGCAGCAGTCCAATCCCCTTTAGAAGGCATCCAGGCCAGATGCCATCACCACATCCTGTGGCAGGGAGTTCCACTGACTAATAACACGCTGGGTAAATATATATATATATTTTCTTCTGTCAATCAAATGCTGAGCTCAATGACTCTGTGGACAGAGTGCCCGCCTGTGTTGCCAGAGTGTCAAGGATCACTCCATTCTGAGGCATAGGTTTCCATATGTGTAAAGGAGTAGTATTTTCCCTATCCTGCAAATGCCAAGTCCCCACCCCCACACATATATTTTGGACTGCTGCATGCATGGTGAAAACAAATATGATTTGGGTCTACCCATTTTGGGTTTTATGTCCATGAAACCTCATCTAGCATGGGCAATGGTAAGGGATGATGGGAGGCATAGTCCATGCTCTTTTGCTAGGACCACCAAGTTTTGATGTTTACATTTGTGATACATGACAGAGTGTGTTCCCTCTCACCTACATTCTGACTATCAGTTGTCTCAATTACTGATCCTGGAGACAATGAAAGTTGCAAACAGGTGAGTGTTTACACCACAGCACAGACGTGGTCTGTTTTTGGTGACGCTCTTCTAATTTTGCTTTGTATGTGTATTTTTTGCAACACTGTCTGCCTCATCTTTAACTATTTATAATGCACTATATTACTACTAAATTTAGACTGCATTCATATAGAGATTAAGGACTTGAAACTTTAAAAAGAAGGATCCCCTTCATGCTGAGAATAAACAAGTCAAAGAACCTCCATGGTTGATAAAAGTGCTTGTGACTAAGCCCTGGTTAGGATAAAGAGCTTTATACGGAAGAACTTGTTTACAGGTGAACGCAACATGTGAAGGACCCTCCTAGAACTCTCAAGGTAAAGATAAGGGTTCATACTCTTCCGCCGCTGCTAACCTCTTCCACTGGAAATCCAAATCTAAGGAGAATGATGTTAATTAAAGTATGAGTGATTGAGGGCCATTTCACACAACCCCTAAAATCCGGGGCAAATGGCTCCCAGATCTGGAGCTTAAAATTGTTTCCCCACCAGCTCCAGAGTTTACAAAAAATTAAGTGCGACCACACCCACCTAAGTGCCCAGCGCACTTTTCAAGTACCTGGTCTCCGGAGCTGAATAATTTCTGATGCGGATGTAAAGTAGTGAGTGCCGGGCTCTCCTCGCCTTGTGTTTGTTTTTTTTGTCCCCGCCGCCCCTTTAAGAGACAGGAATCATTATGACAACGGGGCTCGGGGCGGCTTCCACCGGCAGACGGAGGTGAGCCTGTGTTTTTCTCCCTTTTTTTCTCCCTCCCCTCACGCAGACAGGAGCAAGGAAGTGCGGAGGGGGTGGGAACACAGGAAGAGCGACGAACCCTCAAGATCTCTGGTCCGAATTTAAGTGGCCAGCGGATCTTAGGGGTCATGTGAAAAGGCTCTATAAGCATGTCTGTCACATGGAACCACATTGTGGATTAATTTACAATAGATTTCAAGGCTCCATCCTTGAGAGAGAGAGAGAGAGAGAGAGAGAGAGAGAGAGAGAGAGAGAGAGAGAGACTGTATTTTTAACAGAGCTAACTGCTAACTGAAGGGCTGATGTTTTATATGCACTAAAAGTTTGCATCACCAATAAAGATGCTTAATAATTCAAAGTTTTCCACTTGGATATAGCGCCACAGAGGAGAAAATGGTACTCTACTCTAAAGTACCAATACAAAGCTAGTCATGTCTACCAGCCTTCAAACCCAATGTCTCGTCTTCAAAACCTACTTTGAAACCTATGTTGAGTCTTCCTCTAGCAACACCACAGCTTTGCCTTGGAAAGAGAAAGAAATATGGCCGAACCTTTTCTTTTGAGAAAGGAAAGGACCGCCCCGGGGCAATCCAGATGATGAGCATTTTATCTCTTAAGAGGACATTTGGCTATCTCCATGTTTAGGTCTTTATGAGAAAGCAAAACAACTAATCTTCTTTTGATCTAAGCAGTGGATTTCAAAGAGACAAATCCACTCATCATGATCAAAATCCTTTTTAAAGGTATCCATACATAACTGTAAAGATAACTAAGGCAAGTAATTCTTTGTCATTGTGGAAAAAAGGTTAAATCAGAAATAACCTTCCTTCCATATCATTTTGTGGGCTAAAGAAGCTACTTGCCTCCTTCAAGCTGGTGGAACATGGACCAAGTGAAGGCAGCCAACAAGTGGAGTATCTCTCAAGTTGACTTGGATCAACAGCACAGGTAATCTGCGGTTATGCCTTCACATTTAAAACTGCCATCCTATGCCTTTCTGCTCAGAAATAAATCTCATTGCATTTCCATCTCAATGTGAGATTTCAGATTTGGCCACAGTAATCAACACCTTCATTGCCTCCCAGTTAAACTACAATAATGCATTTTAGATGGGGTTGCCCGTGAATAGGGCAGGCTGCTGTCTGGTATTAGCTTTGGAGACTAAAGTATCACCCATCTTGAACCACCTGCACCAGCTTCCAGTCTGCTTTGAAGCTCAGTTCAAGATGATGCTTTCAACTCATCAACTCCAAAGAGTGGTTGTTAGGACAGGCATGTCCAAACTTCAGCCCTCCTGATGGACCACAACTCCCAGAATTCTAAACTTAGATTGCCAATGACAAAGGACTGTGGGAGTTGTGGTCCAAAACATCTGGAGGGCTGAAGTTTGGACATACCTGGGTTAGGAGATCAGAACTTTGGCCTCCTCTCGTGTGTTCCTGCCTTGAATCTGTGATGCTCAACAGAGGCTCTGGTGTGTGTTTCAAACACACTGAGATGGGACATGACTGGCCTTTCTATCAACAACAACCAATGGTGGAACTCTGTCTCAAAGTAAGGAAGATTCTGTTCCTGGTGAACTTCTGGATTACATGGATTCATATGGGTCTTTGGCATGTGAAATTGGCTTTAAAACCATCTTTTTGAGTTTCTGATGATCTATTTTTTGAAAAACAATGTTGACTTAAAAACCAAGGCTAAAAATCCCCAACAAACACTTTTATCTTTCCGTTGTTGTATATCAGTTTGGTGCCCTCATGAACTGAGAAGCAAAGCTTTTAAATATTTTGAATAGTTGGTTAATAAACAAATATATCAATAAATAATAGCCTCAGAGTTCACGGATGGCAAGATGAGGCAACAACCTCATTTGGTGTCATTAGAGGATGTGGTTGTGTGATTTATTATTTGAATTTTATTCAAAGAGAGAGGGGGGAGATATAGCTTCTGAATTTTACACCCTTGTGCCACTAACTAACCTGAACTAGAGTAAGAACTTGGAAATATTGAAGAACATGATTTTTGGAATCTTGCAGTTATCTAAGGGAAAGGAAGCAGGAAGAACATCATCAGGCAACAAAATGTCTTGAGTTTTTGCTCTTGACCCCTTGGCTCAACTAACCTAAGCAACAACTTGCTTCATTTGCAGCCAATGGAGGAGCTTACATCACCAGGGTGAGGTTCTCTTGGGGAAAGGGCTGTTACCCCCCCCCACCCGCTTCCACAGTGCAGTGCAATGCATTCAGTTATAAATATATAATTTAAAGTTAACCTAATTTGCAGACCCTGGATGACATCATGGCCTAGTTTAATCCCCTATTTACCTTCCCTCTGCATTCCTGATAGGCGAGCCATTGCTCTGATAAACCGGATCTTGACTAGCATGACTGAAGTGACTTCCCCCTTGCTTCTCCTTGACCTGAGTGTTGATTACATTTAAAAGCAGGGTGAATTCAATCAGGAGGAGGATCAAAAGCAAGTGATTGTGAAACATTTGGTAGCTCGAGGTGCTGGCATTCTCCAACAGGAATGCCATGGATTTAGTTCAAGAAATGACAAGGGATTTTTTTTAAAAAAAGGAAGTTTATTCTAGAATGTCATGACCATTTTAGCCAATCTTGAAAAGCCACCCAACTCTTATATCTGGTGAGAGGCAGGGAGCTATATGTGCTTCCTACCTTCCATATAGCCCCTTTCCCAGCTTTCTAGCTGTGTGTGCCTTGTTGATGGAGGAGGAGGTGGTGGTTGGTGGTGGTGGGAGAGGGGAGATTTTCTGCATGAAGCAATAGCCAAAAAAAAAACCCCATGAAACTTCTTCCCCCCCCCTCTCTCCCCCTCTCCAAATGGGAGTCTCAGGAGAGCTTTAAAAAAAGGGAGGAGGTTAAGAGGGGGGAGAGAGAGAGAGAGAGAGGGGTTAGATAACCTCTGCGATTTTATTGGCTGATTTACCTTGATGGTTGAAAGTTTGAGCATGCCCATTGGATGGGTGTATAAAAGAAGGGACAGTGAACGTTCTCCGCCTGTCTCCTCAGTTTGTGGAGCAGTTCATTGAAACTCCGGCTGCCTAGTGGGAGAAGCCAGCTTTCCCACCGGTCCTGCCTCTGTGTAGGGGGGAAACGAGAAGATCTCGAGCTCCAGGGGCAGCGAGAGAGGCAAGCCACTTGGAAGAAAAAGACCTATAACAGCTCTGCCAACTCCAAGATCCAGCCCGACAGGCGCAACTTTTTATCTGCCTAGATATTAACACGGGAAGGAAAACAAGGGGACTTGCTCTACTACCAAATTACAACCCGCGATCCAGCCAGACAGAGAGACAAGGAAGCAGCACCATGTCAAGAGACCCGAAGAGCCACATGGAGGAATGCGGCGGCCACGCAGCCCTGCTCCAGATCTGCACGCAAGAAGTTGAGAGCACCCCTGGCAGTTCAAAGGTAAGGGGGGGGGGAGGGAGAGAAACCAAAAACAAACCATCCCGGACTTAGCTCTCCCCGGCTTTCCAAGCGGGCGGAGACCGGGGCAGCGCGGAGACAGGGGCATTCCGTCCGTGCAAACAGCAGCAGCAGCAGCAGCAGCAGCAAAAAAGCATCATAACAACAACTTCTGGAAGAAGAGCGAGCCGCTCGGCGTTTGCAGCCTGTGCGCGTCTTTCTCGACCTGCTCCCAGTCCCTATATATTTTTCCCCTCCTCTTCCCCGTTACCGCTTCGCCGGCTCTTGAGTTCACCGAAGGACAGAGATCAGGGGAGCAAGGGCTGGCGGAGATGGGGGGGTGGGTGGGTGGGTCGGAGGAGGAGAGCCGGGCAGAGAGTCCCTGCAGTGGGTTTGGGGGTGGATGAGAGATAAGGCACCGAGTCCCCCCTCAAGGGGTTTTTGGCTTCTGCTTCCCGGCAGCCGCCGCCGCCGCCGCCAAGCGCCTTTCTTAGCCGAGAAGCGAACTTCGACGCGCTCCGCCCCGGCAAACTTACTTGTTTTGCCGCACACCTTGTTGGCGAGGAGGCCGCCCCTTTTCGCCTTCCCGCAAGGGCTGCGCAGCGCGCCGAGCCGCTGGGCTGCAAAAAGGGCCGTCGGCGGCGGGGACGGAGCGGACGCTTCCCTTCCCGGCGCGCCCCCTCCCCGCCTTTTTGACAATGTTTGGGCTTTTTATTCCCCCCCCCCGGGGGGGGTTCTCCCCCTTCTCTGCGATGTTTTGCAGCAGACTTGGGGTTCGCGGAATCGGAGAAGGGACGCGAGGCGAGGAGGGGCAAAGGATCCGAGTTCCCCGCTCTGCATTACCCGCCTTGGGGCACTAGAGGGAACCCAAGGGATAGACGAGAAGCCGCTTTGGGGCACGGACGGCACGGGTTGCCCTCCTGCCGCCGCTCCAGGTTAGACGAGGAGCCGCGGCGGGAGGCTGCAGGCTGGCTCCGCGTCGGGACGATTCCTGCCCTGTAGGGCGTTCGGGCTGCCTGCCCGCCCATGCAGCGGGGTCGATGCCAGGCTTAAGGCGCTGTTGTAGGGCGCCCGTAGGAGAAGCGCCGTCGGCGCACACCCCAGAGAGTTGGGTCTGTTGAAAGCTGTCCACTGTCGCCCTCCTTGACTTATGAATGGAAAGACTGGCCTTGGCCAGAAAGGGCAGGCTGAGATTTTTAAGAAACGAGCTTTGCATCTGGCCTGGGCGCTCGGGGTGGCAACGGGTGGATGTGTTGGGGACCGCTCGAGATACGATCGAGGGATCGGGTTCGGTGCCCAACAAAGGTCCCCCATGCCAAGCGAGGGTGCCGGGATCTCCACAACTGGTGGGTCATTGTGATGGGATGCCGTCTGCGAAGCATGGAGGAAGGAAGGCAAAGGTGACCTGCGGATTTGGTGTGGAGTGTGCGCTTGGAGCCCACACAGGCCATGTTGGCGTAAGTCCTTCATGCAGTTGGGATATCTGGATTGCATCGCCCTGTGTGAGGACATGCAAGGTCATGTTCTGGTTGCTGGAAGGAACATTAAGCTATTTATTACTGTTATTATTACTACTACAGAGTTACTGCCTGGCTTTCTCCAGTGGCTGGGGAGGGGAGAGAAACTTCAGAAGAGATGTGTCTTTTTTTGGGAGGGGGGAGATTGTGCAAAGAACACACAGTTCCTTCACCCTGACAGTTAATAAAATTATTTTTTTAAAAAATCCTAAGACTACAGCATGCTAGATCTATGAGGAATGAAAACTCAGAGGAGGAGGGGGGGAGAGAGAAGCAAAGAAATTGAGCCAAACACAAGAAAACTTTCTACTTTGCATGGATGATGATGATGATGATGATGATGATGATGCTTCTTCTTCCTCCTCCTCCTCCTCCTCCTCCTCTTATTTTTCTGCTCCTCCAGCTCCTTTTCTTCCAGAGTTATTGTTTTGAGAAACTTGGAAAGGTTTTAGCACTCTGCTGAGCAGGAGGGGTTTGGGGCACATGAGGAAACAGCAGTTTAACATAACTGTACCAGCAGATGTGTCTGAACCGCTTTCAGCCAGTAGTACATTAACTGGATTCCAAATCTGTGTGGCTAAGAATGCTGAGTGTTTAAAAAGAAGAAGAAGAAGAAGAGATGCAGGCAGGAGGGAGGGAGCATTTAGATTGGTGGCTTTAATTCAGACACTTGTGGGGCAGGGGCAGGGGAGGAATGATGCTTCAAACCCCTTGGCACTTGCAACTATGTGTGGCTGTTTGCCATTCACACACTACCTGACTGCAGTTGGCATTTGTCAACAGCAGGAAAAGTTGTTTGGTTCCTCTTCCCTATCCTTGTCCAAGAAGAAGAAGGAGTAGAAGGAAGAGGAGGAGGAGGAGGAGAAAAGTTTGTAGCAAGAAAAACAGCACAGACTTTTTCTCGGTTTAGGGAAGGCAATGAAAAAGACATTGTTCATAATTTTTGTCAAGATTTTTTTCCTGAGGGATATACAAGTTGACTCTTACTTCGGACCAAAACTTGTTGCTTCCCCAGCAACTTTCTTTTCAAGTGAAGAACTGTTTACCTGTGGTTTCTACAGAAGGTCATTCTCAAGAATGGCTCTGTTTAACCTGTTGAGTGACCTACAGCAGCCCAGGGAGATCAATGGGTCCTTTTATGGTGCCTTCTTCTTCATCTAATAGCAGAAGACTTTATGATATGAAGGCGCTCATAAGTCCCCTGTGGAGAAGGGTACAACAGAAACCTTGCTTGTTGAGAACAGAAAAATGACTAATGCCTGAACTTGTTTTGTCTTTTAAATATTCTGTTTTAAAAAGAGAATGCTGTGGCAGCTTAGACTAGCTGGTTTATCACAGGAAGAAATTTTCTAGGCAAGAGATTCATTGGCTGTATGAAGTAAGAAGGAGGCTGTGAAACAAGGTGCCAAACAACAGGCAGATGGTGATAGAGGGTGTTTTGTCCTAGCATGGGTCTGGTGTGGAAGCTGTGTATTACCAGGAAATGCAGCAAAGGCAACCATGTTTTTTTTTGGGGGGGGGGATTTGATGTACTATTACACTTCAGCTACCCTCCTCTTCACTTACAACTAGGATGTGCCTACCTCCCCCCTTCCTGATTTTCTTCAGGCTCGGCAAACACAGATGCAGAAAGGCAGTGATGCCGAACTAGTAGTTCACTTGGAGAATCAAAACTGACCAGTGAGACAAGCCTGACATTTAGATCTTCGTTCTCTTATTTTCTGCCAGATGCCTTGAGAAAGTTGGGCAGGATTGTTTTCTTTCATTCTCCCTTTAATTTAAGGCAGTTCTTTTCCCTCGGCAGAACACTAGAGTTCCCCCCCCGCCGCCCCACGCAATCCACTAAACATGCAGTTGCACTGAAAAACCACTGGATAGCTCAGTGGTCTGGACCTCTGGCACCAGAACCAGAGATGGGGGAGATCACTCCCCCCCCACTGTGCCTCTCTGACAGGGGCTAGATTGGATGACCCACAAGGCCCCTTCTAGGTCTACAGTTCTAAGAAGATGAAGGACTAATTGCACTTCATCCTTATCACTTCCCCTCCCTTCCTCCCTCCCTCCCACCCACCCACCCAGTCAGAATTGAAGAGAGTGCTTATTCCCACTAACCTTAAAGAGCAAGTTTGTTGGGAGCGGTGAAAGCTTGATGAAGTAATAACACAGCAGAGCAGTGGCATTCATGTCTTCTGACTAAGCGGTCTTTTACATTGTTTCTTCATCTCTCTCTCTCTCTCTCTCTCTCTCTCTCTCTCTCTCTCTCTCTCTCTCT
>JAHTLZ010000016.1:70657597-70672774 GCA_023846285.1 Phrynocephalus versicolor
TTATTATTATTATTATTATTATTATTATTATTATTATTATTATTATTTTGCCGTGTTTTTCGTTTTCGTTGCGGCAAATACATTGAACTGAAAAGAATGCTAACGAAACAGAAATGTTTCATTTTCGTTTTCGTTTTTTCGTTTCGTTACGTAACAAAAACAAAAACGAAAAATTTGCAAGAACTCACCGAAAAACAAAAACGAACCGAAACAGACCCCCTAAACGACAAACGAAAAACCATTTTTTTTGAGTCGTGCCCATCTCTAATTATTATTATCAATTTCCCCTTTTTCTGTCTTAACCTATTAAGATCTGTGGTGTTGCAGAAATTATGGTTGTTGGGTTCTAATAATAAAGTGATAACTTCTGAATAACAGGTAGACCTGTGGGCAGAAACAGAGGAAGGCAGAACCGTGGCATAGTAGAGGAGTGCTGCTTCCGGAGTTGTGACCTTAACCTCTTGGAAACCTACTGTGCAAAGTCAGTGAAATCAGAACGAGACCTCTCATCAACTTCTCTTGTAGTTTTACCAGCACTGAACAAGGTAAGTCAAGGTACTGCTGGAGGAGGAGGAGGAAGATTGGATAGAGGTGGTGGGGGAGGGGGAGAGAAATTTAGTGACAACAGGAGTCTGATTTCCATCATCTGCTAGTTTATCTGTTACAATAATCCTGTGCTCTTGGTTTATGGGATGCAGATAACATGTTACATTGCATCTCCAAAAACTATTGTATTGGAAACCGTACACTTTTAGACTGGGGCAGGACAAGCCCATGGACAATTACTCATAAAGTATAACAGGATGGACCCTTCTGCAACCAGAAGAGCTCTCATAATGGAAAGTGCCCCCATCCCCAAATAACTGCATGTTTCTACAGAATTGACCTGAACAATTGAACATAGTGGGGATGTTTTTGAGTACTCATACATATGATTCCATTGACAAGGTTACACTTCTTAGGCCATGGAAAGCCCATTAAATAATACTACAAGCGTGAATTATAGTGCTCTGGTTCATTGTTCTAGCCAGTTAGAATTGATTTCCAAGATAACCTAAATAGTCCTCATGATCACTCAGCCCTTAGTAAACAGTGTGGAAGGAGGTAGGTTTATTCCCCTCCTAGAGCTTTTTCAGAAGATTTTTCTTTCATTTTGGCAAATCTTAGTATATCCTGACACCTACCACATTGATAAGCTGCTGCTTTGGAAATCATTTCAGCATTTGAATTTTAAGTTTTCTCTAAACTAGCCAAATAACACAGGTTTGGGCTTTTGTGGTTTATGCAGCTCAATAAAATATTTTGTCTTTTGTGTGGAATCACTTCTCTGTAGAGCTAAAAGGTGAATACTTTATTTTTGCTGGTGAATTTGAAATTGCAGTACATTTATATTCTATATATTCCTTCATTTCTCTCAGGATACCTTTCAAAAGTCCCCTCACACCAAGTACTCCAAATATGACATATGGCAGAAGAAGAGCTCACAGCGCCTTCAAAGAGGGGTCCCCAATATCCACCGTGCCCGCAGATATCGATGGCAAGCTGAAGGATTACAGGAGTCCGAGGAGTCCAAGGTCCATCGTCCCTTGATGGCCCTGCCTACCCAAAAGCCCCTTGTGGTGCAAGCCACCTCAGAAACATCAGGCAGCCAGAAATGAACTGTGACGAACAATTTACAATATGGATTCTTCATTGTTATTATTATTAATATTATTATTTTTCCCAGTCTCATGGGAGGCATTTCCGAGTCCTGGCTCCACCCTTTTCTCTCTCCTAAACTAAGGTGGAGAGGGAGGGGAAGCAAATGCCCTTTCACACTGAGGAAGAACAGAGAGGGATACAGTGACACGAAACAACTGACTTAGAACGAACGGGATTACAACATTGGCGGTGGTAGCGGCAGCAGCATTTCTGTGGCATTGTCTTTAATTATTATTATTTTTTTTAATCTGTTGGTTTCGTTCCTTTCTTGCCCAGTATTTTAGCCTTTACTTAAAAGGGACAGCTAAGGCACTTGAACTATTTAATATTGGGCCACTGCCTTTCAGTTCCTTATGCCAACCAATGAAGATAGAAGAAGAGAAGATTAATGACATTGAAAGAAGCCCAGTGTATGTCTGCCTTGACAAAAGTGGAAGGGGTATGTGACATCTGAGGGTTTAAATTGTGGCCTCGCTTCCATCCCATTATATTGTTTAAGAAGTCCCAATAAGTCTATAATATGTATTGTGAGTTTTGTAAACAAATTTGTTGCACATTTTAAAAGCCAGAGAAGATATGATGAGGCCCACTACCTTTAAAAAAAATACACAGTTCCAAATGTACTTGCACCTTTTAAAAATCACCGATAAAGTGAGAGAGTGAGTGTGAACATAGGTTCACTTTAATGGTGGAGGCGTCTGCATTGCACATTTGCCACAGATTTAGTTGAATTATATAAAATATATATTATATATAACGTTTTGTTTGGCAAAAAAGCACTATTTTTAATGGGACCATTGTGTGTGTGTGTGTGTGTGTGTGTGTGTGTGTGTGTGTGAGAGAGAGAGAGAGAGAGAGAGAGAGAGAGAGAGAGAGAGAGAGAGAGAGTATAGTTAACTGAAGAGGGATTGTAATGTTTAAATGTTGTTATGGTGCTAATGTAAGTTGGAAAGGGGGAAGATGAACCCAGAAAATTGCAACAGGGTGGGGCGGGAAGGACAAGATCTCGAATACTGAACTTGAACTTTTTAGCTTTTCGTTTTAGGAAAGTGTGATAAATGTTCTTTTTCTTTTTTTTTTCTCTTCTGAAATATAGCTTGGTCATGACCTTATGAGCTAATTGCCTTTCACTCATATACATAAATGCATGCACATGCAGAAACACAAATACATCTATATGCATTTTAGGTCAAAACAGTTTTTCTTCCTTAAGTCCTTTGCTCAGTCTCTTAATATCCAGAAACTGGAGCATGTATACTGCAAAAGCATACACATGTACTTTGTGAGTGATCTCATTTTGTTCTCATGGAGCTATTCACTGCACATAAAGCACCCATCAGCCTTTTGCAGCTTTATGGCCACCATCCGCCCCAACTAATTTTGCCATGTTCTGTACGCCACATTCTCTCTGATCTGATGCTGGGTTCCCCCTGCCAGTCAACAACTAGTCATAGCCTTCATATTTGGCACAGACTGACCCAAATGGAGGTATGTTAGGAGAAGTAGCTAAGATGCCCGATCCATCTCTTGATCTGGCTGCTGCCTTTCCTTCCTTCCTCCTTGCCAGAAAGGGAAGGTGCAGTCCTTCTGAAGGCTCCCTGCAATGCTTCCTAAGAGCAACAATAATAGAGGACCACTTCAAAACATCAGGTTTTTCTTTTTCCTGCCGGAGGGAGCAATGTAGTCAAGTTTTTGTTCCTGAGCACAGAAGCCCCACAAGAATAGTAGTAGAGGAAACATAATACATCTGGGAAAAGAATTAGTCTTTTTTCTTGTTTATTCCCTCACAATTCTTGAGGGTCAAAGGTGGCTTAGTGATGCCTCATCTCCATCCTTTGAACTATGTAGCCTGAATTAGAGATGATGCATTGGAGATGGTGAAATTAAGAAGCTAGTTACTTGGCTTAAAATCCAGCATTTGGTACGAGAGGTGTGCAGAAGATGGCAAACTGTTGTGTATCTTTTAAAAATTTAAACAACCAGTTACCTATCTCATCTATGAACCATAATAACCAGGGGAAACCATTACCCCTATCATATATACTCAGTTGCTTTTTAAAAAGGGGATGTCTGCTTTGCCTTATATATATCTGTATATTTTAAAGAACATAAAGATTACTTGAATTGTATTCTTTTTTAAAAGGAGGGTGTTTTGATTATCTTCTTCTTTTTCCTTTTTTTACTCAGTGTTAACTGTTTTGAATCTCCTGTCTTGCAATATTGAGCCATGAAGCCTTTGGTTTTGTTTTTGTTTTGTTTGTTGGGGTACTCTTTGTTCTCCATGGCAATGCAAAACACAACAGTAAACCCCACAATCAGTTGTAAAGGAGGGGGAAATAATAAATCAACCAATTGCAAGGATTAGTACAGAGAGGGAAGGGGAAACCTAAAGGATTGAAAATTTATATTTGTGGACTCCTTTTTTTAAAAGTTAACACTAGAATGTTCTTCAACCAAGAGTACCTAGCCTTCTTTATGGTTTCTTATATATGTTTTGCTAGATAAGTGAATTTGGGAAAAATACTTTTTTTTTTTTTGCAGCATAACCAAGATGAAAAGCAAAGGGAATTTATGTATAGTCTAGGTTCAGTTTTGTAATATTGCTTAACAAAGCTGGCCCTGATGTTGCAAAGCAGTGAGATGTGTGATTATTTCTGGAATATTGGCCCATGGAATGTCTGTAATGTTAAATACACTCTTAAAGTTCTTGTTAAATGGGGGTGGGGGAATCTCAGCAGTTAGTGGGAGAGGAAATAGAAGTTATTCTGCAAAGAGAATAGGTCTGTAAATTGGCTTTGTTTGGACTATCTGCACATGGATGCTGGTTCAGTGCTTATCTAAATGTTCTGGAAAAGTTCATTCATGGCTGTTGTTGGCATCTCCCCCCCCCCCCACACACACACAGACACACTATGTAGGACCGTTTAGCTTAGTGTCAGGTAGAGGTCAATATATGATGATTTTTTCAGAAAAGAAAATGCAGCTGCAAGGTCAAATAAATGAAAATGTTAGGCTCAGAATCCAGTTCTGTGCAAAACTTGGAAATACTGTATAATTAAAATCTGCCAGCTGGATAGTAAGTATTTTGGCTAGTTTCCCTCCCTTTCCCAGGCTGACATGTGCTGCTTAAAGTTTTCAAACCTGTGCATGCCTACTTGGGAGTAAATGGATTAGTAACAGAAGCTTTCAAAACTGAAACATGCCTCTGGCTTGGGCTGCCTGCTTTATGCAAAACTAGTAGTGATGATGCAACCAGAAGAAATGTATCCCGTATTGGGATACTCAGATACCCCAAACAGAGTACTGGATTGTTCAAATCACCAAGGTGCCTTGGAATTGTTCAACTGAAACTTCGAACTGGCCCAGTAAGTTCTGCAAAATCTATCCTAAAGGCATGCAGTGTCTGAGTGAATGGTCAGAGCCATTGGTGTCTTCTGCCATTTTGTAGCAGTGAGCAAAAGCAATACTGATCTGAGGAGCTCAGCTTACTCTTTTATACCACCACAAATGTTATTAAGAGATCAGCCTGTGTCAAAGAGCATTACATGGAGGAGAAAGGGTGACTAACGTCACACCAGAAAACTGAACACAATCCACTAGCAGTTAGGTGTAAAATACCTTTATTGGTGTAGCAGAAATGATTTTAGGGCATTTCTAGTTTACAACCCCCCCTTCTTCTTTTCTCTCTCTCTTGTTTCCTGGGTGGGGCAGTCCTACTTTAAAAAAAACCAATTCAAAAAACCATTGCTGGAACACATGATGGTCTGTTTTCTTCCACCTACCTGGTGCAAAGCCACAGGCGCCAAAGGGAGGGGAAGCATGGTTTCTCAAACTAGTTCCACTGTCTTGCTGTCCCATAACAAGCTTCAAACGTTTCATCCTGCCTGGTTGCAAAGGCTCAGTCTTTTGGTGATGGACCTAGCTGCCTCTGCACTAAATGAAGGGAAGAATTGTCTTTGTTATTTTGAAGAAAAAAAAACTTTTTTCATTTTTGTATGTGTCATTGTATGTATTATTGTCTGCTCAAGTTTTATATGGAGGGGTGGGGTGGGGTGGGGTGGGGAAGGGAGAGCGGGGAAGGGTAATGGGAGTTGATGTATCTTGAAATATTTCACTTGTGTGCACTCGATATACAAGATTCAAACTGCCCGGATTCTGCACCTATTGTACTTTTCATTTGTAATACAGTATCAATAAAGCAATCAGTTATAATGTCTTTCTGCCTCAGATGACTTGTGTATAAAATGCTGATTTTAATTCCATTCACAGTTGATCACATTCTTATCTCACCTCTTCTAAAGAGCTGGCTTGCCCTGTGTTTGTTTGTTTATTTATTTATTTATTTATTTATTGCACTTATATCCCGCCCATCTTCCCCAAAGGGAACTCTGGGCGGCTTACAGCAATAAAAACAAATATAGACAACGAACAAAAAAGAGGAGGCAAAGAATCAAGATGGCGGCAAAACCCGGGGGGGGGAGGAAAAAAAACCAGACTAACAGAGGGAGTCGCCAAAAACCTCTCTGAAGAGGTAGGTCTTCAATGCCTTCTTAAAGGCGGGCAGGGACTCCAACAGGCGCAGCTCACTGGGGAAATGATTTCAGGGAGCAGGGCCCACCACAGAGAAGGCGCGATCTCAGGTACGCGATTTACTCGCCTCTCTGGGAGTGGGTAACCTCAGTGAGCGCGCCTGCACCAGCCTAGTGGGTCTGGACTAACTCAACGGCTTTCTCTCAATCTGTTCTTTCACCTCTATTAAATATGTTGTAGCTGTCAATAGCTGAAAGGTCTCCTTGGTATGGAGTAAAATGCTGTTAAAAGTGTGATTATAAGAGCAAATTAAGAAGTTGGTCAATCTGGATCAAGGAGAGGTATACAAAGTCAGAACTGAGCTGAGGATGAGAGATCTTGGTTCTCCCAGGAGTGCAGCAGCAGTCCAGAGAAATACAGGCCTCAGTCTGCTTCCTAATGTTCCACAGCATATTTTTGACAAAAGTTATCCTAACTGTGCTTTTTGCTACTAAGTTCAGTTGAAGACAGTTGGGAAGGCATGCAAAGGGTTTTATTGCAAATGATGATGTAACGTACCTAGAAAACGCTATGATATCAGAACCTCTTAGTACTACTTTTGCATAAGAACATACAAAGAGCCCCTCTAGATCAGCCCAAGGTCCCATATAGTCGAGTTGGAATGCCTGCAACTTGTGGTGGGCCAGAGGGACAGGTTTGGGATTGTGCTCGTGTAGCAAGCTCCCCGCGAGCCTGTACACCCCATCCCAGAGCTCTCCAAGTTCATCTCGGCGGCACTGTTGTGGTCCCCCCACCTTTTTGATGGTCGGGGATTTCAACATGCATGTTGGGCATGGACTGTCAGGAGTAGCTTGGGTTCATGGAGTCCATGGCCTCCATGAACCTGTCCATGTTTGTCACTGGTCCCACTCACAGTGGTGGACACACCCTAGACCTGGTGTTTGCCTCCACATCCGTGTGCTTTGATCTGATGGTCGGGAACGTGTGTTCCCAGGCTGTGTCATGTCAGATCCTCATTTGCTGACCCTTTCCCTGTTAATTGTCACCCCACCCAGCAGGGAGCCCTGCCCTACCATCTGGGCCCACCCCCGAAGTCTCCTGGACCCTGGGTGGTTTTGGAAGCCCTTGGGGGCTTACCGGACAGTCTGGTTGACGACCCAGTGAATTCTCTGGTGGACAGGTGGTTTGAGGATGTCAACAGGGCTGCTGACCAGATCACCCCAAGGGGCTCATACGATCCCAAGGCCACTCCTCCCCTTGGTTTACAGCAGAGTTGCAGGTGATGAAGCAAGAGCGGAGGAGCCTTGAGAGCAGATGGAGGAAGGATTGGACGGAATTGAACCTGGCTGCGGTCACATCAGAGTGATCAGGGACACTAAAAGTTCATTTGCCTCCCTGAGAATTGGTAGGGCCTCAAAACGCCAGGTGGAATTGTTCCGGGTGGTTTGAGACCTCAACAATCCTGGTCCGCCAGGACCTCCTCAAAGTGATTTCACTAGTGAGTCTTTTGCAGCCTTTAAAAAATTTAAAATACAGGCCATCCATTCCGATCTGGACTCTGGTTGCACCGATCTACCCCCAAGCATGGCTGGTGCCACACCCCCTTGGTCTCCTCGGTTTGTACAGTTTGGACCTGTTACTCCAGCTGAGGTCTCCAGTCACTGTAGACCAGAGGCCTCTCCATTCAACCCCTGTTCATCTTGGGTGATTAAGATTGCCAGAGGGAGCATGCCAGAATCGGCTTCATTGATCGCCACTGGGATTTCTCCCTTTCAGCTGAAGGAGATGGTGGTTAAGCCCATTCTTAAAGATCTGGCTTGGCTGTGGACAATATGTCCAATTATCGCCCCGTAGCCAATGTTCCCTTCCTGTGTTATGTTTTATGGCTCTGTGGTAAAAATTCCTCAAGAGACAAAAGATAGACACCATATCAGAAACAGGGTGAGGGGTGGTGGTGGAAGTATTTTAGGCCATTAAATCCATACATATGGTAGTATATGCCAGGCTGCACAGTAGCCTGTTGGGCCATCATAAGTTGCCCTCCCATCTGCTGGGATGATTGGTCTGGATTTCTACCCTTACCTTACCTTCCACCATTGCCACACCACACCCCCTCGCTCGGCTCCTCTGTAGGAGACTCCGCCCTCCAACTCAGGAGCACCGGCAAAGCGCACATACACTTCTGCAAGTATACTGCAGGGATGTGCAGCGCTTCTAAAAGTGGACTGCGGGAATGTGTGGTGGCTGAAAGTAGATTGTGGGCTGTTGAACAGCCCTGGTATATGCAAATGTCAAAAAAAGATCTAACTGTTCTATTTGTGAGTTGAAAGAGGTAATCCAGCAAATGTGAATGCAGTCCTGTGCAAACCAAAGAGAAGATTTCATTGGACTCAACAGATTTTACATCTGAGTACACGGATAGGACTGGACAAGGAACTTGATATAGGGTTAAATGTACCCTTGTAGAGTCAGTGTTCTTACACAAAAGCATAGCTGTCATTTATTGGGAAACCCTGTGGAGCAGATTTTTGAAGTTACAGAGGGCAGAAAAGAAATTTCAGTTCTGTTTGAGTTGGATCCAGAACTACACCATGGGAACATGGCCTCCTTGAAACAAAGCCAAACATTTCCCCCACAAATTTTTGTGTATCCCAAGCCCTTTCTTCTTGATATGGTGGTTTAGCAGGTTCTTAGAAGTCACAACTGTAGCGTACAAATCACAGACAAGTGTAATCCATGTTTATTAGTTTTGGTAAACTACTGTGCTGTATTCTACATCCATGTTGTCAAGGTCTCTGGTGAGTAACTGGCTTGCTGTTATATTTATGATTTTTATGCCAATGAACAGATGTCTCCGATTCAATTCTGTTATTATTCATCGGCTTGGCTGCGCCTCACATTCTGCTCCGTCTGCCTCATAGCTTAATCTGGAGAATTTCTGATTTCCAAATTGTTACACACTCATTTTGTTGTCGCTTTCCGTTTGTGTATTACCAATGCAAGTGAGCCCAAACGGTGCATTGGCGAGAAAACCATGTAACTGGAGATGAGGGGATTTCCAGGAAATTAATATGTAAATAAATAATTCATGGGGGAATGGCTGCTTGCCAAATTGATGTGGTTTCACAGACAGGACCAGGTACCCGTGAACCCTAAAATCCACATGAATAATTTTGTAAGCATACCTGTTCCACTCATTAAGTACATTATATTTAGTATTAAGAATCGCCAGTCTTGACAAATGTTTTTGAGTTGACTATTTTGAGAGGCGCACATTCAGATAGTTTGTGACTTAATTACCACAAACGTTTGCCACGTTGCCTCTCACTTTAAACCTGTGTGTCAGTGACATTTTATTACAAAGTACTTGCTTTGGCCAGTCAGGGTGCTTTATGCTCTTTCAACTGCATCAAGGTGTCTGCTGGGCACAATTTATTGTTTACCCATAATAAGAGGAGATAAAACAAGTTGCAGAGATCTGTTTATGAGTCAGGCTATCTACGGTTATATAATTAAACAAACCTCTCTCTGCCAACAATTTGTTGTTTGGGGCTGTGGAATAGGAGAGGGGGGGAAAACAATTAGATCATTTCTCAAGTTCCAAATTTGCACAATAAAAGCTTTGTGCTACGAGCCCCCAATTTTGCCAGTTAATGGCATCTGTAGAAAAAGCCTTTTTGTCAATAAAATAAAAATCTTCCGCCATAAGAAGTGTGGCAGGAGCAACAGAAGGGGGAAAGGGAAACAAACAGCCCAAAGGGGAGAAACAGAGAATAAACCTGGGCAGCATGATAGCCGAACAAACAGCTACATTTTCACCAAATTTGTCAGTTCACTGGACTGTTTACTGAAGGTACTGACTGAGGATGCCCCCTGTCACTGGCAATAATGCAGTAAGCATACCTCTTTCTGTAGTACTTGACTTGTCACTTGTTCTACATTTGATTTCATTGGTTCTTGTTTTGTCTAAGAAAATGGCACAGATTACAATAAAGTGCAAGGACAATGGACATTTATTTTAAATAAGTTTTATTTCCTTTTTATTGTTATAGCATTAAGACCCCTGAATAGGTTAGTTGATCATTACAGTTATAATCAACTTCCTCTTTCTCAAAAGTAACAAGAATTGTTACCTCTAGTTCCTTTTTTGATGTAAAGAGATGCATGCAACAAGTCCTTGTCCTGTGAAACAAGGCACGTATTTCGCACATCCATTTGTCTTTTTCTGCAACACCCACAGCATAGCATGAATAAGCAGCATACGGCTGGCATGAGTCAGCAAGTCTACCATGTCATAGTTGTCACAGTTTGAGGGGCCACACACCTCCTTTTAACTCAGAAATTAACTAAAAACTCACAATTGCTCTCCACAAATAATTAAAGTTGTTTCTCCTTGAGTTACTTGCTAACATACGGTTTTTCTTTCTTTCTTATTGAAGATATAAATTATTTCAAGAAACTGATTATAATAACCACTTACAGGCCCTGATGTTGACGACATACAGAATTCTTAATGTGTTGTCTATATTCAAACTTTATTTTAAGCTGTTCCACCCAATTTTTGTTCCAAAGTGGCTTCCAGAGAAATGCATGCCTTGTTTGACACAGGATAAAGCAGCTTCTTATGTTCTTTTTGTTTTATGGCACATATGTTTGTAAACTAGTATGCAATTTGTCCCATACCATAAAAACTATCCTTTTTGTTTGGTAAATTATTCAGAGATCTAGAGACAGAAAATGGTAAACAGTGGGCTCAAATAGTGATTAAATGCAAAAAGTACAAGCTTTGCCAATTCACTTAAAACTTAAAATAATTAAGAAATCCAAAATGATGCTGTTTTCCCCAGTGTACATTGCTGCTAATGGTCATCATCTTAGAACTCTATGGATCACCCCTTACTCTGTTTTCAATGCATTCCTATGAGAAATTTGTATAAAGGAAAATTTGCTTAACACAATTTCATTTGGAATGAATTAATTCCTTTATACAAGGTACCACTATATCTATGTATGTATGTATGTATGTATGTATGTATGTATGTATGTATGTATGTATGTATGTATGTATGTATGTATGTATGTATGTATGTATAACTGGAATCCTGCAAAAGGGGACCTTTCTATCATAATTTCAAATTATCTAGCTCTTCCACTAGTAGGACTGCAATGACACTTCATATTTGTATAGCACTACAGAGCATTCAAGAGCTGCCTAGATGCCCAAACACATCCAATCTCGCTTGATTTCGGAAGCTATGCAGGGTCGGCCTTGGTTAGTACTTGGATGGGAGACCACCAGGGAATACCAGGTGCTGTAGGTGCCTGGAGTAGGAACTGGCAAACCACTCCAGTCTTCCTGCCAAGAAAACTCCAATGGACATGGGGTCACGAAGGGTCGGTCACGACTGTAATGACGCAACACACACACACACATGTACAAATAGTTATACAGTGGTACCCCGACTTACAAAATTAATCCATTATGAATGTAAGCTCATAAGTCAATTAGCTCGTAAGTCAGGGAGTGATTTCCCATAGGAATGCATTGAAAGTCTATTATCTGTTCCGGACGAATGGATTTCAATGCATTCCTATGGGAAACTGCTTTAAACCACCCGCAGCTCCCCCCCCCCACACACACACACATACTGGGCACTTTGGGGGCAGAGTGATGGGTGGTTTAAAATGTCTTTAGCCACCAAGACAATCACTTGTCTCCATGGCTAAAGACATTTTAAACCACCTGCCGCTTCTCCCCCCCCCCATGCGCCCAGTGTGTGGGGGAGCTGCGGGTGGTTTAAAATGTCTTTAAGCCACTGAGCCAAGCAGTCGCCTCAGTGGCTAAAGACATTTTAAACCACCCACTGCTTCTCCCCCCAACACATCTGGTGTGTGTGTGTGGGGAAGTAGCAGGTGGTTTAAAATGTCTTTAAGCCACTGAAGCAACCACTTGGTTTGGTGGCTTAAAGACATTTTAAACAAGCAGCATTTTTCCCTGCAATGCCCCTGATTGAGGGGGAAAGTGCAGGTTGTTTAAAAATTGCAAAAAAAAAAAAGATTCCCCCACCAGCAAACACACAAGAAAATTACAGTGCAGTACTGTATATAAAAATAACAGAGGAAAAATCAACCTACCTTTCTCACAGTAGAGAAGTGCAGGAAAATGGTGCATGTATTTTAAAATCTCCCAAACGCAAAGCACCATGGGAGAAACAGTTTTGGAAAAAAATTGTAAGTTGAGGAAACCCTATCTTTTGCTCATAATGCAGTGGGGTTTAAAAATCAATGGAATCCCGCTCATAAGTCGGGATTTCCATATGTCAGGTGTGTCGTAAGTCGGGGTACCACTGTGTGTGTGTGTATGTAATAAAAATAATAAAAATAGATGATGTTGGTCAGGTGGTTCTGGGACATGTACTCTTTTACAAAGATGCACATCTTCATTTCTACAGACACTCTGAAACAAATAAACATATATAGCTTACACAGGGTTGCAAAAGCAAAATGCCATAGTTAACCTTTCTAATTGTACAAGAACCCTTAGTAGGTAAAGGTTTAGGCAATTCCCTACACTTGTGTTTTTTTTAATCCTTATGAACTCAAAGTAAAGGAGTTGGGGTTTCTGGCATAACAACAGAAAGTTGTTTTGATCTTTTGGAGGACTTGATTCTTTTTCATCCTTCATAGTATGCATCACATAATTTGTAAGTCGTGACCAATACAGTTGCCATACCTGAACAATCAGATATATAATCACTCAGTGGAAAAAAAGGAATACATAACCTGCATTAGCAATAGCAATTTGCTATGATGCTGTTTAAGCCTGCACCATATTTGTAGGCATCAGATTTCAGAGTCCATGGTGGTGTTGGTGTTGGTGGCGATAATTCCATCTCAGTAAGTTTATGTTCTCCATCCCTTAACTGACCCAATAAGAAGTACTTTTGGCAAATGAGTTTCTACTGATTTTGTCAGTGTCATTCTCTTCAGCTACCTCTGGACCACTAGAAAGGAATTCTTCATTCCCACTGTCTTTGATCATGGTGTTATTGTGTTCAGTTGTGTGATACAAATGTATGGCTAAAAAGTTGGCCATTTGGTTTGTGCTTGAGAAAAACAAACATTGTGTGCATCTACTCACATACTGTGTGCCTGTGCAGAGCATGCTTTGGATCCATCACTAAATTTAGGGGGCACTCCCCATTGTTGTAGAGTCCTTGAGGCTGCCCCCCCACCTCCCTGCTGCTTCTTTTGTCTTGCTTCTCCCCTCTGTTTTCTCTTCTCTGAATACAGACATGGGGAGATGCCCCTCCATGCTATAAATATAAACAAAATATAACAAACAAGCAAAACAAAACAGTGCCATGATATGTAAGCTGTTTTTTTTTTCTTTTCTGGATGCACCCAACCTGATAGTGAATGGAAGAGAAAAGAATTATGGAATTCTAATTGCCTCCAACATCACACCAGCCATGGCTCAGGTATGACAGTGTGAGGTGTCATGGCATTCGCTCATCCAAAAGTAACTCTCCAGTTTCAAAGGAAAGTGCCATATAACCTGAAAATTGTTATATTCCTACCATGTCAATGGAGCCCAGTAGGCTTCCTGCATGTATGAAATTTCTCCACAATCAATGAGCACTGAAAGTCAAGAGGGTCTAACCTACAGCTTTGGGATGCCTACGATATGGGTAAGCAGGGCACAGATGCAGGAGTCCTCACAATCAGCCCTGCCATTGCCTAACAGCAGAATGTAATGTATTGTCTCAGAATGAATTGATGAAATGCAGCAAGGGAACTTAAAGGTTGAAGCATTTTAGGAATACTGGGACTGTGGGAAAGACCATAAGGCAAACTCAAGTGTTGCATATTCTGTTATGTAGACTTCACTTCAGGAATCATTGTCACCATGAGGTCTTTGTGTTCCCTTCAAACTGGTGCATGTGCTGCCACTGGCAGGTGCATATTTTAGCCCTCACAGTGGCATCTTCAGAGAACCTTTCATCCACCAACTAGCCAACTCAAAAGGAAAGCTTGCTCAGCAGGAAAAGTGCCCATCCAACATTTTAAGAACGTTCACTACCCACTTTTCTCCATCCAAGTTGTACCAGAGGTCTGTGTGTGTGTGTGTGTGTGTGTGTGTGTGTGTGTGGTCATTTTGGCCAGGATGTTACAGTGGTTGGTATGGAGCAGTTACAGGAGTACCCTTCAAATGCTTTTGTCAAAGTTTGTGTCTACTGTGTCTTCTACCCTAGCTACTGAGAATACGTCTTTGTAAAATGATGTGTTTCTTAATTTATTACCTTTCACAACCCCTGGATGTTGTCATGTGCAGCTCTGCTGGCATCCTGCCCATGTGACTTAAGTGCAATTTGGCATTCTTGCTGCTTTCACTATGAATTCACTGGTGTAATGCAAGTTCCTGCAGTTGCTGTTTGTTTTGTTTTGAATTTTTGCTTGGGATGCTATGATTTTGGTATACTCTCTGCTATTACTATAGAAAACTCCAAGACGGGAAACCTTTTTTTTTTTCTTGACCCAAACTTGCAGCATTCAATAGCCAGCATGCCCATATTCTGTTGTCAAAACAGTAATTTTGCATTGCTGGGACCACTAGGGTGAAATAGATTTTCCGATGACAGTAAATACATTAAAACATTCAGCTTTACCTCAGAGCAGGTGATAATCAGTCCTGTCAAATGGCACTACCATTCAATTCCAGAAAATGGCTTGCTAGAACCTAAATGCTAGGAATCTGTGGTGTCTTAGTTACTCTCTGGACAGTGTGGTCAAGAGGTGTCCCTGTCAAAATTCCTTTACATAACTTTGCTGGACAAACAAGTCTTTTTCCTTTACAAACTGAAAGTTGGTGCAAGGGAAGACAAAATTTCCAACATGCATCTCAATGAAACTGACAGGCCAAGGTTATGTCATGTCTTCACAATT
>JAHTLZ010000016.1:70672784-70683714 GCA_023846285.1 Phrynocephalus versicolor
CCACCTTCTTTCCTTCCTCTCTTGGTTTCCATCTTCCTCCCTCCCTTCCTTGTTCCCCACCTTCCTTCCTGCGGTTGGGGTTGCAAGGGGTCAGTGGGTGGGGCTTATGGGTCAGTGGGTGGGGCTTGCAGTGGGGTGGCAGGGTCGGGGAGCAACTGGCCCCTGACACATTCTCAGCCACCAAATCTGGCCCTCCTTACAAAAAGTTTGGGCACCCCTGGTCTAGAGTCTCTGAACTTAGGAACTGGGTGTGCATATGTTCTACTTTATTAGTAACTAAACTTAAGTGGGTTTGAGCAATATTCTTTTTGTTTGCATTTCAGCACATTACCCTTAATTTTTTTGATTCTACCTTGTAATTAATGCACTTCTTTTGTTTTTATTCAATTTAAAACAGTCTAAGGCTTTAATTTACTAGCAAAGCTAGTTGGTGGCAGCAAAAGAGAAAAATTAGCAGTGGTGTTTGTCAATAGCCTGTGAAGGGGCTGGGGGGAAAGCACATTAATGCTACAGGTGCATTCAAGAATTGGCATTTTGTTGTTTTGAAGATGGCTCATTACCTCGGGCGTATGTAATATGCAATGTATCCTTGCCTATTTAGAGAGCCCACTTTATGAGGCTACAGCAAGCAAGGGGTAAAAACAGCTGAACAATGCTTGCTTGACTTGTCAACAGTTTTACGTGTACTAAGGTGCACTGCTAGAAGCTATGGATATTGGTATCAATCCTGTGGAAGACATTGCCATGTGCAGTACTGCTGCTTTTCTTGCATTCTGTTTCTTCTCTGCATGTGTGAGAGGGTCCATTGAGCATCTGACTTTGAATAATAACAACCAGACCAATATTGCACACTTTCCATTTCTGATGGTCTTTGAAACAGTTCTCTGCCAAAGACCCTGATATCATGGACTTTCAGAATGAGGGAAGATTTAAAAAATCTTTATTTAATGAATCAGCAGTTGGTTGAACAGATGGGAAGCAAGTGGTAGGAAGAGGAACAGCTAGTTTTCACAATAGGCAGAGGTAAACAGCAGGATGCACTGAGCTTCTGTGTTGGGACCTGTGCTGCTCAACAGATATTAACAAATGACCTGGAAAGGACATGGACAGCCGAGTTAAAAAAAAAACTGCTGTTGAATACAAAATTAATCCTATTACTTAATGCCAATGTATTAGATTGATATCTTTGAGATAAAGCATTAAATGTAAAAGTCAATTAAGTTCATCTGAATAAAAATGTCCAAGTGCCATTGCCTTAAGAAATGAAGCTTGGGTGAGAAAGTCTGTAGAAATGTCAATGTCTTCTAGCTGGTCTTCTTCCAACATCCATAGCACCTCTGAAATGTTGCTTTGATTTGCAAGTTGTGCTCTACATACTTAATGTTCTCCACCTACAATACAAAGGTGCTGAAGTCTCTATGACCCACCAAGAATGCCTTGGTCTTTGCATCTATCATGTCCCTCCCCCAAGACTGTCCCACTAAGTGCAAAAAGGGGCAGTCAAAATGATGGGAGAATTAGCATACTTCCCTGATGAGGAAAATGGACGTTGGGGACATTACTTTTTTTAGACTACCACTCCCAGAGTTCCCCAACTTGCCGGCCATGCGTTTTTTGGAATAGTGGTCCAAAGAAGTAGCATTTCTAAACTCTGGAGGGAAAAATGCAACATTTGGGGTTGCTGAACTTAAGTAAAATAGAGAGTCAGTCTGGGGAGGTGGGTATAGGGCTGGTGGACTAGAACTCAGAATCAAGTCCCCATTTGGCCATAGAAATTCATAGTGTTGTGGTGGGTAGATGGGTTAACTGCTCCTTGAACATCTCTCATACCTCAAGAACTCACATATCTAAAGAATCCCACTAGGGGAGCAGCTTGTTGGCATGCAGCAACAGTTCTTAGGGGGAAATGGCAAGTAATGCTGTGGGTGGGGGAACATGGCTGAGGCAAATAAAATATGTCTAGGGTCAAAGAAGATAGCTGTTCTCCATGTGGCATGAAGTTAGAAATCTTGGTCATCCCCTGAAGACGGATGGTGGGAGATTCAGAACCAATGAAAGGAAGTACAGCATGTAGCTCACTGTAGAATTTTCCACCACAGGATGCCATGGTGACAGCCAACTCGGAAGATGATTAGACAAACCCAAGGAAGGAAAGGGCTGATAATCATGCTAGCTGTAACTCTCACAGGGTCCTAGGCAAAAGGTCGTGGGGGGAATAGAAGCACTCCATGCTGGGTAAGCTCATAATTGCCATTAGTCCCTTTCTATACCTCTTTTTTCTGTGCTCAGGCTATTCCTTTGGCCATCCCTCATTCCCCATAGCACTTCAGCTACAAAGAACAGCAAGGCCAAGGGATTATTCACATATATCTGGCTGGGAGGTGGCTAGGCTGTGTGTGGGCATGCTGCACCTCAGAGCAGAAAGATTCCAATTAGCCCATAACATGAGTATGACAAGGGGTGGTATAGTAGACGCAGGGCCACTTGTCCTACTTGAATTGGTGGGAGAGGTTGTACCTGTGGTTCTGGTCATAATAACTAAATTCCTCCTATTGGGACAATATACCTCTGAATATTGTATTGGATTTTATTTATTTATTTATTTATTTATTTATTTATTTATTTATTTATTTATTTATTTATGAATTTTTTTACCCTACAGTTCTCCTTGTAAAAGAACCCATCATATGTGCGACGCCTTTAAGAGTTTTTGACTGGGAGACACATCTCTGAGCTCAGTCAATCCACCTGCAACCAATTGTTCTTTCTGTGCCTTGGATTCTCTACTCAGGTTATTTGTTTCTCATTCTTTTTCAGTCAGGAGTTTTTAGAGTCAGTGTTCTCTTAGTCCTGCAGGCAGACTGAAGCTTGTTAATCAGTTCAGCTCTGTTCATGTAACTAGAGATGGGCACGAAACGGAAAAATGGCATTTCGTTTCATTTCATTTTGTTTCGTTTAAGGCTTCCGTTCGGTTCGGTTTGTTTTTAATGATTTTTTTTCAAAAAAAATTGTTTCATTGGTTCGTTAATTCGTTATTTGTTTTACCCACTTTTTTCCAGCGCCCACTGCACACCCCCTGGGGCCCGGTTGGAGCTGGGAGGGTGCCTACGAACGGGTGTGGGAGGAATAAAGAGGGGGAGCGGCATCGGAGCCACACTGCTCTGGCCGCCTTAGTGTGGCCTCCTTCTTATCACCCCTCCTGATTGGCCCCGCGATAATGGGCCATGGGAGGGAGGCGCAGGGGGCGGCTTCGAAGCTGTGCTGCTCTGACCACCTAAATGCGGCCTGCTTCTTATCTCTCCTCCCGGGGCTGGGCTGAGGCTCGAGCCCAATATGTCCTTCAATGGCACTGACAAGGTGCGTGCTCAGCACAAAAGGACCTCCGGACCAGCACCAGGTAGGAGACATCTCTGCCCCTCATTAACGAAATGATCCTAACCGAAGCAATTTTTTCTTGGTTCGTTTCATTTCATGTTAAATTTGCCCCTAGGGTCGTTATTCATTTTGTTATGTAACAAAACGAATAACGAATAACAAAATGAAAAAAAAATGCATTTCATGCCCATATCTCCATGTAACCACTCAAAAATTTCCTACCATTATCACTAAGTGACTTATTGAGACAATGAGTTTCAGTTGATGAGAACTAACCAATAAGGTGTGGTTATCTTGGGGAGAATTGAAGCTAATTCTGCTCTATAAATACACTAAACATTTTATCCACTGTGGATAAAAAGCTAGAGCTTTTAAAGCCAATATTTTCACACTCTTCCAAGGCATTGGTGGTTGCAGGGCAGGACTTGGTGGGCACTGTTATGTTTATAGCACGTTTCTGGACTTCACTTCTGGACCTCAGGCCTCTGGCTGGCAACTATGTAAATTGAATACTGGGCTAGGTGTGTTTTTGATTTACTCAGCATGGCCCTTCTTGATTTTTTTCCTTCTTCTCAAAAGCATATTCAGTAAGAGGTCTTCTCCTTGAATATCTCTAAGAAATTCCACAACCTACAATGGCAGATAAGTTTTTTGGTTTTTGTTTTGTTTGTTTTGGTTAGGTTTTTGCTCTTCTACCCTGAGAACCAGGGCCAAGAGAAAAATTATTAAGGTCATTGTGGATATTGGGTGGAGAATTTAGTCAAAATGATTCAGGAATTTATAGAAAATTATGTCACACGGGGTCAATGGGGAGGTATGTAGGGTGACTCAACACATTTCCTATTTAGTAGAGAGGAGGGCAGAGGTGTAAGTCTCTTAATAAAAGCTGTCATTGAAGTTTCCCCAAAGCAGCTCTGCTCCCTGCTTAAACTGTGCAGTGCAAGGGAAGAAGGCCTCTTAACACAGGTGGCCGATTCCCTTTAGTTTTGCAGAGTCAAAGCGGTGTGCTTTTTGACTTGTGAACTGAGAAGGCAGAAATGAAGTCTGTATTACTTAGCTAATGCATGTCTTGGACACATTTAATGGTAACACAAAAGAAAAAGGAAAAAGGTCAGCGGCAGAAATCTTTTGGACAAATTAGGGAAACCTTTTGGAATTGATTTGCTCCAGGACAGGGTGGAGTTGAGCCTGACTTCATTTGGCTCTTTGGTTTAACAATTTTTATGATGGCACGTAACCCCCCCCCCCCCCGCATAACCTATTCTTAGATCCATGGAACCTAATCTTTGAATAGATCTTTGCCATTGACCTCAGCAATCACTAATAACAGGCAGGGAGTATGTTGGCTAAGTAGCCTTGTCAAGTGTATTTTTTTTTTAAAAAAAGGACTTCTGTCACACTTAGCCAGAAGTAAGAGGATTGTTATTTAGGCGGGGATCATGAATCAGCACTCAAAGATGTCCCACCCTCATGAATAATGCCCTTTCATTTTCCTTGAATTGTACATTGAGATAAGACCTGCCTGCTGGTTTGGGTCTTTCAATGCCATGAAAAAGCCCAGTTGTGATGTTTAGCTTCCTGACTTTTAATATTATTTATTACAGGCTTTCCATTGGCACAAGTCAATTGGCCCATGCCAAAAGGTTTATACTAGATTATTTGACACTATTGTTAAAAGATTAATCTGGCGCATGACTCATTATTTTTGTCCATTTGAGTCAAGAGGGGATACATGCAAGCAGGCAGTGGCAGATTTAAGGCAGGGACCAAATCCCAAGTCACTGGCTGGGCTTCCTCGGGCTCATTTTTGCTAGTCGTGGCTTACGCTGTGACTGCTGCATCCAACATCTGTGGGGTCAAAATCATGAAAAAAAGACACCATAGATCTAAAAGTGTATTGTTGCACAGTGTTTGATTGTGGTTAAGAAGACCGATTGTTGTAGATTTTAATGGCCTTGTGAGCAAAACAGGAGCTACCACTAGGTGAACTAGGTGACTGCCTACAGCGCAGACCTGAGAGGGGCACAAAACTGACCTCAGAGGGTCACAGAACTGATCTGAGAGAGGCACATTTTCCTACAATTTGTCTGTTTTTGAAAATTGGTGGTGGTGGTGGGATGTAAGTGGGGCAAAAAAGCCTGGCACCGGTCTTGCTTGTGAACATTCTTACCTCCAATGTGAACGCAACCCAATAAATACTTCTAAAACTTGGTTTGGCTTTGTGCTGTTTATGCAAACCGTCTCTTGCATGCTTTTTCTTTGCAAAGTTAAGTGCACTGATGTGTCAAGTTAAGTGTCCATGTGAATGCAGAGACCATAACACAGCAGAAAATGACAGATTGGATGCTTGTTAAGAAACAAACAGACTGTCCAGTGCTTCTACTTTTCAGAGTACATGCAGCAAGGCAGTGTTCCTTGTATTTTTACATTTCGTGACACCCACCAGAAATGATCTCACAAATGATCTCACATTCACTCTGAAACCAACTCAGCCTCACAAAACTAGGCTGAGATTTTAGCTTCTTATTAGTATTATTTCTCCATAGGTGCAGAGTCTGCTTTTCAGACCCTGGAATGCCTTTTTGCTGATGTGTCTTCAGGGCACAGGTTAACGTTTCACATATTAAGGCCAAGATTTATACCACTAGATTAATCTTCAGTATCCTTAGGTACTATTGAGGAAACCTCCTGTCTGAAGAGGTGCTAATTGTCATTCTGACCTAAATGAACCAATGGTTCCCAGTCTGGGTGTAAGGCAGGATCCTGTGCCTTCTTGTGAATTCAATATGAAGTGTGTATTTATTGTTCCAGAAGGCTTCCCCAGAGAATTTTGGCATGGTCTAAGTCAATGGAGTTTAACTTGTGACTTGGCAAAAGGCAAAGTAATATACAGGTTTGCCAGCACTTACAAAATGCAACTTGGATCCCCTCAGACCACAGCGTTAGTACGTTGATGGGGCTGTATAAATTGACTCTCATAGACTAAAATGCCAATTCATTTGCTTCACTTTGAAATGTTCAGCACCAGAGGGGGATGCCTGAGCAAAAGCAACGGAAAAGTATTGAAGTTTTCAGATCTTTCTTTTTTCCTTCCTATGTGCAGTAAGGGGGCAACTTTTTATCATATAGGAAAAAGCAGCTGCTTCCTGTTTGTATCATTAAATTATGCTGTTTCCTGAAAGGAAGCTTTGATGAAAAGAAGTTCTGGAGAACTGAAATATCTAACACCACCCTCATTTTGCCCTGGCAAACATGAAATAACTACATTAATTTTAACCCTGCACACCTTTTTGCTAAAATTATTGCTATAGACACAGAACCATTGAGTTGTCCAGTCCTAAGTAAAACACCAGTGCATTTAAAAACACACTCTCATACACAACAATAACACCCTGTTCTGTATGCATGACAGAACGATTTGAGGGCATGTTTGCTATGCAAATGTCACTTAAATGCCTCATATTGGTTTTGGGTAAGTAGTGCTTCTTTATGTTTTGACTGCAATATCACTATCAGAAAAGCTGGAATGTTGTTTGTCTGAAATGGATGCCCAGGATTGTCTCATTTACAATTCTCTCTTCTGTTTACTGTCCCAAACGAGCTGAAGTTGCAACATGGAAAGTACATTTAGGGTGGTCCTTGCATGGAACTCAGGAGTAGATCCTGGGCATCAATGGGGGCATGTATAGGCATCAAGAAAGTTTAGCAGTCTATAGTTCCTAGTACGTTGGACCCCTTATGTTCATTCAATGTGAAATATCTGTACATGGTTGCCTCCTGGATTTCATATTATTTGGTACAGGGAGGCTTTTCCATGTAAGAACATTGTTGCACCCAAAACACCCATTATTAAATAATCTAAAAAGTGAATAGGGCAGTTCTCATGACTACGAGTGATTAAGTGATGATGGATCAGCTGACATCCATTATGGATGTAAGAACCAAAATGCTGTCCTGAACAATCAGTTTGAAAAAGATTGCTCTAGCTTCAGTGTCCCCTTATTAGCTCTTCAAACACAAGCCCACAGCGCTTACTTCTGCCTTTAGTATTAAAAGAACACAAGACAATCCAAACACTCTCTCCCACTTTCTACCCCAGCAAGACATATACATATACAGCTACCTTTTTGTACACCTAGAGTCACAGTAAGAGGAAAAAAAGGTTAAGAAGTTTCTTCTCTCCACTACTCCTACCCTCTGTGCTCATCTTCTGCAGCCCACCACCTTTTCTGGGACTGTCCCAGCCCAGCAATCATTTTAGTCGCTCTCTTCTGCACCTTTTCCAGTTCCACTATATCTTTTTTTGAGATGCGGTGACCAGAACTGTACATAATACTCCAGTTGCGGCCTTACTATAATTTTGTACAGGCCAGGCATGTCCAAACTCGTCCAAACCATTGGGTGGGGGGAAAGGGGGGCATTTGAAGATAGATGCATGTGTTTTAACATTTTCTCTTGGATGAGGCTTTCTATCATCTTCCCTGGGACAGATGTGAGGCTAACCGACCTGTAGTTTCCTGGGTCCCCCCTCCTTCCTTTTTAAAAAATTGGTGTGACACCCACTATCCTCCAGTCCTCTGGCACTGTGGCCATTTTAAGAGACAAGTTGCATATTTTCATGAAGAGATCTGCAATTTTATTTCTCAGTTCCTTAATAAACCTTGGGTGGATGCCATCTGGACGCGATGACTTGCTGATCTTCAATTTATCAATTAAACCTAAAACATACTCTCTTTTAACTTGTATTTGATTAAATTCTTTAGTCAAGAGGGGCATTTGGGCAGCGGAAATGCCTGAGGTCTTCTGTCATGAAGCTAGATGCAAAGCAGTCCTTTAATTTCTCTGCAACTTCCAAGTCCCCCTTTACCTACCATTTACCTCCCTTATCATCCAGAGGGCCAAACGGTTCTCTGACAGGTTTTCTACTTCTAAAATATTTAAAGAAGCTTTTATTAAATCCCTTTATATTGCTGGCCATATGTTCCTCAAAGTCTTTCTTTGCTTTTCTTATCAGCTTCTTACAATTTTTTTTTTTTTTTTGCCAGAGTTTATGTCTCTTTTTATTTTCCTCATTTGGGAAGGATTTCCATTTACAGAAAGACCTTTCCTTTTGCTTTAGATCCTCTCTAACTCCACTGGTTAACCATGCTAGTGCCCTCTTGGACTTAGAGGAGCTCTTCTTTCTTTGTGGTATGCACTTGTGCTGGGCCTCTAATACCGTTGTTTTAAACAGGCTCCATGCACTCAGGAGAGATTTGATTTTTTTTTTTTTACCTTCCCTTTCAATTTCTTTCTAACTAGTTTCCACATCTGAACTAATTCCGTCCTTTGGAAATCAAGGGTTTTTGTGAGGGTTTTTGTGTCTGAGCTGCTTGACACTGTAGTGGCCCTGCCTGATTCCTATAATTTCATGGGATGTCCTTCCATTTGTAACCCTCGGATATTGCTCCCTTCTACCATTAGGCCTTATCAACTGCTCTATCTCTATATAAGGAAGTAACATCTCTCCCAGCATCTTGCAAGTGACCTTTGATGCTCCAGTACTTTTGCCTCTTCTGGATGAAAGTGAGACTGCAGGCAGGATCACTTCAGAATTGTTTTCATTGGGACATGGACATTTTATTATTCTTGAGCACCCCGTCATTCTTATCCAGTCCCTGAAGCCTCAGACAGGACCCTGAACATTTCCTTTTGTCATGTTCGAACTAAGGTATACAGGTGATTGCCTATGGTTCCAAAAGCCATATACAATGATTTGTGCAGAACCAATTTATATCACCACCACCACCACCACCACCACCACCACCACCACCACCACCACCACCACCACCACCACCACTGTTATTTTAGGTAGACACAGGCTGAGACAGCATTGTCATAGTTCCACTCTGATCCAGCTGTTGAGCTCAACAGAAAAAGAGGCAAGTCTGAGATCCGATGGTTGCCAAAGGTGCCTTTCCAGAGCTTTGTTCTCCCACTGGGCTCTGTAGGCAAACTCTTTCATCCATCTGGACATCTACCCTGGGCTCATTTCAAATAATGAAACATTCCATTTTGACAGAATAAAGGTTAAACCACTTGGGATCATGTGCATGTTCATAATGTAATGCATGTGTGAGAGAGCAGAGAAGAATTGTTAAGGACAGCAAAATTGGAAAAGCCAAAGGTTGCATAATGTCTGGCATCTGCAAGTTAATACGGTACTTCTGCTGCCTCGTGCATGACAAACTTCCTGAGACATTTTGGCTGGTTGGAAGGACTGGGGGGGGGGGTTAGTAAAAGGGACTGAGAAAGAAGATTTTCACTTCTGCTATTTATAATCCACTTCTCTTTGCTGACCAACCAGAAAAACATGAAACAGCAGCTTTAGGAAATCATGCTGGTCAACGTGGATCCTTATGTTGAAACTGAGAATTGTGTTCAGATTTCATTTTAAATACATCTGGAGGTATCAGTTTTGCTGTAATGTTGCTGGTGGGTTTAGCTCCACTGTGTTTTTGAATGGTGTTTTCCAGTGTGATTTGCAAAACTGATCCACTGTATGCATGCAATTGTCTTCTTTTTTTTTTCAAGTGTCTAATAACTATGCCATGCCATTGAATGCAAATAGTATTTCCTGTCCTATCAATGTCAGGTGCAGAATCATCAAAATTAAATCTAAAAATTAATAATCTTGATGACTTTATAAAACTCCATATCATGTGAAAACAATCCAGAAATCTGATCAGTAACAGAGCAGAAACATGGCATTACTGAACTACCTAAACTAAGTATTTTTTTTAAAGAACATGTATATTTAATCATTTAAAATTTGGATCTAACTGATTCCTGGTTTATACCTTGTACTTTCATAGATTCATCCAATCATGAAGCTGGAAAGGGCCTAAAATGCCATTGAGTCCAACCGCCTGCTCAAAGAAGGAATACAAATCATAGGACATCTGACAGGTGGTCATCTAAATTTCTCTTCAATACCTCCACTGTTGGAGCACTTGAGGTAATTGGTGCCATTGGCATACTACCCTAATGGTTAGGAAGTTTTCCTAATATTCAACTGAAATCTGGCTTCCTGTAATTTGAGCCCATTGTTGCATGATAGAATGGAATGTGTTAACCCATGGTGATTTGGCAACTACTATTCCCATTGACCCCAAACATTGGCCAAATTGGTAGGATCTACAAACAGGTATTGTCCAGTCCAAACTGATTTACTGCAGCCCTAATAGGGTTTTCAAAGTGAAATGAAAAAGGAAATTTCAGTTCTGTTTTGTTTTTCCTTTTCCCACAGGAATGCATTGAAACAATGCATTCCTATGGGGAAAAGCCTGTGGTTTCCCCTGAATCAGGCATGTCCAAACTTCAGCCCTCCTGATGTTTTGGACCACAACTCCCAGAATTCTAAGCTTAGATTGCCAATGGCAAAGGACTGTGGGAGTTGCGGTCCAAAACATCTGGAGGGCCAAAGTTTGGACATGTCTGCCCTCAATGCTCCAGATGTGGGAAGGAAGGAAAGAAAGAAAGAAAGAAAGAAAGAAAGAAAGAAAGAAAGAAAGAA
>JAHTLZ010000016.1:70693262-70708165 GCA_023846285.1 Phrynocephalus versicolor
CGGGCTTGGTCTTCGGGCGGTACGTCGGCCGCCGGTGCCACCTTGGGACTATCGGGCGGCGGCGTGGCCGCCATAGTTGTGTTAAGGGGGACCATGCCGTCTTCGCCCCTGGGGGGCCTTGGCTCTCGGGCGGCAGATCGGCCGTCGGCGCCTCCGGCCGGGGGGATGGGGCCAGGCACGGATATTCCATCTCCTTGCCGTATCCTGGCCCCCCGCCGGGCCTGGTTTTTGGGCCAATGGACCCGCGCTGGTTGTCCCCCTGGTTCTCGAACTATGGGCGGTAGACCTGCTGCTAGCACCATCACACCGGCCTCTGGACTGGTTTTGGACGCTGGGAACGTGGACCATCTAATCTGGACTGGCCTGGCGTTACCATCTATGATCCCAGGGGTGCTGGTTGGCCCGGAGCGGCCCTCCCCTGGGATCAATCGAGCCGTGAGGCTGTTGGCCCCAGCTGTAGACTCTCTCCGAGCCTTCTTGCTGCTCCCCTGGCTTTTACATCTTGGACCATTTGCTGCAGAGCCGTTTAATGGACCCGCTGTGTGGGGGAAGCCTTATATTGGTTGTTTGTGATCCTGCTCCTTTCCCTTCTTATCCCCTCCCACTGTGACACTGCTGCCCCTCTTCCTTTTTCCCCCATCCTCCTCCCCACTTATTCCATTTGCCTGTGGGTTACCCTTGACCTTTTATTATTTTCTTATTGTTATTTGTATTATTTTTATTATTATCTCTTTTTTTATTATTATTTTTCTTTTTCCATTGTATTGTTTTACGTGGTTGTTTAGGCTATTTACTTATTGTATCTTGGTTGTTTATTATTTAGTATTGTATTTTGGTAGTTATCTTTGGTATTTTATTTCTGTATTTCTGTTTTTTTTTCTGTATTCTGTTTTGTTTGGTCTGGGCCCTTGGCTTCTTGAGATCTTATGGAGCCCACCGGGTGCCCCATTAGGGTGGTGTCGGGCCGTGGGAGGTACGCTGTGGGCCGACGGGTCGATCGGATAAGGAGAACTCGGGACAGGCAATTGCTGCCTGTCCCCCGTTCTGACCCGTCGGCTCACCGCCAAATGGCTGGGATCCAAACCGTCTGTCCCCCCGATCTGTCCTGCCTGCTTATTAACGCCAGGTCGGTACACAATAAGATCCCTCTCGTCCACGACTTGATTGTGGATGAGCGTGCCGACCTGGCTTTCATCACAGAGACCTGGGTGGGTGAGGGGGGTGGGGCCTCTCTCACCCTCCTTTGCCCCCAGGGCTACTGTTTGCAGCAGCTGGGCAGGTCGGAGGGGCGGGGTGGCGGGGTGGCTATGGTCTTTAGGGACTCATTTCATGTCAGTAGATCCGCGACGTTGGTGCGTCCGGGTTTGGAATGTCTCCACCTTATGGTGGGTCAAAGGGACAGGTTTGGGGTAGTGCTTGTGTACCGTGCTCCCCGCGACCCTGCACTTTCCCTGCCGGAGCTCTCCGAGTTCATCTCGGCGGCACTTTTGAGGTCCCCCCGCCTATTGGTGGTGGGGGATTTCAATGTGCACGCCGAGGCTGGGCTGTCTGGGGCAGCTCTGGAATTCATGGAGTCCATGGCCTCCATGAACCTGTCCCAATTAGTCATCGGACCCACTCATATAGGTGGACACACCCTGGACCTGGTTTTTGCCTCCACTTCGCGGGGTTTTGATCTGGGGGTCGGGAGATTGTTGGCCCGGCCCATGTCATGGTCAGATCATTATCTACTGACCTTCTCTCTTGCGGTAGCCACCCCGCCCCACGGGGAGCCGGGCCCGTCCATCTGGGCCCGTCCCCGGGGGCTCCTGGACCCTGTGCGGTTCTCGGAGGCCCTCGGGGATGTTCCAGACGGTTTGGATGACGATCCGGCCGACTCCCTAGCCCAACGGTGGTTTGAGGAGGTGGCTGGGGTTGTTGACTGGATCGCCCCCAAGCGCCTGATCCGATGCCGAGCCCGTTCGTCTCCTTGGTTTACCGAGGAGTTACGGGCGATGAAGCAGGAGCGGAGACGGCTGGAGAGCAGATGGCAGAACGCTCGGACGGCTCAGAATTGGGCTGCGGTTAAGGCGTTGAACGGTCGCTATTCTCGCGCGATAAGGGCGGCTAGGAGATCTTTTGCCGCCCTGAGAATTGGTGAGGCCTCGAACCGTCAAGCAGAATTATTCTGTGTGGTCCGAGACCTCACCAATCCCGCTCCGCCGGGGCCTCCTCCTAGTGATTTCACTAGTGAGTCATTTGCAGCCCATTTTAAATCTAAGATAGAGGCCATCCGTTCCGAGCTGGACGCCGGTTGCTCTGATCCGGCCCCTGTCGTGGCTAGTGTCGGGCCGCCTCGGTCGCCTCGGTTTGTTGAGTTTGGGCCTGTTACACCGGTGGATGCCTCCAGGGCGCTGGGACATTGCAGGCCTGCGGCTTCTCCGTTCGACCCTTGCCCTTCCTGGCTGATTAAGACCGCAGGGGGGAGCATGCCGAAATGGGCTTCACTGATTGCTTCGGCCTCCTTCAGAGACGGGATTTTTCCTAGTCTTCTGAAGGAGACGGTGGTGAAGCCCATTATTAAAAGACCCAGCTTGGCTGTGGACGATTTGTCCAACTATCGTCCCATAGCCAATGTTCCCTTTTTGGGCAAGGTGATTGAGCGAGTTGCCGCCCTGCGTCTCCAGTCGTTCCTGGAGGAGAACCATGTCCTGGATCCCTTCCAGTCCGGGTTCAGGCCGCGTCATGGGACCGAAACGGCCCTGGTCGCGCTGCACGATGATCTGTTGAGGAGGGCTGACAGGGGTTGCTCTACCCTGCTGGTCCTTCTCGACCTGTCAGCGGCCTTCGATACCGTCGACCACGGTATCTTGCTGGAGCGGCTCTCGGAGGTTGGGATCGGTGGTCAGGCCTTGGCCTGGCTCCGGTCCTTCCTTGGGGGCCGCATCCAGCGAGTGAGCTTGGGGGGTGAGTTGTCGGCTCCCTGGACACTCTCTTGTGGGGTGCCTCAGGGGTCGTCACTCTCCCCAATGCTCTTTAACATCTATATGAAGCCGCTGGCTGAGATCATCCGGAGTTATGGAGTCTGCTGTCATCAGTACGCTGATGACACGCAGCTCTATCTCTCCTTTTCCACCTGTGCAGTGGAGGCCGTTAGGACCCTTGATCGTTGTCTGGCTGCAGTGCTGGACTGGACCAGGACCCACAGGCTCAGGCTCAACCCAGGCAAGACCGAGGTTATGTTCTTCGGGGGCTCGTCGGAGGGGTACTGTGGCCCTCTTCCCAGTCTGGGTGGGTCCGCCCTCCAGCTGGCGCAAAGAGTGAGGAATCTGGGCGTTGTCCTGGACCCGGATCTGACCCTGGAACCTCAGGTGTCAGCCATGGTCAGGTCAGCCTTTTACCACCTTAGGCTTATCGCCCAGATTCGCCCGTACCTCGATGAGGGCTCCTTGAGGACTGTGGTACAGGCACTGGTCATGTCGAGGCTGGATTATTGCAACACTCTCTACATGGGGCTTCCCTTGAACCTTGTTCGGCGATTGCAGCGGGTCCAGAATGCGGCGGCCAGGCTGGTGGTTGGCGCGCGCCGTTATGACCGCGCCACCCCCATCCTGGCTCGCTTGCACTGGTTACCCGTTGCCTCCCGAATAAGGTTCAAGGTGTTGGTTTTGGCTTACAAAACCCTCCATGGCTTGGCCCCGGCTTATTTGGCGGAACGTCTTCCCTGACAATCAGCTTCGGCTCGACCCACCCGCGCTTCGGAGGCCTTTTCACTGAGGACGGTCACCCCGAGGGAGGCTCGTAAGGCTGGTACTCGTGGACGGGCCTTCTCGGTGGTGGCTCCATTCATGTGGAATAAACTTCCCAGTGACCTGCGGCGGGCTCCATCGCTGGCAGCTTTTAAGAGGAGTCTTAAGACCTTGCTCTTCCAGGAAGCTTACGGCGATGTGTAAGGACCCAGTCCGATGTTTTTTTTTTTTTTTTTTTTAGTCCCGCCTTATTACTCTTGGACAGTGTTGGTTTGTTAATTGTCGTTCGGAAATGATTTTTATTTGTTTTATTCAGATGTTGTGCACCGCCCAGAGTCCCCATTGTGGGAATGGGGCGGTATATAAGTGTAAATAAATAAATAAATAAATAAATAAATAAATAAATAAATAAATAAAAATAAGAAGCACCCACCTGGCCCCAGTGGCTGCACGGTGGGTGCTTGGAAAAGAAAAAGAGGCACTGGCCCCATGCCAGCGCCTCAAAAACAAAAACAAAAACAAAAAACAAAAAAAAACCTGCCACAGGGGAGAGGAACCACCACCACCACCACGGAGCCACTGCCAGTGCTGGTAAGAACTCAAACTGGTTACGGTTCGTATGAATTTTTTAAAAAATTTCATACGAACCCAAACCCGAACCGAACCAAGGGTGGGCACAAACCCGACGAATCCGAACCATGGGTTTTCTGGTTTGTGCCCACCTCTAGTCCACATGGTCAGAAGCTGTTTTTCTACAGCTTTGAGAACACAGAGAGAAAAGCTACTGCTGCCGCCGCCGCCACAACTGCAAGAGGGAAGGAAAGTTTGGGATAGGAGGTGAACTTAGAAAAAAAATTTTCCTTCCCCCATTGCTTCCTCGGTTCCTTTCTCCCTCTTGCTCACTCTCTCACATGCTCCCCCTCTTTCTGTCACACACAGACTCTCTCTCTCTCTCTCTCTCTCTCTCTCTCTCTCTCTCTCTCTCTCACACACACACACACACACACACACACACAAGGGATGGCTTGCAGACACAGGGCCTTCTCGGCAGCTGCCCCCAAGCTATGGAATGCCCTCCCAAGTGAGATCCGCCTGGCGCCAACACTGATGACATTTCGGCGCCAGGTAAAAACCTTCCTGTTCCAGAAGTTTTTTAATTGATATAATTTAGATTGTGGGTCTTCTGATGGCAATTTTAGTGTGATGTTTTTAGTATAAGGTTTTATTGTTGTTTTAATTATTTATTGTTGTTTGATGTTTTTTAACTGTTTTAATCCCTTGATTGTAAGCCGCCCAGAGACCTTTGGGTAGTGGGCGGCATATAAGTTGTAAAAATAAATAAATAAATAAATAATACACACACACACACACATTACACTCTTCCTCCCTTCTTCTTTCCCTCTCACTCTCTTTCTCTCTCTCCCTGTCTTGTTTGCTTTCACTCTCACTCTCTCTGGGTCTCAACTTTTGTTTTTTAATATATTGAACAAGGAAGATCCTGGCCCATTCTGTTTAAGCAGGCTGACTCCATTCAAAATGCCAGCTGGAGTGCTGGGTTGACGGATGCATGTAGCTTTATCAATGGACCCTAAACATTAGACTATTTTAAAAAGAGGACCAAGGTAGTGCTGAAAAATAGGAAATAAGTAGATAAGAAGTGACTTTATGGGTCTCCACTTTTTGTTTGATTCATTTAAATAGGTGCCTCCTAACCAATGCAAAGAGAGAGAGAGAGAGAGAGAGAGAGAGAGAGAGAGAGAGAGACCCCAGTGGTGGTTTCAGGAAAATGCACTTCATGGGGTATGGCTGAGGTGTTTTTTGTTTTTTTCTAGAAAAGCTGGTTGATCATGAGGGCATGATTTTTAGAGGCAGCTTTTCTTGAAGAAAAAGGAGGCTTTTAGCTGTCATGGGATAGTGTTCACAGCTTAACGGTGTCACTTGCCACACCTGGGAGAGTCAACTTTCAAAAGAGCATGTAGCCATTAAATTTTCAGGCCTCGCTTGGGAAGGCTATCTATTAATTCCCTCAAGAGAAGACAAATGTTCACAGTTTTTACCATGTCAGCACAATGCAATGTTTGGAATGTTATCCTAAGACTCTGGAGAACTGGGTACGAATTGCTATCTCAGCCACGAAACTGTCACAGGATAGCTGTGGGTCAGTCATGGTCTTTCAGACTGTCTACCCCACAGGGCACTTGTGAGGAGAAGGTGGCAAGGTGAAGAACTATGTACATGATGCTGGAAGAAAGCTGGGGTATAAAAGTAATTAGACATGGGCATGGAGCGGCGAAATTTTCGTTTCCGTTACCGTTTGTCGGTTCCGTTATGTAACGAAATGACAAATGAAAATTGTGCTGAAAATGCAACGAAACGAACAGAACCACGGAAATTGTGGTCGTTACGTTTCGTTTCCGTTAATGGCGACGCGCAATGAAATGAGCTGTTTTAAATGTTAAAAAACGCCCTGGACATCCATAAAAACACAGCGATAATTATTTATATTGTCTGATAATACCTACCAGGGGGGTTGGGGTCCTTAAAACGTTTGTTTTGTCTTCTCCCATCGCGATGTATTTTTCTTTTCCCTTTAAAATGGATGTCGCCACCAGCCACAAAATGGAGGCAAGCCATGTGATGGGATCATGTTCAACCAATAGCATGCCCAGGTTGCAGACTGGGCGGGCAGGTCTGGCAGCCACAGAGGGCATAAAAAGCTCTGGCAGCCCCCGTCCTCCTTGCAGTCTCTGGTGGGAGTTAGGGTGGGATTGCTGTCTCTGCTGCGACTCTGGCTTCAGTCCTGCAGCCTCCCTGTGTGCGTGCGTGCTGCGTACCTCTCGGTGAGTACCCTCCCTTGCCCTGCAGTACAGTTACTCTGCGGCTGCCTTGCACCCTGGGCAACGCCTGCCGCTGCCTTTGCAGACTCCCTGCATACCTAGTCTATACTGTGTCTCTGCTAGCATCCATTTTTTTTAGTGTTTTCCCTCTGGTCTGGGGCGTTGGGGGATGCCTGCGCACGGAAATGCTTTAAAAATCGCGCAAAAAGCGGGTAGAAATGACAAATGAAAAAATGAAAAACGGTAACGAAATTTTCCAAAAAATTCACGACAAACAGAAACGAACCGAAACAGACCTCTCAACGACGAATGAAAAACCGAAACGCCATTTTTCTGTTTTTGCCCATCTCTAAAAGTAATATTTGAAAACAAACCAAACTGTGAACTCACAACAGCATCTACTACGTTATTCAATGCCCCTCCCCAAACAGTGCAAGTTGAAAGGAGCTGATAAAACCGCTGCTGTTTTAACTTTTTGTGCAACATATTCTGAGTTGAGTTTGCATATTAACACACCTCCATTCCTCTTCCAATTCTCTCCCTCCCACTCTCCCTCCCTATTCTCCCTCCCTGTCTCCACTCCAGCCTTTGGGAAGGATCTGCGCAAGGTCTGTCCCTTAATGGACAATACAGAATGGGAAAATCCCTTCAAGCTTCAAAGGGAATGGAAGTTAAGGGGGGGGGAGGAACCTCTAAGAAAAATCTGCTGAGGATCTACAATGAAACAAAGTGATGGGGAAGCCTCCCATTCAGCCACTGCTTTTCATTTTCTGGTGATCTGTTTTTCAGGTCTTGGCCACGGTTCTGCCTTCTTCCTTTGCTCCATTCTGAGGTGAACACTCCCACAGCTGGCATCATCACAGCTCACCTCAGAGGAATCTAACTGATCTCTTTAGTTCCTGGGTAGGAACTAGAACAAAGGAACAGAAAACTGATTTACTTCTACAAAACTGGAATGATTTTATATTTATATTTTTATTTTTTTAAAAGGTCTCCTCAAGCAAGAAAAATAAAATAAATATAAATATAAAATCCAGAACCAAAAGGGAGTTGACTGTATCAATTTTGCACTAGTATAATGTGGATACATTGAGCAGAACCAATTCAAAGGGCAACTGAACCGCCTCTCAAACAAGGACAAGCAGGACACGTAGGTGGTCATAAATTAGCTGTGGTCTTTGTGAATCACATGTCCCATTGATTTTTGTGGCCATTAACTATGGCTACTGGCTAGCTTGTTAATGGCAGAGAAACTTGTGGAGTTGCAATCCAAAAAAGTAAAATTGTAGCAAGTATCACTAAGAACTGTATTTTATATCCTGTAAGAATCCATGTGGGGCTTAAAAAGCTGCATAGGAATAATAAAAGCCAACAACCTGGCTGAAATCCTCTTGGTGGAACTGTGCCACGCAATGAAGATGAGATCATCATACCATGGTCATTTCAGGGCAACCAAAAGCTTCCTGGAGTCCCTTTAGGAATCCCCTTCATCCTGGATCATCCTTTGAAAGTCACATAATGGGAAGAGGAATCATTTAAAGTGGGAACATCATTACCACCGGTCTCGGTCTTAATTTTAAGCTTTGGCTATTCACCTTCTTATGTCGTGGATCCTGACAGCAGTCACAGGATGGAGGGAATTCATGTGAGTGAAGCTGTAGACAGCTCTTGACTGCCGTGAAAAAAATAATAATGGCAGATTGCAGCTGATGATGTCATCCTTCTTGTGTGGAGTAAAGTTATGCAACAGGATTTCAGCCAGTGGTTTAAACACTTACTGTAGGTGGTGGCTCAAGAAACGATAGCTGGAAATGGAACAGACACACCTGCGCAAAAATCCCAGCAAATTAAAAGCTCGAAATGGCCATATGAAAACAACAACATACCTCGGTCATTAATTTAAAATTGAAAGCTCCTTTTGATGCCTTAGTATGGAGAAACAGGAGTGTGTACATGTAGTAATATCTTTAAAAGATTCCATGTGGGGAAAAGCTAGCCCCGGAGCATCCTCTCAGCCAAATCAAGTAGGTGCAAGGTTTTGAAGTCCATATGGTAAAAACAGCTCCCAGCAAAATAGCATGGTTAAGACAGAGTTTTAATGTAATCGAGACTAAGTAATAAGGTGACAAACTCTCTTGGCTGAGCAGCTTTCCAAATCAAAATATGCCACTGGCATTGCAATATTATTTGGCAAGTTTCAGGTGGGGCATGACGGATACTCCACTATTCCTTCCCTCCCTAAAATAGGTCCTTCGTCATTTGTGCCTCATTAACTGCCTTATTGCTTGGACATCAGAGGATGGGTTTTTACTTTAATAACACGACTTCGTCTCATGTCCACCATTGTTAAAATTCAAGAAACAAATCTCCATGCAGACGTCAGTGCATTGGGTTGTATACTTGGCTGTGAAAGTGCAGTAACCAAGAAGAATCAATATTTGGGTTGGGAAACATTCAAGTTGCTTGCTTGCTTGGTTGGTAACACTAGGTTTCCAATTTTTGGTTGAGGTACATAATTAATGCTGTCACCGACCACACCACTTAGCCCAGACCCGTTTTATTTGGAGCCTTGATCCGAGCTGCTAATGAAATACAGCTGTAGAATAAAGCCTGTCTGGTTGAAGTGTTGGAGGTTCCTCAGAATTCATTCAGCTTTAATTCTTATGTTGTCATTCACCAAAAGCAGGGCCAGCGTCACTGAAACCCTTCTGTGAGGCTCCATGTTATGTTGCTTACATAAAGTATGACATTCTGTCTAAGACTGGTCAATCAGGAGCTTGGTTATGCAGATGTGACCACAGCTGTCCAATCCCTATGAAAACTAGATGGGACTGCTGTTTGGGTTCAGTTTATGGCACAATTGCCAATTGGGCTGTTTTGCACAAACACCCAAAACAAAACAAACAAGAAGACAAAGACAGCAAGTGAGCCGGGGCGGGTTGGGGAGAGCAGTGCCAAAGCAATAAATAGCATAAAATCAAACACACTAAAATGCCACAGCAAACAATTATTTGAGTACATAATTTTTAATTGAAGCAGTTCTGGGAATATATATTTTAACCAGCGGAATAAAACATTCATCCCTTTAAAGGTCTAAGGTTGCATTTTAGCAGCCTTAAATACCATGTAATAATATGCTCCTACACATATCTGAGGAAACATTATCTCAAGTGGCAGGCAGCAGGAGGTCAAGATACCATGGTTTTAACTCGAGATACAATGGGATTTCTAGATTTAACTGAATCCATTCCCCCACTTTCTGATAACCAGCAGTGCAATGTCTGTTCATGTGAGATTGGCCATGATAATGTTTCCTGATCTCCATCAGTTGTAGGGTATTCAAGCTGCACTTAACTAATATGCCCCTTAAGGACATATACATAAAAGCTGGACAAATAGGGGGACAAACTGTCTGGAAAGACTTCCTGAAAATTAGCATTGACTGTGCAATTGCAACTATGAAAAAGGAACCACAAAAGACTTCTGTCAGGGCCGTAACTGGGTGGGTGGACAAGTGGGACATTTGTCTCAGGGAGAGATAGGCATGAAACAAATTTGTTTTCCATTTCATTTTTTGTTTTGTTTTTCATTTTGTTTTGTAACAAAATGAAAAACAAACTTGGTTTTTTAAGAAATGAAACAAAATGGAAATTTCCAGTTTGTTTCATTTTGCTTTTCGTTTTCACCCAATTGGGCACATTGGGGGGGGGGTGAAATGTGGAGTTTATAAAACTTTTTTAAAGTTTTAAAGGAGTTTTAAACTGTCTTTTAGCCCCTGAAGCAAGTGGCGATGGTTGCAACCACCACTTGCTTTGAGGGCACAAAGACAGTTTATAAACCCCACACTCCCCTCCCCCAATGTGCCTGATTGTGGGGGAAGCACGGGGTTTTAAAACTTTCTTTTTAGCCCCCGAAGCAATCAGCAACGGCCACAGCTGCCAGTTGCTTCAGGGGCTCAAAGACAGTTTAAAGCTCCTGTGTCCCCCCCCCCAAATGTGCCCAATTGGGGGTAAGCGTGGAGTTTTAAAACTTTTTTTTTTTAGCCCCTGAATCAAGCGGCGATGGCCACAGCCGCCAATTGCTTTGAGGGCTAAGAAAAACTTTTAAATACCCTGTGCCATTCCCTCTCAAACGGGCCTGAAAATACATTAAAAACACATAAAGCACATAAACAAACAGTTAAACTCATAAAACATAACAAGCACAAAACGAAAAATGAAACAAAACAAAAAAAGAAACAATTTTTAAAAAAATGTTCCAAATGAAATGAAAAAAAAACGAAAAGAAAATCAAAAAGAAAAATGAAATGAAACACCATTTAGCATTTCGTGCCCATCTCTAGTCCCAGGTGCTATGCTGAGGGATGCCAAATGACAACATAGTATTTGTACTCTGCACTATTCTGCATATTCACCTTCCAAGGGTGGGGTGGGGGCACTGAATCCGTTTCCCCAGGGTGACACAGACCCCATTTGTGAGCTCGACCTCTGTAATTATACATCACTGAAAAATACAGATTAGACTACAGTGATGTGTCCTACGTAGAACTCTCTTTTGGCTCCCCAGATGAGACGCTGATTTCTATCCAGAAACAGTGCACTTCCCTCCAGTCTACATTTGCTTTTGTTTTATAATCAGTCAATAGCTGTCTACAATCCCAGAGAGGCACTGTCAATCAGTGTTAAGAGTCAAAAGCAAACTCAGTAGTTTTCCTTGTTCCGAGACAGACAGTTAAAAAACAAAAGAAGGAGTTCTGGATCCTACACTTTAAGAAGGATGCCAACAAACTGGAGCAACTTCAGAGGAGGGCAACCAGGGACTGGAATCTAAGCCTAATGAGGCTGAAAGAACTGGGTGTGTTTAGCCTTGAGAAAAGAAGACTGGAAAGAGCCAGGATAGCAGCTTCCAAATACTTGAAAGGTAGTCATATGGAAGAGGGAGAGAATCTGTTCTCCCTCAGCTCAGAGTGCAGGACATGTAATAAAGGGCTCAAACTGCAGGGAAGCCAAAATTAGGCTGAATATCAGGAGAAACACCTTTACTGCTAGAGCAGTATGACAATGGAACCAATTCCTCATATTTTTCGTCTATAACATGCCCCCATGTATAAGACCACCACCCCTGTTTTCCAACTCAAAATTGCAGTTTCACAATCAGACACTTCTCTCCTCGGCTTGCTTCCGTGACTAAGACGACCCTCAATTTTTAGTCTAACAATCTAAGACAAAAATATAGTCTTATAGATGGAAAAATACTGTACCTTGAGAGGTGGTGATTGCTCCAGTGCTGGAGGCATTTAAGACAATATTGGGTTACCCTCTGTGAGATTTGCTTTGACTTCGATTCCTACCTTAAGCAGGAAGTTGGATTCAATGGCCATATAGACCCCTTACAAATCAATTATTCTGTGATTCTGTTGTGATGGAAAATCCATTTGGCTCCTAGCTACTGTGATGAATGTAGATAAGCTTAGAGGGAAACAGGAAACCTCATGGACTGGCAGTTGATGTTGTAGTTCTTGCTGCTCAGAAGATCCTAGAGCTTCTAACAAGGTTCTGTGAACTCCTCTGCATTACACCACTGCCTAGGTTGATGGCAGAAAATATCAGATCTTCCACTTGTGCTCTCTGACTAGTGCTTTTCCATTCCCACATTAGAAAGCCACAGCCTTTTCAGGGGATTGGAGAAGGGAGAAGATGATGCTGGCTGGCTAGTTGTATTACCTTGTTTGTTTAAAAATAACAACAAAAAAGATTCCATGACTTCCTAATTGCATTCTGTATTGTTTAGCAATGTATTCTGTGTGTGTGCGTGCGCGCGCACGCGCGTGCGTGCATGCGTGCAAACACATGTGTACATGTGTGGAAGGATACAAGAAAAATAAATTTAATATGCGAATAAATGAAAATACATATACCAGTATTTGAAGTCTGGAAATGAGTAGGGAGAAAGCAGGTCTGGAAAAAGACTAGCTTTTCAACCCTTTCTCTTCTCTTAAATTGCCAAACAAACCACTCAGACAGTAATCACAGAAAACTATTGGAAGAAAGTACTTGGCACCAGGCTTCTGAAGTCATACCCCCTCTCCCTCTTGTCCATGTGGGTGTGGTAGCTTTTCCCGCCTCTCCCAGCACTGTTCTAAATGGTAGGAAACAGGGAGGCCAGGAAGAAGGGAAATGTCAACATGAGACACAGCAGCATAGTGACACTTACAAGTTAATATTGGGTTCAAGTGGTGTTGGGAGAAGACTCCCACCCACCCGAGACATCAGGTTGAAAAGGGGTTTGAAGCCTGGAGTGGATGGTAATAAATGGTAAGTGGGTAGAGGGCAGTGATTCAGATCTACAAGTGGAAAGCCCCAACAGAAACCAAAGGTCTAGATTGTTACAGCTGATATTTCAAGGTAAAATTAAATATGGTAAGAAGTGCTGCTGGAGAGCAGGGAGAATGCGGTAGTTGACCTCTGGGGGTTGGTTTGGGAGCAGCGCAGTGTCACCGTCACATCCGAAAGCAGGATTGAATAGAGTATCAATATCAATCTCTGCAACAGCAGCAAGAAGGAGACACCACCAGTGGAATTTGCAGTGGGGCAGCATTAATATGAACCTACAATCGCCAACTTCTGCATCTTTGGATGGGTGGGTAAAGGGATTAGGTCTAGGTGCTCAGGGTGCCAGAGGCATCTCCTCAAGCTTTGGGGGCTGCCTGCCCTCACTCCTAAAGCAGGGCTGCTTTAAAAATAGGTGTGGAATACACTCCTTGTTTTCTACCTAGTGCTTCTGGAAGACTTCTCTCAGGCCACTAATTCGTTTTAAAACAAGGCATACATTCTCTGTGGACCGTACATGTTCTAAGAAAGTATGTTTTGTTGTTGAATCATAGAAGGTTAAAGAAAACAAAGCAGTGTTTTTGCACTGCTAAGTTTGGATGACTTGGATGTCATAGTCATGGGAGAAACACTGGGAACCTTAGGGCCCTTCAGAAGCATCCCTGGATGGCTGCACACTAGCCATGGACAGAGCACCAGCCACCTTAGAGTGGTGGATCCAAATAATGAGGCGTATTTTGGAAATGTTATGTTATTATTAGAAAAAAATAAATCATAGTCAGTAAATACATTACTTGTAGTTTTTGGACTTGTAGCCCTGAAAGCGTTTCAACAAGAGACACAAAATCAAACATAAACAGAAAATAAAGATGTTGTGGCACCTATTTTAATGCAAACTTTGGTGGAACATAGTTCATTTCTTATACATAGGGAGGGCCGAACTAAGATCTTTAAGGGCCCTAAGCATTGAAAAGATTATGGTGCCCCCAATGAATATAGAATTTCAGAATAATGACGTTTGAAGGGGCCAACAAGGCTATCAAGTCCAACCCTCTGCTCCATGCAGGACTACAGATCAAAGGCTATCTACCAGGGGGTTGTCCACATTTCTCTCGAATGCCTCCAGTGTTGGAACACTCACCACCTCTTGGTTCCATTGCTGTACTGTTCTAACAATTTGGAAGTTCTTTCTGATATTCATCTCAAAGTTGGGTTCCTGTAACTTGAGCCTATTGTTGCAAGTCCTGCACTCTGAGATGATTGAGAACAGATCCTTCTCCTCCTCTGTATGACAGCCCTTCAAATATTTGAAAAGTGTTACCATATCACCCCTCGGTCTTCTTTAATCTAGGCTAAACATGCCCAGTTCTTTCAGTCTTTCTTCAAGGGGCTTGGTTTCCAGCCACCTGATCATCCCTGTCAACTTCTGCATCAATTTAGGAAGTAAAGTCTCCCAAAAGAACTGTTGATCCAGTTTTATAGAGGTGTTATTGAATCTACCATCTGTTCCTCTATAACTGTCTGGTTTAGTTCTGCGACTAAGCAGGACGCCTATAGACTTCAAAGGATAATTGGAACTGAGGAAAAAATTATTGCTACTTATTTGCCATATATTATGGAAATGTATACCACACAAGCTAAAAAGAGGGTGATGAAGATAGATACAGATTCCACACATCCTGGACATAATCTGTTTCAATTGTTAGCCTTAGGACGACGTTTTAGGGCATTGCATGCTAGGACAACTTGATATAAAGATACTTTCTTTCCAAGTGCTATCAAATTGTTGAATAATTATTTTTTTCTTGTTTTCTTCCTTTTTAAATAATAGGTTATATTGTGTAGTTGTAGTGTGTTTTTATTGTGGAATATATGATTCTTATATTTCCTTCTTATATATGGAGAGCATTATTACCATAACAAATTCTGGGTGTGTCCAACCACACTTGGCCAATAAAAGGATTCTTCTTCTTCTTCTTCTTCTTCTTCTTCTTCTTCTTCTTCTTCTT
>JAHTLZ010000016.1:70708175-70728051 GCA_023846285.1 Phrynocephalus versicolor
TCTTCTTCTTCTTCTTCTTCTTCTTCTTCTTCTTCTTCTTCTTCTTCCCTCCTCTGTGTTAGAGGTCTTACTATTGCTTGGTCCAATTACCCCCCCCCAAGCAAATAATGAGTCACATTTAAGTCAAAAAAGGTTTATTAAACTTTAAATAGAAAACAAATATTCCACATTAAACAGTTTGTATTGAAGAATGTCCCTATACTTGTTACACCATCCCCTAAATCTAGATGGTATGCATGAAGGTAAGACTCTCCATCTCAACAGACATGAGGAGAGATTACACATGTCATTTTCCTGTCTTTTAGAAACAGAGCTTTTAGAAAGGAGAGGCATAAAAGAATGTTAGTATAGACAGACCAATAGTTAGTCAGATCAGGGTGAATGATATACCACATCCTGAGAATATTGATTTGCATACTCTAACACCCCTTCTCAGACCAATGCGTTTCAGAATCAGATTCAATTTTCTCCTCAAATACTGAAATCTATCTTTAGCCAGGGATTTCATCAAATTATCAGCAATCATGTCCTTAGTAGGACAATGCCTCAATTGTACCAATTAGAGATGGGTATGAAATGAATTAAAAATTCATTTCGTTATTTGTTATTTGTTTCGTTATGTAACAAAATGAATAATGAAGAGCCCCCTCTAAGAAAATTGAAACAACACAAAATGGAAATTTCCATTTTGTTTCATTTCATTTTTCATTCCCCAGGTGTCTTCTCCTTACCTTGCTGCCGGGACTCGCTGCTGCTGCTGACCAGCCCTCGTGAGGAGGGCTTTTGGCTTCTGGGGAAAAAAATGTGCTGATCAGCCTGCACTACATGGTCAGCTTGAGTAAACAAAAAGAAAAAAGAAGAGAAAAAAGTGCTGACCCAGCCGGGCGCATGAGAAAAATAAAATCAAAATCAAAATAAGAATAGGAAAAAAATAAAAATAAAAAAACATGCCAACATGGCTGCATGGTTGGCACGAGTAAAGAAAAAGAAAAAAGAAGAAGAAAAGAGAAAAGAAGAGAGAGAAAAACACCAACCCAGCTGCATGTGCGAGAAAAAATAAAAATAAATAAAATACAAAAAAAAGTGCCATCCAGGCCTGCAGGCCAGCTGGTCAGCATGAGTAAACAAAAAGAAAAAAGAAGAAATAGGGATCTGCTTTGCTTTTCAAAAATCCTTGATAAGGAGACTCATCTTCCGAGATAAGCCCCACTACCATGGTGTCATCTGCAAACTTAACTATAATGTTACCATGATAGGTGGGAATACAATCATAAGTATAGAGACTAGAGAGTATAGAGCAGGGGACTCAACACACAGCCCTGTGGAGAGCCAGTACTAAGACTCAAATAGTGAAGTTTGCAGATGACACTACAATGATTGGCCTCATTCGAGACAATGATGAATCTGCCTATAGGCAAGAGATTGAACAACTAGTTTTATGGTGTACTCAAAATAATCTTGAATTAAACACATGCACAACTGTTGAAATGGTGGTGGAGTTTAGGAAGACTCGTTCTATACAGCCACCTTTTATGATATCAAATAACTTAGTGTCAAAGCTGGAGTCCTTTAAATTTTTAGGTACTATTATATCTCAATATTTAAAATGATCATCTAATATTGAAAGTATTATTGAGAAAGCACAACAAAGAATGTTTTTTCTGCCTCGATTTAGGAAGTTCAGACTGCCAAAAGAGCTGTTGATTCAATTCTATAGAGGTGCTATTGAATCTATTATCTGTTCCTCTATAACTGTCTGGTTTAGTTCTGCGACTAAGCATGACAGATATAGACTTCAAAGGATAATTGGAACTGCGGAAAAAATTATTGCTACTAATCTGCCATCTATTGTGGAATTGTATACCACACGAGCTAAAAAGAGGGCGATGAAAATATACACAGATTCCACACATCCTGGACATAACTTGTTTCAATTGTTACCCTCAGGGCAATGTTTTAGGGCATTGCATACTAGGACAACTAGATATAAAGATAGTTTCTTTCCAAGTGCTATCAAACTGTTGAATAATTAATGTTTTCTTCTCTTCTTCCTTTTAAATGATAGGTTATATTGTATTGTTGTACTGTGTTTTTATTGTTGACTAGAGATGGGCACGACTAGGGAAAATGACGTTTTTGAGTTGTCGTGTGTCGGAGGCAGCCCGTTTCGGCTCGTTTCCGTTTTTCGCGAAAATTCGCAAAAATTAGTCGGTTTGTTTTTTCGTTTTTTCGTTGTTGTTAGTACTGGTTTTTTTGGGGGGTGGTAGTGGGCTCCTGGAGGCACCTCTGTGGGGTGGGTGCCTCCTCTGGCCTGCTAGCAAGGGAAAGCGGGCTCACCCACTAGGAAGGGGAAGCAGGCTCTAAGAGACCCCTCAACATGGGGGTCTCCTCTCTTCACCTGCTGCTGCAAAATGGCATGCATAGCCATATGGATATGCATACCAGTTGCAGACTATGAGACCAGTGTGGACAGGCAGAACCCTGAGCCATAGGGTGATGCCTAAGGCTCTCGCACCCGCTGTGTCCCACAAAGAAGGGAATCGTACTTGCGTGTAGTGCAATGCAAGTAGATCTGGCTTAGGGTTAAGGTGGGTTAGTGCAAGGGCTAGGGTTAGGCTAGTGACGGGTAAGGTTACGGTGGGCTAGTGGGTTGCACCTCTGGATGCCTCTCTGACCCACTAAGAAGACAGTCTGTGACATATGGGTAAGGGAATCAAGGATTAGGGTTAGAGTTAGGGGGCTAGGGCAGGTTTTAGGGGGCTTTTTGGCACATCCCAGAAGTCTCAGTGGTCAAGTGGCCATGCGATTGGTGGGATGGCTCCAAAAATTTGCATGGTCCACTCCCACATGGCCACTCGGCCAGCCCATCATTGCGCAGGTGTAAAAAAAATAAAATAAAATAAAATAAATGGAGGACAGAGGAGGAGAGGAGAGACATTTTGTTGCAAGAAAAAACCCACTGCTACTGTAAAAAATCTGGCAGTTTATAAATTTTCGCGTGTTTCTGTTGTGCTTGTGTGTTTTTGGACCACGATTTCAAAAACAATATTGCGTTCGCCGCCCCATTTTGGATCCCCCGCCCGCACTGCATGGCGATGGCGACTCGAGTCCAGCTGCCCAGGACAGGAGATGGGGGGGGGGAGGCAGGACCCCCCCTCCAGAAACCACCCCTCCGGTAGGTGCCCTGCGCCCTTAGTCAGGCACTGGCAGGCTTAGGGTTAAGGTGGGCATTTTTCCGCCTGCTTTTTGGCCTGGGAATGGGTGGGGGGAGAGTTTAAAACTTTTTTCCTGTGCCTTCCGTGCCGCTTGCTTGTGCTTTAATTGTGGCAGCCGGCGGCGAGACTGGGCTTGTTGCTGGCTGTGAGCCTGCGGCGAGTCCCACCAGAGCAGCCCAGGATGGAGGGGGGGAGGCCGGGACCCCCCCTCCAGAAACCACCCCTCCGGTAGGTGCCCTGCGCCCTTAGTGAGGCAGGCATTTTTCCGCCTGCTTTTTGGGCCAGGAATGGGTGGGCGGAGAGTTTAAAACTTTTTTCCTGTGCCGTCCGTGCCGCTTGCTTGCGCTTTAATTGCGGCGGCCGGCGGCGAGACTGGGCTTGTTGCTGGCTGCGAGCCTGCGGCGAGTCCCACCAGAGCAGCCCAGGACGGGGGATGGGGGGGAGGCTGGGGACCTCCAGAAACCACCCCTCTGGTAGGTGCCCTGAGGCACGGCAGGCATTTTTCCGCCTGCTTTTTGGCCGGGAACCGGTTTTTTTTTTAACTTTTAAAAACTTTTTTTCTGTGCTGCGTGGCATCGCGAGATCGCGCGATGCAAGTAACGAGCACGACAAATCAGACCAAATTGTTCGTTTGTCGGTTCGAGCTCGAAGTCTGGCGGAGTAATTCCCGTTACCGTTTCCGTAGAGTAACGGAACCGAGTAACGGAAACGGAAACGGGAATACCGCTAAGTCGTGCTCATCTCTATTGTTGACTATCTGATTCTTATATTTCCTTTTATATCGAGAGCATATTTTACCAAAACAAATTCTGAGTGTGTCCAACCACACTTGGCCAATAAAAGTATTCTGATTCTTATTCTATAGCTGTATACTGACCTACTCTAACCCTTTCACTATGTCCAGACAAAAATCTATTTATCCACATACATATAGAATGTGGACATTCCAAATCCCCTAGTTCAGCCATCAGTCTGTGAGGGAGGATGGTACTAAATGCTGAGCTAAAGTCCACGAAAAGCAGCCTTTCAGAGTTTCCTTGCTGTTCCAGATGTGACAATGCAGCATGAAGGACTTTAGCTACAGCATCCTCTGCAGATTATTTGTTTGATATGCAAACTGGTGGGTATCAAAACTCTGGGGGAGAAGTGATGTGATGTAAGTCTGGACCAATTTTTCAGAAAATTTCATCACTACTGGAGTAAGTACAACTGGTCAATAATCATTAAGACTGGAGATATGAGATTTTTTTAGGTCCAGGAACTATTGTTTTGTTTTTAAGTTGTTCAGTCATGTCTGACTCTTCATGACCCCATGGACCAGAGCTTGCCAGGCCTTCTTATCCTCCACTGCCTCCCAGAGTTTTGTCAAATTCATATTGGTTGCATCGATGACACCATCCAGCCATCTCATTCTCTTCCGTCCTCTTTTCCTTTTGCCTTCAATCTTTCCCAGCATCAGGGACTTTTCCAAGGAGTCCTCTCTTCTCATAAGGTGGCCAAAGTACTGGAGCCTCAGCTTCAAAATCTGTCCTTCCAATGAACATTCACGGTTGATTTCTTTCAGAATGGATAGGTTTGATCTCCTTGCAGTCCAGGGGACTCTCAAGACTCTCCTCCAGCACCACAGCTCAAAAGCATCAATTCTGCAGCGATCAGCCTTCTTTATAGTCCAGCTCTCACTTCCACACACCACTACTGGAAAAACCACAGCTTTGACTATCCTGACCTGAGTTGGCAAAGTGATGTCTCTGCTCTTTAGGATGCTATCTAGGTTTGCCATTGCTTTCCTCCCAAGAAGCAGGCGTCTTTTTAGTTTGTTGCTGCAGTCGCCATCTGCAGTGATCAAGGAGCCCAAGAAAATAAACTCTGTCATTGTCTCCATTTCTTCATCTTCTATTTGCCAGGAGGTGATGGGACCAGTGGCCATGATCCTAGTTTTTTTGATGTTGAGTTTCAGTCCATTTTTTCACTCTCCTTTTTCACCCTCATTAAGAGGTTCTTTAATTCCTCCTCACTTTCTATCAGAGTAGTATCATCTGCATATCTGAGGTTGTTGATATTTCTTCTGGCAAACTTATACTGTAAGAAGACCTATCTCCAGACCTGAAGGCGATATCCCTTTATTTCAATAGTCTCTGGACTTTCCAAGTCATCCTGGGCTTCCAATTTGGGTAGGTCTGGATATGTTTGCTCACCCTAACAGTGTCTATGCAGTTCCTAATATATCACATAACACTGACTGTGAAAATCTCCAAATCTTGATGTTTAAAAACATCCTAGCTAGACCTGTCAAAGCAGTCCTGCAGCTGCTGAGATGTACCATTTGACCAGCTGCTCACAGTTTTTATAGTAGCAGGAGCAGTTTTCCTGATGGGGATGTATGCAGGAACTAAAAAGAAGGATATGTGATCAGATTGGCCCAAATGTGCTAATGGTTTAGCTCTGTAGCTCAACCTGATATTTGAATAAAATTTGTCCAGTGTGTTAGCTTCTCTAGTAGCACACTTCACATGTTGATGTAGTTTGGGGAGTGCTGTTTTCAAATCCACATGATTAAAATCCCCTGCTATAATATGCACCGCATTTGGGTGTGTGCTCTGCTGATTATTAATATTATCATATAAACGTCCAATGGCCAAGTTATTGTTTGCATCCGGTGGAATAAAAACTGCAGTAATCATGACCAGGGGCTGCATGGTCAGCGCTTGAAAAAAATCCAAATAAATAAATAAATAAATAAATAAATAAATAAATAAATAAATAAATAAATAAAAGGAGTGCCAACCTGGCCCCAGGGGTGGCCGGGTTGGCACCCTAAAAACAAACAACCCCCTCCCCCCAGTGCTGACCAGGCCCCAGGAGCTGCGTGGTTGGTGCTTGAAGAAAAAACAAACAAACAAAAAGCCCCGTGCTACAGTTGTAGCATGGGCCAGGAACCTGGAATTTAAAAATAAAACAATAAAAATTTTAAAAAAGGACTGCTGACCCGGGCCCAGGGGTGGCTGGGGTGGCACCTTAAAATCAATAAAAAATAAAAAAAATAAAACCAGCACTGCCTGGGCCCCAGGGGCATGCTGTTGGGGCTTGAAGAAAAAACAAAAACAAAAAATAAGCCCTGTGCTACAGCTGTAGTATGGGCCAGGGACCCGGAAGTAAAAAATAAAATAAAATAGAATAAAATAAAATAAAATAAAAGGATCGCCCCGCTGCCGCTGCTGCCGCCTGGTAAGATGATGATAATGATGTGGATGATGAGGATGAGGATACAGCCAGTGCAGTTTGTGCAGTTGCAATGTCTGGTGGTTTTGGGGTTTTTTTTTTTTTTGGTTTAAAAATGTTTTTTCCCACCGGCACGCTGTCAAATTGAAATGCGCAAAGGAGAAAAATGAATAACAAACCAATGAACCAACAAAATGACTTTTTTCTAAAAAAAAAAAAAGTTAAAAACGAAACAATCCGATCCAAACCCTAAAACGAAACGAACCAAAATGAATCACCATTTTTCGGTTCATGCCCATATCTAGTGATTTTAATTTAGTAAGCATTCTCTTGGCTGTTGTCTCATGTCTGATTTGTGCCAATCATTCTTCTGTTAAAGATTGAATTATGAGACCCTTTGCCTTTGCATTCTTCAATTTCCAATCTGTGTATTGTTCATGAGCTCTTTCAGGTTCACTTTCTGTTGAAACCTCTAGCACACCCTGAATTTCACACAGATTTTCCAGACAAAACAACCAGTTTTCAAAATTAATAGGCTGGAACTCTGGCATGGAATATTTTACCTCAGACATTTTCACTTCAGTTTAAAATTTATCAAGATAAACCTTAACTTCTTTCTTTTTACCTCAGCAGTACTTTAGTTCAACTGATTGGCATTTAGTATCAGTGACTCTGTCAGCTCAGCAGTGTAAGAGTAATCAGATGATAAACAAAGAACCATCCTGTGCTACCTTGCTAGATCTTACTATTGCTTCATCCAATTACCCCCCACAGAGTAAATAATGAGTCAAATTAAAGTAAAATAAAGGTTTATTAAATTTTAAATAGAAAACAAATACTTCACATTAAACAGTCTGTATTGAAGAATGTCCCTATACTTGTTACACCATCCCCTAAAGCTGGATGGTATGCATGAAGGTATTTTCCTGTATTTTTAACTGACAGACCTTTTAGAAAGGAGAGGTATAAAAGAAAGTATAGACAGACCAATAGTAAGTCAGATCAGGGTGATTGATATACCGCATTCTGAGACTATTGATCTGCATACTCTAACACTCTGAACTTTCTGAACAGCATCTTTCTTGAAGTGTGGTGTCCAGAACCAGACGCAAGACTCAATTTGAGACCTAACCAGTGCTGAATAAAGATGGATGAGCACCTTACAGGATTTTGAAATTATACTTTTGTTAATGCTGTCTAAAATAGCATTGGCCTTTTTTGTGGACACATCACACCGTTGGCTCATATTCAGCTTTTGATCTACAAGAATTCCAAGATCCTTCTTACTTCTACATTAATCCCCCACCTATTGCAGGGGTAAGGGACCTAACCTGTGATTATGGAAAATCTGCGATATGCAGATGCTGGGTTCGGTTGGAAATGGGAGGCCTATCTGGGGGCTCCTACACTTACCTGAGGCCTGTTTGGGGTAGTGCCAGGCCCGAGGTAAATGTAGGAGGCCTCAAACAGGCCCAAGCAGCTTACCCCAGGGGGCCTTGCCTTTCATATATACCGGGACCACAGTATATGAACCGTGAAATGGCGGGGGACTACTGTAGTATTGCTGAGATAGGTGTCCCCATCTTGTAACTGTGCATTTGGTTTCTTCTCCCTAGATGCAGTACTTTGCACTAGAGATGGGCACGACTCAGAAAAAAAGTTTCGTTTTCGTTTTCGTTTTCGGCTAGGGCCTGAGTCGTTTCGTTTCCGTTTTCGTGGGCTAATTTCAAAATTTTTTGTTTTCGTTTCGTTACGTAACGAAAACGAAAAAACGAAAACAAAAACGAAAATTTTTTCGTTTCTCCCCATTTAGCTCAATTGAGTGCTTTTCCAGTAACGAAAAACAAAAATTGGCTCGAAATTAGTCGTTTCGTTTCCGTTTTCGGTCCAGGTTGGTGCCGATTTTCATTTTGTTTCGTTTCCGTAACGAAAAAGAAAAACAAAAACGAAAACGAAAATACCGCTAAGTCGTGCCCATCTCTACTTTGCACTTATCCCTGTTAAATTTCATTCTGTTGCTTTCAGCCCAGTACTCTAGCCTATCAAGATCATTTTGAATTTTGTTTCTGTCTTCTTGGGTATTAGTTATTCCACCCAATTTGTGTCATCTGCAAATTTGGCAAGCATTCCCTGCACTCCCTTGTTCAAGTCTTTAACAAAAATGTTGAAGAGCACCGGACCCACTTGTTACCTCCCCCTACCATGTGGTGCATCCCAGTTTGAAAAAAATCATATTCCTCGCACATTATGTGCATTATTTTATTTATTTATTATATTTATTATATTTATACCTCACCCATCTGGCCAAAAAGGACACTCTTAAACATTAAGTACAACACAATATACATAAAATAAGTTAATCACAACCGATACAACAGTATGTAACAAAAGAAACCAATAAACAAAATAAGCAAATGCAAAATCCACTACCATAATATTACAATTAATAATACAATTAATTTACAGCCAATATGGTGGCAATAAGTAGTTTGTTTGGCCAGAGGTTTAAAATCCTAGTTAGTCAGGAAAAGCCTTTTGAAACAGCTATGATTTTAATTACTTCTTAAAAGAGTCCAGGGAGGGGGGCAGATCATTGTTTTCCAATTAAAATATTGTAAAATACCCAAGTGCCATAAATAGAGAAGTCAAAATTAAAAAACACAAACATCAAGTGATTACGGTTATGACTGATCATTTTGTTAGAAACTTACTAGATAAGTCTTTATACTTTCTAGTTTTTATTGGTTCATGCTCAATTACTTTAGGTAAGGAGATGGTTTTCTTAGGGTTCTTGAAGAAGGGAAGAGGGAGGGTGGAGGAAAGGAGCGAGCCTACAGTGAGGTATGGACGGATGTGGTTTGTTAATGAGGGTACGCCATTCACCATTTCCTTGGACCATGGTAAATGTAGCACTGGGGGGGGGGGGAACACTTGGTGCCCTATGCACACGGATGTTTTGCTTCGTGGTACAAGATAGAAGGTACAAGATACAAGATTTCTTCATGTATATTTTCAGGAAGGTTATTCATTAGAATTTGTTATTCCTTTTGATATTTGTCAGTTGGGTCAGTAGTAAAATGTTAATTTCTAGGCTCTCTGACAAGCAGCACAAGAAATGGCCCATAGCTTAGCTACAAGCCTCTAACTATCATTCGTGTCCTGGCCATTAATTTTTAAAATTATAATGATTCACAAGTTATAAGTCCAGATATTGCAATATATAACTAGAACTCCTAGTGAGATGTTGTCAGTGACAGTTGACCACTCTCGGCTAGGTGGACTCCAATACTTTCTCAAGGCATTTAGCTTGGCAACGATTAAGAAGAAGCATGACACCCCAGAGTTATTTCTACATGGTCCGTGTAGCTATACTTGCCATGTATGGCATGCATTTAAGGATATACTTGTTGAATATCTGAAAGTGATATAAATATTTGACTCCCAAGGGACTATAGTTTGCCTCTGCTGAGCATTGCAGAAGCTGGAGATATAAGTTTGTGAGGAAGCATGATCTCTTTGACTTAACTGCCAGTGTCCACAAGGAGATGGGAAAGAGAGGAGGCAGCAAGCATGGGCATGAACTTCTCAGTTCTTAGAGGACAAATGAATCAGAACTGGATCTATGATGCTTCTCTATGCTGTGTTAACCTTGTCCATTTGGGATACAAGAACAAAGGTATCAGGAAAAGTGGCAGCTGCAAACTTTTATTTAGCTTAAGGCTATTACTAATGGAAACCATTCACACAAAGGCTGAAATACAATTCACTGTGCTTATCTTTTAATTTATTCCCTTCTTTTAAGTCATGTGTTAAAAACTCATTTATTCACTCCCTGACCTCACTTATTTTCTGATTTGTCTCAGCAACACATTTGGCCAAGTTACATGTTGAAAATAAGGGATTGGCTCAACAGAAGAGAATTCCACCAAGCCCTTCTAGATGTACATTGACTTGTTGGAGTCTCTTGTGTCTGAATGTCCAGTCAAAACCATAGTCTCTAGAAAATCCCAGATAGGAAGGCCTTCAAAATGATGAAAAGGCACAATATCATCTCATTGAGAGGAGGCCATACTTTCCTACCAAGAAAAACAAATCTTTCAGTGTTGCTCCCCTGCCCCCCACACCTTAATATTTTACATTTTTTTATATTTTCTGCTGAACATAGGAGGAAAGCAAAAACATTTTAATTTTTTTTAAATGAGCAGCATGAAAATTTCAACCAGCAGTATTCACCAAATTCAGCAGGCACAGCTATTCCCAGTTACAAGATGGGAAGGTGTGTGTTGCAGCTACCTGTTATACAGCTACCCATAACAAGAAGCTTAACGAAAATAAATAAAGTGATAGCCCCAATTCATCACCCCAAGCATGTTTAAAGCAAATATCCTCAACATTTTTTGTCGGGGGGGGGCAAATCTGTTGGAGTTGCATTCTTGTATTTTCAACTTTTTTTTAAAAAAAAATCTCAAGTTATTTCTTTAGTTTGACAAGGAATTTTCACATTTTGAATTTTTTAAAAATGGAACCAGACTAAATGAACCCATTCTGAACATGCTGCTACATTTTCTAAGCATGGTACTTATTTCCTAGAGGGCATACCATTTGCAGATTTCCAGGATGGTTGTGTTGAATGCTGTCATTTACCAGCTAAATGTACCAGCTCAGCTGCTTACAAGCGTCATTGCATCACTGGGGAGAGAATCATGTCCTTTGCTTGTGTGCAGTGGATTCTGAGGGTCGGATTGCCTGCATGTTTACAGATGTATTTCTTCTGGTTACTCAAAACGCTCGTTCATGTGTCCTACTTGTTAGGAGGTGGCGTCAACGGGGGTGGACGGGGACTGCAAATTGCTTTAATTTGAACAGATATATTTCTTCCCAAGGGTAGCCATTAGCATTTTCATAAGCCCATAAACCAGATTATATAATGCTGATAAACTGAAGATACCCTGATAGTACCTCTCCTCTCCGCTGGCTAATGTATCTGTCCCGGCCATTCTCTTTGTGCAACTGAGCTTGTATCGTTTTTCCGCCTCTCATTTCTGGCTGCTTTTTTGGATGCAGCATGGGTAGCCATGTGATTCCACTGGTCTGTGTCCTGCTTGCCGTCTTGTCCTAAATTCCATCCCCTTGTCTAATGCCAAGTAGACAAAAATGCCGGCATTCAGTTTCCTGGCACTCCTCTGGAGGGGTATGGGAAAAATATTTCACCTCACAATTGCGGCATGCACGTGGATCAGTTATTAGGTCACTGTCGTGGTGTCAGAACAATGCCCCCCCCCACGTGGCATTGTGCTCATGCATTATGATAGGTGGTGATGTGCAACGAAGGTGAGTGGTAGAGGGAGGGGAAATCGGAGCTACTTTTTTAAAAAAGCACTGCAAGATGAGCTATCTTAGCTAGGCTGCTTCCAAGCCCTCAATGCTGCTGAGTAATTGATTACACCACTAAAGAAAGAACAGATGGGTGATTCTTCACCCCCTGCATGATTTCTGATGAGCAACAACAAAGTAGTGAAAGGTAAATACAGTTCAGGTGATAGTCGCAGAGGCAAACAAGCCACATTGTCCAGGCAAAAATCCTAGCAGATGATTCTGTTCTCCAAAGCTTAAAAGAACTAAGGGGACTACGTGTTCTTTAGCCTCCTTTCTCTGGAATGGTTGCCCTTTGTTTGCTCACTGTTTTGGGGAGAAGGTCACACGACATTATTGCCAAAGAACTACAACCTATAGTTACCTGGTTATGTCCAGAGTTGTTTTTAAGTCAGCTGAGGATCCAGGCAAGGTGCCATCAAGGTGTGCTCTCTACATTGGTTGGTGTCTGCTTTTTGTTTCCCCTTGTCTAGCAGTGGAGAGGCTCACTTCACTGCCTGTCTGACTCCACTGCCGCTTCTTTCTCCCTCTTGGTCTTAAGGAAAAGAGGACTATCATTCTGCCTTCTTCTCTTTGGTAGAAAAGATGATGAGGCTTCTGTTTGGCAAAATCTGTTGTTAACAAATTATACATTACCAGGAAAGCACATGCCTTGCTATTGCCACATTTTTCTTCCTGACATTCAGTTGTTGTTGGATGTGCTATTTTCTGCTTTAGACGTAGATTGATTCTCTGTTGTCTTGCCTCTGGTCTTCCGGAATAGCTTTTATGAAATCTTAAGGGCTCCTCCTACCAACACCCAGAAAAAAAAGTGGGGAAAACCAACATGAAACGACCCAAAAGTCATGTGCATGTTTCTTAGGGATTGTTTTCCATGACAAAAAAAAAAATAATAATTATGGGAATTGTTTTAGGTAAACAATACGACCACTGTATCTGTGGGGGATCAGTTCTTGGAATCCCCCGCAGATAATGAAATCCACAGATAAGAGAAAACACTCTTATCCCAGGATAATGGTGTCACAAGGGGTGGAGGGGTGCCAAGGTGAAAGCTCAGCTGTGGCAAGGAGAAAAAGAAAGAAAGAAACTTTATTTCTTCGTTGCCACTGCTGCAGTGGTAGCCATGGCAGCAGCAAGGAGGGGAGAAAATTAAACATAAAACTTACCACCCCAATGCCCACTGCCCTCCTCTTTGCCACTGCCGCTGCCGTGGGCCAGTCAGCCACTCTCCAGAGGGGTGGAATGGGGAATCACCCACCTGGCCAAGGGGCCTTTGAACTTCCAGGTCGAGTCGCAGGCAGCAGATCAGAAGTTCTGAACTTCCCACTCAAACTTCTGATCCATTGCCCGGGACTTTAGCGGGAAAGTCCCCAATTCACTCCTCCGGAGGGTGCCTGGCTCACAGGTGGCAGCAAGAAAAATAAAACCTACCACCAACAAGGGACTCTCTGGAGGTGTGAGGTGGGGGACTTTGAATTTCCTGCTCAGATCCTAGTTGGCAGATGGGGACCTGAGCAGGAAGTTCAAAGTCCCCCACCCCACACCTCCAGAGAGTACCTGACTGGCCTGTGGCAGTGGCAGTGGCAGCAAGGAGGAGGGCAACGGGCATCAGTGGTGGTAAGTTTTATTTTTAATTCCCCCCTCGCTTGCCGCGGTGAGTGAATCAGTGGATAAAGGGGTCATAGTGTATATTTATAACAGGCCTGTCTGGTGCATTTACACTGGGATGGTAAACTGAGTTACAGTGGTACCTCTACTTACGAGTGGCTCACCGTAAGAGCAATTCGACTTAAGAGCAAAAAGCCATTGGTGTTTTAACTGCTGCCTTACAAATTTTAGATGCGGTCTGCTCTACTTAAATTTTTTATTTTTATTTTTATTTTTACTTTTTATTTTTATTTATTACTTAGATAGGGCTGCTCTACTTAAGAGTTGTTTGACTTCAGAGCATGCATTCAGAACAGATTAAACTCGTAAGTAGAGGTACCCCTGTACTTTCACAGGGGTTTGTTTTTTGTTTTCGAATGAAATCAATATGAAAAATTGGTCATCACTGATGTTCCCCTACTTTCAATAGCAATTAATTGCAAGCAAGTTATTGTCCTACGGCTGAGCTGTTGGCAACAATCTGGGATGAGCAGAGAGGGAAACCAGCAGACAGGAACTGTGCCAGGAGATCTCAAGAGACAAAGCCAGAAGTCAGGCGGGGAGTTAGCCAAGACAAAAGGAATTAACCACGGGGGCCAGTCAGGAATAAAGAGTAACTAACAGATGCGGAAACCTATTACAGTTCAGGTAAGGCTCAACCAGAACAGGAAGCCTTCCAGTCTGGGACGTGCCAATGGTTAGCCTGGACACATGAAGCCAATCAACAGTCCAAAGGCACATCACTGTCTAGTGTAAGTGTAGACAGTTCTCCAGATTTTCGTTGGATTCTACCCACTTTCACTCAGGCAGCAAGTAATCTTATCTAGAGCAGGCCTGTAAGGGAGACTTTCCAGTGTGTCTCCCCACCCCCACTCCATTTCCTCTGTAACACCCTTGAAAATAAAGCTGACAAAGCCTATGGATGTTTTCCTTCCTTTGGTCAAAAGTGTATAATTTGGTGACAGCAGAGAACCGTAACACAGAGTCAGGACAAATGATGAGCCTGAAGAAGAAGCACTTGAGAGAGACAACAAAACAAAAACAGAAGTTTCAAGAACGGGATCCGCCACTTCTGAAATGCCTGCTCCCAGTGGGCCATCAGGGATACTCTTATTTACAAGAAGAAAGACACTTTCTATTTTTAACAACCCTGGTGCTCCATTGCCCTCTGTGAAACCTTCAGGGTTTCCTGCCGCAACCCGAGGCCCTCCATGCCTGGTTTATCCTGGCACATGATCTGATGTGCCGCCAAGCACCTTTGTTTGCTGTAGTGGGAGAACAATCCAGGAATGTGTTTGTCACTTCTATTGTTTTGGAAAGGAAGAACTGACCTCAGCCCCTGGCGTGTTCCCCTCCCGTCCTGCCTACTGTTTTCTTCGGACTTACTCTGTTTGATGGCTATTTTTGTGTCTGTTTTACTAGGAGGAAAAGCCAATCTATGAGCAAGGTTTTACAATGCCATGCTCGGGATTCTGGTCACAGAAGCACATGCTGCAAAGATCTCTGGAAGTTGAGTCATGGCAACTGGACTTTTTCTTGTGAGATTGAAATGGTCCGCTATTCATCCAAGCAGCTTCATCAGGCTGAGGAAAGTTAGTGGTGAGGCCTCCAATTTATATATTACAGACAAATCAAATTTTCCTGTCAGCTTTATATAAATTGGAGGCCTTGACACTAACTTTCCTCAGACTGACAAAGCTGCTTGGATGAGCAGTGAAACTTTTTGAGAATAAATGTCCAGCTACCATGACCCAACTTCCAGATAACTTCACCTCGATGATTGAGAATCTTCAGCTGCAAGGATGTTACTCCAGAGTATAATCATCAACCATTATGATCATGACATGCTTACTTAGAAATAAGTCTCACTGGCCAGAATCTAAGAGTAAGCCATAACTAGAATAGGCCCATTGAATAAATGGAGGGAGGCTAAAAATACTGCCCTTGAAACAGCTGCCACCTGGGCCTCCAGGGGCAGACTGGGGATAGGGCCACTGTACCCATCTGGAGACCCCCAAAAGAACAGAACCTCAGTCTTCCGGGGGTTGAGATTGAGCCTGTTATTCCTGGTCTATTGCAGGACTGCGGCCTCCATTGCAGAGGTGGAAAAGGAGAGACAGAGCTGTGTGTCATCAGCATACTGGTGACAGCAGACTCCATAACTCCAAATGACCTCAGCCAGCAGCTTCATGTAGATGTTAAAGAGCATTGGGGATATTGCTGACCCCTGGGGCACTCCACAAGAGAGTGTCCATGGGGCCAACAAGATGGCCCCCAACTCTACTTTCTGGGTATGGCTATCGAGGAAGGACCAGAGCCAGCACAAAGCATGATCCCCAATACCCGCCTTATACAATCTGCCCAGGAGGATACCTTGGTCAATGGTATCAAAGGCCACTGACACATCAAGGAGGAGCAACAGGGTAGAGCAACCACTCAGGAGGTCATCTTGCAAGGAGGAGCAACAGGGTAGAGCCCCTCTCAGGAGGTCATCTTGCAACATGACCAGGGCAGTCTCGGTCCCATGCTGTGGCCTGAACCTGGACTGGTCAGGATCCAGGATGCGATATTCCTCCAGAAATGAAAGGAGCCTGACCTCAGCAACCCACTCAATCACCTTGCTGAGAAAGGGAACATTGGCCACCAGACAATAGTTAGACAAATTGTCAGCAGCCTAGCCAGGTATTTAATAATGGGCCAGATCACGGTGTCCTTCAGGTGAGCAGGAAGAACGCTGTCCCTGAAGGAAGCGGACGCAATCACAGCTGCCCTTTCCAGCATGCTCCCCCCAGCAGTCTTAAGCAGCCAGGCCAGGCCAGGGTCAAATGGAGAAGCCACTGGTCCACAATGAACCAGTGCCCTAGAGGCCTCAGCTGGAGTTACAGGCCCAAACTCCACAAACTGGGGAGGCCGGGGGGTCTGGCACAAGTGATTCTCAGAGAAAGACTACTGGAACCAGAGTCCAGATCAGCCTGGATGACCTCAATCACTGGTGAAATCACCAGGAGAAGGCCTCCACTGAGCAGGATTGGAGAGATTCCAAACCACCCTGAGCAGTTCAGCCTGGCAGTTTGAGGCCTGACCAATTCTCAGGGAGGCATGAGATCTTCTAGCCTCCCTGATCACCCTGACATAGCGCCTGGTCAACATTTTAACCACAGCCCTATTACTTTCTGTCTGATCCTTCCTCCATCTGCTCTCCAGCCTCCTCCTTTCTTGCTTCATCACCCACAACTCAGCCATGAACCATGGTGAGGGGTGGGCTCAGCAGTAAATGGGGCACTTGGGGGTGATCCAGCTGACTGCCCCGGTAGCATCCCCATTCCATCTATCCATCAAAGTGTCAACCGGATCATCTACCAGACCATCCAGGAAAGCCCCGAAGGTCTCTGAAAACCCAACAAGGTCCAGAAGCCTCCGGAGATGGGCCCAAACAGTATGGCCAAGCTCCCCATGAAGAGGGGAGGCAATGCTAGGGGGAAGGTCAGCAAATGATTATCAGACCATGATACAGGATGGGAGCTGAGGTTCCCAACCCTCAGATCATAATCCACAGACGTGGAGGCAAAGACCAGGTCCGGAGTATGCCCGGACATATGGGTAGGACCGATGACTAGTTGGGAAAGGTTCATGGATGCCATGGACTCCATGAAATCCAGAGCCACTCCAGACACTCCAACCCCAGCATGCACATTGAACTCACCCACCACCAATTGGCAGGGGGACCTCAACAGTGCCTCTCAGATGAACTCAGAGACCTCTAGCAGGGATGATGCTGGGTTGCGGGGAACACAGTACACCAGCTCAATCCCAAACCTCTCCCTCTGTCCCACCAATAGGTGCAGGCACTCCAACCCTGGACACACCAACGTCATGGCTTTACTGACATAAAAAGACTCCATTTATACAATTGAGACCTTCGGGGCTTTCCTGGATGGTCTGGTCGATGATCCGGTTGACACTTTGATGGATAGATGGAATGGGGATGCTAGCGGGGCAGTCAACATGGCACATAGGGCAAGCAAATTGGCCGCAACAGCCTGAAAGAGGAAGAAGCAGGATGCTTGAGGTCATCTCTTCCACTAGCTCTTGAAACTGACAGCCGTCCCTGTCAGAGTTAATGACACTTTATGATCAATAATGGCACTTCTCCGCATGGATAACAGTATGAGCAAAAGAGTAAAGAGTTCTGTGGCACCCTTAAGCTAAACAGATTTCTTAAAGCATGAGCTCTTTTGGACTACACCCAGATACACTACATGAATTCTAGTCCAGTCGTTACACACATACAAAAGAAAATCTAAATGCAGCGTCAATGAGTGGCAGGGAAGAAAATTAACATAGCAGAAGGAACAGAAGCTGGGCTGTGTCCATTTCCAGTTTATAAGCAACATGCCATATTGCTAGATGAGGTATTCTATTAACTATAACATTTGGTTGTGGCACATTTTTTGAATCCCGTGGAAAGGCCCACAGGGAACATCATATTTTGTATACAACTTCTTCAAATCAATATTTTAGGGACAGTGACAGAAGAACGGAGCAAGCATGTTGTAGCATGGTTAGAAGTAGGAAAGAATGCCAAGAAAGCCAGAAATTAAGTGACTTCTCAATAATGGCACTCCAACCTAAATGTTACAGATGTCTAAACACAAACTGCATCAATCTCATAATGCTGCACAGATCTGGCTCCTAATGTCTTTATACCTAGTTAAAAATGCACATTTAACAACTCTGTCCTTCACAGAAAATGTCTATGTTGTTTCACAAAGATGACAAAAAACAACACTTTTTTTAAAAAAATGCACCCTGCTTCCAGCTACCCTATTAAAAATGCAATCACCCTTCTTACATTGTACCTCAAGGATGGATCTCAACCTACCAGTAGAGAAGAGCGAACTTTTGTCCCTCTGAAATTTGGTACAGATTTTGTATCCCAAGCAGAAATCTTCCTGCAAATTGCTTTGAGGAGGAAGAAGTCATGGATGATTGTGATGAAGGTGGGCTAAAGTTGTACTGTGCAGCACTACAAGTGCCTTGGTGTCCATCATTTCTCCCATTCATCTGTGGACACCTAAACCCCACATTAATAACCTTATTTTTAACACATTAAAAATCATCTTCTCTGTTAGTATCCCACCCCCCCACCCCGAAATTCTAAATTATGTTTTGTGGCGCAAGAACTTTAACCAAATATTTGGTCAATGTTTTGAGAAAGAGCCTCATCGTTCTGTGTCAGGAGTCAGGACACATGGTTTTGCATGCAGATCTGAGGTTCATTCCTTGTGGATATCCAGATACAGTAGGGAAAGGTTTTCTGTGTGTGCTTTCATGCAGAAACTCAGGAGGTAAGGTGTTGTGTTTTGCATTTAACTAGAAACCGACTGGCAAACTGCCCATACAACTAGTTAGCTGCTGGCTCCAAAAGGGCCTACTAGCTGAAACAGGCCTGTGAACAGGGTAGAAAGGTGTCTCCCCATGAAATCTGGAAGTGATGGCCCTCCCTGTCCAGGGACATAAGCTGCCTCTGCTGCTAGCTATGCCTGTAAGCTTGTTAAATGACTCCTTTCCAGTCTCACCACTGCCACTGTTAGGGAAGCCCCCCCCCCTCAAAAAAAGAGCTGGCATATAATATAGGAGGGCTGCATTTTGAAAGGGGAGGACTCAAGTTGTGGAAGGTTCCTCTGTGTCTTGATTCAACATTCCTCTGTGAATGTTTGCCCTGAAACCAAACAGGTCACTGCAAGCTGTTGTGCAGGGCTGGCTTATATTAGGCAGAGTAAAGCAGGTACTTCTGGTGCTCGATGTGGGGAGGTTACAGTGGTACCCACTCCAGCTGTGCTTCTTCTGAGTCATTCCCCTCTCTGGGTGCCAGAACGATTGTCTTCGGGTGCATAGATGCTCTCCACTTGCCAGTGCTGAAGTGAAATTTGCTTGTCCACCTAAGCAGGTTCCTCTCAAAGCTTTCAGTGTTCCCTTTTCAAATGAATTCCTTGCCATTGCACATTATAGTGTGCTTAGAGACTTATCATTACTTACTGCGATGTCAAATATGTGCCTTGCTACATGTTATGCTACTTGATTATTTTCAGGGTTTTTTGGTTCCTTTTTGTTTAAAGCAAAAAAGAAGAATGCAAAACATAAAAAATCCATGCCACAATGACTCAAACTGCAATTTTAAAAAGTAACCTTTGCAAGCAACTACTACAACACACTACTCATTATATCAATTCCAAAAGATTATGTGGCTTTTGAAACATGAATTCACTTCTGCCTTGTTCCCTGGCTCTATCCCATGTCCCTTTAAATGCAGACTAAATTTGTAGATAAACCGTGTCCAAAAATGTTGTCCTCATGGCCACTGGGCATTTTGAAAAAGAAAGAAAGAAAGAAAGAAAGAAAGAAAGAAAGAAAGAAAGAAA
>JAHTLZ010000016.1:70728061-70744236 GCA_023846285.1 Phrynocephalus versicolor
AAAGAAAGAAAGAAAGAAAGAAAGAAAGAAAGAAAGAAAGAAAGAAAGAAAGAAAGAAAGAAACCCGGTAATGCCCCCTTAAGCGAGGTTTCCAAGACCTACCAGAGAGGTAGGTAATTTTTTTGCCTTGCTTAAAAAAATCCACCTTTTAAAGAGGCAGATGTTGTGAGACTGCGTAGATAATCCGGGTGGTTTTTTTCTCTCATAGCACTGACCAGCTGTTCCTGGGGCCAGTTGGCACTGTTGTTTTTTTAAAAAAAACTTTCCCACATCCCTAGCGCCAGTCAGCTGGTCCTTCAGCTGGTCTGGAACTTTTATTTATTTATTAAATCCACCCTCCTAATGCCAGCCAGCTGGCTGATCGGCGCTGTTTATTTAAAAAAACTCCCGCCCCCACCTCTAGCGCCAGTCAGCTGGTCCTCCGGCTGCTCTGATGCTTTATTTATTTATTTATTTTAAACCCCCCTCCTAGCGCCAGCCAGCTGGCAGATCGGTGCTGTGTTTTTTAACCCCCCCAGCACCAAACAGCTGGTCCTCCAGCTGGTCTGGCGCTGTTTTCTTTTTTTCTTTTTATTTCCCCCCACCAGCACTGCTCTGCTAGCCCTTTTTAAAAAAATCATTGAATGTGTGAACTGCTATCCCACATCTTCAGTCATGTGACAGGATGAAGAGGAAAAGCCAGACCTTCCAAAGATCAGGATCTTCCCCAGGCAAGATAGGAGCCTAAATGGGAACCTTGCTGGTTCGAGGTCATGGAATCATAGACCCATAGAATCATAGAGTTGGAAGAGACCTCAAGGGCCATCTAGTCCAATCCCCTACCATGCAGGAACCCCCATCAAAGTACTCCTGAGCCTGACATATGGCCATCCAGCCTCTGCTTAAAAACCTCCAAGGCAGGAGACTCCACCACCCTCCATGGCAGCATATTCCACTGCTGAACAGCTCTAACTGTCATGTAGTTTTTCCTAATGTTTAAATTGAATCTCTTCAATTTGTGATTTGTAACTCAGTTCTCTAAGCTCTGGCATCTGCATCCAGAATGGAGGGTGATGTCATCTTGTCCTTGGTGTCTCTCAACAAACATTTCAGGACTGCTCTAAAGATACTCGATGATGCCTGCAAGTATTCTGATTATTTCAGGTAAGCTGGGTGGGTGGGAGCCGTCTGAGGGCACAGTGAGGATGAGGGAAACCAGCCAACGAAAATCAAAATGCTAACTACAGCAAGGAAACTAAACTTTTCACAGGTGTGTGTATATATAAAATTAAAAAGCTGTCAAGCCATCTGGTGAGTTTCATAAAATAAAAATAAAATGAGAGCATAAAAAGTCTGTGTCGACACACCATAGCTCCAGAGGCAGGTTCTTGTAGAATATTGATAGCTACAGGGAGGAAAATTTATACATCCTTGCAAGCAGATGTACTGAAAAGTCTCAGTGCTCGTTTTCGGATTAGTTATCCTGTAAGCTTTAAACCTGAATGCCCAGCAATAAATGTAATGTTGGCAAAGAGAACCGGAGGGACCTAGAAATTCTATTCTTGTTTAAGAAATGATTTCAGAGCTCTGGAGGGCTATTGCAATCTTCCTATTGGCTTGTGGTGATGCCATAGTCATGACAGTAATGCATCTTAATAGCTTTTCCTTGTTATTCATACATTCCATTTCACCAGGCATTTCTAACAGGAGACAGGAGGCAACAATTAGAAATCACATGGATAAGCTCATTTGGCCTTTAGCCTTGAGCCCCAGAATGCTACCTAAAGTTCTAGGCACCCCAACTTGTCATTTTATATCATTAAAAATATTGTTCTGTAAGGTTGGGGAGGGTTTCAAGCTATGTGTTAATGGATATTGTTGAAAATGGTTGACGCAATCAGTCTGCAAGATTATTTTTCATTGCTTGAGAATAACAGAGAGGCAAAATTGGTAATATAAAGTAAGCATCATATTTTTATATATAGGTCTAATAGCAGTCCTTTCCTTTAGATTTCATTTCATGGCCTCCAGTATTCTAGAAGCTCAAACAGAAACATTTGATAGGAATTAGGAAATGAATTCAGATCCTCAATGGCAATAGTAGAGAACGTTGGCTCTCCAGGTGTTTTGGATTACAATTCCAATAAGCCCCAAACAGCAAGGCTAGTAGTAAAGGATTGTGAAAAGTTGTTGTAAGAACAAAGGCTCCTCATCTCATTTCAGAAGAAGGAAAATCTAATTGTCTCAGCTAATTATACAGGGCCACTCTGGTATCTGAAGAAATTTGAGGTAATAATTATGCTGAAGCTTAGAGATGGGCACGACCAGAAAAACTGACGTTTCGAGTTGTCGTTTGTTGGGACGGGCCCGTTTCGGGTAATTTCCGTTTGTCGCAGAAATTTTCAAAAAATTGTCATTTCCGTTTCCGTTTGTCGTTTGGGTTGGGGTTGGGGTAAGTGGGCTCTGGGAGGCACCTCTCTGGGTGCCTCTGACTTGACCCATTAAGAAGGGAAGGGAAGCGTAACGCATAGCCGCTGCGTACCATACATTACATTATGTTAGGGTTGGGGGGTAAGTGGCAGAGGCACCTCTCTGGGTGTGGGTTCCTCTGACTCACTAAGAAGGAAAGCATACTGGCATACTGGCATACAGGTTAGGCTTAGGGAATAGGGATAGTGGGCTCTGGCTGGGAGGCACCTCTCTGGGTGCCTCTACTCTGACCCACTAAGAAGGGAAGTGTACTTGTGTACGAATCTGTGTTAGGTTTGGGGTTAGGGTAAGGGCTAGGCTTAGGGTTACGGTTAAGGTTAGGGAGGGTTAGTGGGCTACACCTCTGGGTGCCTCTGACCCACTAAGAAGGACAGTGTACTGGCGTATGGGTTAGGGTTAGGGTTAGGGTTAGGGTTGGTGGGCTTTTTATGCCCTCTGGCACATCCAGAAGTCTCAGTCAAAACCTGGCCATGTGATTGGTGGAATGGCTCCAAAAATTTGCATGGTCCCATTAAAATCAATGGAGACGTTTTATTGCAAGAAAAACCCACTGCTGCTTCTATAAAAAATCAGGCATTTAAAATACCTAATTTTCACATGTTTCTGATGTGCTTTAGTGGGTTTTTGGACCACAATTTAAAAATAAATATTGCAGTCGCCATTTTGGATCCCCCCCACCGCATGGCATAGACTGAGACGACGAGGATGAACCCCTCCCGGCCTGGTGCAAGCAGCCCAGGAAAGGAGAGGGGGGGAAGGCCGGGGACCCCCCCCCAGAAACCACCCCTCTCTGGTAGGTGACCTCACTTAGGCAGGCATATTTCCGCCTGCTTTTTTGGCTGGGAATCAGGTTTTTTTTTTTGTTATTTTTAAAACTTTTTTTCTGTGCTGCTTGGCATCGCGCGATCGCCGCGATGCCATGAATGACAACGAAAAATCAGACCCAATTTATCTTTATCGGGTCAGGTTCGAGCTGGAGCAGAGTAATTCTCGTTACCGTTACCCGTTACGTAACGGAAACCACAAACGGTAACGGAAACGAGAATTTCACCGCTCCGTGCCCATGTCTACTGAAGCTAAGTGTACCTGGATCAACTGTGTTGGCACTCTGCTCCCATGGGGTCTGTACAGCCAAAAGATATAAATGTAACAAATAAATAAACGACTGCTCAGATTTGGTGTGAACAAAGAAGCAAGCTATAAAAGGCAGCAAGTATAAAGCGAAGACAGTAGGAATTAGACATGGGCACGGAGTGGCGAAATTCTCGTTTCTGTTACCGTTTGTCGTTTCCGTTACGTAACAATAAACGTAACGAGAATTACTCTGCTCCAGCTCGAACCCGACCCGATAAAGATAAATTGGGTCTGATTTTTCTTTGTCGTTCATGGCATCGCGGATCACGGCGATCATGCCAAACAGCACAGAAAAAGTTTTTTAAAAAAACCTGATTCCCGGCCAAAAAAGCAGGCGAAAATATGCCTGCCTGAGTGAGGGCACCTACCAGAGAGGGGTGGTTTCTGGGGGGGGGGTGTCCCTGGCCTTCCCCCCTTCTCCTGTCCTGGGATGCTTGCACCAGGCTGGGGGGGTCATCCTCGTTGTATCCCATGTGGAGGTGGGGATCCAAAATGGCGATCGCAATATTTATTTTTAAATCATGGTCCAAAACCCCACCAAAGCACCACAGAAACATTTGAAAATTAGGTATTTTAAATGCCTGATTTTTTATAGTAGCAGCAGTGGGTTTTTCTTGCAATAAAACGTCTCCATTGATTTTATTTTATTTTATTTTTATTTTTATTTTTATTTTTATTTTTATTTTTTTACACCTGTGCATGTGCAATGATGGGCTGGCCATAGGATGGGACCATGCAAGTTTTTTGACCCATTCCACCAATCGCATGGCCAGGTTTTGACTGAGACTTCTGGATGTGCCAGAGGGCATAAAAAGCCCACCAACCCTAACCCTAACCCTAACCCTAACCCATACGCCAGTACACTGTCCTTCTTAGTGGGTCAGAGGCACCCAGAGGTGCAGCTCACTAACCCACCCTAACCTTAACCGTAACCCTAAGCCTAGCCCTTACCCTAACCCCAACCCTAACCCAGATTCGTACGCAAGTACGCTTTCCTTCTTAGTGGGTCAGAGTAGAGGCACCCAGAGAGGTGCCTCCCAGCCAGAACCCACTATCCCTATTCCCTAAGCCTAACCTGTATGCCAGTATGCCAGTATGCTTTCCTTCTTAGTGAGTCAGAGGCACCCAGAGAGGTGCCTCTGCCACTTACCCCCCAACCCTAACATAATGTAATGTATGGTACGCAGCGGCTACGCGTTACGCTTCCCTTCTCTTCTTAGTGGGTCAAGTCAGAGGCACTCAGAGAGGTGCCTCCCAGAGACCACTTACCCCAACCCCAACCCAAACGACAAACGACAAACGACAAACGACAAACGGAAATGACAATTTTTTGAAAATTTCCGCGACAAACGGAAACGACCCGAAATGGGCCCGTACCGACAAACGACAACTCGAAACGTCAGTTTTTCTGGTCGTGCCCATCTCTAGTAGGAATTACTGCAAGAACAAAGCATCTGCCTTAGAAGTAGCTCTGAGTCCTAGTCTGTGAACCCATGGAAAACAAGCCAGCCCTCTCTGTCTTCAATATGACATCCTTTCAAATATTTAAACATGGCTATCATATCCCCTCTCAACTTTTTGTAAGACTAAACATTCCCAGATCCCTGCAACTAAGTGGGGTTGTCCTGTTTAGCACTCAAGGATTAAAGTGATTCCTATCTAAAAAATAAAATAAAATATAGAGGCAAGTTATCCAGTACAAGAGTGTACTGATAATAAAAATGGGCATGAGCCCAGGTTTGAGGTGTGTGCCAGTTCAGCAGCATGGCACCTCAGATGCCACATATTCCCTTCCCTCAACCACCCTGGCTGGCTCCTCTTCACACAGTTTCCCAGTTGCAGCAGAAGCATCAGCTTGCCACCTCCTCCTCCTCCTCCAGTGGACACCCACTCAGTTGCAGTGCTGCAGGAATCTCTGCCCTGCCTCCTCATCTGAGCTGCTAGGTCAGGGAAGCAGAGACTCTGGCTGCAGTTAGACTAGAGGAGGGAAAGAGCAGTGTGCATCAGCTGGTGGGTGGAGGAGACAACTGGAGGATGGAGGAAGGGAATGGGCAGCAGCTGTGGTGCTACACTGATGAACCACCATGCACCTCCAAACTGAGGTTCATGCCAATCTCTAACTGATAACTGCCTCTATCTGTTAGCAATATTCAGGCAACTACAACATCTCAGGTCAAACTAATAAGCTCACTGTTTAGAAAGCAATCTAATGTGGGAGGGGATGTTGGTGGAAGAAATGGAAAAATGACCCTCATTTTGTCCATCACATTAGGCCTTGTTGCACATTTCTGAATTTGGAAGTCAGAATGGAGAAGAATCAAAGCAGGTGCATTTGAACAGATATCACCCACACAACCACCATTTTGGTGGAGAAACTCCTACAATGAGTTGAAGAAAAGACATATAATGTTGGATTACTGGAATTCTTTAGGCTATACAGCCACACATTTTCTAAGGAAGTTTCTAAAACAGCTCACAGATCCTAGTTTGTGAAAGACTGGTTTTACCAAGCTCATTGGTTTAAAGAACATAGAACAGGCATACCTGTTCCCCTACATAGACAGTACTTAAGTGTGTGCTGGTGACATCAATATTCTTTCCAGTATCCAGAAGATGGAACGATGAGATTGGTACCAAGCGTAACAAAACAGTGACAAAAACCCTGGCTTTCTGGATTTCCCCCCTTCAAATCTAATGTAGCCTTTTTATTTTATTTTATTTTATTCATTTTTCCAGCTACAACATATCAGGTCAAAAGCTTTCAATTTAGTGTTCATTTTTTAAAACAATAAAAACAAATCAGAAGTCCAGTATGGACGATAATTTCAATAGGATTTCCTCAAGATTTCTGAAAAGATGATTTTGAAAGCAGGATTTTAATATGGACTAGGAGGGAGTGTCTGCTGCCATGCATTTGATCTAGCACTAATCCAACAAAAACAGACAAACAAAAATCCAGTGTTTCTTCCAACTTTTTGCAGTATTTTCCAACCATTTCTTGAAAAGGGGTGGAATGCTTAAAAAGAAAAGAAGTTGAGTTTAAGAGTATTTGTGGACAAAAACACCAGTGAAATCCATGCTAATTGAGGCACCTTGACACAAAGTATCAGGAAGATATGTTTCATCTGGATGAACTTTCAGTTAACTAAGGTTCAAAACTGTATTGTTCATTAGTGTCTTTGACAGATTTTTAAAATCTATCTCTACAAAATCAACATGAGACAAGACTTTTTGTCAAGTATGGTCAGGAAAAAAATGCTACAGTATTTAACATAAAAAGGGGAACTCACAGACTAACCCAATGTCTGTTTTAATAAACTGCTGCATATTTAACAAATAAACTTATTGTTTGTATGTGCAAAGTTATAAAGCTGGTTATGCCTCCTACCTGGTGCTGAGGATCTTGTTGTATAATAATACAAAAACCCTCTTCAAAAACCCTCTGGTTTTGGAACATGGGGTATTGTGCTTCTGTATCCATGATTCAGATGCCAGGAAATGGTCCAGTATTGCCATTATATAATATAATTTCTCTGCTGCCAGAAGGAAAAAGGACCCCACGTTTTACATAGGAAAGGGCAGTCTCAGTGTTGGCACACCAATAACAGTAATCAAGATGGTCTACAGCAGTGCTGGCAAACCTTTGGCACTCTAGATGTTTTGGAGCACAACTCCCAGAATTCTGAGCCGAGGGTAGATTGCCAGTGGCAAAGGACTATGGGAGTTGAGGTCTAAAACACCTGGAGTGCCGAAGGTTGTCACCACTGGTCTATAGGATACCCTTTTGTGCTCACTACTATAATTTACCAAGTGACACCATGCAAGGGAAAATACCAGAAGCTAATATGAAAATACCAGATAATCACCCAAACAAAAAGCATTTATCTGAAAATACCAGATAATCACCCAAACCAAAAGTATTTCTCAGGGCTGTTTTTCAACAAGTGTTAATGGTCTTTTCAATTTACCTAATCTGTTTAAATTGGGGGATTTTAAGGTTGCTTGTTTCTGCCTGTAGAGGTAAAATACTTTTATATTTACCCATATCATATCCAAAACCCTTTCCCTATCTGTCTCTAAACCTGTCACAGAGCAACAGCCATTTAGCTATACCTATTCTAAATTTGATACGGATCTGAATTCCAGTTTCAAAGTTATTTGTTTGCGCTGCCCCTATTATTTAAAATTACCTTGCAGAATGTTGATTTACTCTGCTGCACAATGACATAACTGCACTCTTGTGCTGTGATAACATACTCCAGAACATTCTTCCTAGTCAAACAGATGATGCAATGGCTTCTTTGATAAAGAGCCCTGGTTCCACATCTGCCCAGTTACAATGTTCTTTTTTCTCATAATCTTTGTCCAGTAGATGCAGTTTAGGATCTTTCACTATCTACCCAGGAAAGAGAATCTCTCCCTCCCCCCGGCTTTGTTATTTTCATTCTGATAGGACAGTCCCAACAGAAGGAAATGTACTTTCAACCTTCCAGAGTTTTATTAACTCAAAGTGTGTTGAATCCAATGATGCTCTTCCAACCTATCTGCTGAAGAGGCCTTAGTGTAGCCTTTTAAAATTATATACCGTATTTTAAACTATAAGGTTAATTGCATCATTTTAACTAATATAAGACTTTGGGCTGGACCAGGGGCTATGATTATTAAGACAATTGTGCATATGTTGTACAGCCAGTGTCTTGGACTTATTTGTGCATAGCTTTCCGGTTGCAGAAGCTGTTATAGTGATCTGATGAGATGCTGGTCAACACTTTTCACACTTTCTCTACAACCTATACTTGGAGCCACAAGCAAGTTTAAACATATGTGTGAGTAATCTGGTCTTTGTCACCAGACTGCTCACAAACATGTCCAAAACCAGTTATAAATTCAAACACAGGCTTGCAGGGGAAAAAAAGGACATGGCATAGAAATCCTTCCCTGATTCATCATCTCCCTGGTCATGCATGATGCAGGCCTAGTCAGACCCTCATAGCAGCCTCCATATTTAGAACTCCACATGGGTGCAATATACTGAACAGGATGCTAATCAAAGTCAACTGAGGCCAGCAGTAATCTAGTTTTCCTGTTTCAAGAGAAATCAGTAGTACTCTTGGTGGTATATGAATGAATGAATGAATGAATGAATGAATGAATGAATGAATGCTTACTGCCTGTTGGTTGGCTATGGAGTCAGCCATGAAGCTTTATTCCCCCAAGAAGCCTTTCAGCGTGCCAATCGTCTGGTGCTGGTGCAATCATGAAGCCTTTTCATTTGTTGGGAGTCCCTATTGAGGAGAATTTAACGTGGAGCGTAAACACCTCTGAGCTGCTGAAAAAGGTCCAACAGAGACTGTACTTTCTGAGAGTGCTCAGAAAGAATAACATCACTCAGAGACTATTGGTGTCTTTTTATCGTTGTGTGGTAGAAAGTTTACTGACGTACTGCATATGTGTGTGGTATGCCAGTTGCACAGGGGCTCAGAGGAAATCGCTCCAGAGGATTATCAATATGGCACAGAAGATCATCGGATGCCCACTCCTCACATTGGAGGAATTACACAGCTCCTGCTGTCTTATGAAAGCACAGAATATTGTAGGAGACATTTCTCATCCTGGACACACTCTGTTTGTACCGTTATCATCAGGCAGAAGGTATAGATCTATTAGAACAAGGACAGAAAGATTCAGAAATAGTTTTTACCCAATAGCAGTAACCCATGCTAAATTATGTTAAAAATTAAGTTGATGGGTAATTTCAGTGTTGAATGTGTAACATATATATTGTATGGGGGATTGTGTATGGCTGTTGTTTTTTTTAATTGTAGTTTTTATGGACTGGGTATGAATGTTGTCAGATGAAAGAGTGTAGGGCTGTATGTGTATGTTTGGTTTTTATGTCAGTTTTAAATGAGTGTAAGTGATGTTTGGCGTGTGAATGTTGGAGTATGTGTATAGATGGCTTGTTTTTAAATGGTAGATTTTACGTCTTGGTTTTTTGTGCTGGGGTGTGTGAATGACTGACTGGATGGCACTTTTAATCTCATTGTATTTATACAATGACAATAAATTCCATTCCACTCCATTTCTCCTCAGGTGCAAATTCTTTTAAAAACCCACACACCCTTTCTTGCCTTGATCTTATTGCTGCTGCTGTTGCTATCCAAAAGGCAAGAAAGAATGAAGAAATAGGTTGATGCCAAGACTGCAGATTAGAGATGGGCATGAAACGAACAATTTTTCGTTTCCATTTTCGTTTTTTCATTTTGTTATGTAACAAAATGACAAATGAATTTTGTCTCTAAAATGAAACGAAATGAACAGAAACACCGGAAATTTTGTCGTGCGTTTCATTTCCGTTACTGCAATATGAGTGAATTGCTTAAAATCCTAAAAAAACACAAAAAATGAAATAAATGGTAACGAAATGGTAATGAAACGAATAAAAACGAAAACAATGTTTTTGCAAAAATTAGCAAAAAACAGAAACGAACCGAAAAGGACCCTCCAAACGACAAACAACAAACGAAATGCTGTTTTTTTTATTCGTGCCCATCTCTACTGCAGATTACCAAAGCTACTTTTTAAAGACTGAACATTTGCTTTACCCTTTTCAAAGTAAGAGGAAGCATACATCTTTCTGGCCATTGCTAGGGATATGGGATGTTGGTAAGACAGAGGCATGGTGCTGGTCTTTGAGTCTGGTAAGAGGTGAAACAAGACTTTGCTCCACTTTTTCCCAGCTTTGTTAAATGTGCCAAACACAGTGACCATGTCTGGATTAATTTCAAACTGGGCAAAAGGAAGAAAAGTATGGCTTTCTCAACTTGCCAAAGAGAACCCCCTAATGACCAACTCAAACAGTTTAGTCACCAGACACAGATATCATGGGAATTGTCACCAAATCGACAGATATTCTCAATCATGTCAAACTGCCAGGACTTAGCCAAGTTTCCTGTGGAGAACAGCAGGAATAGTCAATGGAGTCGAGGAAGAAACTTTGTATAGTGTGCTTTAGGTATTTTCCAGTTTGTTTGGGGAGAAATGCAGAACAAAAATCTAACCCCATGGCTACTACATGAAAAAACCCAAAAGCAAGAGCTATTTACATCACACTTTGGTGACCAAAATGTTCTCATTAATCTAGCTGTGGCTCTCACAAATCTATCAGTCCTGGCCAATTCTGACAGCTTTAGGTTTCCTCTAGAGCAGGGGTGAGGAACGTTCAGCCTTCCAGATGCTTTAGATCACAATTCCCATAATCTTTTATTATTAGCAATATAGGCTCAGAATTCTGGGACTTTGCAATCCAAAACATTTGGAGGGCTGAAGGTTCCCCACTCGGCTTTAGGGCTTTATGTGAAATGAGACGCTACAGACATTTCTGCTTGCCATTTGAGAAGCAGGCAAGATCTCACTTCTCCCCACAACTATCAGTTTAACAATTATCATAATTTTTTAAAAATCCAGACATGGTGGTACGTGAATCTCTCTCACACACTCACTCTCTCTCTCTTCTCTCTTCTCTCTTGTCTCTTCTCAGTGATAGCATAAAGCTATGGATTGTTGGCTCTCTCAGAGGGCTGTTAGATGTCTGCACTGGATGAGTGCTCAAAATGGCGCTTGGACCATAAAGTGTAGTGTCACTAAAACTTTGTTCAGAGGGTCCCTATATACATTGCAGACACATCTTTTTTGTGTCATTCTCTCTACATAGACTATCTACCCTAGTCTCCCAAGCAGCCATTGAGAAAGGAGGAATCCTCCTGATTTGGGGATCCTTATTAAATACTTTTCAAGTTGGCTGGACCTTGCATAATTGGTGGTATCTGCAACGAATAGTGAATAAGCTTCCTTCCTTTTCATTGTCTGGGCTGCAAGGCCAATTCTATCTCCTCTGGGCTCATGTTGGAGCTTTTGTTTCAGCTCCAAAGAAAAGCCTTTCCCATCCGAATTACTCCTCTTCCCCTCAAAAAAGGAAACAATTTATCAGCAATCCCAGAACTTATTCTTACATTTTCTTTGAAAGCAGGCTGAAAAGCATTAGCATCGAAAGGAGAATCTCCACTCTCTTTGCTAGAACACTCTACTGTCCTTGTGTCAGAAAGTTAAATTTTACTCATTGTAAAGTTTCATTTCAGGAAGTGATGGGAGGGGAAAGGCATTTCTTCTGCCACTCTTCCTGCCTCCTATTGATAACCTCTGTGTATTCTTAAAAGACAATTGGTTCAAAATCAGGGGATGATAAATTCTCTCCTTTGTCTTACTTCTGTCACTAGTTATCTGTCCTCGAATCCTCTGTCAATAGTTACCCCTCTCTCTTTCTCTCTCTTTTGTTTGTTGCTGCAATATTTGTTATTTGGAGAAGACTTGGAATGCCCTTGCACCAATCTAGACCATTAAATACATAATAAATACATGACTTCACCCTTGATTAAAAGTCTGTTGCTTAAGCAAGGGGGGATCCCTCCCCGTGATAGCCCCATGGCAGCAGTGTAAAAGGAAGACAGCGGAGTAGTAGAAGTTTACTCTCCAGGTGGTCCAGTGAAAAGGGTGGTGGAAAAAAATGGACAGACTATTTCCTTAACCAAAGATTATGTAAAGAGTACACATTGTCATCCTGGAAGAGCAGAGATGGCATCCTTGCCTTCCTATCCATAAAATGAACTCACTACAAGGAGATGGGCTACCTTGTCTTTCCTGCTGGAAAGAAGTGAGCCATTTGGGACCGCACTCCCTAGAGCACTTCTTCTAGTGGTGCCATCACTGCTGTGCTACACTTGCTCCCCCCACCCCCATGTAACGAAGCAAGTTGCAGCCTTGTGCTATCATTTATTCATGGCATGACCTCAAAATCCCTTTTCCTTACATGAAAAACAACAAGTGCACTTGGGAACAGCAGGATTCACAGGCAATCCAACCACTCCCCCCACCCCCTGTCCCCGTCCCCCACATATTGCTTATATTGTGTTAAAATGGGGGGGGGGGGTTTGAGGACTTAGCTTGCTTATGATTTTCATGTGTGTCTATTTTTGGAGTCCAGAGCAGTTAAACAGAGCAATAAGGAAGGGTTGGAATGAATCCAAAAGACACTTGCAAGGGAAAGGAAGAGCCAAATATTGCATTCACACACTTTTTCCAATGCCTTATATATCCTCCTCCCCTGAATATGTATTTTAAAGTCACTAGAAGTGTGTAAAAATGTAACGAAAGGGAATAGTTGGAGCTGGGCACACCTGCAGCACATGGAACACACTAGCAATGGAAGGAGATATTGGCTGAAAATCACTGTTGTATCAAGAGTCTTGAGACTTAATTTCTGCAGGTAGATGTGGGCTTCTCTCCTACCACCTGGGGAAAACACACAAACTGTGCAACATGACCCACACACAAGTGCACTCTTGGGAAAGCCCCTCTTCCTTCTTCCTAATGCCCACAGAAGCCCAGAGTGCCTGTAGAACGCCTCCCACCAGTGGCCTGTCACCTCTGAAAAGAGTTCTCTTCTTCTTCTGGAAGTTGAGTCATGGCAACTGGAGTTGAAACTATTTGGATGAGCAGCGAAATGTTTCAGTCTCTCAAGGAAAAGAACTCCAATTGCCACAACTGAACTTCCAGATGAACTCACCTGGAGGACTGATAATCTTCACAGATAAGTTCCCTTCTTCCTATTTGTTTATTTCGTGGTGGGAATGCATGGCCCTCCAGAGGTTGCAGGACTACAACTGTGCCATGTCTTACTATTGGCAATGCTGGCATCTTCACAGATGCCTCTAGGTAGGACTCCAACTACCAACATTCCTCACTCTACACTGGCTACACAAGGCTATGTTAGCTAGGGATGGATGGAAGCTGTAGTCCAACAATAGATCAAAGGCCATACTTTGCCTGTCGGTGCTCTAAAAGCTAGGTAATAAACAACTTGACTATCAAAATAATAGGAAGCTGAACAAGGATGTGTATAAGGAGCTGTATAACTCTTCATGTGCCAAGGCAGAATAATTGTGTCCTCAAGGAGGAGGCAGGCTGGATGGGTGCCACATTCTTTGCTGACTCATTAACGTATTGTCTCATCAAATGTGAGCTAGCACATTTTCTTATGGAAGAAAGATGGTGCTTGTGTTTGCCTCTTCGTAGACAGCATGTGGGTAGAAATGCCAGATTCTTACTGCTCCCTTCACACCACTCCCCTCTGCTGGAGGGACTGTGATTTAGGTCTAATCTTTGATCCCCCCTCAAATACTGCAGGCCTGCTTTTCTGGAGCTCACCTCCATCTGTTGGCTCCCAGATTCCCATGACGCACAATGATGAAAAAGAGAGCCTGAATCTTAAGTTGTGGACCAGCCTCCATAAATCTCTTACAAACAAAGCCTCGGTATTGGGATCTTTTTTGGATATTTCCTTAGTGGCATGGAAGTTGCCACAAAACAGAACCTTTGCACTGCTGCTCCTGAGATCACATGAGAAGCACTAGGGACCTAGCTCCTTCTAGGACAAGGACCATCCTCAAAGATGCAGGAGCAATGATGAGGAAGGGGGAAGCATGACCTCCTTCTTCGTGGCACTAGGCTGAGAATGGTACAGGAGCAGCACAGGAAAGGTGCGCGAGGCAGTGTCTCCCAGCTTTCCAAGCTAGTGGGTATCCCTCATCTAATCTCTAGAAAGATGCTGTTGTAGTGTTCAGAGGGCAGACTTGGGATTTGGGAAATCCAAGTTTAAGTCTCTTCTGAGCCCTGAAGTTCATTGTGCAAAGTTCACTGTCTCCCTCAGTCTAGCCCATTTTACAGGGTTCTTACAAGGATAACATGGGGGAGAGGAGAGCCATGTTGTATATTGGATGGAAGGGAGCACAATATATAATAAACAAAATAAACAATAAATAATTCACACCTTAGTGCGCTTTCATTAATGGCCAGTATTGAGTACAAGAATGAATAAAGCATTTCTAAAACATTTATTTATTTATTTATATAACTTAAAAGCTGCCCACTACCCAAATACCTAGTCTTTACCCATTTCTTCCATCAGCTAAATGCTTGGAGTCCTGATAGTTAAACATATGCCACAGCTCCCCATTTTAAGTACAGGATATAACTCTATATGTAATTCTAAGCTTAATTTAATGGGCAAACTCCTTACTGGATATGAAATAACTTTTCACACAAATGGATGTTTATAATTATACTCCAGGTACACTGAACTCATTTTTTCAAAGATCACACGTACATTTCCATATTTGAAAGATAGTAAAACACTAAAAGAGGCTACTAATTCCATTTCTTCGGTGAGATATGTATGCAGTTTGTATTTGTGCAGGATAATAGCTGACATGGGGGCTTCAAGCAACAGCTGAATAAGGAATTGTGCTTATCAAAATGACTATACAAAAGAACTAGGAGAGGGTGAGAAGATGGGCTTGTTCTGGCTTCTACACATTTGACCTTCACATATGGAAAAAGGGTAGGCCAGATATGAGATGGATTTACTTGAAAAAGGAAGCAATGGCCTTTAATGATGTGCATCAGATCCCAAATTTGGATTCAGAATTCAAATTCAGAGTTGGAATTTGCAATTTGTAATTACAGTACTTCAGATCCAGTCCTTTGGATCTGGAATTCAGAATTTTCAAAATTCAGAATTTTTGGATATCCAGAAATCCACTGCAGTCCATGTGAATCCTATATAGTCATTATTTCTACCTTTAAAAGACATACCATATATACTCGAGTATGAGTCGACCCGAGTATAACCCGGGGCCACTAATGTAACCGCAAAAAACTGGGAAAACTTATTTAGTCAAGTATAAGTCGAGGACGTTTTTCATTATACTTGAGTATATACGGTATACCAGCCAAGCTCTAAAGGGGCTGGGGGTAGTAATTGTCAACATGTGCTGGGATTCTGGAGACAATTAGGGAGTTAATACCATAGAGTAAACTCCCTGATTGCCCCCAGGATCCCAGCACATGTTGCCGATTACTACCCCCAGCCCCTTTAGAGCTTCATAACTAAGTCCCCTTACCCCCAAATATTTTCAGATTTCAGGGGGTTCCCTAAAAATGTTTTGGGAAGGTACACCCACTACTTTGGAGTCCCAGGGGAAGTAAATTTTGATTGCATATTTAAAAAAATAATTTTGAGTACATTTTTTTAAAACATGCACTCAAATATTACTTACCTTTGGTGCACTAAAGTAGCAGGGGTACCTTAAGAAAGTGATTTTGGGGAACCCCCTGAAATTTGGGAACACTGGGGGGATAAGGGGGCTGAGTGATGAATCTCCAAAGAGGGTGCCCCTAAACCTTCTCGTTGGAATCATATGAGAAGCTGCAGCAGCCTTATCCCCCATCTGATCAACTTCAGAGTAGAGTTTTTTCCTAGGGACTTGCCCTCCACCGTCCTCCCAAACCCTCCGAGCATCTAATTTTACACCCCCCAAACCTGGGAAAATTATTGACTTGCGTATAAGTCGAGGGTGGTTTTTTCAGCCAAAAATAAGGGCTGAAAAATATGACTTATACTAGAGTTTGTTTATTTATTTATTTATTTATTTATTTATTTATTTATTTATTTATTT
>JAHTLZ010000016.1:70750825-70761201 GCA_023846285.1 Phrynocephalus versicolor
TATTTATTTATTTATTTATTTATTTATTTATTTATTTATTTATTTATGTACAGACAAACAGTTTCATTAGAACTTAGATGTATAGCCCACAAGATTAAATTGGCCAAACTGAACTTCATCGAAAATGCAAACAAACCAGGTAGATGGTTAGCTTGTAAGTTAAAAAAAGGTACAATCCCAAAAACTTATTCTAACACTCAGAGACAAAACTGGGGAAAACCAGACAGACCAATCTCAAATTCAAAAAATCATAGAGGCATAATACCAGAATCTGTTCAAGCCGGAGACAATAAATAAAGATGCCATTTTCCAGTATTTAGAACAAGCCAATTTTCCAAATCTTACTGAAGAACAGAGAGTTATGACGAATGCTCCTATTACAATGATGGAAATAACAGAGGCCATTAATCATCAAAAAATGAACAAGGCCCCGGGACCTGATTTGATACCGGTACAATTTTATAAAAAAAATTCTGAGATAGTCTCAGGAAATATGAAAAATCTGTTTACATCTATTTTAGAGGGCGAAGACATACCAGATTCATGGAAATCATCCCATACAACATTGATTCTCAAAGAAGGGAAAACCAGAGACTTGATCCAAAACTACAGGCCAATTGCTCTCCTAAACGTGGATTACAAAATATTTGCAACCATTGTGGCAAACAGATGGTGGATGATCCTACCGTCTCTGATATCCCATTATCAAAATGGCTTTCTTCCAAAAAGATGCCTTCAATCCAATGTTAGAACTTTCCTTGATGCGTTGGAGTACTATGAATGTCACTCTGAGAAGCAAGTTGCCTTTGCATTCATCGACGCTGAGAAAGCATTTGACAATGTATCTTGGTCTTTACTAAAAACTCAATTAGATTATTTACAGTGTGGCCACAGAATGCTAAGAGCTATAGAGCAAATTTATTCCACACAAAAACACTAGAATCGTAGGAATTGGCTACCTTACAGACACAGTTAAGATACATAAAGGTACTAGGCAAGGATGTCCTCTCTCTCCTTTGTTGTTTATTCTATCTTTTGAAATATTACTCCATGTAATAAGAAATACCCCAGGTATCCAAGGTCTACAAAGCAAAGGAGAAGTCTATAAGGTGCAAGCCTTCGCGGACGATCTGTTGGTTATTATGGAGGATCCACAGACCTCCCTTCCAGAGCTATTAAAGATTTTGGAGGCCTACTCTAAAATTTCAGGACTAAAGGTTAATAGAGAAAAAACATTGTTGATCACAAAAAATATGACCCCACTTATGACTGGAAAGTTGGTTAACCAGTCGGGTTTCCAACATGCTAGCAAGGCAAAATATTTGGGCATCACTGTGTCTAACCGTTGCAACACTCTACTCGAAGATAACTATGTTAATGGTATAAAAGCAATCAAAGCTGACCTGGAAACTTGGTCAAGACTTCAGTTATCTCTAATGGGCAGAATTGCTGCAGTTAAAATGACTGTCTTGCCTAAATTGCTCTTTTTATTTCAATGTCAACCTTTATTACCTAACTTTAAGATTATTTCAGACCTGGAAAAAAGTATATGTGTGTTTATACGGCAAAAGAAAAAAGCAAGGATTAGAAATGTTTATCTACAGGACAGAACTAAAGCTGGTGGTTTTGCTCTGCCCAATTTGGTGTTGTACTACAAGGCAGCTGCTATGACTTGGGTTAAAGACTGGATCTTGATGACAAACAATAGAACACTGCAGCTGGAGGGTCATGATTTGGACAGGGGCTGGCATCATTATGTATGGTATAAGGGTAATATACCTGCTCTTTTCAAAAAACATTGGATAAGGAATGCCTTAATTAAAATATGGCTACCCATAAAAAACAGTTTTATCCTAAAGCACCAATGTGGCTATCTCTGTTAGGAGCGATAACTGGTCCCCATATAAGTGCAACCCTTAAACCTCTAACCTATAGACAACTTTTGAATGCTGATTGCTCTTTGAAGCCACTAGCACAATTAATATCTGAAGGTCACAAGTTAGACTGGTGGAAGTACCAACAAATATACTCACATTTTAAAAATCTCACCAAAGAGGGGGGATTTATGACTAATGACACTCCACTTGACAAAATACTATTCTCTGGCGACTCAAAGCTTCTTAGTAAATTCTATAGTATTTTGCTAAATGAGAAAATGATTGATACACTGGTAAAAGATACTATGATAAGATGGGGAGAAAAAAAATGGTTATCCTATTCATTTAAACAAATGGGACTCCTTTTGGAATACAGTTAAACTCTTTGAATCTCTAGCCTTTAAGGAAAATTGTTATAAGATGTTTTATAGATGGCATTCCCCCCCCCACCGTTTATCTAAGATGTATAATTGCTCACCCAAATGTTGGAAATGTAAACGTGACAGTGGTACCTTCTATCATATGTGGTGGACATGTAAAGAGGCAAAGGCATACTGGAGAATGGTAAAATTATTTATAGAAAAATATTTGAAGATTAAGTTAGAGCTTAGACCAGAATTTTTTCTATTAAATATAGTAGATATTAATATATCGTATGACCAGAAATATGTACTTCATCATGTAATAGTTGCAGCAAGGATACTGTATGCGAAATTTTGGAAACAACCAGAAGTGCCAACAGAGAGAAACTTCCATGAAAAGATAAGAGAATGTATTGAAATCGACAGGTTCTCCAGTTTTCTAAAGGGAGACTACGAAGAGATTTCCAAAAAAAGATGGCAAGAAGTAACAAACTTATTAGTATTGTGATACTATTTGGTGATTTGTTAATATGCTAAATTGTTATTTTTGACTTGATATATTCAATGTAATTTTTATAGTGTACTCCCCTCTCTTCCCCCACACTCCCTCCTTCCCCCCCAAAAACCAATAAAATTCTTTAAATGAAAAAAAAAAGATGTAACTAATCTTTGTTTGGTCCGAGCCCAAGTGTGTAGAGAGAAAAATATATTCCTTGCAGACTACATAGATTGGCAATAATTCTGTGTTCAGTCTCATTGCTCTAATAGGCACTCTTAGTTAAATCAATCTGTAACAAAATTGTTGTACATTTTGAGAACCAAAGAAGCTCACACAATATGTGAAGAAATGTGAAGGAATTAGCATCAAAACTGATTCTTAAAATGCCAGCATTGAAGCTTCTGTCCTTTTGTTGGTAAGGGTCCTTAAAATTACTGAGGAGTCAGCCTCCTATTATTCCTGTTTCCTATGAAACCAGTCTGGGAAGTGCCGTATAATATATCATAGGTTGTGATGGTTGTTTTTAGGATCACTTATAGTGTGTTTCCTCCATTAAAATTAAGTTTTGGTGTGTTTGCTTCAATAAGATGCAACAATGTGACATTAATAAAGGATAGAGCTTATTTACATTAATTGACCTGAAAGATAGAGATGTGAAGCAGCCTTAAGACCTAGGCATTCCTTAAATTTTCACAGTTCCCTAAAATTGGCTCAAGCTATAGTTTTGCTCTCCCAAAATCCCTCATTCATGGAGACAGAAGAACACACTGCTAGATAAGCCAATCAGCTCATTCAGTTTGATTTTTTTACTATGTGGAATACATTGTTGTTGATGGTGAGATGTGTAAGAATTGTATGCTTGGAATCTTTTATTTGGCAAAGAAAAGAACAGTCTGCCTACCTTTTCCCTAAAAACAGCTCTGATTCTTTAGCATTTATGCTAATTTGTCTTAAATACTTTTTAACACAGAAAACTAAAAAACCTGTATATATGTATGGAGTTTTAATTGGCCCTCTAAGGATATTCCCCACATACCTTGAATCTCTAGATTTTGGTTCTGTTTGGTTTTCCATGGAGTGAACTGATGAGTTTGAAAACTGAAAGTAGACGTGTCACAACCATCCTTTCCTTTTAAATTCTGCTTCTTCCTTCCCACCACAAACTGACTCCTGCAAACAGCAAGAGGAAAAGATGTATCTGCACACCTGATGTTGTGGTAAAGCAGAGTCCTTGGCTTGGCACAAAGAAAGTGGGAGTGATCCCATTTATCTCCCCTGACAGTACTCAATTCAAGTAGATGGTGGTTCTAATCAAAGTGAGAGTGTGTGTCTTAAAATTTCCTAAGATGCCCAACTCTTTCCCTCTCTCCTTGTGTGTGTGTGTGTGTGTGTGTATTCAACAGGCTATCTCAGATTTTAAAAGTGGAGGGTCTAGCTGACGTCAAAGACATCCTTGAACTTTGAAGACTTCCCTCAATCAACTTTTCACAATAATGCCAGTGCAGTCTAATTCCTTCAAAACAGAAGTGTCTAAAATTGTATTGCCATAAACTGATGTCGGCTTTTGACTACTAGGCCATTTTTGTAAAGCTGGAGAGAGTATAAGTTAGTTCCCACAGAGTTGCCATGATAAGACGTTTGGTGGATGTCTTCTTGACTGGCTACAGCTGATTCATGACTCCTATGTCACCTGAAGTGAAAACATTTGCTCCAACTTCTGACCACTGCTGGCGCATTTTGAAGGTGTTTTTGAACCCACCCACCCCTTTGACCATTTATTTATTTGTTTTTCACTTCTTGTGTAAGCTGATCAGATGGAAATCCGTGCAATTCAGTCCATACAATCACGGGCAATCTATTGTTAGCCTGAACCAAGCCACAAACAAATACTAACCAAGGCATTTGGATACCTAAAAATACCATTTCTGTCTAACAACATAATGCAAAATAAATAATAATGAACGAGGCAGTATTAACAGTGTTTGGCTCCTGTCAGTGACAAGGTTAAGGATTTGACTCTGGAGGAATTACTAACTCAGTGGGATGCTGGTGGGTGTGCTCATTTGGACTCCGCAGCTGGTGCCATAATTTGTCAACAAAAGCAATAGTTTGAGAGTATACTTATAATATTCAATGACTACACAACCTCTGTGCATCAGTGATATTATGACTGGAGTAAAACAGGCCACCGCTCCTTCAGAAACATAATGATTTAAACAACTACTGGCCAATATGAAGGAGATCCAGAAAATGTTTTTTTTTCTTTAAAAGAAAACACTTGGTCAGTCTGCCTGGTTATTGTGCCACAAAACATCCTGTTCTGACTCATGGTCAAGCCGCTATGCTCCTTGATCGTATGTATGCCTGCTAGTGCCCCTGTGACAGAGGCGTAGCAAGGATTTGGAGCACCTGTGGACAAAGTTTGTTTTTGTGCCCCACCTGCCAGCCCCCATCGCATCGCATTCACCCAGTAACAGGGGCCCAATTGAGCAGGTGGGCGCGTGGTGGTGCTGGGCGGACAGGCATTTGTGAGTGTGTGTGTGTTCACACATGTAGCATGTGCACCTTACTCCTCTCCCATGGTGGTGCAAAGCAAGGTGAAGAAGAGGAGGAGGAGGAGGAGGAGGAGGAGGCCACTGCGGCCACCATGTTCCCCGCCTGCCTGTCTGCCTCCTTCGCTGCTTGCCTGGCGTGCAGAGGTGGAGGGGGTCCCGTCACCAAGGCTTAGCCAGAGTGAAGGATTGCTGGTGGGAGGGCTCATGGCTTCCTCCTGCTGCTCCCCCTCCAGGCACCCCCAGATTGCTGTGCACCAGGGGCAAATGCACCCTTCTAACCCGACTCCTAGATACACCCCTGCCCTGTGTCCTTTGCTCCAAAGTCCCTGCATTTTGCGTAGTATGACTAAGAAATCTTTCGGGATGTGTTCCTTGAACAGTGGTCCCCAGTACCACATAGTCACATGACTTTTGAAACCAAGGGATGCTTCATTCATAGCCCATGAATGGTAAAGCAGACTCATTTTAAAAGGAAATCCTTACAAAATTATACCAGGCAGTGTCTCAGACCAGAGACGTAACTAGCCATGTTGACACCTGGTGCAAGTGGCGCCATATCCCAACCACTCTGGCATGAAGAATGGGCAAAAGTCCTCCTATACTCATGAAAAATAAATACAATATGTTGTGTGATCCCAGCACCAATGACTCACCTTTTATTTGTCAGTGCCCTCTTAACATTGGCCTCAGGCAAAGCCTCGGATGCTGTACCATAATTACAGCCCAACTTCACTGTTCTTTAGATTCTATTCATAGAAAATCATCTTGTCCTAACATTGTACGTGCTATATAACATCTGTGTCACCTGTCCCACATGTGGTGGAGGAATGTGGTACTAATAGTTTTAACCCATTAAACAGCAGTGCAAATGTTTGTGTTTGTTTAATTATCAGGCACCTGAGACCAGTTATCTGAGTACAGTCTCATATTTAGTCATAATAAAGATCCTACAGGATATTTTTCTCACTAGGGCACACAAATAACTCTCCAAGGTGGGGTATATGTGTTCAGAACACCAGCTCCTAGACTAAATGGAATTGACTTTCAAGGCCAGTTTTGGTTTTGTTTTGATTAGTATCTTCACAAAATGTGCCTCTGTGCTCTAATTGTGTCACTCATTCTCATAGCTATATCAACCTGTGTGTGGGAATGTGCACCTAAGTGTGTGTGCACACGGGCATGGATTCATTCACAGATGCTCCCTAACTGAATATCTTATAAATACTGAGCCTCTTCACTCAGCAGCATGCACATAGATAATCTGATGCACAAGAATGGATGAACAAGCAATTGTACAGCATTAACGGGGCTTCAGAAATGACAGGCTGGATTTCATCACTGGAATTCACAAGAGTATAAGACATGCCACACCAGGTCAGATCGGTAGTTTCTTGTAGTCAGCTTCCATATCTGATGAAACTTCACACCTTGAAAGCATGAAGTGGCATCTAAAGGGATTGAGAGGAATAAAACACTGTCACTGTCCAACAAAGACCAAAGCATTGCCTGAGCTGCCATTGTTAAATAGCAGAATCATTGTACATGATGTCACTTGACCGAAGAGATGGGGAACAAGCCTGATCCAGGTTTGCAATCTAGCCCATAAAGAACTCTGAACAGATAAACACCTTTTATGGTCCCATGTCTATTGCTTTGTTCCTTTCTTTGATTCCCCTCTTATGGTAATGAGATCACACTCCTATTTCCTCTTGCCCTTCAAGAGAGGTCTTTAGTTCCATTGATTTCTTGTTGCTGGAACTTGATCTGTGCTTTATCAAATGTTCTGCCTGGTTCCTGACCTTCCAGCATGTGCTTTGTATTTCTAGAGATCTCCATTATTATTTTTAACTCAGAAGCTTCCAAATCTTTCTTAACAGGTTCTGCAACATTGGCACTGAGTCTCTCTCAGGCACAGCTAGCAATGAGCACAAAATTAACTGCAGAGCAACCCCCTGCCAACAAATTGTGTGTGTGTGTGTGTGTTTCCCTGGTGTTCTTTGGGAAAACTCACCTGTCCAAAATGAAACAAAATGGAAACTATTATTGGAATTGGTGATTTTGTATCCTTCATTTTAGGGTGCATTGTCCAGACAGCCTGGTACTAGAGATGGGCACGACTCGGGAAAATGACGTTTTCGAGTTGTCGTGTGTCGGAGGCAGCCCGTGTTGGCTCGTTTCCATTTTTCGCGAAACTTCGCAAAAATTAGTCGGTTCGTTTTTTCATTTATTCGTTATCGTTATACTGGGTTTTTTTGGGGGGGTAGCGGGCTCCTGGAGGCACCTCTGTGGGGTGGGTGCCTCCGCCGGCCTGCTATAAAGGGAAAGTGGGCTCCTGGAAGCACCCGTGGGTGCCTCCTATCCTCACCCACTAGGAAGGGACAGCAGCAGCAGGCTCCAAGAGACCCCTCAACATGGGGGTCTCCCCTCCTCACCTGCTGCTGCTGCAAAATGGCATGCATAACCATATGGATATGCATACCATTTGCCGGCAGTGAGACCCGCTCAAGTACTTGATCCCCTGGTACGAGTGTGTCGCACCTGCCATGTCCCACTAAGAAGGGAATTGTACTTGCGTGTGTAGTGCAATGCAAGTAGATCTGGCTATGGCCTAAGGTGGGTTAGTGCAAGGGCTAGGGTTAGGCTAATGACGGGTAAGGTTACGGTGGGCTATTGGGTTGCACCTCTGGGTGCCTCTCTGACCCACTAAGAAGACAGTCTGTGACGTATGGGTAAGGAGTCAAGGATTAGGGTTAGGGGGTTAGGGGGCTAGGGCAAGTTTTAGGGGGCTTTTTGGCACATCCCAGAAGTCTCAGTGGCCAAGTGGCCATGCGATTGGTGGGATGGCTCCAAAAATTTGCATGGTCGTCCCCTCCCACATGGCTGGCCAGGCCACTGGGCCAGCCCATCATTGCGCACTGCGCAGGTGTAAATAAAATAAAATAAAATAAAATCAATGGAGGACAGAGGAGGAGAGGAGAGACATTTTGTTGCAAGAAAAAACCCACTGCTACTGTGAAAAATCTGGCAGTTTATAAATTTCCGCGTGTTTCTGTTGTGCTTATGTGTTTTTGGACCACGATTTCAAAAACAATATTGCGTTTGCCGCCCCATTTTGGATCCCCCGCCTGCACCGCATGGCATGGCAACTCGAGTCCGGCTGCCCAGGATGGGGGGGAGGCGGGACCACCCCTCCAGAAACAATCCCTCCGGTAGGTGCCGTGCGCCCTTAGTCAAGCAGGCATTTTTCTGCCTGCTTTTTGGCCCGGGAATGGGTGGGGGGGGGAGACCCGGGAGAGTTTAAAAAAGTTTTTTCCTGTGCCGCCCGTGCCGCTTGCTTGCGCTTTGGCGGCCGGCGGCGAGACTGGGCTTTTTGCGGCGGGCGAGTCCCACCACCAGAGCATCCCAGGACGGAGGAGGGGGGGAGGCCGGGCGGGGACCTCCAGAAACCACCCCTCTGGTAGGTGCCCTGAGGCACGGCAGGCATATTTCCGCCTGCTTTTTGGCCGGGAACTGGGTTTTTTAACTTTTAAAAACTTTTTTCTGTGCCGCTTGGCATCGCGCGCGATCGCGCGATGCAAGTAACGAGCACGACAAATCAGACCAAATTGTTCGTTCGTCGGTTCGAGCTCGAAGTCTGGCGGAGTAATTTCCGTTACCGTTTCCGTAGAGTAACGGAACCGAGTAACGGAAACGGAAACGGAAATACCGCTAAGTCGTGCCCATCTCTACCTGGTACCATTTGATAAATTCCCTAGGCCAGGGCTGTCCAACTTTGAACAGGCCGAGGTCTACTTTTTCTGGCCCAAAGTGTCTGAGGGCTACTACACTAATACTTCTACTTATGAATTTTGACCATCCCAAGCACATGCTCATCTGGAACTGATTAATTGATTTTCAATGCATTCCTATGGGAAGGCTGACCATGCACATGCTTCCCTTGCACCTGCTTGATCATCTGGCCGGGGGGAGCAGGGGACCATGCCATGGCCCTTGAACTGCCCCGCTTGGCTAGGACGGTGGGCTGGCAGACCCAGGACTTTGCTGGGGCAGTGGTGGTCTTTGGGAGGGTGGAGGGTGGGGTGGAGAACTTATCCCCTCACTTTTTTATTCGTGGCCTGCGGGCTACCTTTAAACCCTTTGCGGGCTACCAGTAGCCTGTGGTCTACCTGTTGGGCAGGCCTGCCCTAGGCAATGCTAGAACACACACACACACACACACACACACACACACACACACACACACACACTCCTGGATGCCATCTGGAGATAGCAAGATACAGTAGGAGGTGCAAAGTGAATTACATGGTACATGCATCTGAGACCATCCTGGATTCCTCAGCATCTGTTCCATGAGCCAACTGCTTTGCTACACCTAATGGCAGAGCTGGCTCAAGTCAGTGGCAACTGCCTAGTCAGTGGCTTTCTTTTGTGGGTAGATTTGAAACCATGGTTAAAACCTCTATGATACCATTTCTGTTTTCATGACTACATGGTCCCATTTTATTTATAAACAGGAGGAAAGTGGTGGGGAGGAGTGATCATTTCCTGTCAAAATTTTTCAGATTATGAACCTCCGAAAAGTTCAAAAGCAGTTCCATCCAAATTGTGGGGACTGTTTGTTCCCAATCTTGGCGGCATGTGAATGATGCATGAACAGCAACCCTTCATTAGTCTAATATGCTGTACCAGGTTAGGGCTGGCAGGGAACATTTGCTAGTGTGTTTCTTTTTAAGGATGAAGGAATGAATATAAAACCCTTGATATTTTGTTTATGTTGCCTGGTGAACTGATGAACTCTGTTCTGATTGGCTGTTGTGAATCACTAGGGAGTTATGGTGGTATCTACACCCAGTCCTGCTGCAGCCAATATGGATGTCTGCTTGGCAGCTGCATTAAGAAAAATGTTCCATAATTGTGTGCAGGTTGATTTTACTGCTTGGATCAGAAAAATAGAAGGGATTATTTGCTATATAGGCCTCAAAAACATTTCAGAAATATAGATCCTGTTCCAATGCTACTCCAGCAGTAATGCTACGCAAATAGAAAAGTTGGGTTTAGGAGGTTGGGTGGGAGTTGTGTGCAT
>JAHTLZ010000016.1:70772810-70797250 GCA_023846285.1 Phrynocephalus versicolor
AACAACAACAACAACAACAACAACAACAACAACAACAACAACAACAAACTCAGGAGTGGTTTATCATTCTGTTCTTCTGAGGGCACTTCAGGACTGTGCACCTTGTTCAGAGTCCCCATAGGTGGTCTCTTCTGAGATGCACAGCAAGGAATTGAATTCCCAACCTCTGGCTCCACATCCAGACATAACTCAACCACTGAGCTCTTCAGAAATAGCTTGTGAAATAAGAGCTCAATCCCACTGAAAATAAAACCACTGCTATGTAGGCCTCTCCTTTAAAAAATTAGACTTATTTTGGTGAACACACTAGTTTAGCACAACCATGGAGTAATGAGCCAAGGGAGCAAGTTTTTCTGCTTCTCCTCCAGAGGTCCATTTATTCTGAAGTGGATGTGGAATTGATCCCATGTAAGTGAATGCCCCTTATAAGAGCAGAAAAACACACTCACTGGCCCACCTCTCCTCACTCACCTGTCTACGGGATCACTCACCTTATCACCCCCTGTACCTACCTACCCCTTGCTTGCCCATCCAATGGCCCCAGTCTGCTTCCTGCTTCCTGCCAGCCCATTGCTCACTTGTCCTGTTGCTGTCTACCCCTTGCTCACCCCTTGCCAGCCTGATCACACTCTATCTCCCCCCACTCCCCCATGCTCACCTGATTGTTCATCCCCCACCTGATCAGTCACCTTCCCTCTCACTTACATACTCACCTGTTCAACTCAGGCCAAGCCAGCCCAATCACTTGCTTGCCCCACTGTTTTATCCCAAATCTAAAATAAACTTTCCACCTCCTAGTTTATTCCAGCAGTGGGACCAGGCCTTAAGAAGCTCTTTGTTCCACTGTTTGTTTGTTTGTTTGCTTGCTTGCTTGCTAGGCTAACTTTATCTGGGATAAGGCAGCTCACAGTATTAAAAGAATAGAAGTAAAAACACATTAAGTTAAACATCAAAAAGCAACCTATACAGTAATTAAAGTAAAGTAAAGGTAAAGGTTTTCCCCCACATGCATGCTAGTGCTAGTCATGTCCGACTCTGGGGGCAGTGCTCATCTCCGTTTTCAAGTCAAAGAGCCAGTGTTGTGCAAGTGTGTGGCCATGTGGCTGGCATGGCTGCAAGGAAACACTGTTTCTACCTTCCCATTTTTTAAGGCAGTACCTATTTATCTACTTTCATTTACATGCTTTCAAACTGCTAGTTTGGCAGGAGCTGGGGTTAACAGCAGGACCTCACTCCACTGCGTGGCACCCGGGATTTGAACTGCTGAGCTGCCAACTTGGTAGATGTCAGTTTTCAGTACCCTAGCCCGCAGAGCCACCATGCCCCGTTATTAAAGTACAATTGAATAATCAAAAGCAGGTAAACTTTTTAAAACTATCTTAACTTAAAATGCCATTTAGGGACTCAGTCATGATAATTAGTCCAGGGTCTACCCATGCCAGCATTTTATGCCCACAAAGGGCAGCCAGATGGCAAAAAGAACTTCACAAGTAGAACTGAAAGGCAAGTGCATTCTCTTTTTCCTTATTCAGCAACCAACAATCAACACCTCTGATAGTTGACATGATATATATCTACCACAACTAGTAGCCACTGCTAATTCAATTCTTGAGTAAGTTTTCTAGTCCTCTTTCAAAGCATCCATGTTTATGACCATTGCTACACACCTCTCATGATCCTAGTTCCCTGAGATAGTTAGCTGAAGTACCTGATAAACCAAGAAAGAGTTAGATAATAACTTGTTTACACATGGACCAGGAGTGTAGAATATTCAAAGAAAGAGAAGAGGGATTATCTAGTTGGCTTCTACAACACTTGACATTCTCTAGTAGGCTTCTACAACCTTTGGCATTGAGCCGAGGCATATGCAGCTACATGCCGATGTGAGCAGGACCATGATGAAGAAGGAATGGATTCATGATAAAGGCCTGCCTTCAGTTCTCACAGAATACCTAATAGTATGATGGGCAGAGTGTGCCAGAGAGGTAAGTTATTCTTTCCACCCAAAAGGGGTTGAATGAAAATATTGAGACTCAGTAGCAGAGGGGCAGCCATATTTGCCAGGTGAAGTTCTTGATAGCATCCTCTTTCCTTTGTATTTTCCATCCTCCATCTCTCTGAGATGAAATGGTTTTGTTTGCTTGCTGCGCTCACGATGCCCAGTCTGAAAAGTTACTTAATACTTATAACTGTCTACTACTCTTTCCAGCATACACGGGAATGTCTAGGGGAACCCTTCCTCTACTGAGTGGGGCCTTGCAAGAAAAGGGTTTGATTACATATGCAAAGGTCCTGGCATATGCTTCTTATGACATCAGCTTGGATATGATTTACTCTTTATCTCAAGCTACCACTAAGAAGCTTCAGACAGCACAGCTAGATGGCTGTGTGTCACCAAGATCACTGGTGAGTTTCATGGCTGATCAGAGATCTAGACCTATCTCTCTCTAGTTGCAATCCAACATGCTTCTCCACTGCATCACATTGTCTCTCATGCAACTGAAACTGATACTTCTTCATGGATCTATTTTTAACGGAATACAAAGGAATCTACCTGTCACCTGTTCAGTGTTCATTATACCTTTTTCCTTCAGTGGGGGAGAATCAACGAGCCAAATAGGTTTCTTCTTTTCCTTTACCTCAGAGATTCTCTTGTCCTTCTGCAGCCATTGAAGATAGCGTGGGAACAGCACATTAATATTTCCATTGTTATGCTATAAATAGATCCTTCCCCCTACAGTATTTATATATTCTTACATCATTTAACCATTATAAAAAAGAAAGTGATTGAAACTGTTGAATAATGTAGGAACGATCGCCTGTACATTAGTTCCGCTGTCATGGGCATTAGCTGTAGCTCTGTGAGGTTTCTGTATCTGTTATTCCACCCAGTGTTGTAAAGCATCCATGGTGACATTACACTGTACTGGAAAGCTCATTTAATAAAACAGGAAGTTTTATGGTGTATTGAGCTCAGTAATTATATAACAAGGAACAGTGCTCAGTGTTTAGGTTCTTGTCTATTGGCTCCAGGGCTATTCATTCTCCATTTCCCGAAGGACTAGTGCTCTTGTTGGACTGCAATGCACCCACTTTTTGTGTTTTCATTCACATAAAGGAAAGACTTGCTGAGATATCCATCTATGAATGGCAATTATTTAATTCTAAAAAAACAATTAAAGGAATAGAAACCTGGAGGATGTACATATATCCTACAAGCTGCCACCAGTTAAACAACTAATCAGCGTTAAAGTGCAATCCAGCAAATGGTGTCATATTCTATATGCTGCTACATGTTGTCTGTAAAATTTTAAGATACTTTGAGCATTCTTCCAGAGAAAGAAATGACCAATGGGGCTTTGAACAAAGAACTAGGGACAAGATACCAACAGCGGTGATAACCTTAGCTACTAAAGGCCGTGTCTATTTGTTCTGTCTCCCTCTGTGACACTGAGTGATACTCTAAGAAACTTCTCCACTTCTTTCCTTGTCAGAACTCTTCCAAATCTCTCCCAAGCATGAAGCAAGTGTATTATATACACTTAAAATAAAGCCTACCTATTACAAGCCTTATCCAGGTATTACCACCAGCCTCTTGCCTATTAAATGCTACTTCCTCTTTTGTGGCAAAATGCAAGAGATCTTTTGCACCTGGGGTGGGGTGGGGAGCTGCCTCATGAAGTCTCCAAGCCCCATGGAAAAGTCCCCGGATGGGCGTGAAGCCTTCGTGCCAAATGTCCAGGGCAAGTGGGCAAAGATGCCCCGCCCCTGGATGTTGTCGGCTCCAGAGCGGACATTGCCATTCTATGCACGGCATGACAAGGGACTAGAGATGGGCACAAAATGAAAAAAAATGTTCCGTTATTCATTATTCGTTTCGTTACATAACAAAATGAATAACGAAAATTGTGATGAAATTGGAACAAACCGAACAGAACCACGAAAATTAGGTTCATTACGTTTTGTTTTCGTTAATGGCGACGTGCAATGAAATGAGCTGTTTTTAAATGTTAAAAAATGTCCTGAATATCCTTAAAAAAAACAGCGATAATTATTTATTCTGGCTGATAATACCTACCAGGGGGGTTGGGGTCCTTAAAACGTGCATTTATGTCTTTGCTCAGATCGCTGTATTTTTTTTCCTTTAAGGGGAGTTAGGGAACATCGACCCAAAATGGCTCCCAGATGCCTAATATTGATTTCTTGGGTATGAAAACGCCCTGGACATCCATAAAAACGCAGTGATAATTATTTGAAATTATTACCTACCAGGGGGTTGCGGTCCTTAAAACGTTTGTTTTTGTCTTTCTCCCATCGCGATGTATTTTTTCTTTTCCCTTTAATGATGATACAAAATGGATTCCAGCCACACGACGGATGCAAGCCATGTGATGGGATCATGTAAATTCTTCGACAATTTCAACCAGTAGCATGCCCAGGTTGCAGACTGGGTAGGTGTGGCAGCCACAGAGGGCATAAAAAGCTTTGGCAGCCCCCGTCCTCCTTGCAGTCTCCAGTGGGAGTTAGGGTGGGATTGCTATCTCTGCGACTCGACTCGTTACTTTAGGCCAGCCAGGCAGGTGTGTGTCTCTGTGTTCCTGCTGGCTGCAGCCTGGCTCTTAGGGGAGAGAAAGAAGAGATTTCTCTTGCAGCCTCCCTGTGTGCGTACGTACCTCTCGGTGAGTACCCTCCTCTGCCCCGCAGTGCAGTCACTCTGCGGCTGCCTTACGCCCTGGGCAACACCCGCTGCTGCCTTTGCAGCCTCCCTGCATACCTAGTCTATACTGTGTGTCTGCCAACATCATTTTTTTAGTGTTTCCCCTCTGGTCTGGGGCATTGGGGGACATCCGCGTGCAGAAATGCTTTAAGTCGCACAAAAAGCGGGTAAAAATGAAAAATTGAAATGAATTTTTTTCAACAAATTCACGAAAAACAAAAATGAACTGAAATACACCTGCAACGAAAAATGAAAAATAGAAACGTCATTTTTTTTATTCATGCCCATCTCTACAGGGGGCATTCCACTCTGTAAGGCAATATGCTCCTCTATCATGGCTACCCACAGAATCCATCATCTGTGGCCAATTCCAACATCCATTTTCATGAGTAAATAATGTCACCAAAGTAATCTGAAACCAGAGGAATCCAGTGCTGCATTTTGGATGAAATAAATGGGCATAGTTTGTGTGTCTATTGAGGCTTGAACATTTGTGAATCCTTGGGGGGCAGGGGGGCAAAAACTCATCTTTCACCGAGATTGTCTTTTTTCAATGATTTAGAGAGGACCAGGTTCAGGGATTGTTCATAAAGCCAGTAATCCCTTAGATTTCAGAGTGGGGATCCTCTGGAGACAATATTGAGGGGGTCCTCTGGATACCACCTGTAACTTGCTGAATAGCACCACATTTCCACCCTGTTTGGTCTTTTTGCCATTGCTCACTCACACATGATGGGAACACCTTTGCATCGTAAGTGTAGTTCTACATCAGTGATTCAGATACATAGCACATCCTGGAGGTGAGTGAAGATGTCTTTCTCTAGCTTGTCCATCTAGCTTGTCCAGAGTAAATATTTGTTCTATATTCAGTTCTCTTATAAAACTTTCAGCATGCAGAAAATCATCAGTGGAAATCTTATGGATCCTTCTATTTAGTCTATTTTTTATGGTAAACATGACCTTAAGTGCAGGTCAGATTTTTCCCCCATTGATCCATCCCACCTTCTCACTTTTCATTATTCCCTAGAAAAAACACAGTCTTGTTCTGTTCTTAGCCACTTTAAGTAAGTAATTTTTGCCTTAATCCTTCCTTATTAATATACTGATCTATAGGGTGGGATTTTCAAAGCTGAGGGGGATTTGAGTGCTGCTTTGAAAAGAAGCCTAAAGGATTTGGTTTCTTGGCTACAGGCCTGCTTTCTCATTCAGCTCCGGTCAATATTATTTATCAAATGCACCTCAGAGGTGAACATATGTCCAATGAACACTTTACTTCAGCTGACGGACATCAGCAATCCGCCATCCACATCCACAGCACATACCCAGAGGAGTGGGGAGGGGGCAGGGAAGCTGTGTCTTGCCTCTGAGTGGGTGCCTGCCAAAGAAAGCAGGTCTGAGACACACCAAATACTGGCTTGTCTCCCTCCCCAAACAAAATAAAAGACTCACCACAATGAAGAACCATCAGGAAGCTCCCATCTCCATTCAGAAGTGGTTTACTGTTCCCTTACTTCTGAGAGCATTCTAGGATTATGCATCTTACCCAAAGCCACACTGGCTGACTCTTCTATTCACAGAAGGCACCGTAGGAAATCAAACTACCAACCTGGCCAGATACCTGAACTACTGAGCCATCCTAGGTGTGACAAATGGTGGTGTTTCTTCTTATGTTCTCCCAAAACATTGGCATACACGCCCAAGACTTTCTCAGTTCAAATATTTTTTCCTCTCCCTTTTGCTTACATGTCCAATGCTTCTTGGAATTATTAATAACATTATATGCTTTGGCTAGTGAGTAGGCAGCTAAATTTCCCCGTTGTGATCATCAGTATGCACACTGGATGAAATGACTCTTCTTACTAGAGATGGGCATGACTTAGCGGTATTTTCATTTTTGTTTTTGTTTTTCGTTTCCGTTACATAACAAAAAACGAAAAACGGCTCAGAACTGGAACGGAAACGGAAACGAAACGACTAATTTTGAGCCAATTTTCGTTTTTCGTTACTGGGAAAGCACTTAATGGAGCTAAATGGGAAGAAACGAAAAAAAATTTGTTTTCATTTTCATTTTTTCGTTTTCATTACGTAACGAAACGAAAATGAAAAATTTTGAAATTAGCTCACGAAAACGGAAACGAGCCGAAACGGACCCCTAGATGAAAACGAAAACGAAAACGAACAATTTTTCTGAGTCGTGCCCATCTCTACTTCTTACCATAAGCCCTGGGAAAGAAAAACTATCCTTGCAACTGTTTCTTTTCTTTTCTTTTCTTTTTGGAGAAGGAAACACCTACCTATGCCCACACACAAGTAGACATATATGCACACATTTTATTTGTTTGGGTTGCCTCACAGAATCAGATGTCACTCACAGATTCTTAAGTTTAGAAATTGGGCTAGACCTGTTCCCTTCATCACCCAAGTTATCATCAGGCATATCTATACTGCCTTGGAGCCTGCCCTCTCAATAATAAGAGCTAGAAGCTTGTTTTAAAAAAGAAAAAAGAAAGCAGAACTTTTCACAACAAATACCTGCCCCAATACATTAGTTTTGTTTGTTTACATTTCCTTTTGTATTTCACTATTATGTTTCAAAGGAAGCATCCTCTGTTAGTTGCTGTCAGTTTTTCAGGCTGTTTGGCCGTGTTCTGGAAGTTTTTCTTCCTGATGTTTTGCCAGACTCTGTGGCCGGCATCTTCAGTGGGCAAGGAGGAAAGAAAAGAAACAAACATGCTGGTCAGGAGTTCCTCCACCTCAATGTCATTCCACAAATTTGCAAGATGGAAACTCTTCCACCATGATTATACAGACTCCCAAAAATCCACAAAGACTCAACCCCACTCAGGCCCATTGTTAGCACCATTGGTTCCCCAACATATGAATTAGCTAAACACCTAGCCACCCTCATACAGGCCCACATTGGACAGACCTCATCCCACATCAAGGACTCAGGACAATTCATAGACAAGATTAGAACCCTAAAACTCAACCCCTGGGACAGACTGATCAGCTGTGATGTGGTATCCCTCTTCACCAAAGTACCAATAAAGGACACTTCAGCACTCATCCAACAGATCTTCCCAGAAGACATTAAGGCCCTATTCCAGCATTGCCTTATGACCAGCTACTTCCAGTGGGAGAAGGACTTCTATGAACAGACAGATCGAGTTGCCATGGAGAACCCCGTCGGCCCGATAATAGCAAACTTTTACATGGAACATTTTGAAAAACAAGCTCTGGATGCAGCACCCTTTGTACCCACAGTCTGGTTCTGATACATGGATGAAACATTTGAAATTTGGAGCCACAGTGAAGGTAAACTGGAGGAATTTCTAACCTATCTCAACAATATCCACCCAAATATACAATTCACCATAGAAAAAGAAATATAGGGGAAACTCTCTTCTTAGATGTCATGGACATACACAAACCAGACCTCCAATTAGGACACAAGGTCTACAGAAAACCCACCCACACAGATCAGTACCTACATAAAAATTCCAACCGCCACCCATGACAAAAAAGAGGCATAATCAAAACTTTTGTAGGTTGTGCAAACCGAGACTGTGATGCTGAATTCCTCAACACTGAATTGGGCTTTACAGGCAAATGGCTATTCCAAGAATGAAACCAAAACAGCCATCAAACTGAAAAAAACCAACACCAAACCAAAGAAGAGGGATGGATTTGTGAGGAGCATGATAACCGTATGGTCACTTGCCTGCCAGGTGCAAAGGTTGCAGACATCACGAGAAATATAGATAGCTTGTTAGAGAGAACTGGGAAGGAGCCAGTGTTCATGGTACACGTTGGTACCAATGACGTTGGGAAGGCAAAGCGGTCAGTCTTGGAAGCCAAATTCAGGTTGTTAGGTAGAAGATTGAAGTCCCGGGCTTCCAAGGTAGCATTTTCAGAAGTGCTACCTGTTCCTCGTGCAGGACCCGCCAAGCAGGCAGAACTCAGAAGCCTCAATGCGTGGATGAGGCAATGGTGTCGAGAGGAGGGCTTTAGATTTGTCAGGAACTGGAGAACATTTTGGGACAAGCCAAACCTGTTCAGGAGGGATGGGTTGCACTTGAATCATGATGGGACCAGATTGCTGGCACTCAAACTCAAAAGGGCAGCAGAGCAGCTTTTAAACTGATAACTGGGGGAAAGCCGACAGGGGCTGAGTGGCATCCGGTTCGGAACACATCATCCTCGGGGAATGAGGTTGAAGAAGGTAGAGAATCACATAGAGATGGCATAGCAGGTATTAGCACTGGGAGAATAACGGAATGTGACAGTTTGTCTACTGATAATAAAAGCTGTGCGGGAGAAAGAACAAGGCAGCAGCTGTTGTTGCGGGACCCACTGTACAGGTGCTTCTACGCCAATGCTCGAAGCCTCCGAGCAAAGATGGGAGAACTTGAACATTTGGCAGCTAGGGATAACGTAGATATAATAGCCATAACAGAAACCTGGTGGAATGTGGAGGATCAGTGGGATACAGCAATCCCAGGCTATAAACTCTATAGAAGGGATAGAGAGGGGCGGGTTGGAGGAGGAGTGGCCATCTATGTCAAAGAAGGGGTAAAATCCAGCAGAATGGAGATTGACAGAGGGTCTGACTCCACCATAGAATCACTGTGGGTTAAACTACCAGGTCCAAGGAGTGATGTGATAGTTGGAGTATTCTATCGTCCACCAGATCAAAAACTTGAGGGGGACCTTGAAATGAGGAGAGAAATCATGGAGATGGCTAAGAGGGATAGGATAGTAATCATGGGGGACTTCAATTATCCCCACATTGACTGGGCCAATGCGAGCTCTGGGCAAGAAAGAGAAACTGGGTTTCTCGATTTGCTGAATAACTGTGCCCTAGAGCAACTTGTCATGGAGCCCACCCAAAAACAGGCAACTCTGGATCTAATACTGTCTGATAATCAGGACCTGGTCAGGGATGTGAATGTCACTGAGCCACTGGGGAACAGTGACCATGCTGCAATCTCCTTTGCCATGCATGTCGAAAGAAGATTGTCAACCAAATCAGACAAAAACCCTTGATTTTCGAAGGGCAAACTTCCCTCAGATGAGGAATCTAGTTCGAGAGAAATTGAAGGGGAGGGTTAGAAGAATCCAATCTCTTCAGAGTGCATGGAGCCTGTTTAAAACAACGGTAATAGAGGCCCAGCAGAAGTGCATACCACAAAGAAAGAAGAGCTCATATAGGTCCAAGAGGACACCGGCATGGTTAACGAGTGGAGTTAGAGAGGCTCTAAAGCGCAAGGAGAGGTCCTTCTGTAAATGGAAATCCTCCCCAAATGAGGAAAATAAAAAGGAACACAAACTCTGGCAAAAGAAATATAAGAAGATGATAAGGGAGGCAAAGAAAGATTTTGAGGAACGCATGGCTAGCAATATAAAGGGCAATAATAAAAGCTTCTTTAAATATGTTACAAGTAGAAAACCTGCCAGATAACCAGTTGGCCCCCTGGATAGTGAGGGAGGGAAAGGGGAGGTTAAGGAGGACTTGGACATTGCAGAGAAATTGAATGAGTTCTTTGCGTCTGTCTTCACGACAGAGGACCTTGAGCGGATTCCGCTGCCTGAGCCGCCCCTCTTGACTAAAGAATTAAATCAAATACAGGTTAAAAGAGAGGAAGTTCTAGGACTAATTGACAAATTGAGGATTAACAAGTCACCGGGCCCAGATGGCATCCACCCAAGGGTTATTAGGGAACTGAGAAATGAAATTGCAGATCTCTTAACGGTAATATGCAACTTGTCTCTTAAAACGGCCACAGTGCCGGAGGACTGGAGGATAGCAGATGTAACACCAATTTTTAAAAAAGGAAGGAGAGGGGACCCGGGAAACTACAGGCCAGTTAGCCTTACATCTGTCCCAGGGAAGATGGTGGAAAGCCTCATCCAAGAGAAAATCTTAAAACACATAAAAAACAAACCTTGCTGAGAGAAAATCAGCATGGCTTCTGTAAGGGTAAATCTTGTCTGACAAACCTTTTGGAATTGTTTGAAAAGGTCAACAGGCACGTGGATTTGGGTGAACCGGTGGATATAGTCTATCTGGATTTTCAAAAGGCTTTTGACACAGTCCCTCACCAAAGGCTGCTGAGAAAATTGCACAGTCAGGGGATAAGAGGGCGGGTCCTCTTATGGATTGAGAACTGGTTGAGATCCCGGAAACAAAGAGTAGGTGTCAATGGGAAATTTTCACAATGGAGAGAAGTGAAAAGCAGTGTGCCCCAGGGCTTTGTCCTGGGACCGGTGCTTTTCAATCTGTTCATAAATGACCTGGAGACAGGGATAAACAGTGAGGTGGCCAAGTTTGCAGATGACACAAAACTTTTCTGTGTGGTAAAAACCAGAGAAGATTGTGAAGAGCTCCAGAAGGATCTCTCCAAACTTGGGGAATGGGCTGAGAAATGGCAAATGCGTTTTAATGTAACCAAATGTAAAGTAATGCATATTGGGGCAAAAAATCCAAACTTCATCTATCAACTCATGGGCTCTGAGTTATCCGTGACGGATCAGGAAAGAGATCTTGGTGTGTTGGTGGACAGCTCCATGAAGGTGTCTCCCCAATGTGTGGCAGCGGTGAAGAAGGCCAATTCCATGCTAGGGATTATCAAAAAGGGGATTGAAAATAAAACAGCCAACATTATAATGCCATTATACAAAGCAATAATAAGGCCGCACCTGGAGTATTGTGTACAATTCTGGTCACCGCATCTCAAGAAAGACATAGTGGAACTGGAAAAGGTGCAGAAGAGAGCGACTAAAATGATTACCGGGCTGGGGCACCTCCCTTATGAAGAAAGGCTAAAACATTTGGGCCTCTTTAGTCTGGAAAAAAGGCTCTTGAGGGGGGATATGATTGAGACATACAAAATAATGCAGGGTATGAGTAAAGTGGATAGAGGGAAGCTCTTCTCTCTCTCCCAAAATACCAGAACTAGGGGACATACACTCAAATTGAGGGCTGGGAGAGTAAGAACAGACAAAAGAAAATATTTTTTTACCCAGCGCGTTGTAAGTCTATGGAACTCCCTGCCACAGGATGTGTTGATGGCATCTGGCCTGGATGCCTTCAAAAGGGGATTGGACAGATTCCTGGAGGAAAAGTCCATCACAGGTTACAAACCATGATGGAGATGTGTAGTCTCCAGGCTTTAAACCGGGTTACTTCAAGGGCCAGATGCAGGGGAGTGGTATCAGGAGACAGATATCTAGTCTCATGCACTCCCAAACGCATCTGGTGGGGCCGCTGTGAGATACAGGAAGCTGGACTAGATGGGCCTTTGGCCTGATCCAGCATGGCTCTTCTTATGTTCTTATGTTCTTATGTTCTAAGAAAAACAGTCTCCAACAAAGTATTTCTGCCATACATAAAAGGAGTCACGGACTGCATGGACAGTGTTGAAAAAACACAACCTACAAACAATATTTAGACCCACCACAAAAATACAACAGATGCTATGGTCAGCAAAAGACAAAAGAAACTCACTCACCACTGTAGGAGTATACCAGATACCTTGTAGTTGTGGTCAGGTATATATTGGGACCACAAAGCGCAGCATCCAGACCGGAAACAAAGACCGTGAAAAACACTGCAGACTGAAACAACCTGAAAAATCAGCAGTAGCTGGATAAACTCTGAAACAAACTGGACATGAAATCCTCTTCCAGGACACAGACATACTGGAGAACACTACCAATCACCATGTCATACTACACATGGAAGCCATTGAAATCCACAAACATAAGCACAGTTTCAACAAAAAGAAGAAAGTTTAAAAATCAACAAAGCCTAGCTTTCAGTACTAAAAGCTGCAGAGTGCAAAAGGTCAAAGCTCAATGATTCCCCACCCAGCCACAAGCAAAGGTGATCAGTTCACACAATAGAAGTTATAGAACAGCTAAAGACCCATCAAGGACCATTGCTATCCCTGATTGCATTGAGACTTCTCAATCCCTTCATCACAAGACAATGACTAACACCTATTTTCCTTCATGGGACAAGTTTCCTCAACTTAATAATCCCCAGTTTCACTCACTTGATAACCCAGAGCACAAAAAGAACTCCTAGTTCCCTGAGCTTCTTGCCCCTCTGAAGATGCCAGCCACAGAGTCTGGCTAAACGTCAGGATGAAAAACTTCCAGAACACAGCCAAACAGCCCGAAAAACTCACAACAACTATCGGATCCTGGCTGTGAAAGCCTTTGAGAATACATCTTCTGTTATTAGAATAGATTTCCTTTCAAGGCCTAAGCCAAAATGGATTTCTAGTTGGGGAATTTTTTTTTACTTCAGTTTCTCACTGTTTAGTTGTCTTGCCCTGGGGAAAAAAGAGGCAGTAATCAGAGCAGATAGCAAACCAAATTGTGAGACTCTGTATTATTGTGTCAGCTGCATGTTATTATAACTTATTATTAGCATCGAGGGATTGTCTACATGGTGATGTGGGATCTTAGCCAAACAGTTCAGCATGCAATACTTTTTGAGTGACACTTGGAGCGCTCCCCCTGTTCTTAGCTCCTCCTCAGCATCTTTGTTCACAGTTTCCAAGGGCTGCTGCTGGACTTTTCTTCACACAACATTTTAGGTGGGACACTGTACACGTTAGCTCGAAGCAACTCATGTTGTATCAGCTTTGGCCCTGTTTTAAGAAGCTTGTTCATTTTAGGGTGTCTCTTTTCATGCTGGTATGAACCAGCTTACATGTATCTGTTCATTTCACCTTTTAAGTTTTCTCTTCTTCCATGTGGAAAGGAAGGTAATGCACAAATAAAATGTAAACTGTGAAATAACTAAATCAGCGAAACCTCTAAATGTGGCATCAGAGAAGAGAGCCAACTAATCATAATAGGCCTTGGTGAAGAGACAGTGTTTGAGGTGGTACTGGAACGATTCTAATTCAGATGCATGTAGCACTTCCCTAAGGAGAGTGTTCAGTACTTCTACTGCCACAACTGAAAAGTCTCTCTTGCTAACTTGATGCACAATATACCTGAAATACATGGACAAGAGCAAATGTGAGCATCACAGGTTAAAGAAGAGTCTGGAACATGGTTGAGGTGGGATATATAAAAGAAGGCACAGTCAGACACTCGTGGAAAGGCAAGTCCCTTTGATATTATTATAGATGAATTATAGATGAATCACTTCAGACCGATGAAGCTGTTTGGATTAACAGCGAAACGTTTCTATCTCTCAAAAAAGAAGTCCAGTAGCCATGACTCAACTCCCAGATAAACGCACCTGGATGACTGAGAATCTTCACAGACACTTCTACACTAGGATGCAAATCATAGCATTGATGATACCTGTCTTCTTTGAATGAATCTGAGTAGGTGTGTCTATTGGAGAGCAATGGAATGCATGCTCCCATCCATAATGTGCCACAATAACGAGTTAATTACTGCCACACTGTGGAAATATTGAGGCCGCATTTTACAGAAGTGTGTGTATGACTTACTTTCAAAGAGGCACAAGTTAATTAGGGCCATAAAAGTACAGGAAGGCAAGTTAAACCTTCCCCGGATGCGGTAATCTTAACGCTTGACTCCTTTTTAGGCCAAGTACTGGCTTTCTGATGTGATTATTATTTGGACTTTACTTACTGTGGGAAAACCACCCTTCCTGGCACATTGCACTCCAGACTCTGATGGCATCTCCCTGCTTCTAACATTTTTGTATCTGGGATGTCATGCACAGTTTTGGCACATGGTTAGTTTGCGCCCTTTAGTACACCATCTCTAGTCTACTGGTCAGACGACATAATAACTAAATTCCTTCCAGTATACTTCCTTCAGAGGGTTTCTCACTCTACTTGCAAAGCAGCAATTGCAAGGCAGCCCTTAAGTATCACGCCAGCAAAACTAACCATGAAGATGCCGATGAGGTTTTACTATCTCCCTGAGGCGATAACTTGAACCCTCAACAAGCTGGATTCAAGGTGTCTTCACCGGCCTCAGCGTAAAAATGCCTGTGAACAAGCTGCCTCCACCCGGCTTTGCTGAAGTGTCCTGCTATGGCCTTGACCACCGATGCCCAAGAGGCTTTGGGAGCTTGCTTGGAACAAAGGGAAAATATTGTGAAAGGCAATGGTGTCGAATAATGCTCCCATTTAGTAGGAATTTTTTTCCCTCCCCCCGCTTGCATTCTCAGGCAGCACCTGCTGTGTAGGGCGGCTGGCCAGCTCTGCTGAGCCGCTGTGATAAAACAAACAAAAACAGCAGGCAAAAAAATTCCTCTTTATAACGCCTGTTATCCTCAGGCTACCTTGCAGCATTCCCTGCTTTCCTCTCCTTCCCTGCTGCCCCCATATGCCCCCGTCCCGCCCCCCGGCTGCCCCTCATCTACTAACCACCCCAATGCAAATACCCAATCTGAAACATCTTGAAACAAACAAACCAGCAACAAAACCCCTTCTTGCCTAACGAACCAGCCTTCTCTCACACATTTTTGTTCAAGATAAGTTCAAGAAGAATTTTTTTTTTTACCGAACTCTCAGCCAAAAGAAAGGAGGGGGTTGTTGGTAGTGGTGGTGGGAGGAAATAAAAGAAACAGCATCCCTTCAGCAACGGATTAGAATAGAGATGAATACTAGGAATGAAAGTAACCGAGGAGGAAATGATGGTGGCTTGTAGATGTGTAAAAGATATGAAAGGCTCCCCTAGTGGTCGTTTGCATTTTCTGTGGGACTTCTCCGGCTTAAGTGTGCTGCTGGTTGAACGTTAGTGACAACGGAGAGGGAATCCTGTGTCTGTAGACATGTGGCACAGCCCATGAGCAGGAAGGGTGCCACGTTGTGACCATTCTGCATCCCGCTGCCTTCAAGTGTGTATGGGCTGGCAGGCAGGTGTTTCCCATTAGATATGCTATTCAGAAGGAGACGTATGTAAAGATTCAGAGAGGCAAGACAGGAACAAGTCACTCCTTATTAACTATGGGCTTGTGACAATGCATCAAGCATCCCAAATAAAAACAAAATAGGTACTGAAAGCACTTTCTGGGCGGTTGACAAGTAATTGTGTGGACTACACATCCTCCTCCCCCCAGCAAGCTGGGCAACAACCATGGAAGGATGGAAGGCTGAATGTACCTTGAGCTTCCTACCTGGAATTGAACCCTAGGTTGTGAACACAGTTATGTTTAACCATTGTCATAAGGCTCTTCCATGTTCCTTTCTCTTGCTTGGTCACAAAGGAGCATGGAGTTGACTAGGATTCACATCCAAACTTTCCATTTAAAAGCCACTTTGGCTTAAGAAAGCCACTTATTTTCAGGAAATTCCTTTAAATTGATTCAGTTCTTTTCTTTTCTTTCTTTTTGTTTTTTAAAAAACTCATTTCCTCTTTTGGTGCTTCTCTTTTGGAGCTGTTTATTTGTCTGTACACTGATTGAATGTTCTTGTCTGGGTGGCTGTCCACAGATATCAGCTTTCAGTGGCAAGCCCTAAGTTTGCTGCCTGGAACAAAGTGAAGTCATGTTTTATGGAGGGGCAAAAAACATATGAAAAGTGTCAGTGTATTGATCAAGATAAAAAAAAACCATCATATAGACAGCAGGAAAAATACTAATAAGAGCCGTGCTAATGAGACACATTAGGGAGGGAAAAAGCTGCCTCTAGAAGAGGTCTATATTAAACAAACAAACACATAGCATTTTTAGGGTCCAATCTATGTCCTACCGTCAATGAATGGCTACCACTAGACCACCTAGCACCCCTTCACACACCAGTCCTATTCCAGTGACACAAAAGAAGCATCCATGCAAGCCATTAGAGATGGGCACGAAATGAACTTTTAGTTTGTCTCTTTATTCGTTTCATTATGTAACGAAATGAATAACGAACCTTAGAGTGGATTTAAAATGAAATGAAACAAACAAACCAAAAATGGTTCAGTTCGGTTTGTTAATGGTGGCACCAGAGATCTCTCCTACCTGCTGTGCTGGTCCTTCCTGGAGGGTCCAACTGGTCTTCCTGACTGTGAACAGGAAAAAAAGAAGCAGACCAGCCGCACTACAGCTGGTAGGCAGCCATGGTCGGCAGTAAATAAATAAATAAATAAATAAATAAATAAATAAATAAATAAATTTTAAAACTAAAATAAAATAAAAGATCCTGCACATGGGGCCCGGTACCAGCTCGCGAGCACCAGACTGGGGCTGCAGAACCAGGCCACAACCAGAAAAAAAAAAAAAGCTGACCGGCTCATGCTACAGCTGTAGCACGGGCCACGTGAACGGCAGTAAAAAAATTGCAATAAAATAAAATAAAAATAAATAAATAAAATTATAAAAAGGAGTGCTGACCCAGCCCCAGGGGTGGCCGGGTTGGCACCCTAAAATAAAGAAAAATATAAAAACTAAAACCAGCGCCGACCCGGCTCCAGGGGCCACACGGTCGGCGCTTGGGGGGGGGAAGAGTTGCTGGCCCCAAGCCAGCGCCTCACAAAGCCCCTGCCACAGGAGCCAGGATCACACCACCACTGCCGCCGCTGCCGCCCAGTAAGGATGATGATGATGATGATGATGATGATGATGATGATGATGATGATGATGATGATGATGATGATGATGATGTGGATTTATGTGGATGATGTGGATGATGAGCATGAGGATGCTACCAGTCCAGTTTGTGCAGTTGTTGTCAATGTCTGTATTTTTTTATTTATTTTTGGAATGTTTTTCCCACCCGTGAGCTGTCAAATGGATTAAATCACACAAAGCAGGAAAAAACAAATAACCAACAAAACGAACCAACAAAACGAACCAACAAAATGAATATTTGAAAAAAAAATCATTAAAAACAAAACAAAATGAACCAGACCCTATAACGAACCAAACCAAAATGAATCGCCAGTTTTTCGCTTTGTGCCCGTCTCTACTAGCCATTGTCTTTTGCTGGAGCACCAGTGTAATGGAGAACATTATCTGGAAGAATACATTCAAGGAGGAGAAATGGCTTTTTTGATTCTCCTTCTGTTTTTCCTATGCAATGATTATATGGAACTCACTGCCACTTATCATCTGCATATACATTTGCAACACTGGTTCTAATATAAACCCATAAAATCAGTTTGGGAAATCGGTTGAATTATAATGGTCACATTGATTGAAAAGTCTAAATGAGTGAGAAAGGGGTTCTCGGGTATCTGGGAGGTAAATGACCAGTTGGTGCACAACTTAAGATTTGTGTGATGTAAAGCAAAAGCAAAACAAAGTGTTCTGCTTATATACCGCCCTATGCCACTTCAAGTAGTCTCTGGGTGGTTTACAGTTTTTTAATTACAGTATGCAGGCTACACATTGCCCCCACCCCAGCAAGCTGGGTACTCATTTCACCTACCTTGGAAGGATGGAAGGCTGAGTCAACCATGAACCAGCTACCTGGGATCAAACCCCAGGTTGTGAGCACAGATTTAGCTGCAGGACAGGCATTTAACCACTGCACCACGAGGCTCCTGTATATTGCTTATTGTTGTTAAATACTGTAGTGGTCAAAATCCTGTGGTTTAGCCTAGTAAATTGCAAATCAGTGGGATTTGTTGAGATTGGTATTATATAACAAATACAAGTTTTAACCAAAAGCCTAAGCATCTGTTAAACAGCAATGTAGTAAATATGCTGTTCATAATATTGCTGTTATGTTGTACCTCTGGTGGTGCTATTCTGAGATCTGCAACAGATTGTAATATTGTCTGAAATTTCTTGACATTTTTCCCAGAGTGCTCATGACTAAAGTATGTTTCATCCACAAGTGAGATGGCCCATCTGGTAGTGGGATGGCTAAATATTTTTATAAACAAACAAATAAATAAAATAAATAAATACACTGCCAGGTCTCTGTATTTTGTTAGTTTTTCCAGTTCTTTAGTTTCAACTCTGGCATCCTCTGGAATTGCAAATCAATGATCTAGACATCTATTCATTCCATTGCTACTATGTCTGTTGTGTTATTTTCAAGGTGTATGTTAGTTTGAATACAACAAATGATGATGATGATGATTTAGGGAAATTAATTAGTTCCACATCCAATAATATTTTATTAATAGTTATAGGACTTTTGATTTTTTTTTCAAAACAGGGTTCTCTAGATATAATGTGAGTTGTAGTAAAATACATGTGCAAGATGTCCAGGTGGAAAAAAGATATTTGACATCAAAGGCATACTAATTAATTATCAAAAGTGAATTCCTGACATGGCAGTTGCTACATAACATGTTCTAGTATACCGTATATCCCCCTTTCTGAAAAAAGCAAATAGCATGACCATGCAAATTGAGAAACCAGTGCACAAGCAGGAGCAGAACATAGCAAACATTTTAGCTAGAAAAGGGATTTCTCAGTGATTCATTGACAAAACAAGGCACATCTAACATTACAAATCTATATGTGTAGCTCAGATAATGCCATATGCTCATCATAGAGAGGATGCCAACAACATTAATTTACACCAGTCTGACTATTTACTGTGAAAACTTTTCTCTGTTAAGTGCAGTGAAGTTGCACTAATTCTCAAGCACCATAATAGGCGTTTGGAGGTATGTGAGATGTTGAAGGAGTGGTTTATTATTGCCACCCTTCCCTGGATTTCTGCTGTTTCATTTGGGTGGCCACTTGCTGAAGGATCAGATAATTCATTGTTATTTCTTGGCCCTGGAGATTTGGTTATGAAAGGACTGTGGTAGTCTTGGATTGCAATTTGCAACAGATGCTTTCAGACATCATGGCTGGTGAATTAAGACATCATACACTGTGACATCAGGTGTTTCAGAGGGCAGGACTAGCAGTGGGTGGAAGATGTCTTGGAAGAAGCTCTCAGATAAACTTTAGGGCAAAACTTACTAATTATGAGAGCTCTTCGGCAGTGGACCAGTCAGCTCAGGAAGTGGGCTCTTTCTTTTGTCAGGTATCCAACAACTCTCTCCACAGTTCCCTTTGGGTTTTTTGGTGCACTAACATTACACCAAATTGAACACACATACTATACCATGGCATCCTCTTGATTCGTCTCTCTGAAATGGGAGTTGGGGGTACTGCACTAAAGTGGCTCCGGTCCTTCCTGCAGGATAAAATGCCAAAAGTGGTATTAGGTTATTCATGTTCAACACCACGGCCACTGACCTGTGGAGTTTCCCAGGGTTCTGTTCTCTCTCCTATGTTATTTAGCATCTATATGAAACCACTGAGGGAAATTATCAGGTTTTTTGGGGTTAGGTGCCACCAGTATGCCGATGATACCCAGCTCTACCTCTTGTCACCTCTGGACTCTAAGGGAGCGATTATCTAAAATTTACATGCATGTGTAGCTGCAGTAATGAACAGGATGAGGATGAACAAAACGAAACTAAACCCAGACAAGACAGAGGTGCTCCTGGTCAGTCAAAAGGGAGAACAAAGAATAGGGATGCAACCTGTACTGGATGGGGTCACCGTCCAATTGAAAAATCAGATACGCAGCTTGGGGGTGCTCTTGGATTCATCCTTGAGCTTGGATGCCCAGGTCATAGCTGAGGCTAGGAGCATATTTGCAGTTTGCAGAATTAAGGCTGGTCTGCAAGTTACACCCCTTTCTTGAGAAACCAGCTCTGGCCATGGTGACACATGCCCTAGTGACATCCCGGCTAAACTACTGTAATGCGCTCTATGTGAGGCTACTGATGAAAAGTTTCAGGAAACTTCAGTGGGTCTAAAATGCAGCAGCCAGACTGCTGACAGGGGCAGGGTACAAAGATCACATTACACCCCTATTAAAACAGCTCCACTTGCTGCCAATCAGTTATTGAGCACAATTCGAGGTGCTGACCTTGACCTACAAAGCACTATATGACCTGGGTCTTAGCTACCTCAAAGATCAGATCTCACAGTATGAACCGACTCAGAAGTTAAGGTCATCAGGAGAGGCCCTTCTCTGCATCCTGCCACCCTCACAGGTACGTCTCGTGGGAACCCATGAAAGGGCCTTCTTGACTGCTGTGCCCAGACTCTGGAACTCCCTCCCACAAGAGGCCAGGACTGCCTCATCTCTGTTGTCCTTCCGGAAACAGACAAAGGCCTTTCTCTTCAGGCAAGCTTTCCCTGAATGATGGACTACCATGTGTATTTATATGAATCTATGGGTTCACATAGAATTTGTGTTTATTGTGTATATACCATGTTGCTTTAATGTAATGTTTGTCTATTAATGCTGTAACATGTCCCTCAATTCCTTGTTCTCAAATACTTGAACATGTCTTACTTGTACTGGACTATTATCCCTCATTACTGTAAGCTGCCTTGCGTCCTTTTCCAAGGAGAAAGGCTGGGTAAAAATACTCTAAAACAAATAAAACAAATAAAACAAATAAATATACTAATGCTGCCAGGGCGCCACTATTAGGTCTCAAGAGTATTAGGTGACTAATATCTCAAATACTCTTGAGACCTAATAGTGGCACCCTGGCAGCATTAGTCACTTTGGAACTTCATGCCTGCTAGTTCGATGAAGGCGGCACGGAGAAGCATTCTATTTATGCAGGCTTAACTTTTAACAACCGCAGGAAGCAACACACGCTTCCAAATTGCTTCGGTATGCCAGTGAACCACCAATGTGGATAAGGCCTAGCCATGTTTCCTTGGTGACACAGTACATAGCTGAAGGTTAGTGTTTTGTTGTTTTGCTGATTAATGGTTCCATTGACGCACTGACTGCTTTACCATGGTTCCTGAGTTTGACTGTAAAAACATCATTTTGGTGGTGAACCAAAAAAAAAATCAGCTTACGTTTGCATAAACAAAATGGTGCCTTTCCCTAAAGTTGGTGCCTATGCTGGTATGCTTCCATCAATACCAATTCCTCAGGTAAACAAGCATTATCGTATGTTTTTGTTCTGTTTTCTCTTTCCCAAGTCAGACACAGCAGACTCATTTCTTTTCTCTCACCTCTGTAATTTGAGCCGATGGTTAGCACTTACAACGTCAGATTGGTGTAAACTCATGTAATTACTGGCGGTCCTTGTGATGCATAGGTCTTATAGCAAGGAAGACTTTTGTAGGAAAAAAAACTTGTTATGATTGTTAGAGCTTAGACTATACACCAGTTCACAGGCTAGCCTTTTGCTGCATTCCTGTTTAGCAGGTTGGGCATTTATCATATTCCACGAGGATAAGCAGCTGTTTAGTTCACAGACAATGCTCAGCCATGGTGGCTTCAAAAAGTCAACAATGACATGCAGTGACTACTCCTTTAATCAATTAGCAAAATGCAATTTAAAGGGAAAGGTAATCATTTCAGTCTGTGATGGTAAAATCACTCTGTGTTGACAAACTGGCAAGGGAAATGAGCACCCATGAAAAAGTTTGCATAAAAGTGCTTTAGAGAAAAATATACGTGCAGGCATGGAGCCATATGCCATTCTAATATGGATTTGCTTTACCCTACTTGTAGTAGAGATAAGAGACTGGGTCCTAACTAAAGTAAACCAGCTCCTGATTGATTGAAAACAGCTATTTCTTTAAGAATCCCACCCCAATTTTCACAAATCAGAAGGGAAATTCTAAGCTGCAGGGACAATTTTGAGGATAGATGGGAGATCAATATTTGTCCCATATGAACTTGTCACTGCCATCCAACTCTTTCCGATTTCACTAGTTTTTAGTCTCCCCATTTCCCCCATCCCAGTTCCAGCTTTTCAAGTTTATGCCCTGATTGTTTTTGTCATTTTCTTTGTATTGTCACTGTTGTTATCCAACTGTAAGATACAGTTGCCAAAACGTATTGGTCTTGGTCACATTTATGGGTTGTACATTTATGGGTTGCCTGCTATTGGCTAAGTTGTTTTGATGTCATAAAGGACTTCATGCAAGTCCTACAAGTGACTACTTTCCTAATCACACTAGTGGAACTTAAGGGTCATGTTTTGCTTGGATTTAAGAAACTCCATTCGGTGCCCACTTAATCCATCTGGTATCACTTTCATAAAAAAAAGTCGGTATACAACAGATTATTTATAAGATAAAATCAGGTGGTCACTTTTTCACCAACAATTTTGCACTAAATAACCCTTTCCGTGTGACTAGCTGTGAGGGTTCATGTCTCTCATACCAGCGATCCGAACGCGAATCATCACTGTCCATGCCTTGTGAGGTATTTTTAAATAAACTTTATTTATAACAACTTGACAACTGGGTTCTGAGTTTCCTTGCTCTTCGGTGTCAACACTTCCAACAGTCACATCAATCATAAACGGGTTGCCAACAGGGCTTAAACATGGTGGGTTCCTCTCCTCTTCCCCAAGTTCCTTCAAGGCGATGATCCCAGGGCGTAACATTGGCTGCCACAGCAAGGGTGGCGAGCCCACTGAGCCACAGGATTCGCCCTGGCCATGGATCGACCCCATCCCCTCGCCATCAGGGTATTTGCTGGCCATCTCAGCAGTCTCACTTCCACCATCCAAGTCCAATCCTCTCCAACCTGCACCTCATAGGACTCGTCCTTTCTCCAACTTCCTCTTGACTCCCCCTTAACGTTCTCCCCCAACCGTTTTCCTTCACCTCCCAACCGTTTATCCTCACGCTCCCCTGACGTCCCCTGTGAGCTCCCCTTTCCCTCATGTGCACATTCTTCTACTTCTTCTCTCTCATCCACCCACCTAGCCTCTTCTACGAGTTCTATTCTCTCCCGTCCACCTATAGCTCCTTCCGGGTCTATTTCTCCCTCAGTCCCTGCAGAATCCTTCACTTTATCCTTTTCCTTCATCTGTTCAGACGGCGCACTCCTTTGTACCTCGTCTGCTCCAGTCGTCTCCTCACACTAGCGAATGACTGAAGCTATCTAATCTGACAGGAGTTCATAGATGCATAAAGCAAAGCAAAGTGCTCTGCTTATATACCACCCCATAGTGCTTACAGCACTCTCTGGGTGATTTACAATTTAATAATTCAGGCTACATATCCCCCCCCCCCCCAGCAAGCTGGTTACTCATTTTACCAACCTCAGAAGGATGGAAGGCTGAGTCAACCATGAGCTGCCTACTTGGGATTGAACCCTGGGTCGTGAGCACAGTTTTATCTGCATGCAGTACATGCATTTAACCACTGCACCATGAAGTTCCTAAACCAAGGACTAGGGGTAAATGCTGCAAACAGTGCTTAGAAAGCAATTTTCATTGCAAGGAATGTTAGGTGAATGATGGTTGCAGTTAAAGTCTAGAAAAAGGAACATTTATGTTCTTGGATATTACACATTTTATTACATTTCCTGCTTTGGTAGGGAATTGGATTCAGTAATTCTTAGGTACCTTCCAAGTGAATTGTAGAATTATGCTTCTATAATTCTATAATGATGATTCTGATGCTATTTCTGCAGTTGCTCTGAGGAAAAGAAAAGTGAGCAAAAATGAGAGGAGAGGAGTGAGAGGGCTATAAATTATTCCTCCATTCTGCTTGTAATTATTATCATTAATGAGGTTAACTTTACTGTTGCTGTAAATTCCAGGGAAATGTTTCAAACAATGATGGGGAAACTGTAGCAATCCTTTCTGGAAAAACATCTCCAATGTAAAATCTGAATGTATTAATATTGGTATAGTCCTTTGAAGTGTTTACTCTAATATATATTCTACAGAATTATATTCTATGGAGTGTCTGTGGAGATTCTCAGGTGAGGTTATCTGGGGCATTTCAGTCTGAAGAAGCTACTTGGATGAGTAGTGAAGCATTTTAATCCCACAA
>JAHTLZ010000016.1:70804525-70826671 GCA_023846285.1 Phrynocephalus versicolor
TAAATAAATAAATAAATAAATAAATAAATAAATAAATAAATAAATAAGGACAGGTAAAGATGTAATGAGCAGTCACCTAATCAATGGTGAGCCTTGTTTGTGTACCAAGTCCTCCAGGTGGGAAGCCAAATCCCAGGAAAAGCAACACAGAAGAAGAAAATTTCAGTTTTATGGTATGTGATGGCTTTTTAATGCCTGAGCATCACACTCCCACCCACTCCCAACTGGCAACAAGTTTCCCTGGCTCAGAGTGAAAGTGTTTATATGTATGTTGTGTCCATAACACAGAAAATTCAAACCATCACACATTCTCCTTCCAACCCAGTTAGAAACATATACTTTGCCTTTGATTCAGAAAGATCCACATCTTGTGACATCACAAGGGCTTCAGGCTTTGGCTCTAAAATCCCAGATTATGTGAAACTGCTGAGCTGGCTGTTCTTGTACTATATTAGTTTGCTTCTATATCAACGTTTAGAAAAGTTATTTTTGAGTGGCCACCACCTCCAGAATATTCATGATGCTAACTGAGGGGAATGGAAGCTTAAGTCTAAAATAAATAGTAACTTTTTGTAAAGCTCTGGTTTGCACCATCCCAGATAACCTTTTGAGCTGCAGACTCCTTCATTAAATTAATGAATGGGACTGCTGAATGCAGGGGATTTTCAGGGGTTCTGCTGGCAGTTTGCAAGGATCAGTAAAGGGAAGGGAAGATTCAAATGATTCAAAACATTTAATTTTTAGAATAGGATCCAAGGAGATTATTGACAGTTTAGGAATCGGATGCCTGAAATTAGTAGCCTGGTTCAGCAATGACACCTGGTCACTGGCTTAATAACCCTGAGTGAATGTGGACTCTAATCAGTGTGTAAAAGTCTCTGTCCAGTTCATCTTATTCCTACTCCTCCAGTCCTTCCATCCTGGACTTGTTTTGAAGACGGTTGTTTTATAAAGACTTCCAAGAATCCTTGCATGCTCTTCAAATGGTCCTTTGAAAAGTGTTATCCAACCAGATGTTCACAAGAGGGAGGAAAAACACTGGAACTCTCCAGGACACCCCCTAACACATCTTTGCCTTCTGCACCAGATGCTTCCCACTCCTCTCACTCCCCAGCTGCGGAACTGTGAAGAAAAGCCAAGATAACAAGTTTGGGGAGATAAGGAGTCCAGCGCAACTACAGGAGAGACCAAAACAAGCAAAAGCACTGAATACACACACACACACACTCTCTCTCTCATTCTCTCTCTCTCTCCCTCCACACATGTGTCCATACATGTGTGCATGCTAGACACTAAAATGAAATCTACATGTAGAGCAACAGTGTTAAACCCTCAAAGTTATGCCCTATACCCAGGATTCATCAAGAAAGATTTGGGAAAAGAGGAGCTATATGAGAATTGAACTAGGTAAGGTCAGCAGACTGACAGAGGAGGAATGACTGGTGCTGAGCTGTAATAGGCTGGGTGCTTCGCAAACACTTTTGCCTGTAGAAAATGGATCTTTCTTCTTTGGGTTGTTTTTGCATCCCACTGTGAAAGGATGTGAACACCACTATGAAGAAGGGGAAATGAGTTGCCTAAGGGTGAGACTTGATGGGAGGGAGATCTTTCTTGCACCTGCTCCAGTGTTACTTTGATGACTAATTAGGATATAACATAACATGGCTGGCTTTATGCATCCAGAGTAGGGATGGGCACGAAATGAAAAACAAATATGTTTCGTTTAGTTTCCATTTGTCCCCCCACATTTTTTGTTTTGTTTCATACATTTTTTTTTCAAATAAAATCATACGAAACAAACCACTAACGAAATGGTTCATGGGGGGGGGGCTCGAAAGTGGCGGAGGGAAAAACTTTTCCCCTCCCTCAAGCCCCGCCTGCCAGCGGATGGGCGCTGGGGTGGGGGGAATCTTTTTTTCCACCCTAGCACTGATCAGTTGGCGCACGGAGATGGGGGATGGGAAAAGGTTTTTTTTAAGCCCTGAACTTTTTTAAAAAAATCTTTTTCCCTCCCCCAGTGGCTTACAGTACAGACAGGACGAAATGGTTCATTCAACAACACAAATCACCATTTCATTTTGTCTGTAACGAAATGCTGCTTCCTCATGTCGTTTCATTTAGTTTCATTTCGTTAGGTAACAACACGATGAAATAGCATTTTGTTTTTCATATTTTGCCCATCCCTAATCCAGAGGCAAACCTGAATCATATGTTGCTATTAAGTTTTATATCCAGTCCTTAAAATATTTACTATCCTCGGAAGGCAAAAGTATTTTAAAAAGCCTTATAACTTCTTGCTAGAACAGAAGATGAAAGATGAGCAAGTAGAAGAAACAATGATATGTTTGGCCAAGAACTTTGATTTATACAATTGAGCTAGAGAAACAGCAAAAGCTATGGCATATTAACAGCAAATTAACTCTGGCAACATCTTATGAAGAAAACCTATATAAAATGTTTTATCATTGGCACCTACCATCAACTAGATTAGCGAAATCTGTTCAATAAATGTTGGAAATGTAAGGTCCATGATGGGACTTATTATCATGTATGGTGGTCTTGTGTAAGGGCAAAGAAATACTGGATCAAAATACAAGGATAGCTTAAAGAAATAACCAAACTGAACAGAGAATTTAAACCAGAAATATTTTATTAGGTATTATGCCAGAAAATGTCAATATACAATATAGATATATTATATTACAAATTTTGACTACATCCAGAATAGTATGGGCCCAAATGTGGAAAAATGAAAGTACACCTAAGGAGGAAGCAATTATAAATCTTTTTAGACTGTGCTGAGATGGATAGAATGACAATGAGAATTAAAGAAAAAGAGGACTCTGAATAGTATCTGACATGGAATAGATTTTATGACCGGTTTGAGAAAAGAAATAGTGCATTAGGTGGAGCTAGGACATGATGTAACTAACTATTATATCATACGCTCAGACATTATGATGAATGACAACTGGAACTTTTTAGTTTTATTTGATATCTATGATATGTAATGATGATTTGTTGATCAAAATAAATATTTTTTTAAAAAGTTTTATATCCAGTCCTCTAATCAGGTGGTTTGGGTTGTTTATAATGGCAAGATTAAAAACACAACAAACTGCATCAATAGGCACAGATTGCCCATATATAAATCCAGCCAATAATATGCAGGCAAGAATAAAACAATCAAGAGCTCAAGGTAGAGACCCTTTGGAGCCACCTCCTGTTGAATGGTTGGGAAGTTGGAATAAAGAACCACCACACAGAGCCGATGATCTGAAACAACCCGGTGAAATGCATAGGAATAGAGAGACCTAATGAATTTCCTCCTCTTGTGTTTTCCAGATCTACATGTTGATTAGCATTTTTCCGCTTCCTCCCTTCTTTATCTGAGATCACCTCTTGTTTCTCTTTGATACTCCATCTTAGCCATTGGGCGCAGAGCTGCAACTGTTTCTGTAATGAGGACAGAGGCCATTTCTCCCGTTCCTTGATCATCCAATCTGTTTCCTAACAAAGAGAAAGTATAATTTCTCCTTATTGCCAAATTCCAGAATTATTGCTCCTTTTTAATTGTCATTAAGATCTATAGTAGACTATTGCACTCTGCCAGAAAAAAAGAGATTATCATAGGAATTAGAGGAAAGCTGGCTGCATCTGATTTCTGAGAGTCAAGATTCAAAACACATGCTACAGGTAGTGTGTCATTAGAAGAAGTGGTTACTGCTTTGCGTCCCAGCCGTATCATCCTTTCTCAGTGTGAGGAAATGCAACAGAAGCCAATATTTAACTCCTGATGACCAATCACAAAAAAAAGATTATGCTAATTTGCAATTTGTGAGAGGTTAGAAAATTCCCCTAGCATTTCAGTCAGATGGCTTCTTATAATGAATTCTGTGTAGCATTTGGTGCAGTAAAGTATTGGTAGACATTTGTAAGAAATGGTGATCTCATAGGTTCCCCACAGGATTATTGCTTGATTTGGTGTTCACATCTATTCCAGCCCCTGGATGAAGGTGGCATGAAAATGTAAATAGCTAACTACATATATTTTGTAGATATTCATCAGTATATGCAAACATTATGGTGTTTCTTATGGGTCAGAGGCCAGAGGCTAAACCTTTAAATTCCCTTTTAATACGCCTAGAGAACCCCACCTATGAGGCCCTTTGAAACTCACCTTCAATTTTCTGTTCTAGGTTCACAAATAGACTGGGATCCACATCAGTTGGTAAATCACTGCTGTCAAATGATCATAATGCTTGACTCTGGTTAATAGCACAAATTTCAAAGAATTAAGCAGGAAATTTAACCTGGAGAAAAAATCAGATGTTGTACACTAGCCATCTTCAAATATCCAAAGAGGTGTCACATAGAGATGAAAGGTTTTGCAACTGAGATGATTCTGTCTATTTAGTAGTTAATATTTAGTAGTTAATACAGGGGAACAGATTGCTTCAGAATATGGTTTTAAACAAAGGTTGTGTGGTCATCAGTCAGGAATGCTTTACTGTGGATTGAGATGACCCCTGGGGTCCCTTCCAACTCTACAACACTATCATTTTACAACAGCTACCAAAAGATCCAGCAGAGCAACCAGAGTTGTATTTCTTCATTCTAGCTTATGCCATCCATAGAAATAACAGCAAGTGTTTTAAAAGAGGTAAGTCTGTTTAAGTCTGTTGTGAAAATTAGAGGGAGCAATGGGGAGGGGAGAAAAATAAGAACATGTAAGATATTCTGGCATCCTAAAGAGGTTTTTTTTTTTTCAGTATGAGCTTTCATAGATCAGGCGCTGCTTTCACGATTATATGGAATGCAAAAGGATTATTCCTATAGTCAAAACAAAGGGGGTGGGAGTCTGATGGATGCTTGAGTAAATTGTTTAATTTGTGAACAAAAGGCAAGAAGCAAAAGTAAAAGGTGACAGATAGGGATGGGCACCATACAAAAATGACATGCTGTTTCATAGTTTGGTAAGGTTTTGAAACATTTCAAAACAAATCTAAATGGCAGACATGTTGTCAAGAACCAAAATGACGTTTTGGTTTGGAGGAATTGAACCGGGGAGCTGCTGGCAGATCTTGCTTCAGGCAAGGGGCTGTTTCCCTTCTCGTTTCTCGCCACCACCACCCAGCTGGTTTTGACAGCTCGAGCTGTCAAAACCAGCTGGGTGATGGTGGTGAGAACTGGAGAGCAGAGGAGGGAGGCTTTTGAATATCCCACCCCCAAAGCCTCCCTACTCTTCTCTCCAGTTCAAAGCATGTCTGAGAGGACAAGCGCTACCACTGCCTGCTCCCTTCTGCCATGTTGTCCCTCCCCCTGCCTCCCATGTAGGGCTTTTTGACAGGTCAGGGAGGAGGGAAAGGGGCCATCCCTCCCCACAGCTCAAACTGTCAAAAACAAAAGCTGGGAGGCAGGGGTCACAAGGGAGAATGGAGCAAACTGCAGGAAAATCAAACAGAGCGCTGCTTGCTCTGTTCTGCCTTGTAGCCTACCTCCCAGCTGGGGAAATGATTCAGAAGCTGCTACCACCTTGGTGGTGGCAGCTTCCTAATCGCTTCATTACTCTCATTATTCATTTTGTTTCATTATTAAAATTCTATTAAAAAGTCATTTAGTAACAAAACAAATTGAAACACAATGAGTAGCAAAATGAAACAAAACACTAAGTTTCCATTTCGTGCCCATCTCTAGTGATGGATTCAGAATTCAGTATGAGACTTTTCAGAGATTTGCACATGCGGACAAAGAAAATCATTATTTGATGAAGAACCTGCAATGTTAGGAAGTAAGAAAAATGGTGTTACAGCAATTGTAAGAAATAACTCCTCAGAATTAAATAGGATGGAAATACAGCTATTTTAAAGGTATTTTAAGTTATTTATTTATTTAATAAGTCTAAGGCAAGAAATATGGAAAACTATGGCTTACAGGCTAAATATGAATTTTGGTCATAAATAAAAGAGATGCCAAAGATGGCCATAATAATAGGACCACCACTTTAACTTCCCATGAAAGCAAAGTGATGCTTAAGATTTAACATGAAATACTATTTCATATATATATATATATATATAAAAATTCAAGCTGAATTCAAAAGAGGAAGAAGCACTAAAGATTACACTGCAAACATACATTGGCTATAGTAGTGAACATTCTTGATTAATTCTCTAAAGACTTTCAGAAGAAAATCTGTTAATGGTTTATAGATCCTAGCAAAGCCTTTGAGTGTATGGATAATGAAAAGCTATCAATATTTTACAGGAAAAGATGCACTACAACAGTAGTGTAGTGGTGAGTCTATGGAACAGATGCCAAAGGTGGAATGTGAAGCCCTTGACATAGCCCCCTCACAACCACGGCACTTCCGCCTCCACTTGGTCAGCCTGTGCTCTGCGTGGGATGGTGGATTGAGGATTGCGGGCCCCTCAGATATATGTGCCATGAGATTAGGACCGAGACTCAGGGGTGGTGACATCGGTGCAGGGGGGGGGGGGCAAATGCAGCTTGCAGTAAGGCTGAGCAGCTGCCAAAAATGCCCACCTGCCTGTAACCAGGGGTGAAATCCCTCACCTGCCCAGGTCCCCCGATACAGGCAAACCTCACAGAGCACCAATGTGCCCTTCTGACTCTCTCTGTGGGATAGATGCCAGTTAGGGCTACACATACGTGGCAAGGGAAGCCTAGCTACAGAGCACAACCATAACCCAATGCTCCTTTGCTGCCGGCCATGTGAAAGGGGTGGTGGTTGGTGATACCCTGTTATCAAGGTGGCAGGCACCCCACCCACTTGCATGTCTCACAATGAATGGGGCAGACATGGGTCTCACAGTGTTTTGCCTTTAGGCGGGAGGTAAAGGAAAGGACAATGATGCTAGGAAATGTGAGAGATATTGGGGGTGGGGGGTAGGGGAAGTAAAACCTAACACGAGATGGGTTGATTTAATAAAGCCACAGCCTTTAGTTTGTAAGACCTGAATAAAATATTCCAACAAAATCATTCTACCTTTCACAGATTCTTTGCAAAAACAGACCATCCTCAAAAAAATTGTACTAATCCTAACATACAGCTGTTACTTAAATCCAGTTTACCCTTAACACAGAGACTGTACTGAATCCAGCTAACTTATAGATAACTCTTCCTACATTCAACTCAAACACTGCCTCTCTGTCTTTTACACACCTTATACTCAAAACAACATCTCTTTAGCTAGGAATCATACTAGAGATGGGCTTAAATTGCAGAATTTCTTCAAAATTCACTAATTTGTTGATTTTTCTTATATAAGTTGATTACACCAATGAATACCAATTGATGAATTTTTAGCATTTTTGATTTGTCAATTTGTTCAAATATAAAATGTCCCCCAAGAGTCCCAGAGACACCAGAGAGACTATAGAGGAGAGAGATGGGAGACTTTCCTGCAAATTTGATGTCTCTACAGTAGGTCCCTTGCAGGGGTGGTCTTCCTGGGGGAACCACCTGACACACTTCAGATATATAGAACCCAAACTTCATCAAACCTGCAGGTATTGTAGGGAAAGGTTAGGGGAAGCTTCCCTAAAAAGTTGGTGTCTCTGGGTGACTTGTAAACAATTTTATAGGGTTTTACATAAAAATTAATTTACACATTGAACCTTGAGTTCTTCATAGATTTTTCTATGGTTATTTTAATCTCTCAGCATGGAAGATGTCTCCTCAAAGAATGTTAAGACTGTCAAAACATCTGGGCATCCCCTGCCCAATGACAGCATCCTGTCAGCTGATGCTATCCTCTGAGAGCACCATTGGCTTATTTCTGACATGAATTGTAAATCTATTGGCTGCTGGGTCACATATTTGTATGATATTGTGATCTATGAGACCTTCCTTCAGCCGAATGAACACTATTTGGTCTGAGTATGCAATGAAGCTTGTGCCAGATGAACTTAAACGATTTAGTTACTATGACTGCAATTGTACAATGATGCTATATGTACTGTTACTACCCAGATAAACTATTTACTCAAAGATCTGGGTATTCACCACTTTCCTTATTTATTTATTTATTTATTTATTTATTTATTTATCGTTGTAGATTTTCCTGCCTCATCCAAGCATTGGTTGCCAACCTCAACAAGGCTGAAGTTTATTTTACAAATAAGTTGAAATCCCAAAGGCTAAAAAAGAATGGTACTGCGAGAAACTAATTTGCATTTTAATGTTGACATCATCATAATCATCATCATCTCGATGAGTAGCAAAATGTTTCGATCGCTCAAGATATGAAGTCCAGTTGCCATGAGTCAAATTCCAGATTGTCAATGAAATATTTTCCCAACATTTTAGTGCCTGGCCTGCATTTAAAATGCTTAAATATATTCACCTCAGTAATATTGTCGAGGTTTGATAGTTTGCATCATTATTTTTCCTGAATAAAAATCAGTTCAAGACCATAATTAAATCATATCTCCAAAGCATACTTAAAAATAGTAGGCTAAAGAATAAAGGGTGTAATGTTTTAAAAATGATTTCCATTGAATTGAATGGTATTTCATATATAAAAAAACTGGCTTCTTAACAACTAAAACCACTCCTAATTCATGAAGTAAAACCCATTTACAAATTCACAATGTGCTTTCCCAAAGCTCCGAGAAGGAGCAGCCATCGCAGCAAGAGAATCAGAGAATCTCAGTTATTTGACTGTCTGATGCCGTGACAGTCCTAAAAAGCAGATCTAAGAGGGAGGAAATGAGCAGATGATACCCCAATCAATAATTGGGTCTGCTTCAGTTCAGGGAAGCCAGGGGAAAATATATTAGCCTGTCTCTCAGCATCCTGTGAACTTCTTAGGTTGCTTTTTACATCACACTTGCCTCATTATCTGATGAGTTCCAGCATCTCGAGGGGGGGGGGTTGAGCATGCCCAGAAAAAGTTCTTCTGCTAGGTATGATAAAGCACTGCACATCTATTCTGGGTTTTTTTTTTTTTATCTTGATGGGACTTTTTCATTAAAAAGATTTAAATGAAAAAAAAAAAAAAACAAGGAGATTACATGTAGAAGATGACAACATTAAGAACCTTTCCTCTAAAATGCAGTGACTAAAGCAAGATAAATGAAATATAAAAACTTCTGGCTAGAATAGCTGTTTTGTTCTATTACTTTTGTTCTATTTTCCTGTCTTTTAAAGTTCAGCTAGTAATACTTCTGGAGAGCAGATTCAGATAAACGTATGGGGGTCGCTCATTCAACACGTTTCTCCCAGACAGAAAAGATGTCTGTAACTCACAAGTCTTTCAATATGCTCCAAAAGAAACATAAACGGATCCAGCAAGACACTTGGTCTTATCTACTACACATTTTCTGATGTCTGGGACCAACAGGCATCCAACTTGCTTCTGACATGTAGAACCTGGACGTAACATATTCAGCCTTTTCCAAGGATCTTTCTACATACTCTGCTTTTACTGTACTATTTTTTCACTTTTGATATATTCATTGACTCTAAATCTAAGACACAATCCCTAGGCTGCTGGTACCAAACAATAGTGTAGCCAAAAATATACAGAAAAAAAGTCTTGTATCAAGCTAATTCATTACAGGGAGCCATCACAACAAGACAAGGTGACATTACAGCACCAGCTGCTGTTGCCAGATGTTGTTTAGCACAAAGAGGTAAGATTACACACTGATGACATACCAAGCTTGCTGATAAAACCCCATGCCGTTAGAGGTGCTCCTGGTCAGTTGAAAGAGAGAGCAAGGGTTAGGGATGCAACCTGTACTGATTGGGGTCACCCTCCAATTAAAAAATCAGGTACGTAGCTTGGGGGTGCTCTTGGTCTCATCCTTGAGCTTGGATGCTTAGGTCACAGCTGTGGCCAGGAGTGCATTTGCACAATTAAGGCTAGTACACAAGTCACGCCCCTTTCTTGAGAAACCAGCTCTGGCCACGGTGACACATGCCCTAGTGACATCCCGGCTGGACTACCGTAATGTGCTCTGTGTGGGGCTATCAATGAAAAGTCTCAGGAAAGTTCAATGGGTCTAAAATGCAGCAGCCAGACTGCTGACTGTACGGGGTACAGAGGTCACATTACACCTCTATTAAAACAGCTCCACTGGCTGCCAATCAGCTATTGAGCACAATTCAAGGTGCTGACCTTCACCTACAAAGCACTATATGACCTGGATCCTAGCTACCTCAAAGATCGGATCTCAGAGTATGAACCAACTCCAGTGTTAAGGTAATCAGGAGAGGCCCTACTCTCCATCCCGCCACCCTCACAGGTACGTCTCGTGGGAACCCATGAAATGGCCTTCTCAACTGGTGCGCCCAGACTCTGTGGAACTCCCTCCCACTAGAAGCCAGGACTACCTCATCTCTATTGGAAAGAGGCAAAGACCTTTCTCTTCAGGCAAGCTTTCCCTGAATTATGGTCTAACATGTGTATTTTATGGGTTCACATAGACTTTGTGTTTATGACTACTTATAACCGTGTTGCTTTAATGTAATGTTGTCTATTAATACCTGTAAGATGTCCTTCAATTCCTTTTTCTCAAGTACTTGAACATGTCTTAATTGTACTGGACTGTATATTATCCTTCATTACTGTATGCCGCCTTGGGTCCTTTTCCAAGGAGAAAGGTGGGGTAAAAATACTCTAAAATAAATAAATAAATATTAATAAGCTGTTTGGAAATATGTCCCAGCACAGTTGATGATAACACAAATTCAGTTGGAATAGAAATGAAATAAATACAGAGTCTAATGAGGTAGCCCCTTCTTGTCTCTCTTGAGATACAGTCATCATTTCAGGAGGTCTTGCATGTCATCTAGTTTACCCACTCCTTAATGCAACGTTTTCGAAACTGGACCACCCTCAACAGATGGATGTCCAACCTCTACTTCAGCATCTCTGATGAAGGAGGTCACAGAATATCACAACAAAAGATACTTTCTGTATCATCACCAGTCTGTCCTGAGGGTCATAACCAACAGTTTAGGTGCTTTCATCAAACGGTGTAAAATGTGGCTTCCAGCCAGTCACGCAAGAAAACCTACAAGGGTATATTGGCAAATGGTGTCAATGAAGGTTTTCCTGGTTCATGGAGTCCAGCATCTAGCGATGTCAGGATATTGCTAAAAGCACTGGAGCAGGGCAAGAAATAAGGGAGCAACTCTGGGTTGAGGGAACAGAAAATGGCTATCTAGACAAAGTGGTGGCCATCAAGATTGAGAGCTCTTGAAGGTGGTGAGGGATCGAAATCAAAAGCTTATCCTAGGAGCACTCATCCCTCATATTGATGTCTTTGCTCTGGGGACAACCACTTGCCTCTGAATATGGCCTGCTGCTTCCTCAGTCCCTACAGATATTGGAGCAGAAAGGGAGGCAGTTGTCAGTGGCTAAGAAAGAAAGACAGACAGACAGACAGACAGACAGACAAAGAGGCAAGTCAGCCTTTGCCTCAGAATGGCTCTTGCTGCTCCATGACTAGAGATGGACATGAATAAAAAAAAATGACATTTCGGTTTTTCATTTTTCATTGCGGGTCCGTTTCGGTTCGTTTTCATTTTTTGTGATTTTTTTTTAAAAAAAATTCATTTTGTTTTTTTGTTTTTTGTTTTTTGTTTTTACTCGCTTTTTGCATGACTTAAAGCATTTCTGCACGCTGATGTCCCCCAACGCCCCAGACCAGAGGGAAAATACTAAAAAAATGATGCTGGCAGAGACACAGTATAGACTAGGTACGCAGGGAGGCTGCAAGGGCAGCGGCAGGCATTGCCCAGGGCATAAGGCAGCTGCAGAGTGACCACACTGTGGGGCAAGGGAGGGTACTCACCAAGAGGTACGCATGCACACAGGGAGGCTGCAAGAGAAATTTATTCTTTCTCTCCCCTAAGAGCCAGGCTGCAGCCAGCAGGAACAGAGACACACACACCTGCTTGGCTGGCCTAAAGTAACGAGTCGCAGAGACAGCAATCCCACCCTAACTCCCACCGCAGACTGCAAGGAGGACGGGGGCTGCCAGAGCTTTTTATGCCCTCTGTGGCTGCCACACCTACCAAGTCTGCAATCCGGGCATGCTGTTGATTGAAATTGTCCATGAATTTACATGATCCCATCACATGGCTTGCATCCATCTTGTGGCTGGAATCCATTTTGTGTCATCCTTAAAGGGAAAAGAAAAAATACATCGCGATGGGAGAAAGACAAAACCAAACATTTTAAGGACCACAACCCCCCAGTAGGTAATAATTTCAAATAATTATCACTGCATTTTTACTGATGTCCAGGGCATTTTAATACCCAAGAAATCAATATTAGGCATCTGGGAGCCATTTTGGGTCGATGTCCCCTAACTCCCCTTAAAGGAAAAAAAATACATCGATCTGATAAAAGACATAAATGCATGTTTTAAGGACCCCCAACCCCCCTGGTAGGTATTATCAGGCAGAATAAATAATTATTGCTGGGTTTTTACAGATATTCGGGACATTTTTTAACATTTAAAAACAGCTCATTTCATTGCGCGTCACCATTAATGAAAACAAAACATAACAAACCTAATTTTCGTGGTTCTGTTTGGTTTGTTCCAATTTCATCACAATTTTCGTTATTTGTTTCGTTACATAACGAAATGAATAACAAGTCATGGAACATTTTTTTTCGTTTCGTGCCCATCTCTATCCATTACACCTCTCCAGCTTGTCTGCTTTTTGACCAAAAATGGCTGCAGTTCTGAGAGGTTCTTGGGGCAATGGATTGTGGGAGCGGAAACAAAAATCCTCCCTGCCTGTACTATGCCTTCTGCAATGCCTTTTTACCAAAGACATCCCTCAGAGCCAGGTTGTTGACGCTGTTGTTTGAAACATCAGATGAAAAGCAAGAGCCTCTGTTGGGCAATGGCTGCCCAGCTGTTACAGCATTAAGGATGGGCACAAAATCATATGCTGCCTCCATGACAAAGAGATACAAGATCATGTTATTAGGTAGCAACCCAGGTTGTTCTCTCATCCTCTACGACTCAAGTGGCAGAGCCTTCTCAAAAGGACTCACTTCTTGTTCTTTATATGTCTCAGCTGCAGGATCAGGACTTGATAGTGGTTGTGCAAGGACAGAGCTGAGAGGATGGAGCATGCTCCAATGGCTACAGCCTCAAAATTTGTTGCCCTAGGCCAAAGTCCTGGTTGCCTCACTCTAGTCATAGCATGATGACCTTAGCACCCGAGCAGTATTTTTAGATTACCTAAAAACTTTAGAAGAGCTCTGACTCACCTTGCCCGGAAAAAAGAGAAATATGAAACAAGAATTGGAGATTACCAGAAGGATGATAATCAGGGTGATGTGCTGCGAGTGTACATCACCTCGCATCAGATTGAGGTCCATTGTGGAAACCAGGTCCACGTGTCCAGGGTTTTGGGGCAATCACCTAAACCAAATACAGTGGTAGCTTGGTTTAAGTAATTAATGTGTTCTCTGGGACATTTTGTATCCTGAAAAAATTGTAAACCAAAATGCAGTTTCCTATAGGAATGCATTCAAAACCAATTAATCCATTCTGGAGGTCATAAAAAAGCAAAGAAAAAAAAGTAAAACCCACTCGCACAATGCAGAATGCACAGAACAGGCACAGAAGCAATGAAGGATCAACTCCCTACCTTTCCACCAATTGAGAAATACACCAAAAATATTCAAAAAGTCCAAACCCCACTGCAAAAGAATGTCCAGAATGGCTCGAAAACTCAATGAAAAGAATAGCTCCAACTCTTCCCATACCTCCACAAACTACGGGGGAGCAATGCATCCTGGGTATACTTTTTTCACAATGCCTAATAGGGAAAAATGTAACCTGGGCCATTCCATTGAAAATGTTCTTAACCTAAGGCATCGCCATTTCCAATAATTTCTTTTTGTAACCCGAGTTTTTTGTAACCAGGGGTACCAATGTATAACTGCAAAAGAATATGTTGCAACCGGTGTAGAATCTACCCCTGTACAGAAGAAGGGCCCTTTTGTACAACATACAGGATACCCCTGCTTAAGCTTGAAGAGCATGTCTTTTGAACTACAGCTACCAAAATCCCCAGCTAGCATAGTTCGTATAACTAATGCTTCCAGGCTTCAGCTCCAGCATCCTGTTTCCAACTGTCACCAGTCGGATACTTCTGGAAAGCCTCCAAGCAAAGCAAGAAGGCAACGGGGAGTCCCGGCAGTATATGTCTCCTGGCATCTGATACTGAGATACACTGCCCCTGAACCTGGGAGTTCCTGTTAGTTCTCCTGTCTAATAGCTTTTGGTAGGCCTATCCTTCAGGAATCTGTCTAATCTTTTAAAGCCACATAAGCCAGTGGCTGCCACCTGAAACTGATCCAGATGTTTGTCATCTTATTTGGCCTGGGAATTAGACTTAAGCAAGGTCAGGATATTGGTACAGAGTCAAAATACACCACAAGCCAACATTCCTTGAAGTATTTCGGTACTTTTACTGTCAGTCAAATCCCACATGGAATGTAAAAAGCAGCTCATTTTTTTCTCCCTGTGGGAGCAGAATTTACTATGCCCTGTCACTTTTGGAAGGAAAGCTCAAGTTCACTTGCTTTTGATGTGGAAATAACTTGCACTGGGGGAGGTTTACTAAGGTTTAGTGTATCTATTACCTAATCAGTAGGTGCCAATCTATTACATTCACAAAATGTTAGGCTTCACTTACCACTGAATAGCAACCTGAAAGACCAGACGTGCGCTTGCGGTCCTGTTTTGGTGTGATTTACTTCTGTACAAGACATGTACAAGAAAGCATCATAGGCTTTGCAGAATCCCTTTCAGGTTCAACAGCGTAGAGAGACTGCAGTAACGGATAACATCTCAGCAAATAAAACATAGCAGCAGCGTACCACTCTATACTATACACTGTGCAGAATGTAGTGTCACAGCTTTTCCTGGTTGAGACCACTTTGGGATGGGGTAGGCCAGTGTTGGTGGCGAACCTGTGGCATGGGTGCCAAACGTGGCACTCTGTGGGCACCCGACGTTGTCTCTTCACAGCCATGTGGGTTCAGGTTAAATGGCTGTATTGGCACCTTGCGAAAAATTACCGGGTTTTGAATCGCAGTTTGGGCACTCAGTCTCTAAAAGGTGCGCCATCACTGGGGTAGGCATTAGATGTTTAACTTGCTCATTGTTTTTGACCATATTCTTAATTGATTTTAATTGCACTGGTGGTCGATTTTAACATTTTTACAGTAGAGTGTTTTAACTGATTTTACGTTGTTATAGTTAAATTTGGTTCTACTTTCTATTTTCATATCTGGCCAATTTTTCCAATTTTCTCAATTAGAAAATAAGATGATACTGACTAGGAGGACTACATGGTACAGGATGCCTGACGTTACTGACAGCAGTAAAACAAAATGTTGGACTTCCCCAGCTATCTTTCAGTTTTACTGTAAATAATAAATGATAAATGTAAATGGGCCTAACCATTAGTTGAGCCTGACAATGATTAAAAACATGGCACATTTCTCTGTTTACAGCTTTACCATCACTCTTATTATTGGTATAATGGAATTAGAGTAGGCAAAGTAAGGTGGGTTAATGTTTCCTTGAGAAGTTAATAAGCCACTGGAGTGCTGTTTCCTAAGTGGACCAGATTCAAACCTACAATTTTAGCAGGGCCACTGAAAGATTTCCGTGTAAGGTTCTATGAAAAAAATAACCATGTGTGTCTTTGAAACAAATGCACTGGGTAAAAGGAGACTATGATTTGAAGAGGAAAGAGTAGATAACATCAGGGGTTGGAGACTGACAAGAAGTTTGCTACACTCTTATCTTGAACAATTTCTGCTGGGACTGTAAGGGCCAGTATTATAGAGATGGGCACGAAATGAACTTTTAGTTCACTCCAACAGCTTGTTTTATTATTCGTTATTCATTACATTACGTAATGAAATGAATAATGAACGAACCTCAGAGTGGATTTAGAACGAAATGAAATGAACCAAAAGAAAAATGGTTCAATTCAGTTCGGTTTGTTAATGGCGGCACCACAGATGTCTCCTACCTGCTGGTGCTGGTCCTTTCTGGAGCACCTGTCTGGTCTTCCTGGCTGCAACCGGGGGGGGGGGGGGGAAGCTGGCTACAGGTGGTAGGTGGCTGTGGTTAGAAGTTAATAAATAAATAAATAAATAATTAAAATAAAATAAAAGACCTGGGCCATGGGTTGTGGAACTGGCCCATGGCTGGCAAACAAACAAACAAACAAACAAAAAACAAACCAGCCCGTGGGCCCGGGCCCGGCCCATGACCTGCAGAACCAGCCCACAGCTGGCTTAAAAAACAAAAAAACCTCAGTGATCCGGTATGGGGGCCCGGTAGCGGCCCACGAGCACCAGACCCGGCCCGCGGCCGGCAAAAGAAAGAAAAAGCCGAATGGCCCATGCTACAACTGTAATGTGGGCCATGTGGTCAGCAGTAAAAAGAATACAATAAATAGAAAATAAAAAGACATCAGAAAAAATAGGAGCACCGACATGGCCCCAGGGGTGGCTGGGTTGGCGCCCTAAAATAAAGAAATAAATATAAAATATAAAACCAGTGCTGACCCAGCTCCAGGGGCCGCGTGGTTGGCACTCGGGGAGAAAAAGAGGTGCTGGCCTCAAGCCAGTGCCTCAAAAAGCCCCTGCCACAGGGGCCAGGTTCACCCTGCCACCGCCGCCATTGCCACCTGATAAGGATGATGCATGATAATTAAAGAGGAGGAGGAGGAGGAGGAGGAGGAGGCTGTCAGTCCAGTTTGTGCAGTTATTGTCAATGTCTGTGTTTATTTATTTATGTTTGATTTTTTTCCCTGCCCACGCACTGTCAAATGGATTAAATCACGCAAAGCTGGGAAAATGAATAGCGAACACAACGAACCAACAAAATGAATATTTGAAAAAATTAGTTAAAAATGAAACAAAATGAACCAAAACCTAAAACAAACTGAACCCAAACGAATTGCCACTTTTCCAGTTTGTGCCCATCTCTACAATGTTATACATCAGTGCACATCATTAGAAGAGAAAATCCCTTAAATTCTAAGAATACTTCACTCTTAGCTCCCGTAGTTTGCAGATCTGTTCGCTTTGTCTTCTGATAGGTCATTGGGAGATGGGCAAAAGCTTTGTTTGGCAATATAATTGCTCGGTCACAAACGCCTGCTTGAATGCATCAAAAGAAACCACTTTGCTCTATACAGTAGGTTTTTTTTGGGGGGGGGGGTGTTGCACAGCAACAGTTTGCATATCTGTTATTTTTGCAAATAACCTTGATATTTTTGTACCATGTTTTTAAAGGTGTACTGTATTTTGTGAAAACATGCTTTGATGTAGTCAGCCCCACTCTTGAAATGTCTTACTGAATCAGAGCTACAAGGTCAAAGATGACAGAAACCTCGGGTATTCTGCAGATTAATTTAGAACCTTTCTCTATAAGTAAATCTCCAAATGCTTTTCATATCCTCCAGTACTCAGAAAAACAAAAAGTAGAACCTGCTTCATTATTCCTGACCATACAGTGGTCTGTTAAACATGCAGTTGTCTTATCCCAACCTTTGATAAAAGGGGCATACACCACTCCCTTGCAGATGGGGAAGCCAGGTTGCTTTCAACAAGGAAATCTCCGGCTTATTTACAGTAACTGCAAGCAAGAGATCACACTAGAATACAGACCACGGGCAATATTGCTGCGGTAAAACTGGAAGTGAAGCATCACATGAGACCTAAGGCTATGGAAAAGTATTTCCCAGAGTAATAGCATAAGGTTTGGGCAGCTACTTGTCTTCCTGAAGGGACATTGTGAAGAGAAAGTAGGGCGTGATAACAAAGGGCTTCAGCCTTCATTTCCTAAAATGGGTCTTCCAGTGGATTCTGTATCTGCAGATGTCATTTTTCCCACACATAAGGCAAGTGGTTTTTAGGGCATGGGGATACAATTCTCAGACTTCCCAGACAGCAAAAGTGCCCCTTTGGGACTTTAGTTCAACACTCCCAATGGCTATGAAATCCTACATGCAGACCAAAAACCTGAACTTCTCCCGTTTCTTCTTTTCCCATGTTTCTGATCTCTTTACACCAAGTAATCAGGGGATCAGATTTAGCCATTTTAGATCTCCCGTTGAATGGAGCACCTTCACTTGGCCACAACACTTTCACAGAACAGCAACGCCAACCCTGGAAGGAACACCAAACTGGAAAGAAATGCATCTTGTCCAGAGAGAGGTGCTCCCCAGTTTGATGTACCTGTGGTTGAATACCTTGGTTTACAAACACCTCAGTTAACATAAGTTTTCATTTACAAATGAAAATCCATTGAAAATAATTCCTTAGTTTACCATTCCACGCCCCCCCCCCCCACAGTGCCTTGGTTTGCCATTGTTTTTGGAGGTTTATAGCGCTGCCCCTGTGCATGCTGGAATCTGCATTTTGGTTTAAGAATTTTCCGCAATGAAAAACATACTGGAGAATGCATTAAATTTGTAAACTAAAGTACCACTATATCTGCATTTGATATCAGCTAGAATACTGGATACACATTTTTTTTTCAGAAGAATGATCATATTCCATGCAGAATCTATTAAAAACTATTAAAACCAGGGGCCTCAGGTCATCTACTCAGGTCTTGACTTCTGGTCTCACTGTTTGCCATTCAGAAACTAAGCAGGATTACTCTCAAAGCAAAAGTCCTTCACAGAGGCAAGTGTATTTGCAATGTATCTAGAGCTGCTGGGGGAGAAGACGACTGATGTGATTACTTTGTACATTTTAAAACTGATGGTTATTGGATTTTATTTTCCATGGAATGACATTGCCACTTCCTAATCTATTGCATCTTAACTTGAGGAGGTGTTTTATGAGAGTTCCTGACCATAAGGTTGCATTCCTCCCTTCCATGACTTCATGGCCTTAAAGGAGTAAGAAGTTGTAAACCATGCATGTTTTCAATGCATGCTACCTACCAAAAGGCAATCAAAATGAGTGGGCATGCAAACTAAGCTACTGGAGATGTGGTGGTTGTTAATTAACCTGTGAAATAAGTTATTCTGTTATCAAAGCAAAAAAGGGGGTTGCTTTGATGGAATTGTGAAGATACCAAGAAAGAGCCGGCATTTCCCCAGAGACCTGGAATGAGGCACAAGAACTCTCAAATCAAAGGGCAAGACTGCATCCACTAGGTAATATAACTTTAATTCAACCCGGTTCCAATTGGCAAACCTAGTGGACTTATAATTTTTTTTTACCCCAATCCCAGAATGAAGCACATGGGCCCCATGCATCAACCCTTTTCTCCCCCCGCCCCAGGCCAAAAGGGATTTGTATGTCTCGTAGTGCCAAATGGAGCTGGGTGAGGGGGGTATATGATCCATGTTTCTTTGTTTGAAGAACCAAGGGGGTGTGACTTAAGAAGCAGCTTTTTACAATTGCCCTTCTAGCCTCTTACAAGATGTCTGCCCTGGCAGCAACACCATCTACTGTAGCCATGGATTTTAAGGACATCTAAGAGTTACATCCTGGTAAAGCACATCTTTTACCATGTCTGAACGTCTGGGACCTGCTTTGAAGAAGAGATATGTAAACTAGAAAGTTTGCAATGTTCCTTGTTTTTTTATTTTTAATAGTGGCCTTTAAAGGTATCGCCTGTAACCTATTTCTGCAATTATTATGTTATGTGAAAGAAGCAAAGTGGGAAGACCATTTGCACCACATTGCACCCTGTGTGAAGGCACCATCTATGCTGATAGTAACTAGTAAGAGCTCATGCTGTGATGTCTGAACATGAATTCAGTGACTATCATGATGTGATGATGACTCATACCCAGTGAGCATTAGTATCCTTCATGGTGCTACAGATGTGGAACAGCTGTCTAAATTAAAATCTGATCCTGTCACAGTGCAAAAACCAAGTATTATCTCAAGGTGTGTTCACCGAGCCACTGTGCTAGAGCCTGCATGTCTTAAGGGGTGATTTCCAGTTATGCGGATGTGCTAACCCTGCAATCTTCACAATATTTCTGCCTCAGGACCTTATATGAACTGTACACGTCCACTGTTATTGCCATGTCTGTCTTTTCTCAGGTCCTGTTTACTCTTCTTTCCAAAATCCCAGGAAGAATGAGAACTGGAACACTGCAATGGTTAAGAGAGTGAGATGTCACTTGGAAGCTTTAAATTCATGTATCTGCTGAGCCATGAACTCAGTTGAACTCTGGTACTCTCTGCCAATAACATGTGTGTGTGTGTGTGTTGTGTCACTACAGTCCTGACCAACTCTTCGCGACCCCATGTCCATGGAGTTTTCTTGGCAGGAATATGGGAGAATGCAAAATTGGCCTGTATTACAGTATTGCTGGCATGTTTTCATAGTAAAAGTGCATGCTACAGTTGCAATGTTTAGAAGCATGGCTCCCTTAAGATGCAATAGACTACCATCTATCATTGCATGAGCTTATTTAAGAACATAAGAACATAAAATAAGAAGAGCCATGCTGAATCAGGCCAAAGGCCCATCTAGTCTAGCTTCCTGTTATCTCACAATGGCCCCACCAAATACGTCTAGGAGCACACGGGACTAGATATCTGACTCCTGATACCACTCCCCTGCCTCTGGTCCTTGAGATGTGTTGTATGTCTGTTGTATGTTATAGTCGTGACTGACTCTTCATGTGCATTTGCATTGAGTTTTCTTGGCAGGAATACTGGAGTGGTTTGCCAGTTCCTACTCCAGGCGCCTACAGCACCTGGTATTCCCTGGTGGTCGCCCATCCAAGTACTAACCGGGGCTGTCCCTGCTTAGCTTCTGAAATCAGGCGAGATTGGATGTACCCTGGTTTTAAGCCTGGGGACTACACATCTCCATCAAGTGCAATGTACAACAGTTGTGTTGTATGCTTCATATCTCTCCTATTACAGGCAGGACACTACTGAGAATCACCTCCAGATTTATGGAAGCATGTTATTGTCACATTCTCATGTCACAGTATCTTTAGCTTGTCATAGGAAAGTATGCACAAAGGTCTAGGCACACCTTTGTCCATTGCTGAGACAGGTAGCAACTTATTCCTACAACGAGCTTTTCCCAGTGCTACTGTAGAGCTGGAAGGCTTCTGGTCACAATACAAGCTTATATTCAACATGTCTGAAATGTACAAGCATTTTATTTTATTATTTTAAAGAAGGCATTGTAAGGTTCATGCTTTCTTTTGGATTGATGCAAATGTGCAATACAAGAGATTAACAAGAAAGAACAACATCTGTACAGATTGGCTGAAAAATGTGGAGCAACCAACTACTATTTTGGTGGGTACAGCCACACAAGCTGCAGCAGGTCAGCCCCACCTTCTTAGTAAAGCCAAGTGAACATTGCTGGAGAATTTCTGTGGTGTGAGAAATGACTGCACATTGTCCGTATCAGCTCCTTCGGCGTATCCTGAGAGATATGCAGGTGCTTAGATTATAGATGCAAACACATTTTCACCGAAGTCAGCACTCCCTGGCTAATGGAGTTCTGTCTGTGTAGGGGAAAGGTCCTTATGCTTCAGTTTCCCTTAGCATAAGAGGAAATATCACTGTGGGCTAATCTCTTTTCTCAGAATTTTGTTTATGGGGGATGACCACAAAGCAAGAGAAATCGGGATGGGTTCTGAACAGTGCAGGGGGAAGGGAAACCACCTCACCACCTTGACTCCTTTGAAAACTTGAACCAGGCCCAAACTAAATAACTTATGAGGCCCCGTTGGATTTAGCAGCCTCAAAAGGTTAATAGAAGTTTGGCAGTATTCTGATAAACATCTGAAGTACCTGCACGCCTGGAAAGAATGAAGCCTGTTTTTAAGATACCTGGTCACATTTGGCAGCAACTCCAGTTAGAAAAACCTTGCTTCAATCTATAAACATAAAGCAATACTGATAATGCTCCAGTATCATCGAGAAAAATAACTACGAGAACACAAGGAACTCAAGCTTGTAAAGTCCCCCCCCCCGGTGTTATCAAAATATTTGTGGGGAATGGAAAAGGCTATAAAACAAGAACAAAAAGATGCTGCTGCTGCTGCTACTGCTGCTGCTGCTACTACTACTACTACTACTACTACTACTACTACTACTACTACTACTACTACTA
>JAHTLZ010000016.1:70831458-70841642 GCA_023846285.1 Phrynocephalus versicolor
TTCTTTCTTTCTTTCTTTCTTTCTTTCTTTCTTTCTTTCTTTCTTTCAAGCTTCTCCTGTGTCATTCAGGTTAAGACCTCATCTTTATCAGACCTCCAACTGAATACCAATATACATATCAGGATGAGCATCAAGCCTTAATTTTTGGAGAAGGGGCATAATTACCCCTTCTACTCATGATGTTCCAATCATGTTGGAATGCAGAAGACCACAACAAGGTGGGGCAATCATGTTGAAAGCACCATGATAACTGGAGAAAAAGAGGGCCTTAGTTACTATGTGAACAACAGAACCATATGACGTAGAGAAACTGTGAGCAGCAGCTGTACCACTACTAATACCAGAGAGCAGGCACTTATTTGTAACCAAACCTACTGAAATGACCATGTCATCGTTTCCCTTGCTCAATGAGCAGGACTAAGAAAACCATTAGCTCAGGGATAACTCAAACAGCGGAACTCCATACCTAGCCGAGACCTGGGAAAGACAATCAAGGCCTGCCCAAAGTTGATTCGTTAACCCACCCATGGGAGATTACTCAGCCTCAGGAATGTGCCTGTTTGGTCATTTCCAGCTCTCTGAAGAGAAGATGGAGCTTGACTTCTTGACCTGTGGGCTTCCAGACTTCTCTGGGTGTACGCAAGCTGACCAAGCCATACTTGCAAGGGCTGGGAGGAGCCAACCACAGGTAGTTCTGCTTGATACTTCAGTAGCCTGAGAGAGTACCTGCGGGGGGAGAGATCACCCTTGTGGTTGATGGAGGCTCAAGGAAAAGTGCTGCCTTGGCTGCTGGATGATTCTAGCATTTAACCACAAAGGAGTCATGGCTCAGAGGTCCTTTCAAATTTACAAACCTCATGTGGATCTCTGCCAGTGCATAACCACGAGAAAATCACAGGAAGAGCAGCCTAAGAGAAAAAGAAAGGGTCCTGTCAAGGAGTAAATGGGATGTTTCCTGTTCTCAGCCCCACCCGAGACATTCACTTATGAAGCTCATCTTTACTCCAGCTAGTCTTTCTTTAGGCTTCTCGGTCTTTCTCCTCTAATGAAAAGAACTATTATCTTTGTAATGCTGTGGCTTGTGAGTCTGCGGGGAGATGATTTTTAATTCAAATACAGCAGTCCTGATTTAGGTTCACACAACGTGATGGTGTTCCCCAGTTGTCCCTGGCAATCAGAAAACATTTTTCTACTTTTGTGTTTGCTCTCTCTCTCTCTCTCTCTCTCTCTCTCTCTCTCTCTCTCTCTCTCTGTGTGTGTGTGTGTGTGTGTGTGAGTGTGCATGTGGGCGAGAGAGAGAGAGAGAGAACACAAAAGTAGAAAAATGTTTTCTGATTGCCAGGGACAACTGGGGAACACCATCATGTTGTGTGAACCTAAATCAGGACTGCTGTATTTGTATTAAAAATCATCTCCCCGCAGACTCACAAACCACACCATTGCGAAGATAATAGTTCTAAAACATACCTGTCAAGTTTTTCCCAGCACCAGCTGGGATGGGAGGAGGGAGGCGTGACGAGCATGTGCACATTAAAAAATGTCATTACGCATGCGCAGCCCTCTCTCCCCCGCCGTGTGGCAAGCGTTTCTGGGTCCCTCCACAGCATGGCAGCCAATTAAACTTCTTCTCCACTGCCCCCTACAGAAGCACCCTGACCCCCAATCCTCTCCTCCCCACAGCTACCTCACCCCAGGGAGGGAAGGCAGGCAGGCAGGCAGGCAGGAAATGCGAGTAGGGCACCAGTGCCATCCAACAGGGTGACCAGCCCAATGCTGCCACTGCCCTGGCAGGAGCTGGCTGGCCTTCACATAGCCTGGGAGGGTGCATCCCCAGATGAACAGACCCGGCTCCCCACCACCTCCCTGCTGCCACTACCGCTGGGAAAGGACAAGGAAGAGAAAGAGTGCTGCAGCAGCAGCAGCAGCAGGAAAAACAGGAGGAGGAGGAGGAGGAGGAGGAGGAGGAGGAGGAGGAGGAGGAGCCTAGGAGGGCCACTGCTATGCTGAAGGGCGCAGGAGAGGCATTGCGGCTCTACAGGGGGAGAGGCCTGTTGGTGGCAGTAGCGGCAGTCCCTGGGCTCACCTCAGCTCCATTCAGCTTGGCTGCACCCTGCTGCCCACCCACCCACCTGCTTGCTCCAATCCTGGTGGCTGGGCTCAGTCTCTCAGGCGTGCAAGCGGAGTGCCGAGCACCCACCCTCCTCCTCCTCCTCCTCCTCCTGCTGTCGTTGTTGCAGGAAGCAGAGAAGAGGACAGACAGGCACTTTGTCCCTCGCACCACACCAAGTCTCGGCCGCACCAGCTCATCACCCTGTACCCAGTCCCCAGCCAAAAGTCTCCCTGTCAACCGCTGCCACCCGGGACATTTCTGTGAAAATAAATGTTCTGGAAAGATGGCAGGACAAAGGCTAAAAAACGGTAATGTCCTGGCCAAAATGAGACACTTGACAGGTAGCAGTGATTCAACTTTGACTTGACACAGGGTTTGAGAGGCAGACTTGGACTTGAGTCACAACGTAGAACCACCCCCCCCATTATATTTTGAATCTCTAAGGTAGACTCATGTCTACCTGCCATTTCTGCCATCCTGAGTAGCAGCAGGCCTGGCTTCTCTTCCAAGAGCTGGGTGCTGACTCTGCCCACACATGTGCCACCCAGCTGGTAGGTTGCCACATGTACAGAGGCAGGAGCTGGCTCTGGGAAGAGAAGTCAACCCACTTTTTCTGGGCATGCACTGGCCTCAGCTGGGCAGCGTGTGCACAGTCCATCTCAAGTTCCAAGCTTTGGTAGCTACAGTGGGATAAAAGAATTCAAGACTCAGACTCAAGGCTTGGGACTTGGTCCCAAAGACTTGGACTCAGACTTGGGACTTGGTCCTAAAGGTTTGCCAGCAAGTCCCTACTATTTCTATGAGGGGAGGGGTCATTGCTTGGACATTCAAAAATAAAAATAAAAATAAATAAATCCAAAGGATAACATTCTTCATAAGGGCTCTTCCCTCCACTTTCTGTTTTTGAAAAGTTTGTTGTTGTAGTAGTTTTTGTAGTTGTAGTTGTAGTTGTAGTTGTAGTTGTAGTTGTAGTTGTTGTTGTTGTTGATGATGACGATGACGATGATGATGATGATGATGTTGATGTTGATGCTGCTGCTGCATATTTCTGCATATTTCTCAGAAGACCTCAGCGCCAGCAAGCGTTGAAAGAGGAATAGCAATGAATGCTTCCTATTTGGGGCAAAAGCAAAGGGGAGCAGTGCTTGTTTGCAATGGTGATACACTCTCAATGGCCAGGAAGACTCTGTTGGTGTCTTTGACTGTTCTAGCTGTCCAAGAGCTTGCAAAGTGTTGATGTTCTTTTTAAAAAAAATCAGATGCTGCTCTGTGTTCCCAGATGATTAATAAATAAATAACTTTAGCTGATGACCTTGGTGCAGTGCTAAAGCTGGAGAACATCTGATTTTTGCCAGAGCACCCAATTCCACCCTTTCTCAGCAACTGCCAGGGACTGCAGACTCAGCACGAAGCTCTGTGTGGTGTGTTCAGCTTCTTCAACAGCAGGGCACCACAGAGCCAGAATTTCCACAATCGGAAGGGTTAACTGAGTAGAAGACAGCCTGAAAAAGCACCTCAGTGTGTCAGGTATACTGCTGATAAGGCCATGCAAGATCCAAACCCAAACAGGAATGCTGAAAAATCACTGTAGCTGCTGGAGGAAATTGTTTCCTGACTGGCTGATGTATTTCACCCCCTGCCCTCAGTTCAAGGTTGTCATGCTATCCAGGTTTTGCCCATCCTGAAATCCATGCTGGGTTGATCCTTTAATTAGACTAACCAACAAGGGCACAAAATGTTGCAGAGTTCTGAATTTCTGATAAAATTCTCCTTTGCTATGCAGTAGAAATACAGAGGTTCATAGAGCAGAATAGCTACAAATTCTCCATATAGTCCACCCCTTTCTTATTAACTGGCACTTAAGGTCTCAGTAATTCACTCTGAGACATTTGTACAAGAAAGGTTAAAAATGTGTCATTACTTGCTAGAGTTGGGCACTTCATATTCATATCCTTAAGACTGCAGCAGTGCCCCAGGACCCTCCTGAACTGGACTGGACCAGCCACTTACCAAGCTCTGTGTGGCAGGTGTATCCATCACTTTTGACAGCAGGTCAATCTTCAGAGCAGCTTAGGTGACCCTTCCCTGCCTCCCCATAAAGCCAAGAACCACTCATGGGCTGAGCAGCAAGACTCTCTGTCCCACCTCTGCAGCACAGCGGTCCGCTACATGGGGAGACAGGGAAGGGCTGATGCTGGGCTGCTTTGGAGATTGGTGTGCTTTTGATAATGATGGACATGCATGGTGCACAGAGCCCAGTAAGTGGACAGTAGAGATGAGCACGACTTAGCGAAATTTACGTTTCCATTTCCGTTTTTCATTTTCGTTATGCAACAAACCGAAAAATGAAAATTGGCTCCAAAATGGAACGAAAACGGAAATGAAACGACTAATTTTGAGCCAATTTTCATTTTTCGTTATGGCAAAAGCATTTAATGGCACTAAATGGGGAAAAACGAAAAAATTTTCGTTTTCGTTTTCGTTACGAAACGAAACAAAAAAGAAAGTTTGAAAATTAGCTCACGAAAACGGGAATGAGCTGAAACGGACCCCTAAACGAAAAATGAAAAACCATTTTTCCTGAGTCGTGCCCATCTCTAGTGGACAGTCCAGTTCAAGGGGAGGGTTCAGGGCTGCCATGGCAGCTATACAGCTGTGGTTCGTACTCACATCCTAAGAATGCAAATATGAAGTACTCACCTCTGTTACTTCAGGTTGTCAACAGAGCAACAGCACACAAACAAGCTGACCAGGGGTGTAGCTTGGGGAGGGCAAGGGGGCGGAGCACCCCAGGCGCAGCAATTAGGGGCACCAAATTGCCTACCAACCCCTCCTGCCGCTGTCCCCCCACCTGCCATCCAGATTATATTTTGCAATGGGGCGGCACAAAAACTGACTGTTGTCCCGGGCTCTGGAAGCCCTAGCTATGCCTCTGAAGCTGACTTCAAACAACTGAAGTTAGGAGATGAACTCAGCAGGGAACTGGGGCTCTCTTGGAATGCTGGAGTGGGAAGGAATGATTGGCTATTAGTGGATAGATTGATGGTCACCCCAACCCAGAAAAGTCAACCAAACTGCAGCATGTGAGGTTGGAAATAAAACTCTGACATAAAAACACAAGTAAGCTTTTACCTTCTCATCAGGTAAGAGGTTACAGAAGGAAGCAGAAGGAAAGGAAAGATGAGGCTTCTCTCTGCCTTCTAGTCTATATGCTGCCTTGAGATGCAATGGAGAAGGCTCATCAGGGGATACAATGGTGGTGTTGCATGTTAACTTGAGTACCCCACAGACTCACAACTAACCAGAAAGTTGGAAACAGTTGGTCCTTGCTTTAGACAAGATATGAGGTTATTTATGAAGTTAGCAAGGAAATGGCTAGAGAGTAGGTGGAGAGCAAACGCATAAGAGTACAATTTAGGGTATTTGTACACGACCCCTAAACTCCGCCGCAAATAGCTCCCAGCTCCGGAGCTTAAAATTGTTTCCCCACCAGCTCTGGAGTTTACAGATAATTAAGTGCAACCACACCCACCTAAGCATGTCCCAGCGCACTTTTCAGGTACCTGCTCTCTGGAGGTGAAAATTCCTGATGCGGATATAACGTAGTGACTGCCGGGCTCTCCTTGCTTCTGTTTGTTCTTTTTTTTTGCCCCCCGCCCCTTTAAGAGATCTGAATGCAGTGCCGGGACGGCAGAACGGAGGTGAGCGGCATTCTTTTCTTCCTTTTTTTCTCCCTCCCGTCACACAGCCAGCAGCCAGGAGTGCGGAGGGGGTGGAAACGCAGGAACAGCGACAAACCCCTAAGATCTCTGGTCTGAATTTAAGTGGCCAGCAGATCTTAGGGGTCGTGTGAAAAGGCTCTTAGTTGGACTAAAGGTCCTGACCAGGAGATATGCCAAGGCCTTAAAATTGGCGGCGGCGGGGGGGATTCAATACTAAGATCATTATTGAGGCTACAAACCAACAAGTGGAGCTTTTCAGGATGGTTTACAACCTCACTAAGCCTGGTCAGCAAAGGCCTTATCCTATATCCACCTTGCCTAAGTATACAAACTCGTAACTACTGGAAAACAACCACTATGCTGTGTTTTTACAATCTCTTCTGGATATATTTTTCAGCTGCTTACTTAAGTAAAGGGAGTTAATAAAGATGGGCACAAACCACCAAAATAGTCAACAAAGCATGAGCTACAAATTTTAGATTTTAAAAAGGCATAGATTGTTCACTGGTAAAATCACCAGGATTTGGCCATAACTCATCAGGGTTGGTGAAGCGTAAACCACCCCCAAAACTTCCACTTGCTGATGTTTGTGGTTCCCCTGGTTCATGTACACATCTAGCAAAGAGAAATTAGGAGTGGGTGAGGCTTGAATAGATAAACACCTAATCAACACCTGATTATTCCCTCATCTAAATCTATTTTTATTATTTGTTTTTGCTGAATTGTTGTTGTTTAGTTGTTAATTTGTGTCTGACTCTTTGTGATCCCATGGACCAGAGCATGCCAGGCCCTTCTGTCTTCCACTGCCTCCCAGAGATTGGTGAACTCCATGTTGGTTGTATTGATGACACTGTCCAACCATCTCATTGTCTGCTGTCCCCTTTCCTTTTTGCCTTCAATCTTTTTCAACATCAGGGACTTTCCCAAGGACTCCTGTCTCCTCATAGGTAGCTAAAACTCTGGAGCCTCAGCTTCAAAATCTGTCCTTCCGGTGAACATTCAGGGTTGATTTCTTTCGGGATGGAAAGGTTTGATCTCCTTGCACTCCAGGGGACTCTGAAGACTGTCCTCCAGCACCATAGCTGAAAACTGTCAATTCTGTGGTGGTCAGCCTTCTTTATGGTCCAGCTGTCACTTTTTTTGCTGAAAGAGGTGGGGGTGGCTCCCATTCTTATGATGAGCCACCAGTTGGCTCAGGTACATCAAGGAGTTTTCCCCGCTGCCCTTCATCTCTCTGCAACTACGTAGAAACCTCCCAGATAGAGATGGGCACGACTCAGAAAAAAAGTTTCGTTTTCGTTTTCGGCTAGGGTCCGAGTCGTTTCGTTTCCGTTTTCGTGGGCTAATTTCAAAAGTTTTCGTTTTCGTTTCGTTACGTAACGAAAATGAAAAAACGAAAACGAAAATGAAAAAATTTTCGTTTCTCCCCATTTAGCTCCATTGAGTGCTTTTCCAGTAACGAAAAACGAAAATCGGCTCGAAATTAGTCGTTTCGTTTCCGTTTTCGGTCCATTTTGGAGCCGATTTTCGTTTTCGTTTCGTTTCCGTAACGAAAATGAAAAACGAAAACGAAAACGAAAATACCGCTAAGTCGTGCCCATCTCTACTCCCAGATCAGTTTCTGCAGGTCAGATAATGCATTTGATGTGGAGAAATGGGAAAGCAACTGTTGTAGTCGTTGTGGTTGTTGTTCAGTCATTCAGTCGTGTCTGACTCTTCATGACCCCATGGACCAGAGCTCGCCAGGCCTTCCTTTCTTCCACTGCCTCCCGGAGTTTTGTCAAATCCATATTGGTTGATCGATGACACTGTCCAACCATCTCATTCTCTGCCAGGATGAAAAGGTTTGATCTCCTTGCAGTCCAGGGGACTCTGAAGACTCTCCTCCAGCACCATAGCTGAAAACTGTCAATTCTGTGGTAGTCAGCCTTCTTTATGGTCCAGCTGTCACTTTTTTTGCTGAATAGGTTGTTTTAATTCTTGAAAACTGACCTGAAAGCAGATGCTGGTAGGGTGGGTTTAATTTTTAAACCAACAAATCAACTGGCAAAATTCAAGGAAGGTACACACTAGACAATATGATGTGTTTGTCTTTCAAACAGATTGATCAATGCCTGCAAACAAAATGTGTACCCTGTAATGTATTGGGAGCTGGCTGTGTGGCTCAGCGTGGTGGATATGGATACAGTATCTGGCTGTGGAGCCAGAGGTTGGGAGTTTGATTCCCTACTGCACCTCCTGGGGGGAACACCCACCAAGCGTAGCCTTGGGCAAGCTGTAGAGTCCCAAGTTTTCCCCAGAAAAGGGAAATGCTAAATTACTTCTGAGTGCACGATACATAAAACATTCTGGAAAAAGTTCACCATGAGTCAGCATTGACTTGATGGTGCATAATTATTATTAACATTATAGGGGGAGTGAGGATAGTATACACTTCAGAAAAAGATGTCCATCCTCTTTAGGATTGCACAGGACCTTTGAGTGCCACTGGCCTTAATTGGCCCCCTATAGGTTTACAGCAGTTAAGAAACTTAGAATCGTAGAACTGGAAGGAGTGTAAGCGCTGCTGAGGCCAACCTCAAAATCAAAATAAATCTGACAGATAGTTGACTAGTTTTCTTTTGAATGTCTCCAGCTTTGTAGCACTTACCATCTCCTAATGTAATTGTTTCCATTGTACTGTTTTAATGGTTAGGAGGGTTCCGCCCCCCTTGATTCCGCCTAAATCTGGCTTCCCATCACATGAGCCAATTATTACATCACATGCACTCTGGGATGATCAAGAACCGAGCCTATCCATCCTCTGTGTGACAGTCTCTCAACTATTTGAAAAGTACTCTCCCTCTCAGTCTTCTTTTCTTAAGGCTAACCATTCCCATTCCTTTCAGTCTTTCCTCACAGGGATTGGCTTCCAGTCCCCTGATCATCCTTGTTGCCCTCTTCTGAACTTGTTAGTTTGCTGGCATCTTCCTTGAAGTGTGGTGTCTCGAACGGGACATGGTACTTAAGATGAGGCCTGTCCAGTGCTGAATGGGAAGGAGTTGTTTCTCCATGGGATTTGGAGACTATGCTGTACTTCTGTTGATGCATTGCAGCAATATTGTACCATTAGCTCAGATTCAACTTTTGATCCACAACAATGTCAAGATCCTTCTCACTCACTCACCTTCTTATTAGTAATATTACTGAGCCAGTTATCCCCCATATTGCAACTGTTTCTTTTTCATAAGAACATAAGAAGAGCCATACAGGATCAAGCCAAAGGCCCATCTAGTCCAGCTTCCTGTATCTCACAATGGCCCCACCAGATGCATCTGGGATCGCAAAAGACTAGATATCTGCCTCCTGATACCACTCCCCTGCATCTGGCCCTTGAAGTGCCCCAGTTTTAAGCCTGGAGATTACACATCTCCATCATGGTTTGTAACATGTGATGGACTTTTCCTTCAAGGTGTAGAACTTTGCACTTATCCCTGTTAAATTTCATTGTGTTGTTTTCAACCCAGTACTCAAGCATATCAAGATATTTTTGAATTTTTGTTTCTGTCTTTCAAGGTATAATCTATCCCACCCAGTTTTGTGCCATCTGCAGATCTGATAAGTATCACCTTAAGAAGTCATCAATAAAATGATGAAGGACATTTAGCTTTATAGGTCTTACTAGTTTGAGAAGGAACCATTGATAAGTGCTATAGATTGGCATGAACACACATACACACACACACCCAAAATGGCAGTTCATCTTGTTTTCTGGTTCATGGAAGTCTACAACCAATGAGCCACAAATTAAAAAAAATCCTGACTGAACCACAAATCAAGTTGTTGGTTTGTTTGGGATTTTATTTTTATTTTTTTAGACAGCCTGATTGCCTCTCTACTTTTTCCTACCACCTTCTCCTCTGCCATCACTGCTGATATATATAGAGGGCTCCAGCTGGCTGACAGGCCAGCTGCCTTTAAAAACAAACAAAAACAAGAAGTTTTTTTCTTCTCTTTAATAGGTGGCCAAGACCCAGTAGGGCTGCTAAGAAAAAAAAGGGGGGAGGGGGGAAGGGGAAAAATTGTTACATATTTTCTGTTTTTAGCAGCTGGCCAGGTGCCACCTGGTCCTGGGCAGCTGCAAAACATGTGCTGTATATATATTGTGTGCATGTATTCCTTTTAGCAGTTGGCCTGCTTCTAAAACAACAACAACAACAACAACAACAACAAATTAAATATATTCTTTTTTAGTGGCCAGCCAGGATCCAGTAAGCTGTAACACAACAACATTATCATCATCATCATCATCATCAGCAGCAGCAATAATAATAATAATAATAATAATAATAATAATAATAATAATAATAATA
>JAHTLZ010000016.1:70844578-70871607 GCA_023846285.1 Phrynocephalus versicolor
GAAAGAAAGAAAGAAAGAAAGAAAGAAAGAAAGAAAGAAAGAAAGAAAGAAAGAAAGATTATTGTATTTGTTTTCTGTAGGTTGGATAACCCAGTGAGTTAGGTGCCTGGCTCCAGTGCCAGCAATTGGGAGTATTTTTCTCCACTTAGGCATTCCAGGAAACTAGCCAGGCTGTACAGTCTTTTGCAAGCGGCACACTCCCAGAGTGGCCCCAGAAGAAGAGAATGATAAACCAGTTCTGAGTACTTTATGTTTAGAAAACCTGGAAAGGGTCGCTGTAAGTCAGAATGATGTGTTACAAATCAAATAAGGCACCTGCTTTCTAGGTGCCTTATTTGTTTTGCCAGACACCTAGAAATCATGGATCAAGACAGGGATTTATAGGACCAGAGTAATTAATAGGCAAAAAAACCAACAAAAATAATTTGTATCATCCTGCTTGGTGAATTCTCAACAAACAGCAATGTGTCAAAGATATTGTTGAAAATATCTGTGTATTTATGTTTTAGCTTTCTTTGTTTTAAAATACATCACTCCAAAGCCAAATCTTTGTACTTAGTTACAGTGGCATAGTGCAAATGGTATAACTTCTGGAGGCAGTTTGTGCCAAGTTAACAAATTGCCATAGGCATTATCAGTTGTGTACTGGGTTTTATGGTCTAGTTAGATAAAGGCATGCTACAGTTATTTAGGGTTTTTGTAATTTATCTGTGTGGACTCAGCTTTCCCCATGGCACTGTGACCCGACAAGCACAGTCTGCCAAAAATAGGCCTGGTGCCCAGATACTTTGTGGCTTAATCTCAGGAAACATAAAGGTGAGCAGAGTCAACCTTCACAGATAGACATGAGACCCCATAAAGTGATAAACAGACGTTCTGCAAATCTTCTGCTCAGGCAGCACAACTAAGGTTGCTTTGGCAATATTGGTGGAGTCAATTATTCAGTACAAAGTATCTATGGTCAAGAGGAGCTAGTAATGTTTGTCCCACCAGATCATTGTCCAGGCTTCTGTAGCAGAACATGCAGAAGACTTTCCATCATAGAAGACCTGTTCACGCAGAGTAGGGCCGTAAACCTACATCTTGTAAAGAAGAATGGCTTCTAAGCATGGCATTAGAGGGGCATAGTGTCATGTGAAGATTTTGTCAGAGCTTGGAAAAGTTATAATTATTATTCAGAATCCAATGTGCGACCTTTTGGGAGAGCTGCTGGAATTAGAACTAGGAGCTATAAGATTCATGTTCTGTTGGTCCTATTGAGAACAGGAAGCTGTGGAATAAAATCTCAATTTTCCTTATGTCTTCTCTAAGTCTAGGGCACTTTGGCACTTCAGATGTTTTGGACCACAGCTCCCACAGTCCTTTGTCATTGGCAATACAGGCTTGGAATTCTGGGAGTTGTGGTCCAAAACATCTGGAGTGCCAAAGGTTCACCACCATTGGTCTAGGAGATGATTGCTTCAAGGCAGTTTGAGTTTGGTTCACATGTACTTAGACCTTTCCCAGTCTTGACACAAGACCATATGATACTGCCTTCTACTATGTCAGAACATTCATCCATTTAACCTGGTATTGTCAACTATGGCAGCAGCTCAATTGGGATTTCAGGCACGGTTGTGTCCTAGGCTTATTTGGAGAGGGTGGGGATTGAATCCAGTATCTGCAGTATGCAAAGCACTTGAAATGCTGGGAGGGAGAATCCTTCTACACCATTATTTTTCTATTGCCATATGTTGTCCAGGAGGTACTGAACATATAAATGACTGAATCAACTCTCTACCTGCTTCCACCAAAAAGAAAAAAGTAAAACAAAACAAAACAAAAAGCAGAGATTGAATAATGTGTGAAGAAGAAAAAAAGAATTTTTAAAAAGAAATGAAACTATGAGACCAAGAAGTGGACTTTCCCCTTTGCTGTCCGTGCACGAACGGTGAAATCTCAGGTTGGATCTCAACTTATTGACACAAGTCAGGGGCTTTGTGTGAAAAAAATATGCATGTTTGATTCACAGCAGTTTATGTGCAAGAGTTTCAACTCCAGGGCCAGGCAAGTGCATGTACAACACACACCTTTCTCTTATCTGCTATGTAACCACAGTGGCCTGAAGACACTATGTACTGTCTATCCCTGCTCTGATAAAAATAAAGCATATGAAATACACATATTATAGACACATACTATCCTGGGCCAAAAAGCGCTTCAGAAGAACACCCTGTGACTAGATAAGAAGGGGCAACCTGGCACGTACCTACCTTTTCATACTCTGAACTCAGTTAGACAACCCAGGACATGGGCGGGAGACGCGAGGAAGGGAGGAAAGCCAGAAAGTTAAGGGAAAGAGTGGTTGGAGAGAAAAGAATGAAAGAAAAAAATGCATAAGCTTCATCGATAGATCAATCTGCACCAAATGAATCAATAGGTGGCAATTTTAAGTGTTGTTATGAGTTACCCAAATCCAGGAGGACTCTCAAATTAACCCAGCCTATCACAAGCAGCACAGCCCCTGCTAGTACAGGAGGAGCCCCAGCTTCTGAGCTTGGCTTTCTGTTGATCAGCATCACCTTTGTCTTCTTGGGATTTAATCTCAGCTTGTTTTCCTCAATATCCATCTCAGTATCGAGGCCAAACAGCACTCAGGGATCCTGGATACAGAAGTGCACAAATCAGCAAATTGGTGGTTTGTGGCTAACCGCGAACCACAAACCGCCATGAATCACTGGGGGTGGGGGTGGTGGGGAATTAACTGGTTTGCAGTTCATTTTACCAGTTCATGCCTAGGGAACCTACCTGCTTCTGCCCTCTCTGGCAGAAAAGCTGGGCACTGGCTCTGAGCATGCATTCGCTGCCCAGTTGATAAGAGGGTGCATGCTGAGGACCCAGCCTCCCTGACAAGAACCTGCCCCTGCCTCTGAGCATGCATCTGCCTATCAGCCGGAAGAGGAGGGGGGACACAATCAGAATCAAAATCAGAATCAGAATACTTTTTTTGGCCAAGTGTGGTTGGACACACCCAGAATTTGTTTTGGTAAAATATGTTCTCCATATATAAAAGGAAATATAAGAATCATATCGTCAACAATAAAAACACAGTACAACAATACAATATAACCTATTATTTAAAAAGGAAGAAGAGAAGTAAAAATTAATTATTCAACAGTTTGATAGTACTTGGAAAGAAACTATCTTTATATCTAATTGTCCTAGTGTGCAATGCCCTAAAACGTCACCCTGAGGGTAACAATTGAAACAGGTTATGTCCAGGATGTGTGGAATCTGTATATATTTTCATCGCCCTCTTTTTAGCTCGCGTGGTATACAATTCCACAATAGATGGCAAATTAGTAGCAATAATTTTTTCTGCAGTTCCAATTATCCTTTGAAGTCTATATCTGTCGCAGAACTAAACCAGACAGTTAGAGAGGAACAGATAATAGATTCAATAACACCTCTATGTAATTGAATCAACAGTTCTTTTGGCAGTCTGAACTTCCTAAGTTGACACAGAAAAAACATTCTTTGTTGTGCTTTCTTAATAATACTTTCAATTAGAGATGGGCACGAAATGAGCAATTTTTCATTTTCGTTTTTGTTTCGTTATGTAACGAAATGAAAAACGAATTTTGTCTCCAAAATGAAACGAAACAAACCGAAACACCAGATATTTTGTCGTGCATTTTGTTTTCATTGCATCAAATACATTGAACTCTAATGAATGCTAACGAAACAGCAATTTTTCGTTTTCTTTTTTTGTTTCGTTACGTAACGAAACGAAAATGTTTTTTTTGCAAAAATTCACGAAAAATGAAAACAAACCAAAACTGACCCCTAAACGACAAACGAAACACCATTTTTTTGAGTCGTGCCCATCTCTACTTTCAATATTAGATGACCATTTTAAATCTTGAGATATAATAGTACCTAAAAATGTAAAGGACTCCACTATTGACACTAAGTTTTTTGATATCATAAGAGGTGGCTGTATAGAACGAGTCCTCCTAAAATCCACCACCATTTCAACAGTTTTGTATGTGTTTAATTCAAGATTATTTTGAGTAAAACTAGTTGTTCAATCTCTTGCCTATATGCAGATTCATTATTGTCTCGATTGAGGCCAATCACTGTAATGTCATCTGCAAACTTCACTATTTTAACAGAGGGGTCCTTTGAGGTACAATGTATATAAGGAAAACAGAAATGGAGAAAGCACACAGCCCTGAGGGGCTCCTATGCTAACCTTGCTAATATCTGATATAATTTTACCTAACTTCACCTGCTGCTTTCTGTCTGTTAGGAAGCTTACAATCCATTTACAAATGTGATCAGATACAGCCAGCTGTTTTAATTTAGTTATAAGGATATCCGGAATAATAGTGTTAAATGCAGAACTAAAATCAACAAAAAGAACCCTTGCATAAGATTTTGGAGATTCAAGATGTTGCAATGTAAGGACATATTAATAGCATCATCTATTGATCTATTTGCACAATAAGCAAATTGCAATGGATCTAATCACAAATCCGTGATAGATTTCAGGTGAGCCAACACTAGTCTCTCAAAAGTTTTCATGACCACAGAAGTTAAAGCAACTGGTCTATAATCATTCAATTCCTTGACAGAAGATTTTTTTTGTTGTACTGGAATAATCAAGGAATGTTTGAAGCAAGAAGGAACATAATACATCTCCAGTGATCTATTAAAGATGCGGGTAAAAATAAGAGCCAGTTGTTCAGCACAAACTCTTAAACAAGAAGAAGTGATTTTATCTGGACCTGGTGCTTTTCTTAACTTCTGTCTGTAAAACAGACCTTGCATCTCCTTCTCTGTGATCACCAAAGATGGAGGACCCGATGGCATGGAGTAAATTTCCACAGGCTCAGTTGTTGTTAAATTTGAGATGGAAGTTGTAGGAATAGATGGCTGCAGTTTCCTCTCAAACCTGCAGTAAAACATATTCAAGTCATTCACCAGTTGATGATTTCCTTCAACATGGAGAGGAGGTTTACTATGACCAGTAATGGTTTTAAGAGTTTTCCACATATTTGCTGATTCATTTGTTGAAAACTGGTTCTTTAACTTTTTAGTATAGTTCCTTTTTGCTGCTCTAATTTCTCTGGTCAATATAATCCTAGCCTGATTGTACAATATTCTATCACCCTTTTTATAGGCTTCCTCTATGGTGTGACGTAGCTGTTTGAGTTTAGTTGTAAACCACAGTTTGTTGTTACTGTAAATTTTCACATTCTTAGATGGCGCACATAAGTCCTCACAAAAGCTGACATATGATGTTATAGTGTCTATGAGCTCATCCAAATCAGCAGAAGTGTTTTCAAATAGGTCCCAATCAGTGTAGTCAAAACATGATTGCAACTTTAACTTTGCTTCCTCAGTCCAAGTTTTCACTGTTTTAACTGTTGGTGCATATTCAGAGGCATTGCCCAGTTCCGAGCAGGGAAGGCAGGCCTGCTGCCTCTGAGGATGGCACTTGTGAAAAGGGCAGCAGGAGCAGGTAGGCCGGGGCAATGGAGGGGGCAGTGGGAAGGGGGTGGGCAGGCATCCCCTTTCACCAAAGCAGATGAAATGTAAAAGGGGAGAAAGTTTGGTCTTTCATTCCATTTCAATAGAATGGGATCCCCAAGCTGGTTTGTGAAACCACCTTCAATGGCTTCATTCAGATATAATATTATTTTTGTTAAGCTGCCTTGCTCTTGAATATAGGGGACAGGGCAAAGCCTCAATGGACACTGTACACCCAAGTCCAAAAGAAAGGAGAGGATCAGACTTATTGGCCTGAAGATTGTTGCCAGAATGAGCGACCAGGAACAAAGGCATGATGGCGACCCCCACATTCACATATGGGAAGCAGGGGTGGTCCAAGGGTCCAAGGGGGAAGGAGGGGGGAGATGCCCGGACACGGAAATGGGTGCCAGGAGAAGGCAGCCCCATTAGGGCACAGCAAATTACAAGGGGCTGTCCCAGGGGGTTTTAAAAGAGGGTCCGAGGAGGACAACCCTGTTGGTTCTGTAACTGTATCGTAGATATTAGGATGAATAATAGTATGTTTGTCACAACTGGGAGGTTTGGCAATTTTATAGGCATTGGGACGGATCCAGGCTCTAAGGCAAAAAATTAAACCAGATATGGTCACGGTAAAATAACAGGGGGAGAAGGTGCCCCCCCCGGGAGGATGATTTATGACCATTTGACTATGATTGATGAATGAGTGACAATGATTTATGGTCTGGTGACAATGATTTATGACTTGGCCTCCGATGGGGGTGGACACCCCCTAGAGCATGTAATGGGAGTGGAGGCACAGGACACCGATGGGGTGGACACCCTGGGGTGTACCTAGCAGCCGGGAACGTCAAAGGTATGGGTACTCCTTTGATGCATGGGATCCGACCCAATGACTTAACCAGAGTACTGTCCACTGTATTAAATAAAGTTGTGGCCTATACAGGAGCTACATCCGCCGGACAGAGGAGGGGTCACTAACAACTGTTCTCTTTTAGTTTCCCATTTAGGTGCTGTCCTGAGGCTCTGGATAGTCGGGCATAGCATCGTGTATTGGGCTGGTGTATGGGCAAAGCAGTCCCACTGGGGCCAACACCTCGGCATGGAGGAGCATGTCTGCATAACATGGTTTGGCAACAGGGGCATGCGTTGGGGTGACTTGCTGCCAGGGCTATGGACGTTGTTTCGCCAGCATGGAGCACCACAGGGCCTGGTGATCCAGCTTGGGGAGAACGATATCACCTCATCAAGGGGAATAGACCTAAAAAAGGACATGGAGGCTTCACTACTGGTGCTCCACAGCTCCTATGCAGATATAGTGTTGTTTTGGTCGCAGCTGCTACAGAGGAGACACTGGCGGGGGGCCAGGCACCCAGGAAGGGTTGAACTGCTTCGAAGGAAGTTGGCTAAGGCTATTGGTCGTCTGATCACCGCTTGCGGTGGAATCTGGATAAAGCACCCAGATATTACTTTTACGGCACGGGACATGTATCGGGCAGATGGTGTCCATTTGTCAGAGATAGGTAACTCACAGTGGGCAACAGGGGTTAGAAGTGCCATAAGTGATCGGGTTCAGCTGCAGTGCTCTGGCGGAGAGATGAGCGAGGCTCGCCTCTAGTGGTGATTTTATAGGCATTGGGACGGATCTAGGCTCTAAGGCAAAAAATTAAACCGGATATGGTCACGGTAAAATAACAGGGGGAGAAGGTGCCCCCCAGGAGGATGATTTATGACCATTTGGCTATGATTGATGAATGGGTGACAATGATTTATGGTCTGGTGACAATGATTTATTACTTGGCCTCCGATGGGGGTGAACACCCCCTAGAGCATGTAATGGGAGTGGAGGCACAGGACACCGATGGGGTGGGCACCCTGGGGTGTACCTAGCAGCTGGGAAAGTCAAAGGTATGGGTACTCCTTTGATGCATGGGATCCGACCCAATGGCCTAGCCAGAGTACTGTTCGCTGTATTAAATAAAGTTGTGGCCTAGTTATACCCCAAACTGTGATGTTCATGCCTCTTCATTTTACATCATGCCGCTGAGGGAGCTCAGCTGTAGGCAACAAAGGAGAGGGCCAGACATATCGGCCTGAAGATTGTGGCCAGAACGGGCGACCGGGAACAAAGGCATGATGGCAACCACCACATACACACGTGGGAAGATGGGATGGTCCAAGGGTCCAAGGGGGAAGGAGGGGGGAGATGCCCGGACACGGAAATGGGTGCCAGGAGGGGGCAGCCCTATTGGTGCACAGCAAATTACAAGGGCTGTCCCAGGGGTTTTTAAAAGAGGGTCCAAGGAGGACAACCCCCTCTTTTCCCTCCTGGTCACCAAGCAGCCCACCCCCCCTTTTTATTATATGTTGGTTCTGTAACTGTATCGTAGATATTAGGATGAATAATAGTATGTTTGTCACAACTGGGAGGTTTGGCAATTTTATAGGCATTGGGATGGATCCAGACTCTAAGGCAAAAACTTAAACCGGATATGGTCACGGTAAAATAACAGGGGGAGAAGGTGCCCCCCAGGAGGATGATTTATGACCATTTGACTATGATTGATGAATGGGTGACAATGATTTATGGTCTGGTGACTGATTTATGACTTGGCCTCCGATGGGGGTGGACACCCCCTAGAGCATGTAATGGGAGTGGAGGCACAGGACACCGATGGGGTGGGCACCCTGGGGTGTACCTAGCAGCCGGGAACATCAAAGGTATGGGTACTCCTTTGATGCATGGGATCCGACCCAATGGCCTAGCCAAAGTACTGTTTGCTGTATTAAATAAAGTTGTGGCCTAGCTATACCCCAATGTGATGTTCATGCTTCTTCATTTTACATCATGCCGCTGAGGGAGCTCAGCTGTAAGCAACAATGAAGAGTGCTTCCTCTGTACCACTTTTTTGGTACATCCTGTCAGGAAGAGTTGGAACTATTGCAATTCAGTGTCCTGAGTGCCTAGCCCTGCCAGGCGGTCCAATCATGGTCAATGGTATCATAAGCCATTAGGTCCAAGAAAATTAATCAAGTTGCACTTCCCTTATCTACTCTGCAGCATAGGTCATCTATCAAGACAACCCAATTCTGGGTACTAGAGTTTAAAAGATAGTGTTTCCAAACTCTGGGTGTAGTTTTCATCTATGGATCTGACTTGTTACTATTGTGCTTGATCCTATATACAAGAGTGTATAGGTTCCTCACAACAGTGTTCTAATTCAATGAAAGATTAAATGCATTTCAAAATATCTTTCTACATACTTGATTCACAGTCAAATCAGCTTTGGCAGAGCCATGATTTTAACCAACCTGAAGTTTTAATCCAAGGCATTCTAAGCTCTCTTGGGTAGGGATTTAGATCCTCCCCTGTCCCAAACACATCAGCCAGCAGCCCTTCACAGAGTGTGGGAAGAAATCCCATTGTAGCTTCATTGATTCTATTAAAACATCCAGATGGAAAAGCCAATGCAGAGGGGTGAATAATTCGCAGAATAAGATGAGGACTTCTGTTCCAGTAGTTTGCAGGCAGCACTGGGAAAAGACAAGGACTGGAGGCAATTATGAACAAAGCTTTATTGCAAACATTCATTTTGGGGGCACACTCTGAGGCACTGTTGCGTGTTTTCTCTTGGTTCTCACTGTGTCTCCTAACATGATACAGGAGCAAGTTAGAAAAGACAGTGACTGTGCATCTACAGAGAGCTGCCTTGGTGCCTACTATTTTGGGTGAGTCGAGGGTAAAAATCTATTTAATTTTTTTAAAATTTATTTTTTAATTTTAATTTTTTGGAAAGCTGCCTTTCTGTTTGATCCTATTAAAACCAAAATTTCTTTCCCTTGGTTTCTGCATCAAAACTTGTTCAAACCAAAGTCATCATCTGTATCACTGACCTTCCTAGACCGGATATACCCCTCACCATCTTGTCAACAGGCACTGTTGGTCTGCAGTTCTGTAGGATAAATTCCTTTGAGCTCAGTGAGATTTACTTCTGAATCCACATGCTTAAGATTAGGCAACGAGTATTTCATCTTGGATGTTCTATGCTTGCATTACACAGGAATGATTGTATATTTCCATTGCAGCATCTCACTGAAGAGAAATGATAGTTCTCTCCAGTGATCAGACTCCTAAATATTTATTTTAATTTCTTTTTGACTTTCTTTACTTCTTTTGTTGATCCAGATCTCTCCCCACTAACAGCAGCAATGTTATATACTATTTTAAATGGAGCAGAAGTGGAGGAGAAGGGAAGCATTTTCAGAAGGCTTGTTTACCAAACTGATTCCAACATGTCAAAAATTAACTTGGGAATTGTGTGGTTGGCTGGGTGGGTGGATTCCACTTCCTTCTATTGCCCCCCTGACCAGTTGATCCTTCTGCGCCATTCTCCCCCTTTGATAGGACACTTTCTTCACAGAGACATCCTCCAGCCAGGCAGGGATAACATGATGAGCATGATGACATCACGCAATCGCATAGCCAATCAGATGTCGCTACATATTGATGTAACTGAGTGGCAACAAAAGCTTACTGGACTGATCACATGAGAGGGCCTCGTCAATAAGGAATGTGTGGGCAAACCAAAGCCAATTCAGGACAATGCTTCATAAGTAGGTCAACATGTTGGCCACTTTCACAGCTGTTCCTCCTCTCCATCACAGAAAAACCTTTGACACTGGTGAACATGTTTGAGGGGGAGGGAAACCCCTTATCCTTTGGTTCAGTTTCTCCACTGTAAGCTCTTATTCACCTGCATATCATTGTTGTTGCTACTTGCATGAGTAGACACACGACAAAAATAAATCTGGTTTCAAGAAGCATCTTGACTGGCAGAATACAGAAGTACAAAAACCAGACCCTGAAATTGATGACTGGGGGAATAAATAAAAGCCTGGGCTCCAGAGTGCCAATCATCCTCCCGTAACATTTAAGCTTCCTACTTGACATAGGGATTGTTGGTTTCCTTAAAACTAGGCAGGAGACAAAGTAATCTTCTGTGTCTTTCATTTTATCTTGAAATCCCAGTTCACACAATCACATTAGCATGTTGTATAAAGCTGATGAAGTGTTTGTGGTATGCCCAGCGACAAGCACAGTTCAGGTTCTGTGTAGTGCCATTTGTTGGAAGAAGTTAGAAAGTGGCCTGTGAGAGCAAATAAAGGGATCAGATAATAGAGATGGGCACGAATAAAAAAAATGGCATTTCGTTTGTCGTTTGTCGTTTGGAGGGTCCATTTCAGTTCGTTTCCTTTTTTCATGAATTTTTGCAAAAAAATCATTTTTGTTTTCATTCATTTCGTTACCATTTCGTTACCATTTATTTCATTTTTTGTGATTTTTTTAGGGTTTTTAAGCAATTCACTCATATTGCAGTAACGGAAACGAAACGCACGACACAATTTCTGGTGTTTCTGTTCATTTTGTTTCATTTTAGAGACAAAATTCATTTGTCGTTTCATTACGTAACGAAACGAAAAAATGAAAACGGAAACAAAAAATTGTTCGTTTTGTGCTCCTCTCTATCAGAGAATGTTTCTGAACACACAGTGATGGTGAATGCTTGCCCAGCATAACATTTCAATGGGGAACAGCAACATCCGAGACATTCTACACATGTACATGGATCTGTTTGCAGGCTGCAGCAGCAGGGTTATAGAAGAGGCCTGCAGAACAGCTGGCGAACAGCAGTCCTCTGGTCTGGGCTGCATTGGTTCCAGGACATCTGCTAGGAAGCGAGGAAAGCAACAATGTGGGTAAAGTTGCCCAAAGGAAATCAGATCGCAGGGAAGTCTTGAAACCATGATTTGCTCGTGAAGTGTCTTTTTGTGAGGATTAGGCCAGGGTTTCCCTGCAAATTGGTCCCTGGTGTTTCTCAAGGGGACTGCCAGCCTGAAAGTCTCTGGAGCAATCCATTACTCAGCCTTAGGATATTCTGCTGAGTTCAGTGACCCTGACAGACCAGCCTTGAGAGCAACACTGTAAGATATCCAGTCTTCACGTGGACCTTCTTGGTGGTATTTGATGTAGCTGGTGGGGTACCAGCAACTCAGCAGAGGCTGAGTTGACAGGTATGTGCAGGCAAATTGCAAGGGGTATGGGAGCAGTGAGCACCAGAAAGAGATATCATAGAAGTAACAGCTGATTTTTAAGCATGAAAGCTCGAGGGTCTTGGACCCTGGTTAGAGCACAAATGGGACAATGGCAGATGAACAGTTTAAAATTTTAGGTTTTGGGGTAGGTGCCACAAAGGCTCATCAATTGATAAATAGAAGTTCTGTAGGCTGATATGGAATTACCTGTGACAAGTAAGATTGGCCTGGGCTTATGTGAATATTTGCAAACATGTATTTCCTTAACCGTTTCAATATCAATATGCGTAGACCAGGTTCACCATTAAAAACATGAGTCTAATTGCTTTATTTGCTGCTCCTCTCGGAACTGCTGGAGAGGGGATACTAGTACAGATACAGGAAAGCAAGACAGAGGGGCTATTTACTAGCCTATTTGTAAAATTCTTTTCTTTCCGTTTAAATGCAATCAAATTTTTCTCTTGTGGCAACTTTAAAAAAATATTTTATTTTTTCACACATAAAGGGCAACTAATGGGAATGGGTCGTGGATTGCAGTTCTATGAATAAAAAATTGGAGTAATAAATGGCCTGTTCACATCATTTCCATCATTTTCATCCAACAGATTATGAATCTAATATACTGTTGGGATAATTCAATTACAAGCTTCTTTTACATAAAAAATCATAGAGTGGTCTCCAGCTTTCTTCTGTAAGTCTTTCTCTCTCAGCAATTCTGAAAGTATGTCCATCTCTGCCCTTTCAAAATACTTTCCCAAGAATTCTTCTCTTGTGGCAACATTTTAAGTAGAAATACAATGCAAGCAATAAGAGATCTAAACCATTGAACCAAATAGGCCATATATTCACATTATATTTTGTTACTACTAAAGATGTGGACAAATTTAAAAAAATGGGATTCATCATGATTAGATATGGGCACGAATCGAAAAAATTACATTTCGGTTTTTCATTTTTCATTGCGTGTCCGTTTAGGTTCGTTTTTGTTTTTCGTGAATTTTTTGAAAAAAAATCATTTCATTTTTTTGTTTTTTGTTTTTACCCGCTTTTTGTGTGACTTAAAGCATTTCCGCGCGTGGATATCCCCCAATGCCCCAGACCAGAGGGAAAACACTAAAAAAACGATGCTGGCAGAGACACAGTATATACTAGGTACGCAGGGAGGCTGCAAAGGCAGCGGCGGGTGTTGCCCAGGGCGTAAGGCAGCCACACAGTGACTGCACTGCGGAGCAGGGGAGGGTACTCACTGAAAGGTATGCACACACACAGGGAGGCTGCAAGAGAAATCTCTTCTTTCTCTCCCCTAAGAGCCAGGCTGCAGCCAGTAGGAACACAGAGACACACACCTGCTTTGTGAGGCTTTCCCTTCTGCAGTGCTGGAAGGCAGATTTAAGAGCATCCCGAGGGAACAGAGACTCTGCCCTTGTGGCTCTAATGAGATAGAATCCATTGAGCATATGATGTTCAGATGCAGTAGGCATAAAAAGACCCGGGCAAAATATGTCACACCACTCTTAAAAGATATGGCAGGCCAATCGGACTCGGACAATTGTAATCAATTGCTAATTGACCAAAGTCGGACTACTACTGAACTGGTGGCAAAATTCTGGGCGGCATGTTACAGCAATAGATAGATAGCTGAGCTTTTAAACCCTGTTTTATATTGTCACATCTGTTGTCTTAAAGGCTTTTAAAAAATAACTTTTTGTTTTATATATTGACCACTGTAATGTTTGCCAGTTTTTAAACTTTCTAGCTAATGTTTTTTTTATATATATATATTGTATCTTATTCTGCTCTATTCTATTCTTTTCTATTTTATCTTATGTCTGGCTTGATGCCGTAGCAATAAACTTTCTTACTTACTTACTTACACACACCTTCTTGGCTGGCCTAAAGTAACAAGTTGAAGATGCAGCAATCCCACCCTAACTCCCACCACAGACTGCAAGGAGGACGGGGGCTGCCAGAGCTTTTTATGCCCTGTGTGGTTGCCACACCTACCCAGTCTGCCACCTGGGCATGCTATTGGTTGAAGTTGTCCAAGAATTTACATGATCCCATCACATGGCTTGCCTCCATGTTGTGGCTGGAGTGGCGACATCCATTTTGTCATCCTTAAAGGGAAAAGAAAAATACATCACGATGGGAGAAAGACAAAAACAAACGTTTTAAGGACCGCAACCCCCGGTAGGTAATAATTTCAAATAACGATCACTGCATTTTTATGGATGTCCAGGACATTTTAATACCCAAGAAATCAATATTAGGCATCTGGGAGCCCTTTTGGGTCGATGTCCCGTAACTAGCCTTAAAGGAAAAAAATACAGCGATCTGAGAAAAGACATAAATGCACGTTTTAAGGACCCCAACCCCTCTGGTAGGTATTATCAGGCAGAATAAATAATTATTGCTGGGTTTTTACAGATATTCAGGATGTTTTTTAACATTTAAAAACAGCTCATTTCATTGTGCATCACCATTAACAAAATGAAACGTAACAAACCTGATTTTCGTGGTTCTGTTCAGTTCGTTCCAATTTCATCACAATTTTCGTTATTCGTTTCATTACGTAATGAAATGAATAACAAATAACGGAACGATTTTTTTGTCTCGTGTCCATCTCTAATCATGATTCATTATTTAAATGGTGAATCAACTGATGAATCTATGAATTTCCAGTGATTAATCAATGAATCAATAAATATTGTCTCCCCTTTAAAGCAAAGCAAAGTGTTCTGCTTATATACTGCCCCAAACCAAATCAAGTAGTCTCTGGGCGGTTTACAGTTTAATTATGCAGGCTACACATTGCCACCCCAGCATGCTGGGTACAAAGAACCCACTAGCACCTAGAGGCCTGAAATTTTCAAGGATTCTTCCTCGGTCTTTTCTGTACAAGTGCTGAAATGTTGATGAAGATTGGGGTTCCGACAGAGTTTTATAACCACAAGTGGTGTGCCCTAGAAAATGTCTAAAAACTGGGTTGGGGAAACCCAAGCTTTGCCAAACTTGGAAGGATGGTAGAGGTGCGTCATAGGATGTTTATGTGTGAGTTTGGAGTTTCTAGGTGGTTGGGGAGAATTTTCCAGGAGGGGGGCTTTTTGGTGGTGCATAATTCAGACATCAAAACTCCATTCTCTGCCATATTTGATTATACAGAAGAGTCAGGGAATGCTCCTCTCCAAATTTGTTGCCTCTAGGTATTTTGAGGGCCATTTTATAGCCAGACAAATTGGCAGATAAATCACTAACATTCATCGATTCATATTCGTTCATTCAGGGAGTTTTGAATACAAATGGTTTGAATATAAATGGACAAACTTTGATGAATTGGCCAAATTCATCCGAAAATGTGATTCATTTTTCAATTTGTACCCATTTCTAGTTACTACATATTGGCTGAAACCCAGTCACACCTAGAGTAGGCTCCTTAAGTCAGTGAGGTTTTGGTGAGTCAATCCCTCCCCAAGTTCCATAGATTCAAGGGCCAATTGTAGTTGCAACTTACTACTGGATTTCAGCCATTACATCAGTGGTTTTTCAGCCACTACATCTTGGATTCCCAGATGTTCATCAATAAATACTCCCAGAAGTCTTCACCATTAACTGTGTTGGCCAGGATTATTGGGAATTGTAGTCCAAGAATATCTTGGACATAAGGTTGAGAACCATTGCATTTTGTTGTTGTTCTAACCAACATGTAGCTGCTATTGATAACCGGTTCTCATGCATTCTCAAAATCCCTCTCCCACTCCCCCAAAAGGAAGCTTTTGCTTTTTGGCACCCTTCCTAATATGGGCATTATTTGCTTCTACTACAGCTGTACCTGGCAATCTTGTCATCTTCTGAAAGCCTACAGTCTGTATGTTTGTCTTTTACCAAAGGGGCCTTATACAGTGACAATTATAGAGAGAAATATGTGATTCCCTTCCTCTTCCTGTTTATGCAGGACCAAGCCCATTAAACATTTTTCCTCCCTGCTACAGATCAGTTTCCTTGGACTGCTGAAAACTCTGCAACTTTGGATAGAACTGGGCTGAATATCGGTTGTTGGTAGATGTTAGTGGTATGAAAGCAAATGTTTAATTTAAGCTCCTCCATAAGATGGCTGATGAGCAACACGACTTATGTTATAGTGCTTATATGGTGTAGAAGTCAAGGTACAATCAGGGTGCATCATTGTGCATACGTGTTGAAAGAGGAGTTAATCTATGGTCTGCTTGAATTTATGTTGGGGGCATAGCTTCTACTACAAAATGTTGCTTTAAACTGTAGAGGGCCCCTCACCCCTTTGAGAATATATATGGTTGCTTTCTGGCCCAAGGCCCTCAAAACAGCCTGCAAAAAGGAGAAAGCAATATATACAAATAAAAGCAAAATAGCATAACAAAACAAGAACATTGTGGGCCTTGAACCTTACAACTGGCTTTTCTTTCTTATCTTTGCAGACCCCGTGATCAAAGTTACCCATCAGCCAGCCAGTCACAAAGCACACAGATTGCCTGGCAAGCTTTAAAGTTTCCCATATGAGACCAACTGAGATGAAAATAGTAGTGAAACCCAAGTTCCCAGTGCAGCTTTTATCGTGTTGGGCCAGAGTTTCTGTCAGACTGCCAGTTCTACCTTTATGCTTCCAAAAAAGAAGAGCAAATCAGGAAAGGCAATTCTCAGAACTGGATTAGGGCAATATTTGCTCTGAACATGTTAAAAGATATCTTTCCAGTTATTCCAAAAGTTCACAAAGCATATCCTTCGGAAGGAGGGTTTCCAAACTTTATCTGGTCATCGCTTGCTCCACCCTCTTCATGCTCATTCAAATGGACTCTGGCTAATGAGTATAAAGGAGGGCAGCGGTAAAGAAAGCCGTTCACCCTCCCCAATCTAAATACCTGAAATCAACCACCTGTCTAAGAACAAAGTACACAAATGAATGATCCGAAGTGCTAACAATTAGCTATGATTTCTCACATCTACTTGTCCTGTTTCAGCACCCTCCACCAAAGATATTTATGGCAAATGGGTAGGAGCTTCTTGGCCAAGGATGGAAAACCCCAGGCCCTATGCTCAAACCATGTTGGGATCCCAGTTCAACTCCCTGAAGCTCCCCAAATAGCTTCTTCCTCTTCTCCAGCATTTGGGGTTTTCCCAACTTTTGTGTGCTTTTACCCGACTTCCCAAATTTTAAATTAATTTTCTAAGGTAAAGCACAAAAGTATCCAATGGAAACTTTCCAGGGGTGAGGAGCTGCATAGTTGACTTTTAACGTGTATTCCACACATAGCATGCACCACTGTTGTTGTATGTGTCATCATCAGTAGACCCTATGACCTTCAAAAGAGTCTGGTATTAAGAACCCTACTCAGGTCTTTAAAATGACTTGATTAAGTCAACCTGTCTCGTGACAGGTGTTCCTCTTTTTCTACTGCCTTCCAGGGACAAAGTGATCACTACCTTTAGCTAGATACTGTACAATTAAAATGTATTGATTCAGCAAGGTATGAACATCATTGTGTATGCTGCTCATTAGAGATGGGCACGAAATGAACTTTTTTCGTTTCCGTTATTCGTTATTCATTTTGTTACGTAACAAAATGAATAACAAACATTGTGATGAAATTGGAACGAACCAAACAGAACCACGAAAATTAGGTTCGTTATGTTTCATTTTTCGTTAATGGCAACGCGCAAAGAAATGAGCTATTTTAAATGTTAAAAAATGCCCTGGACATCCATAAAAACACAGCGATAATTATTTATACTGTCTGATAATACCTACCGGGGGGGTCCTTAAAATGTTTGTTTTTGTCTTCTCCCATCGCAATGTATTTTTCTTTTCCCTTTAAGGATGACAAAATGGATGTCACCAGCCACAAAATGGAGGCAAGCCATGTGATGGGATCATGTAATTTCTTGGACAACTTCAACCAATAGCATGCCCAGGTTGCAGACTGGACAGGTCTGGCAGCCACAGAGGGCATAAAAAGCTCTGGCAGCCCCCGTCCTCCTTGCAGTCTCCAGTGGGAGTTGGGGAGGGACTGCTGTCTCTGCGACTCGTTATTTTCACTTTAGGCCAGACAGGCAGATGTGTGTCTCTGTGTTCCTGCCGGCTGCAGCCTGGCTCTTAGGGGAGAGAAAGAAGAGATTTCTCTCTAGCTTCAGTCCTGCAGCCTCCCTATGTGCGTGTGTGCGTACGTCTTGGTGAGTACCCTCCCCTGACCTGCAGTGCAGTCACTCTGCAGCTGCCTTGCACCCTGGGCAACACCTGCCGCTGCCTTTGCAGCCTCCCTGCATTCCTAGTCTATACTCTGTCTCTGCCAGCATCATTTTTTTAATGTTTTTCCTGTGGTCTGGTGCATTGGGGAACGCCCGCACACGGAAATGCTTTAAAAATCGCGCAAAAAGTGGGTAAAAATGAAAAACAAAAAATGAATAAATGAAAATGATTTTTTTCAAAAATTCACAAAAAATGAAAACGAACCGAAACAGACCCCTCAATGAAAAATGAAAAACAAAACCACAATTTTTTCAATTTGTGCCCATCTCTACTGCTCATATCTGCGTATTTCTCATTTTGGTGTCATATGTATAAAGGTCCATCCAATTCTTGCTGGCCCTTTACAGGCCTCTGCATATTATAATAATAACAATCAATCATGTGCTGCCAAGGCAGTTCTAACTTATGGTGACCCATTTCAGAGTTAAAGATGACAGATTTTACTACAAAGTTCATAGTTAAAGATAACAGATTTTACTACAAAAGAAAGGTTTGTTATCAAAACATGCAAGTAGAGAGGCCCAATCGGGACCCTTTAGCCTGGTGCCCTGCAATATTCAAACCACAGGGCTTAACAAGCCAACCTCCCAAGACTTTGATTTTACTGTTTGCTTTGAGTCCAAGCTATCATCTGACCTACTTGCTTCTAAGCTTTTATTTCTATTCAGTTGAAGAGGTTCTCTCTATTCAAGGAAGAAAGTAGTTATGTGCCATCAAACCAGACTTAACTTACAGCAACCCTACGAAGACTTTCAAGGAAAATGGGTTATTTAAGCAGTGGTTTTACTTGGTCCCACATCTCCAGAGACTTCCCCTGGCTATGAGAAGATTCACACTCTGGTCTCCTGAGTGTTAATCCTCCATTCTGTTGCCTGTTGTTTATTAATTAGAGAACTTCCAAGTTGCCTTTCAAGCCAGATAGATACCCCAAAGCAACTTGTAATTTAAAACCTACTTGTGGTACAACTGTTTACAGTGGTGGACTAGAACTAATAAGATCCGGATTCAGATAGCCATGAAGTTCACTGGGTGATTTTGGGCCTGTCACAATCTCTCTGCATTCCCTGCTTCAGATGGTTATTGTGAGGATAAAATGAGGAAAAGAACCATGTACTGTATACTGCCTTGAGTTCAATGGAATCAAGATGAGATATAAATATAATATAATTTAATCTTAAATGGGAGGCTGATTTCTTAGTCATGGAGCTTTGAAGGATGAGCCTAGAATGATGCGTGCTGTCAGCTCTTAATTGCAAAGCTTTCATCTCATCTAGATTGGTTCTGAGACATGGACTCAGAAGCAGAAGAATTTTTCCTTCCATGCCCTTGGAACAGAACTTGGTATATTGCAAGTCCATTTCCAAACCAAATTGGATCCCACCATTCCTGTCACTGTTGGATGTTATCTTTGTGTCTGGCCATTCTAGCAATCCCATCTTTTGCCTGGCAGCCCCCTTGCTCTCTGTAACACAGGCTGAAATCCTGTTGCTCAGCTCCATGTATACAATGAGGAACGATGTGATTATTTGTGGCAAATCCCCACAAATTAAAGGCTCCCTTGGTTGATTTTGGGGAGCATGTGACCTGAAATTGCCTTTAATCAACAGTGATTGGCTGCTGCTGCTGACATCATCAGCACCATGCACACAGAGTTGCAGGATTTCAGCCACTGTTTCCTATTTTATCCAACAAAAAGAAGCCATTTCATTTAATACATCAAGCTCAAAATTAACCTCCATTGTGGCAGTCTCACATATAAAACAGACCTGCAGATACAAGGGGACTTGAAAAGCTACATAACATTGTAAAGCACACCTGTTTTTTGCTTCCCTTTGCATCTTTAACATAGAAAAGAAAAGAAAAGAAAGAAGGGCTGTGAAATTAAAGCTCATAACATGAAACTCATGAAACCAGCCAGTTCACGAGTTAGTGCCAAACATATGCTGTTGATATTTATACTATTTCACAGTTGCTCTTAAAAGCAGAAACAAAGTAAAAGAAATTGTGCTTTTACTGGATTCTGTCGATGTGATTGCTTTCAAGTATTAATATCTTGATGAGAATAGATGTTTTAAGACTGGCAGCTTCATTGATCATGATGCCTTCAAAAATTCTCTCAAGGGATTGGGAATAAACAGTCCCAGCAGAACAAAAGCAAATAAAAAATCCCCCCCCTTCCTCTCTTTGTGCATTGCTTAAGCCACTTAAGACTCTTGAGAAATGGAAAGCTTCCTATCTACTCCCAGCCAGAGGGAAAGAGAGACAGACGCTTCAATTGTTTTGTTTTTTTTAACTGTAGTTAACTTACATCAGTGCACCAGCCATTTGAAAGCATTCTGGGTGCATTAGCAGCAATTAAAAAGAAATGGCAAACTTCCTTTCCGTTCCCTTACACGATTTAGTAGCAAGGAAGATTTCTATTTCTCGATAACATTAACCAGATTAAGCAAAGAAACATCTTAAGCCAGCCACTTTCTTTTGGTTCCAGTGATCACACACATGAGTATATCTCGGTGAAGATTCTCAGTTATCCAGGTGAGTCATGGCTACTGGACTTCTTTTTCTTGAACGATAGAAACGTTTCACTGCTCATCCAAACAGCTTCATGTCCAGTAGCCATGATTCAGCTTACAGACACACATGGGAACTGAACTAAAAAGGAATGATCCTACCACAACCCCAAAAAAGCAATAGCCCCTGTGTGTGTGTGTTGTATGGTTACAGTCATTACTGACTCTTCGTGACTCCATGTCCATGGAGTTTTCTTGGCAGGAATACTGGAGTGGTTTGCCAGTTACTACTCCAGGTGCCTACAGCACCTGATATTCCCTGGTGGTCTGCCATCCAAGTACTAGGCCTGACCGTGCTTAGCATCTGAAATCAGGCAAGATCAGATGTGCCCAAAACAGTAGGGGAAGGCATCAGTTAAAATACACACCAGTTTGCAAAGGCAAGTACCTTGTGGGATCACCAGGAATCAGTGAATCAATCCATTCCCAACTAGAACCAAATGCCTGTCTGATCATACCTGTAGTGTCAAGAATTACAATTACATTGTAGAATGTTTTAAATCTCTTCCTAAAATCAGGATCTGGAAGGCCATGCCTAGAGACTATGCTGGTGATGAAGAAACAGGGGATATATTACTCCAAAATGAAAGAGGTGGAGGTGGCTCCCATTCTGATGATGAGCCACCAGTTCGCTCAGGTACATCAAGGACTTTTCCCCCTGCCCTTCATCTCTCTGCAACTATGTAGAAAACTCCCAGATCTGTTTCTGCAGGTCAGATAATGCATTGGAAGTGGAGAAATGGGAAAGCAAATGGTTGTTGTTGTTGTTGTTGTTGTTGTTGTTGTTGTTGTTGTTGTTGTTGTTGTTGTTGTTGTTGTTGTTGTTCAGCCGTTCAGTCGTGTCCGACTCTTCGTGACCCCATGGACCAGAGCTCGCCAGGCCTTCCTGTCTTCCGCTGCCTCCCAGAGTTTGGTCAAATCCATATTGGTTGCATCAATTACACTGTCCAACCATCTCATCATCTGCTGTCCCCTTTTCCTTTTGCCTTCAATCTTTCCCAACATCAGGGATTTTTCCAAAGGCTCTTCTCTCCTCATGAGGTGGCCAAAATACTGGAGTCTCAGCTTCAAAATCTGTCCTTCCAGTGAACATTCTTTCAGGATGGATAGCTTCAAAATCTGTCCTTCCAGTGAACACTCTTTCAGGATGGATAGGTTTGATCTATTTGCAGTCCAGGGGTCTCTCAAGACTCTCCTCCAGCACCAGAGCTGAAAAGCGTCAATTCTGTGGCAATCAACCCTCTTTATAGTCCAGCTCTCTCTTCTATACATCACTGCTGGAAAAACCATAGCTTTGATTATCCAGACCTTATTCAAGTGATGTATCTGCTCTTTAAGATGCTGCCTAGGTTTGCCAATGCCATTGCTTTCCTCCCAAGAAGCAGGCGTATTTTAATTTTCTTGCTACAGTCGCCATCTGCAGCGATCAAGGAGTCCAAGAAAATAAACTGTCATTGCCTCAATTTCTTCCCCTTCTGTTTGCCAGGAGGTGATGGGACCAGTGACCATATAGTGACTATAAGGACGGGGTTTTCAGAGGAAAGCTCTGGCCATATTTTCTCCATCAGCATTCTTTCTTCTCATGTTTGAGCCTGCTGCTTGGGATGCAAATGCTTTACTCGCAGCCATGTCAGGCAATTTTGGGAGAAAGGTAGCAGGAGCATCTTCACTTATCCTGTAGTACATGGGGAAATATTTATGGGAGTTTTTTTCGGCAGTGTGGTCTTGGGTGCTGGTGTCACAGCTAGGGAAGGAGGATCCTTCTCTAACTTTGAACACCAAAAGAAAATCCTAAATCTCTTTGATACAGTTAACCTAATCTGTAATTTGACACTTAGTAGCAGTCCTGTTGTTCTCCAGCAGGAAAATGTCAAAGATGGGATTGTGCAGTTGTATAAATCAGTCTTCTAGTGACAGTCCGAAGGAGCAATGCAATTGTCTTCTAGTTTCTTCTCTTGCAGCCCTCTACTGAATTTGCTGACCAACCTGTCAATGCCGGGCAATAATTAATATTAGGCAGTAGGGGTCATTGAGCTTTGCCTGTCCCACTTTCCATCACACCCAGATCTCATTGGGACCCGTATGCCCTTCTTTTTCAACACCAAAAGTGGGGACTATGACTGAACCTTTTAATCCAATTCTTTATTTGAGGAGGCTCCTGGTCAGCCACACTGGAGCCCTTGCTAGAGTTTGTGTGTCTGTGGGATGCACAATCCCCACCTGTTTTCTATGTCATTTGTTCTATTTTAGTTCATAAAAGTTTAGTTCATTTAGTTCATAAAAGTTCATAACAGTTCCAGGCTTTTCAACGAAACAACTTTGTAGCATAAACTTTGCAGACTTAACAGCCGTTAAACATTTGTACGTCTTTCTGCAAGGTTTGTATCCCTTATTTTGATGGACTAGGGGAATCATGAACCTTAGGACCAAGGTTCTTATTTCAACCTTAAATCAAACTGGTCAAAGTTTCCTCTTTAGGAAGATGAACAGTGGTTTACGTGACTAGTGTTAAAACAGTAAATTCAAAGGGCAAAAGGAACCACCCACTTCTACATTTTAAATTGTCCTTTGGTAGTCCTCGGGGGGCAGCCAAGTCAAAGCAGTTCTAGGAAATTAATAAAACAACAAAAACCTCCCATTTTCACAAGAATCTGTCCTTGGATAAAACTAAAAACATGGCAGGCAGCAAAGGAACCAATTGTTCAGTGTCGAGTGCATAAAGATCATTTTTAAAAAAAGAGTTTGATTTGTTCAGGCCATGATGGTCCCGCATGTTAAATTTTGGAAGACCACGGTAAGATTCACTGGTTCTGCACAGCGAGTTTTATGGCATACTTTGGAGGTGCAGAAAGGGATATCCGTTGAAATTGGAAAGAGAATAAATTGGACTGCCGCGTCCTACATCCAACAGGCAGAACCTGAGAAAACAATATTCTTTGAAACCCTTGAAAGCTGTTGCCAGTCAGAGTTGACAGCACTGGGTGAGATCATCTAGGGGTCTGACTCAGTACAAAGCAGCTTCCTATGCTTCTATGAAGGCTCCCCGGTTAAAGCACATTTACAGAGAAAGGGTCTCTCTGCTCAACTGTGCGGCCATTGCTCCAAAGCAGTCAAAATTAAGAAGGGTTCAAAGACTAGGTGATGATCTTATAGGCTTCAGGGACCCATCTCAGAAAACTCCCTCTTTATTAAGTTCTTCCCCTAAATGGAACATGTCTCCTCCTTTGTTTCCCTACCTTTGAGCCCCTATTCTATTCTGCAGCAGAATATTCTGTATTTAATTGCTTAACTTTATTGTTGTTATTGTTAGTGTTGGAACACTTGAAAAAACCTTTGTGTACATAGAGTATAATTGCAGACCCTACAACATTGACTGCACGTGCCACATCTGTGGTATCACACAGAGGATGCTCAAGAAGGATGAGGGAGAAAGGAGATCATTCTACTGGTACAAGTAAAATATTGATTGGATGGATTGGACAGTGATTTTGATACATGAGTTTTGGAGCCAATGATGAAAAGAAGTATTCAAATGTATATTACTCATTTCTAGAAGGCATTTTAGGAGGACTTGGTATATGCAGAGATATAAATTGTCTCCCTAGAGTCAACAAGGCAGTGACCTGATGGCCCTGTGTCTCTGTGAAGCCTGCTGTCCAAGGACAGGCGGAACAGTGAGTTAAAGTTCCAGATCGTCCACCTTATTGCTTTTTAATTTTTAAGGCAGGCCTGCACAAGAGGTAGACCGTTGGCTACCGGGTTCAAAAGTTGCCCACCGGCCATCAATAAAAAAAAGTGAAGGGAATAAGTTCTCCACCCCTTCCACCCCCACCCCAAGAACCACCACTGCCCCAGCAAAGTTCTGGATCTGCCACCCCACTGTCTCAGTCTAGTGGGGCAGTTCAAGGAACATGGCGCATTGAAATCTGTTCCCTCCTGAACGGATTAATTTATTTTCAATGCATTCCTGTGGGAAACTGCTGCTTTACTTACAAAAGTTTTTAGTTATGAGCATGTGCTCAGAATGGATAAAATTCGTAAGTAGAGGTTTTCGTGTAGTAGCCCTCAGGCATTTTGCGCTGGAAAAAGTAGACCTTGGCCTGTTCAAAGTTGAACAGCCCTGTTTTAAGGCATACTTGACCTTAAAATGAAGGACATATTGACTAGGAGGAATCTGTCCTTTAGATGAAAGATTGTCCTCCTGCAATGATGACATACAGTTACCTTACTACCCCCCCCCCAGATGGAAAATAAAACAAAACGAATGCAACTCAAAATTACAGCAAAACAACAAATCACATTAATCACATTAGAAGCACCATAGAACAAAACAAACAAAACTTTCACTTCCTAGGTAAGCCAGTCTTATCTCCCTCAAGAGGGAATTTCAGCCAGGGTGCTCTAACAGAAAATACTGCATCCTGCACTCCCATCAACGTTTTGCAACTGTGGACATAGAAAAGAGAGAAGGACTAATGAGAAATGCCAGAAATGTGGGTGAATATGTGTGTGGGGAGGAGAATAATGTTATCTTTGTTTCAGATGTGATGTTTAAACTTTCCCCCCAATGTTTGTCTTCCAAGTATTCTGTTAAAGAGCAATGCTTTCTCATCTTCCCAACCTTCACTGGCAGCTCCTGCCATGAGACGTAGCCAAAAGTAGAGGTACCAAATCACAGGTCAAAAACTAAATAAATCCCAGCAGAATGGTTCTACCTGCTACACACATCCATCGACTCAACTCAGAAGTACTTCCCACTGAGCTCACTGAGTATGTACTGGATGCAGGCTACTATCCAGTTTGCTGCTACCCAAGAGCAAGTCCTATTGAATTCAGCAAACCTACATTTTTGCCTGCCAAACTGAGCTTGGTTTATTTGGATTAGTTTTCTTGACAGAATTTAGATGGGATAGGTGGTTTGAATTAGCTACTGGTCTATACTCCCTGCCTGTGTTTTTTGACGTCTCTCCATAAAGCCTGGACAACTGGAGCCAAACAAGACAGGACCATTTTGAAAACTCAAAGGTGGTTCTGTGGTCCCTTGAACCTTGATGCCCCACCTGACCTGTAAGTGCCTATAAAGGCCATCACTGATAACGGGAACTCATACAGTATCTGCTGCTTTGAACTAAATGACTACAATATCTACTTATTGATTTCCTTTCATGGAGGCAAAGTGGCAAATGTCTGAACAGGAGAGATAAACGGGACAGTGGAGAGGGATGCTGTCTCTGTTCACGTGCTTGATAAATAATGAGGCAGATATATTTCAGGTCTCTCCTGTTGCCCTCACCTCCCAGTCTTTTTCAGGGGGGTTTAAAACAACAACAACAAATGAAACCTACCTAGAGAGATGAACTTTCTTTTCTGGGTGCAGACAGAAGGAATGGATCAATGCCAAAGGTCAGAAGAGTTATCATTTTGTAAATCCTGACAATGGGGTCAATTATGGACAGGCACAATCATCAGTGTTATCTCCTCATTTAATAAAATGCCACACATTTTGAATGCCATCCATGCCATGATTCTCCCAAGCCCCATATCTCGGTGCATCCAGACTTAACGTGTAACACACATACAGATAGACCCATTTTTGAAAGAAGAAAAAATATAGCGTTGCAACCCAGCTGCAATCTAATAAAGATCCCTGTCCTCTAAGAATGGCGGGTTGATCTCAAGTCACCAGACCTCTACCATAGCTCAGTGGCTTTGGAGCTAGTCGTTGGGGGTTCAAGTCTCCCCTGTGTCTCCTTGAGAAGGGCTAGAATCAATGATAACTAGGGTCCAGGTCCACAACTAGGGTCTGTGTCATCTGGGGCAAACATGGATTATGTGCCTCCCTTCAAAGGGGGGGGGGCATGTGGAATAATACAAAGTTTGGTGCCTCCTGCAGTGTGGTGCCTAGGGAATATGCCCCCATGCCCTGACCCCCATTGTGACCCTTGATAGAGACCCTTCCAGCTTTGCAGCTCAAAGGTCATGGTGGTTATTAAAAATACCAGGCACAGCCAATCAAAATTATGAAAAAACATTGACTGGTATTATGTAACAGACAGATTTAAACAAAAACCTAAGTATGTGTTAAATATTGGCAGAATACATATACTGTTCCAAATACTGCCATTTTTGTAGCTCTGGTGGTGTTACTTCTAAGATCTGTAACTGCTCTTACTATTGTGTGAAATTTCTTGACATTGTTCCCAAAGCCCCAGGGACTACATGGAGCATCGAAGTGTGTTTCATCCACAAGTGAGATAGTGGTGGTGGTGGTGGTGGTGGTGGTAGGCTTTGTCTTTGTGATTTTATACTCAGAGGCAAATAAGCCCTCTACATTTTAATACATATTATGTAATCAGGCAGGTCATGGGTAATTACACTGTCATCCTGTTAGTGTAATTGCATATGACCTGACTGATGACACCGTTCTATCTCATGGCTTCCACATAACGCGGGAGCCATGGGGCAGGAGGGGGAAATCTTTAATTATGGGAATTTATTCCTGCCAGTAGCGTCCTCTCAGAAGCAGTGTCTTCTTCTTCTTCTTCTTCTTCTTCTTCTTCTTCTTCTTCTTCTTC
>JAHTLZ010000016.1:70871617-70890035 GCA_023846285.1 Phrynocephalus versicolor
TTCTTCTTCTTCTTCTTCTTCTTCTTCTTCTTCTTCTTCTTCTTCTTTGTAATTAAAGATCTCCAATTCCTCTTCCACAGCTTCCACATCATGAAAGGAATTACACGGGCACTGTGGGAGCCATAGAGCAGGAGAAAATTTCCAAAAATCACCACTGTGGGTGGCATCATCATGAGCCTTCCACAGGTTTAACTATGGCAACAGGATTTGAGTTATGGAAATGATGTGGTAATTGATAGTAACCATGTGCTGGCAGGTCAATTCTGACGTCTGGGGACTCTTTAACAGGGTTTCCAAGGTAGAGAATACTCAGAGGTAGTTTACAATTCCCTTCATCAGGGGTTATCCCGGGACTGTGCAGCTTGCCTAGGACTGCACAGGCTGCCTCTACTTGCTGAAGGCCCAGTAGGGGATCAAACTCCACAGCTGGATACCTAAACCGCTAACCAATCCAGCCAGCCAAAGTTGTAATCAGTAACATAAAACATAATAAAATTTAAACTCAGCAGGCAAAGATAAAAAGGGATTATTTGCAGAAAGCCATTTGAAAGCAATATATGTGCAGAGGGGCAGAATCGGGGGGGGGGGATTCTCAAGGAGAAAAGTCATCTGTACCAAGTAACAGTAGACACCTTGTTTTAAAAAAAAAAAACACATGGGAAGTTGAGATCCAGCCCTGACTGTCAGAAACGACAATATAAGTGGCAGGAATAATCACGTATTTTCTTAAAGCTAGAACAGTGATGGCGAACCTTTTAGAGATCAAGTGCCCAAACTTCGATTCAAAATCCACTAATTTTTTCGCAAAGTGACAGTGAAGCAATTTAACTCAAATACAGGTGGCTGTGAAGGGGCGATGTCAGGTGCCCATAGAAAGGGTACCAAGTGCCACCTTTGGCATCCGTGCCATAGGTTGGCCAACACTGTTCTGGAACCTGTATCCTGACTGACAACCCACATTACTGACAAGTTCAGGGTTCATCATTTGCTTCCCAGATGTTTGTTTCCTCCTGGGCCTATTGTGACCAAGAAAAACAATGATGGGAGGAGCTGTGATAGGAGTAATTCCAACAAGCAACATCACTTTTCACCTCTATATATGCTTTAGCTTCTCTTTCATTAATGAGGCTAACAAGCATAATTAGAAGAATCTGCCTTTGTTTACATTATTTATACTTCTCACCTTGGCAGCAGGTCAAAAGTGGTAGGTTCACAGCTCAACAATTAGTCACAAATGATGTTTTTAATTAACACTGATCTAAAATTAAAATCCCACTCTGTGGATTGAATGCACAGTCAGATTCACTCTAAGGCCAACATCTGTTTCAGTCATCCCAGCTTATGAAATACATAGCTGGTAGGAAAAAGTGCTAGGCCTGTTAAGGAATAAACAGTTTTTCACTCCGCTAGATACCATTTCTCCATCATTGTAAACACCTGTTGGGAAAGAATCCTCACAAGGCATCCTATTGAGTTGATGCAAAGAACTAAATAATGTTGACTGATCATTCTTCCTCATACCAGGGGCATACATGGGAGGGGGGAGAGAAGGGTACATCTGCCCTGGGTGCAGCAATCTGGGGGCGTCTGGAGGGGTAGCAGCAGGAGAAAGCCATGCACCCTCCCGCTGCCCAGCAGTCCTCCTTTCCCCTAAAGCTTGGCAGTGGCACCCCCTCCACCGCTTCCGCCACCATGTGCCAGGCAAACAGCAAAGCAGGCAGGCAGGCAGGAGCATGGTGACTGCAGCACCCTGAGTATGCACGCACACATACACACACATGTCCATCCTCCGTCCACACCTTTGCATGCACCCACCCCATGCCCGCAAGGTTTGGCCCCCTGTTGCTGGGTGGGTGCGATGCAGGTGGCAACAGGAAGGGCGCAAAAAGGAACTTTGTCCACAGGCACTCCAAATCCTGGTTGTGCCTCTGACTCATACCTTTTATATAAGGATGGTAGATTTCCTTCCTCCCTATCTAAAACTAATTGATGTCAGAAGACGAGTAGATTTATGCAATGAATACCAATGAAATGAAGTACACACTCAATTGAGAGTGAGAAGGCAGGAGATTCATCTAGATCACTGACATTCTCTATATCCTATGCTGAAGTTGTTTCTTATGTGTTGTTATATCACATAAAATAAATATTTTGGCTTGGTACAGCAGCAGTATAATTTGAAGACTAGTGACATTGCTTTGGAGTCTGCATCACAGACATGTATCACCTGACATCATGGGTCAATTCCAGAGCAATGCCACAATCATAAAACTTCACAATTACAGAAACAGACAGTGCTGCAAAGCTTTAATATTTATTGTATGGTTTAGCAATTCATATAAAATAACTTAGCCGTAGTCATTACGATACAAAATTATCTCCCAAGATGATTCCCAAAAGCACTGTCCCGGTGTGAGGCAACACTGTTCCACAGCTGAATGGCAAGATTATTTCACAACCAAGATAGAATGAGGTGATGATTCAATTGCATGATTTCCTAAGGAATTGTTAGCTGCCATAGAGCCAGTTTGATTGAGTCAGGTTTCTCTAGCTACTAGAGATGGGCACGACTCAGAAAAAAAGTTTCGTTTTCGGCTAGGGTCTGAGTCGTTTCGTTTCCGTTTTCGTGGGCTAATTTCAAAATTTTTCGTTTTCGTTTCGTTACGTAACGAAAACGAAAAAACGAAAATGAAAACGAAAACGAAAAATTTTTCGTTTCTCCCCATTTAGCTCAATTGAGTGCTTTTCCAGTAACGAAAAACGAAAATTGGCTCAAAATTAGTCGTTTCGTTTCCGTTTTCGGTCCAGGTTGGTGCCGATTTTCGTTTTCGTTTCGTTTCCGTAACGAAAACGAAAAACGAAAACGAAAACGAAAATACCGCTAAGTCGTGCCCATCTCTACTAGCTACATGTTTTGAAGTAGGGTAGACTCGGCTACAGTACACGGGGATGTTTGAAAGTCCAGTATGCCATCTGGTGCAATCCTTATGCCAAAATGGCATATGAACCTCAAGGTATTTGTCTCACTGTCAATGTGCCTTATATTGTGAAGTGGCTGGAGAAGAAAGCCACTTCAGGATATTGGCAAATAAACACTTCCTTGGCTCCATGCAAGAGCCAGGGAAGTGGGGTTTTTTTATTGTATTAGGGCAGTGGATATGCACTGCATCACTTTAACAAAATAAAAGTAACAAGGAAAACCTCTTCCCAGAAGCAGGAAGAGAAAGGAAGGAGAAACAAGAAGGATTTTCATTTGCTTTTCTCTTCTGGTCAAGAGCTGGTTGAGAAAAACCTTATTGTCCTTGCCCATCTTCTCCTGCTTTCCTCATAAAAATGTCATCTGATCACTATCTGAATCAGTCCATCCCTGCACTGGTCAAAAGGCCAGCACAGTCAGCTTCTGAATCCTACAGAGCTAGAAACAGAGGAACAGCCTTAAATTAAGTCTCACCACATGCACCCATCTAGCACAGCCTATGGCAGTGGTGCAAACCTTCAGCACTCCAGATGTTTTGGACCACAACTCCCACAGTCGTTTGCTATTGGCAATCTAGGCTTGGAACTCTGGGAGTTGTGGTCCAAAACATCTGGAGTGCTGAAGGTTTGCCACCACTGGTCTATGGCCTACATTGGTGGTCAGCAGCTCTTTATTGGTTTGCATCTCAGGCCTTTAACATGCAAAGCAAGGGCTCTATCACTGCTGTCCTTAAGCAGCAAGCCACTGTATTGTTATATAGTTTTGCCTTTGGGTGGGGGTGCACACAACTGAATGTGCAGTCTTACCCAGAAAAACATCTCTGGCACACTGAAACTTAAATGTGGGAAAGTGACAACAGCAAGAAGCCTTATTCTTGACATTCAGTTTCTTCTGACTATGAGTTTTTTCTACCAAGGAGAATTCAATACCAGGAGTCCATGGTGTGAAAGGAAAGGAGGGCCCCACTCCCTCTCTTGTATATAGGCTGGCTGTGGCAGCCTAACACTTTAGGACTTCAAGGGAAAACATGCATGTATTAATATTCCTAACGTTAATGGCAGCCTGTACTGCGAAACTCAAAGGGGCATTGCCCCAGTATGCCTTGAGAACAAAATTTCCAAATAGTTGACACCAGCCCATTGGTTAGTCAGCAAAGCAAAATATCTAACAGAGGCTGGGCTCAAATGCCAGGCCAGGTACTAACTAATCAATAGTGCTCAAAGGTGAAGGCCAAAGAGAGGAGCCAGAGAGAATTGCACAAGTTAAGCAAAGTTTAGTGAACGGCAAACCTGATAAAACAATGCTTTAATTCGTTTTTCTATGAAAAGGTGTCTTTCTTTAAACTGGCACAGGAACAGAGTCCACATAGGGAAGTGAACACAAATGAAACCTGCAAAAGTAGATTTCAGTATTCACTCCGAGACCTTCCTACATTTCAGTGTGTTCTGTCTCTCTTGCTTAGAGGTGCAGGGCACACATGTTTCTAGTGACCGGAGTTTAGACCCATGCCCATGCAGGACTGTATCCAAAGTGTTCTGGTAAAAGGAGGTTGATGGTGTGCACAGCTTTGTTTCATGCACAGTGACTTCATAACAAAGGATTCTCACCCCCACCCCCACCCGTCCGCCTTTTCTACAGCGGGCTTGCCATGTGCCGTCCTTCCTTCCTCTCATTCACCAAAGCTCTCCTACCACCCTCTGGAAATAATTTGTGGTTTGGAAGTGCCCTCCTCAGTTTCAAAGAGTTTCAGATTTTTTTTTTCATAAGAGCCCAGACCACTGGTCCATCATGTCTGGGGTCTTGTCTCCAGCCCCGTGGGCCTTGGCTAATGTGCCAGAGAAAGAGGACATGTGCCCAAATTTGCAACCGTGAGAGCACTAGCTTTTATGGTAGCAGTTGTGAAGTGCTTTCAGCCTGACTGATCTTCTTTTGAAACTGTTCTCTCTTCCCTGCAGTGGATTCTAGAGGGCCGTTCTGGAAAGCTCCCAAAGAAAGCAGCTGAATGGCAGTTGGACAGCCCCACACAGACTTCAGAAAGGCACATTTTCTCTGAATGTCAAGCTGTATCAAGAGAAGGACTTGCGTCGCTCAACACAGCTTAGCCATTTTCAGTGTTGGTTTGGCTCCCTTCGTTGCAGTCCAACGACAACTTTCCAAATTTTTTGTTTAAAAAAAAACCAAATAAGATTTTTTTTAAAATATAAAAAAATTGGCAACGACAACTTTCCTGTAACAGAACAGAAGCAACAGATGAAGTAATCTGGGTCTATTTCAAGATTTAAAGAAGGTCTCTATCTCAAAGGAAAGGCCATGATTTGCATTAAGAAGATTCTAACTTCAATGCCTGCATCTCCAGATAGGACTGCTGCCTGTCAGTGTGTGCAACATGGAGGCACAAGGGCCCAAGATCTTAAGCAAAGTCAGGAAGCTCCACAGGTTTCAGGACACATACCATGCACTGTAGGTTGAGTCTGAAACAAACGTGTGCCCAGCAGCGTCAATCCTCCACCATTTTAATGAGTATGTCAGCAACCCATTTAGTTCCCCAAGCTTTAGAGCACTGGTCTAAGCTTGACAGTTTGCACAGAGACAGCAGGAGAATGATATGTTCCCGCCTCGCTGTCAGGATAGACTGGAGGAGTCCAGACAGTTAACTAGAGCAAAGGTTGATAGTAAGGGGACATGGACGACAGCTGGAGATGAGTTGACTATACTGTGTTATTATGAACTGGTTTTTTAAAAACTTGGCCCAATTGGCTCATAAGAAGTGCTTAAATGGGCAATGAATAAGAGCCCTGGGCCAGGCATGTCCAAACTTCACCCCTTTCAGACCACAACTCCCAAAATTCTAAGCTTAGATTGCCAATGGCAAAGGACTGTGGGAGTTGTGGTCCAAAACATCTGGAGGGCCAAAGTTTGGACATGCCTGTGCCTGGGCTATATTAAGAGCCTTGTGATGCAGTGGTTCAACTGCAGTCCTACAGTCAAGCCTCTGCTCACTACCTGAGTTCAATCCCAATGTTGCTGGCTCAAGCTTGACTCAATATTCCATCCTGTTGAGGTTAGTTTGTCAAATGAATACTTGGCTCACAGGGGGACAAGTTGTCTGAATAATTACATTGTGAAAAAGGAAGCTGGGGTATGTGCCTCACGGAAGAAATAAAGGAGAAATACAGAAGAAAAGAAGAGCTAGGAAGGAAGGCAAAGTGACAAAAAGATCAGCAGCATTTTGTCCTATGGTACTTTTCACATTGAAGGCAGGTTTGAATGTGGGTCCTGAGTATAGAAAGGCTGAGGATGCGGAGGGGATGGGGAAGGAGAGAAACTCCTAGTTCCCTGAGCTCCTTACCCTCTGAAGATGCCGGCCACAGAGCCTGGCGAAACCTTAGGAAGAAAAACTTCCAGAACACGGCCAAACTGCCCGAAAAACTCACAACTATAAGGAAAGAATTCATAGTCAAAGAGGGGAAGGTTGCCTCCCAGCTCACATCCTATGAAAAGAAAAGCCAAGGGAAGATCCTTTTGAGAAGAAACCTCAAAGAAAAAACTCCCAGCAGGCCCATTTCTTCAATCCAAAAATACACATGTTTGGGTTCAGGAAGCAACAGAGGCATGGGGCAAATGGATCAGCCAGGGCCACTCGGGATGAAAGTGAATTGTTCACATGCCCAGAGAGGAGAGCCTCTCTGGGTTGTATGAGGCCCATAAATTATTAGAAACTCGTACGGCCCAGTCTCGTCATATTTTCAAAGAGCACATTGGGACGTCTGGAGGTCACCTGGTTATTTTAAGGGATCTCTGGGGGGCAACATCGCCTATGCAGTATGAAGCCAACAACAAACTTATGAGGTATGTTAAAGGCAAGCTGGTTTGGAATAATTCATTTCTTTGCCCCAAGGGTAAAACTGTGGGATGAAAATCCTGGGAGAACTGGACATTAAGAAAGACTTAAATCTTATTCCCTACCCCCCAGGTTCCTCTTTGGGGTGCCACTGAGTGTTACTTAGGCACAATACTCACAAGGGTTTCTGTCCACGCGACTCTTCTCTCTTGAGAAACTGGCATCTCTCTAAGAAATGGATCAAAGACCTTTCAGTTCTGAGAAACCCTTTTTAAGCTTTAAAAAGGATCTTTTCTGCTGGATCTTGTTTTCATTTGCTTTAATAGATTAAGATGACTGAAGCCCATTGTCTGATGGTAGCAGACATCACCTTCTAACTTGCCTTGAACATTGCCTGCCTTCAACAACTGCTGTTTACAAAACCAGGAGGAAAGCCTGGAGATGATCTTCTGCTGGATTTCTTTTTGATTCAATACAAACAAGAGCTAAAGCTTGTTTGTTTAATTGTTTAACTTAGAGTGGAAGCTTTCAACTGGAGAAGGTCTTGCCACCTGAACTCCAACATCAATAAATACAAAGTGAAGCTAACAAACAAAATCCTCCTGGAGAAAACACAGGAAAAAAAGTTTCTGGACACATGTTGTCACCATAATTAGCCCTGGTTTAAGTCATGTGTTGTCTGGATGACAAGAAAAAAATACTGGTATCTTCAGGACACATCAAGTGCAACAAATGCTGTGCTTTCATGGGCCCTCAACTGATTGGTCATTTCCATTTAGACTTTAAATGATAGCCTGCAAACATTTCCACATTCATATCCAGGACCATTCTGAGAAGCTTGGAAGGATGGACCCAGACTTACCTGGGCATCACATTGTAGCCAGAGCAGCAGCCCCAACCTTTCTTCAGCTCCCTCGTGGTAGCTTAATGGCATCGGCCACGTGATGCCACGGGGGAGCCTAGGAGCTGATGCCCAGCTTGACATTGTGCTGCAGGCCAGAGATTAGCAGGCATGGTGGGGTAGGACAGGTGAAGGCGCTTCCTGAGTGACAGGCCTGCAGGAGGCGTTTCCTAGTCTCGGCCCACCCACTTCCCCTATATAAGCAAGGTGCTCAGGGGAGGGGCCTCATTCAACAGGAGCAGCATTCTCCCTCCCCACCCACCCAGATTTACAAGCTTTTGTGGGGTTTTTTTTAATAAAGTGCTGGATATAAAAAGCTATACTGTATATATAGGTGAAATTTGTTTGATGCAACTGGCGCTTTAATCATGTCATAACTTTTGGCAGCTTGGACTCATTGGAGGTGGATCTGATGGGTGATAGGTAGTGGGCGGAGATCTGCTCACAGCTATGGTGGACCAGCCCCTCTCCCCCAGGTGGGGGTGGGCTCAAATGGCAGGGACAGAATTTGGGAGCAAGATCCCGGCCCTGCTTCTGGGGTGTTGGTGCTGGGGACACAATATGCCCATGTGGTGTCCCAATATCTGCCACTCAGGGCATGGCCCAGAGATATCTGTGGAGTGTTTGCCACATTGGGTGACAGTCAGGTCCCCTGATGTAACCCAATCCAACCTCAATGCTTAACCAGGGAACTGAGGATGCAATTAATAAAGTTGTGGCCTTTTAACCTTCAGTTAGTGTATGTAGTCTGTGTTTACTGCCTGGAATGGGACCGAGCCTGGAATGGGACCGCTATACAGGTCAACCCCTGGAAAAGACAACAGACTAGAAAAGAAGCAAGCAAACAAATAAAACAGAGCTAGCCTGCTTTGGGGAACAGTTCTCCCCCATCTCACTGCTTAAGTACTACATTACACATGGATAATGCTGTCAGTGGACAGACCAGCAAAGTTATTTACACTGGGGAAGTTGCCTTGCATACACCATTTGAACTTCTTGAAGTCAGTGAAATATAATAGACAAAGGAAATACAGTACGGTATAGCAAAACAAGGATACCTGATACTGAGATTTATTTTTTATTTTCTATTTTTAAAAAGGGCATTTAAAATAATACAAAGATTTCCCATTGCCACAGCTGAGGTAGGTTTGGGTGCACATACTTACCTGGAACAAAGATTTGGTTCCATTTCCTAGGTGTCAACTTGGCCCTGACTTGCACCTCATTCTGAGGAATGGTTATTCCTGGCCACCTGAATGAAATGCAGGTCTGCTCCCCCCCCCACCTGCTAGGAAATGAAAGTGTAATGATAAGGAAAGACAGATGAACTAGAATATGACTTTTCTGCTACCAGCTTGGGAATAAGTAACCTGTATAGGGATATATTGCCATCTAGTGATAATAGTGAGTTGGAAGCAAGGAAGAAAAAAAAAGTCTGGTTATCGTGGACTCCTTGTAACCCTTGTGAGTAAAAGCTAATAGGGAGTATTTGACTAATCACTGCAACTGAATTTAAAACTACAGCATGCTTTATAAACTTTATGTAAACCATGGTTTGGGCTTACAGAGAATTATGCTTCCAGGACTACGACTCCCAGTATTCTTCAGCCAGTGTAGCCAGTATTCTAGGAGCTGTTGTCCAAAAAAGAAAGAAAGAAAGAAAGAAAGAAAGAAAGAAAGAAAGAAAGAAAAGAAAAGAAAAGAAAAGAGAAGAAACTTATTCAAGCAAGCTTTTTGTGGCACTCCAGGCCATCTTCCTCCCCTTCTCCCTCTCTCTCACACACACACACTCACTCACTCACTCACTTATCTGGAAATGAGCCCTCTCTTTATTTCCTGGTGTGAACCAGGCAATTTGCCATTTAAACTATATTGACAAATTATGGTTTGTGCTTGTCCTGCAGACCACTAATAGAAGCTCTGTTGAGACCTTTGTTTCAAATTCTGGTTCCTGGGTCAAATACAAGCCATAGTTTTCCCATGGATGTCTGAAAACTGAAACACCATACCTGATGGTGTGAAGAAGCAAAGAATAAAGTGTGCCAGGCCATAACTCCTTAAAAATTATTCATGTAGCAGAAGTCATAGACTGCCATTAAGTCTAAGTGTCCAACTAAGTGACAATCTGGTTATTTTCCATGTTGTCATCTGAACCTAGGGTGCAGCACTCATCAGATTTTTTAAAAAAACAATCTTATTATGGATTCATTTTCTAATTATATATCTGCTCTTCCTTCCTTCCTTCCTTCCTTCCTTCCTTCCTTCCTTCCTCTTCTTGATACTTGTGATACTGATTAAATATGACAGCAGTGGAAGCTTAACTGGCTTCCCGTTCAGCCCTTATGTATGGCTTTTAAACCAGTGGCATTTGTTAGGAATAAGGCCTCACTTACACGATTATTTAGCTGACGTTTGGCGTATCTTCAATGCAAGTGCATACCGGCATAGTGAAAGGTCCTGCCTAGAAGCACAACTACTGAATTTGCATGATGTGGGGCTGCTGCCAAAAATGGCAGCCCTCTATTGACTTTTCTTATCTCTCCGCACTAATATTTAGTCACACTTGGCCTGTTTCACAAGCTGTCTCCATGCATGCTGCAATGTAGTCAAAGTAAACACACAAAGAGGGCTGTGCACTAGCCCCGAACTCTCTCACATCACAGAAGGTTCTGCATGAAGAAAAGACCCCCCACTCACTTCTCCCCGTGCTGAGAACAATTCCATATGGTTGGAAATCCCCACATAAAAGAGATCCTCTCCCTCAGACTGATGCTCTCCACAGGAGAGTCATGACGGAAGAAGCAGGGCGGAAATACTCTTGAGCTCATACAGAAACTCAGAACTGGAAGCTTCCCAAAGGGTTGTCTTGTCCAACCTGCTGTCAAATTTAGGAACCTTGAGCCTGCTACCGGGGATTGAACCCAGGTCGTGAGCACAGTTTTACCTGCAGTACAGGCATTTAACCACTGCACCACGAGGCTCTTTTTAGACTGGTATAGCTTGTGATAGATAGATAGATAGATAGATAAATAAATAAATAAATAAATAAATAAATAAATAAATAAATAAATAAATAAATAAATAAATAAATGTTTATGTTTTTATGCTTTTCATGCTATCTTATTGTGTTTAGTTTATTGATTTTAAATGCATTGTTCTACTTTTTGACTGTTTCATATTGCTGTAAACTGCCCAGAGTTCCTTTAGGAAGATGGACAGTGTGTACAGTGGGACCCCCATATCCACTGTTTCATTATTCACTGATTCAGTTATCCATGGCTGGCAGAGGAAAAAAAATAAAAAATTCAGGAGGCACAAAGCAAGCTATTGTCACAAACAGCAGCTGTAAAGCAAGCTATTATCACAAATAGCATCTGTAAAGCAAGCTACTTTCACAAACAGCAGCCATAAAGCAAGCTCCTGTCTCAAAACAGCAGTCATAAAGCAAGCTACTGTCAGGAAACAGCAGTTTGGGGCTGGGTGGGCAGGCGTTCTCTCTTATCCCCAGTTTTCATTATCCACAGGAAGGCCTAGAACCCATCCCCAGTGGATACCAGGGTCCTACTCTATACACACAGTGTGTGATAGGGTCAAACTCCTATGAGGCAACCATATATGTCTGATAAGTTATGTTCAGTGTCATTGGTTTCAAATCAAAAAGAGAGGATACATCGTCCAGTCTTTATGAGAGCATATGAGAGCACTTCACATCTCTAGCCATCTCCCACCCCCATCCCCATTTCCTGGAAAAATAGGTTCTCAGGCAAAGTACCATATAGAGAAGCAGTTCTATATGCTCCTGACCTGAAAATGTCAGTGAATGCAGCCGCATCCTTGGATTTTCTTATTGTGGCACAGACTGTAGATTGGTAGCTGATCAACTGTACTCCGCTAGTGGTGCACAGGTCAACTTCTCATGGGCCACATCTAATTGCAGGTTTCTGGGATATTACAAATGATTACTGCATTCAGCAAGGCTTGCACATTGAATTAGATTTAAGATCCTGGTGGATCTGTTAACATGGATTAGCTATGCCATAGTTCTAGAGAGAATGAGTGTGCACCAATGCTTTTTAGACATCCTTGGCACGAGAAATGTAGCAAAAGAGAGAGAGAGAAAAGGAAAGCAAATAAAATGTATCATACAGGCTCCCAAAGGCTGAGCAGTAGAGATGGGCATGGAATGAACATTTTTTCGTTTCCGTTACCGTTTGTCATTTCCGTTACGTAATGAAACGACAAACGAAAATTGTGATGAAAATGCAACGAAACGAACAGAACCACAAAAATTGTGGTCGCTACGTTTCGTTTCCGTTAATGGCGATGCACAATGAAATGAGATGTTTTAAATGTTAAAAAATGCCCTGGACATCCGTAAAAATGCAGCGATAATTATTTATATTGTCTGATAATACCTACCGGGGGGTTGGGGTCCTTAAAACGTTTGTTTTTGTCTTCTCCCATCGCGATGTATTTTTCTTTTCCCTTTAAAATGGATGTCGCCACCAGCCACAAAATGGAGGCAAGCCATGTGATGTGGGATCTGTTCAACCAATAGCATGCCCAGGATGCAGACTGGGCAGGCAGGTCTGGTAGCCACAGAGGGCATAAAAATCTCTGGCAGCCCCGGTCCTCCTTGCCATCTCTGGTGGGAGTTAGGGTGGGATTGCTGTCTCTGCGACTCTAGCTTCAGTCCTGCAGCCTCCCCGTGTGTGCACGTGCTGCGTACCTCTCGATGAGTACCCTCCCCTGCCCCGCAGTGCAGTCACTCTGTGCTGCCTTGCACCCTGGGCAACGCCCGCTGCTGCTTTTGCAGCCTCCCTGCATACCTAGTCTATACTGTGTCTCTGCCAGCATCCTTTTTTTTTAGTGTTTTCCCTCTGGTCTGGGGTGTTGGGGGATGCCTGCACACGGAAACGCTTTAAAAATCATGCAAAAAGTGGGTAGAAACAACAAATGAAAAAACGAAAACAAAAACGAAATTTTTCAAGAAAAAGTTCATGACAAACGGAAACAAACCAAAACAGACCTCTCAATGAAAAATGAAAAACCGAAACGCCGTTTTTTTTTGTTTCATGCCCATCTCTACTGAGCAGCTTAGAGAACAGAGCAAACAAAGGAGGCATATACGAATGGCTAAAATTACAACAGTGCTCCTTGCTCCCTATTTCTAACTTCTCCTACTCTCTAAAAAGCCAAATGTACCCACCTGATCCACTAATGAAATTCCCCAGTCATCCTCTGCTCATTTTGCTGTGAATTCCTCCTCCCGCCCTCTGGAACGACCTGCAGTTTGGCTCCCACCCACCCCCCTCTTTTGAAAAGACAGCTGGATGACTTCATTTGCTGACTGGAAGCCTGGCAAAAAAGGTCATCACCCTTCTCGAGTACAGCACCGTTGCTCATGCCTTCCATTGCCGGACTGGAAATGTTGTTCTTATCTATGCATGAAATAATAGTATGGTCCCATGGTGGCAGTAAGTCCAAAACCACATATGCCAAAAAGGTGGTGGTGGGGGGAAGGTGAGGGAGCAAAGCCCTAGCTAGAGGGAGGACAGTTCCACAAAGGCATCTGCCATCAATCAGTAGAATATCTGCCGAGGAGGAAAAAAATCCTATTTAAATATTTTAAATGTATTTCCTCTTTGTGTATTAGGAACTGGTAGTTCTGTTCAATTTTATGTTTTGTAAGGCCTCCCCAAAATTTGTATTTTTTTTTTCATAAATGGAACACAGAAATGCTTTAAAAATCTCACAAAAAGCGGGTAAAAACGACAAACAAAAAAACGAAAAACGGAAACGATTTTTTTCCAAACATTCATGACAAACAGAAACGAACCGAAACAGACCTCTCACTGACAAACGAAAAACCGAAACGCCGTTTTTTTATTCGTGCCCATCTCTACCTGTATTACATCAAAGGCATAAATTAATTAAAGCATGGCACACATACAAAAAGAGAAAGAAGTGGGGGAAGGTGAAAAAGTGGGGGCAGAAGAAAAGTATGATGAACAAATACAGAAAATGTATAAAAAGTGGCATACAAAGCATTTTCACTTGTAGTTTTCTACACTGGAAGAATGCTACTTAGGAACAGAAGCCGTCTGTTTGTGAAAAGGTTCCATTTTATTGGAGGGTCCTAGCTGTCTACCCTTCATGAAACTGGATAATCATATGTTCATTCCACACTTTCCATGATTTTACATACAGTATATTAATTTATTTAGTAAATGGCTTCTTTCCTGACTATTTTAGTTGCCACCTTTTGCATTTTCAGAATCCATTAAGTTTTCCAGATTGCTATTGTATTGTACATTAATAATAATAATATTGGCAGTGCAGAACTGAAAGGGAGTCTATAGATCAACTGCATCCAGCCCCTGTCAAGGAGACACAGTGGGGTACTGACTGAATTCCTAACCTCTGGCTCCACAACGAGATTTGATCTATCCAGCAGTTATTTTATCTCCTTATAAAATAATTGGTGATGGAAATTTTCAAAACCCACAACCATAGCCTCAAACATTTCTGTCCATATTTCTGCCCTCCCCCAGTATTTATTTATTTATTTATATTTCTATACATCCCCATTGTGCAAACTGCTCTACACGGTGTCAACTTTAGATGGTTACTCCACGTCCTTCCTCGTTCCGAGATTATGTTAATTTTGTGATAATGTAGTTTGTGGTCATATGGTCTTGTCCCAGTTCTGTCCCGGTTCTGTCCCTGTTTCCGTTTACCCATGGGCGTGATTGATGGTATCATGACGACTGTTACTTCACATCCTTGTTTCATGACAACATCTGTACTTCCCTGCCTTCGTTTCCCCCATTTTTTGGGTCCGACCTTCCATTTTTTGATATTTCAATTCTCCGTAACTTTGCCTTTCATGCGTTAAGCAGCAAAGTTCGAGGTTTTATGCCTTCTCTCTCTGCGATGCATTGTTTACGCCATTGGGATTGTACTGTAGAATGCAATTTCGCACTCCTGCCACTAGATGGAGAATGTGCACGTTGCGTGATGAGCCTTACTTCATGGGCACTTGTCTCGAAACAGGAACCTAGACAAGAGAATTCCCGAGGTCAGGTAGAGGTATGGCTCATTATGCTTAAATCCCAGTTCAGGGGGCATGGTCAGGACAAGATTCCACCATCACGCAATGGACATGGAGTAACATTTTCTCGTACCGGTCCCAAGTGGGACTGCGAACTGCAATGAGAGGGATGTGAAGTAACCGTCTACTTGCCCCAAGCATGGCCAGTTCTCTGTCTCCTACAGAAAGTTTGACCACAGTGCCCTTTCTGTCCCATGCACTCCACTACTTCTTCTGTTATTTCCACCTGCTGGTTTTCCCCTCCAGATGGGCTTGCGTTACTTGCATTGGAAGAAGTGCCATATAGCTAAACTCCTCCCAGTACAAAGTGATTCTAAAAGAAACAGAGCTTTCAGATGGTTTTTAAAAGAGCAAGAAGTAATGTGGCAATGGTGGAAGCTTTGTGCAAAGAGAGATAAAGCTGCTTACTTTAAAAAAATCATATTGGCAACAGTAAACAGAAAGGCTGGAGGAGGTGATGGTGGAGGTAAATCAATTGAAAGCCCTACTCTGTGGGTGAGAGTTAAAATCTACAGGTATGGTAATTTGGGATTTAAGGCTGAAATTTCTGGAATTCTTTGAAAATTCTGGGAACTGGAGTTCAGAAACATAGAAGGCCTCACCCCTACAGCACACATGATCTCTTCACTCACTTCTGGCCACAAGATCCCGGAAAATCCCAGGTAATCTCAGTGCACTAAATATTAGCTCACATGCAATACACTTCTCCCTTCAATAATGCTAGAGTTATGGGTGCCTGACACCTACATAGCTCAAAATTCAGGTATAACTTTTATGCCCCACAAAACAAAACCACAAAACCTAAACAGTTGATTCACATGCACAGAGAGTGTGGTGGGGGTGGGGAAATAGTTTTCTCTGTCATGGTTCTCTTCCATAGTGTTGACAAAATTTTTCATATATGGTCATGCCTAATGATTCTTAATGAGCTTTATGATCCTCTGTTCTAGAAGCTGAATTAGAGATGTTGTGTTTGTGGGCAAGTAGACACTTCAGAGTTAAAATATTTATTTTAAAAATGTTCAGATACATAAAATTCAAAGGAGAAGTGTATTCCATTCTTGGACAAGATATAGGGAGAAAATAGTGGCTTCTCAGCTCCAAGGGTTACTAGATAAGACATCTAACTTGTAGAGATGGGCACGACTCAAAAAAATAATTTTTCGTTTTTCGTTTTTCGTTTTTCATTAAGGGGTCCATTTCGGTTTGTTTTCATTTTTGGGGGTTTTTTGCGCATTTTTTGTTTTCGTTTTGTTACGAAACGAAATGAAAAAAGAAAACGAAAACAAAAAATTTTGGTTTTCGTTAGCATTCTTTTCATTGTGATGTGTCTGTCATAATGAAAACGAAAAACACAGCAAAATTTTTCGTTTCGTTTTCGTTTTCGTATTGTTTTCTGGAAAATTTTCATTTTCGTTTTCGTTGCGTAACGAAAACGAAAAACAAAAACAAAAACAAAAATTTCGCTGAGTCGTGCCCATCTCTACTAACTTGATTTCTCAATATGTTTTCAGGCCTGGCTATATAGGACATCTTGGTGAATGACTTGGGGTGGGTCTGTGAGAGACTGCTTTGCAAGTGGTGCACTGCCAGTCTTTTTGGAGGGGTGAGCTCTGGAAGAGATACTGGACGACACTTTGGCTGTTAGCCTGTGTGGTCCCTCAAGATCACATACTCATGATATTTATTATTGAGTGTAAAAATGTTTGAAATAAATTAATGACAAATATACATGAGACACTTAAACTCCAAGGAAGCTGCCTTGGTTCTAAACCCTTGGCAGTAAGAGATGGGATTGGGGCAAATAAATTGACAGTCAGCCTGCCCATACAGAGGTGTGTCTGGTCATTTGAGAAGCAATCGGCCTATTCAGGATGGGGTTACCTGCCCACACTATGTGGAGGCAGCCTCCATCAAAACATGTCATCACATGTGCCTTTATGAGGGTTGGGTACCTTGCGTTTCTCACAGTGCATTGGTGAGTTGGGTGCTTTTCTAACAGATGGAAGAAGGGTGCAATGAAACAGTGGCAGAGGTGGGGAGCCAGTTGTTCTGTCTCCTGCCATAATTTGTTTTTGAGGGTTCTAGCTGAATTTGGGGATTGGAAGCCTTAGTAGTTCTGAAAAAAACCATCCTTACCCTTCCCTCCAGTCTTTTTGGCAAATGGGAAACAACTTCCTAACCAGTTTATTAGCAAATGAAATGGAAGAAAACAATCTTATGGAATGCTGTACATTTGTTTAAGAGGGCTTGAAATGATTCCCCTTTTTGATACCAAAATGGTGCTTATTTCTTTCTGTTTCAACTTATAGTGCTTTTGTTTTCATCTGTTTTTTCTTTTAACTGTCTCCGTGCCTCCTTTAGCCTGTTCACCAGGGTAAAAGCCATGTAGACATGAAATAAATAAACACGGTAGTAGTTTTTAGAAGTTGTTCTAGTGATTTCTCAGTGCTTTTCTTAGCCAGGAAACTTTGATGGGCATCTGACTGAGTTCCTTAACATTTGAAGGCTCTATACTGTATTACTCATCTGTGAAGCATTCTGTCCCAGTGGACTCTTCTTTCTTCTTCTCCAGAGCTCAACTGAAAATTAAATTCAGTGTCTGCATCTCTATTTTTCTTTAATTCCACTCCCTCAACTTCCAGTAAAGAATGTTTATGAAAGCAAGTGATCCCTTGAACTCTGACTTCCCCCTGAGAAGCGCTTGTACACACACTCTCTCCCTTGCTCTCTGTAACTTAAAGAAGTTCCAAAGGCATATAGGAAAGGCATTTCATAAGCTGTCAATTGCAAAACATTCCATACATTCTGTCTCATCTAGAAACATCCATGTGTGGTCTCTGAAGAGGTCATATTCAAGGGCTGTGCAATAGAGGGAGTTGGGGGTGGTGTGACAGACAAGGTTTATAGCACACAGAGAATAATTCACATTGGGAGGCAATGAGGGGAAAGAAGGTTGCTCTTCACACTTCTCTGTTACTCCGGTTCGTGTTACAATGAATGCACAGGAACAGTCCAACGCTACAAGATACCACCACCTTTTGTGCATTAACAACCTGACTCTCAGGTGCAGGACAGGAGCAATCCTTTCTCTTCTCTCCTCCACTAAAGATGGTTGAGAGTCTGGAAGAAATGTCTTACCAGGAGCAGCTTAGGGAGCTGGGAATGTTTAGCCTTACAAAAAGAAGGCTGAGAGGGGATAGGATAGCCATATTTAAATATTTGAAAGGATGTCATATTGAAGAGGGGACTGGTTTGTTTTCCATGGCTTCACAGGTTAGGACTCAGGGCAATGGTTTCAAACTACAGGAACATAGATTCAATTTAAACATTAGGAGGGTGCTCTTTTCAGGCAGGAGTCTCCTTCTTTGGAGGTTTTTAAGCATAGGCTGGATGGCCATCTATCGGGAGCACTGTGGTGGGCATGGACTAGATGGCCCTTGAGGTCCCTTCCAATTCTATGATTCTATGATTCTAAGACAGAGGTGCTCCTGATAAATTGGAAGGCAGATGAGGGAATAGGGATGCAGCCTGCACTGGGTGGGGCCACATTCCCTCTTTAAAATAATAATAATAATAATAATA
>JAHTLZ010000016.1:70893784-70904510 GCA_023846285.1 Phrynocephalus versicolor
CTAACTAACTAACTAACTAACTAACTAACTAACTAACTAACTAACTAACTAACTAACTAACTAACTAACTAAGGCTATGTCCTAAAACTGTTGAAGCCTTTGCAACCTTGAATATTGTTTTTATTAGGTTTTCTGGGTTGGGATGAGTATCAGCCCATCCAGCACTATTTATTTAAAATATTTATAATAGAGGTGGGCACGAAACAGATTCATTTCATTTCATTTGTATGATTTTTTAAAACAAAATCTTGTATGAACCGAACCAAAACAAACTAGTTCAGCTTACCTGGAGCACCATCGCCGCCGGGGTACCACTGACGCCTCCGCCAATGCCAATGCCAATGCCAAGGGACCACCGCCGACGGTAATGCTGGGGAGACTGATGCTGACGCTGCAGACCATGCGGCCTCAGGGGCTGGGTAAGTGCTTTAAACATTTATTTTATTTTATTTTATTACAGTGCAGACCAGAGGCCAGGTTGGTGCTTTTTAAATTTTTATTTGTACACTGCCAACCACGCAGCCCAAGCAGCATTTTATTTTATTTTATTTTATTTTTTAAAGTCCCCGATGCCAGGGGCTTCCCCCCATCCAGCTGAGAGGAGCTAGCTGCTGCGCACCCCAGTTTTACTTTATTTTTTAATTTTTTTTCTCCTTGCCTGCTGGATCATGGGCAGAACCGGCTGGCCAGCAGGCTGGACCAGCTGGCCAGCAGGCCGGAGGGACTTTTTTATTTTTTCATTTTATTTTTTATTTTTACAGTGCCGACCATGCAGCCTCAGGGGCTGGGTTGGTGCTTTTTAATTTTTTTATTTATTTTAATATATATTTTTAAAAGTCCCCAGTGCCTGGGGCTTCCCCCACACATGCACAGCTGGGAGGCACTAGCTGCTGCGCACGCAGTTTTATTATTTAATTTTTTTTCTCCTCGCCCGCTGGCTTGCGGGCTGAACCAGCTGGCCAGTCGGCCGGACTGGCCCTGCTGCCAGATTTCCAGGTGAGGAGGCTTGTGGTGACAAGTTAGGAGATGGGGGGGGGGAATGAAATACAAAATGAAACGAAATGGAAATTTCCATTTCATTTCGTTTCATTTTCCTTTGATGGGTTGGTTCGTTATTCATTTCGTTAGCTAACAAAATGAATAACGAATGACAGTAACAAATTTTAAAAATTGTTTCATGCCCATCTCTAATTTATATCATGCCTTGTGGCGCAGTGGTTAAATGTCTGTACTGCAGGTAAATGTGCTCACGACCTGGGGTTTAATCCCAGATAGCAGGCTCATGGTTGAGTCAGATTCTATCCTTCCAAGGTCAGTAAAATGTGTACGCACTTGCTGGGGGGAGGGGGCAATGTGTATCCTGCAGACTGTAATTAAACTGTAAACCACCCAGAGTCTACTTGAAGTGGTATGGGGCGGTATATAAGCAGAACACTTTGCTTTCTCCCCCAAAACCAATTGTTCTCACCTGCCTCTGAATTCAAAGAGTTCCACCTCTCTACTCTGTGTCTCTTTCCCTCTCGTAAGTCTGTCAAAGACTGTTACTGAAAGGGGTTGTGTTTGTCAGTTATCCTTTGACTGTAAGTAATGAAACCTTTTATTCTTCGGAATATTAAATTCTCTGAGTGGGTTGGTGGGACTTCCAGTTTAATTAGAAAAGGTATGAACAGCCCTGGAAAACTTGGATCTATTTTTGCTATGAGAATTCCTGCATTTCTGCTATGCAGCTAAAGGAATTTAACAAAAAATTAAAACTCTGCAACAAAACCACTTGCTGTCATCCAACCAATAGTCTACAATCTGAAGACATCTCAGTAGACATTCTGATATGCTGACTATATGGTATTATCCAAATTTTACTAGTCTTTGCTGACGCGATTCCCACCTTGTGTTTTTCTGCATGCCATCATATCCGCTCCAGAGGATTCCTCAGTCCTAAGAGGAGATTGGGTGGGTGTGACAGAGAGAAATGGAAATATTTTTCACTGGGAACGGGCATTTCATTAGCAGGCAAACACAAACTGGAGTGTGAATATGACCCTCACTCATGTCCTACCAAAGTAAACAAACAATCAAAAGTCTACACGTTTCATTTTCTGAACAGAAGTGGTGAAATAATAGAAAAATTAAGTGTTTGACATATTTACCTGTTGTATGCATGAAGACTAAACCAGGGCTTTATCCTAAACAGTCCCATTAATATCACAGAAACACAACTCACCTGAAGGCTTGTCTGGACAGGCAGGTTGCTTTGCCTCCTTGGTGGGGAAGAGAGCAAGACTGAGCGGCGAGGTCTCGCTGCCTCAGCGGGGGGGGGGGAGTCCTGTATATAACAGGACTTCCTCCCCATCACCATCCGCTTTCTTTGGCAAATGTTCCCCACCTGGATAGGAATTTTTTACCTGTTCCTAGATTGGCTTATAGGAAGTGGGGGTTTTCACCTATCCCACACTGGCACTGGGTGGGTTGCCTTAGGGTGTTATACTGGTCACACTGGGAGGTAGTGTGGGGAGTAATACAGTTGGCGAGTTGGGGAGGATATCCGATCCTAGACTCTCCAACCTCAGGATGCTGCAGATCAAGAGATTACAGTGTCTGGGGAAATATGTGATGGGATGCCCTGTCAGGCCAAGACCTACTGAAACTGGAACTCGAGGTCTCAGCAGGGGTTTGGGTACAGAGGTTACCAGCCGTGGGGGCATTGTCTGGTGAACCATGCTCCCAGGGGGTTCTGACTCACCCAAAAGCTTGATGGTTGGAGGGGTCCCAGGAGACCTCGGGGTTCTCAATAACCCACACTACAGCAGCCCCCTCCTGAGTTTGCTTGGCAAGTTGTTGTTCTGGTTTATTTCAAATAAAGTGTGGCCCAAGAATATCCCACATCTGAGTCTTGCCTCTTCATTCTGCCGTAGGGCGACAATGACTTTTGTGAGTTAATAATAATACAATCCTGGGTATTCTTGCTCCTAGTCCTTTATCTTGACCAATAGATATTACTGCTTTGATCACTGTTATGATGGCTGATAGATGAGGAGATTAAATCAATCATAATTGTCTGCATGAACATTTAATTTTAAACAGGGGCAATAATAGTTAGTGTCACCTCTAGACTGGATGTTTCACTTCAAAACAAATAAATTACAATAAAATTAATCAATGATATTGCTAGTATATTAAGTAGCCAGCTCTGAAAGACATAAATCAGTCAATGATTTGATGTCCTGCTACTTCATAACAAAACATACTTTCTTCAAGGAGAAGGTTATCTCTTGCCCTTCTGTCTCTCTTCTCCTCTTTATAAATTCAAGCCAACCACTAGTTTGACCCATTAACTTCTCCTATAAGATTATCTCAGCTTTACTGACTGGGATGTTGAAACTAAGAAAGGGGTGAACTAAATGTTTTCAGTTTACAGTTTATATTGGACTATGTTTCATTTCTAACTGTGGGCTTTTAATTGCTGCTATGTTAAGCCTCTTAGGTAATAGAGGTCAGCTCCAGGAAGGAGGGAAGGAGGGAAGGAAAGAGATAGCTTGATGGTTAATCCTCCAGAATTTAATTGCTCACCACTAGAGACAGGCACGACTCAAAAAAATGGTGTTTCGTTTGTCGTTTGTCGTTTAGGGGTCCGTTTCGGTTCGTTTTTGTTTTTCATGGATTTTTTTTTTTGCAAAATTTTTGTTTTCATTTCGTTACGTAACGAAACAAAAAACAAAAATGAAAACAAAAAATTGCTGTTTCGTTAGCATTCTTTTCAGTTCAATGTATTTGCCGCAACGAAAACGAAACACATGACAAAATTTCTGGTGTTTCGTTTCGTTTCATTTTGTTTTGAAAAATTTCATTTTCATTTTGATATGTAACGAAATGAAAAAACGAAAATGAAAACAAAAAATTGCTGTTTCATGCCCATCTCTACTCACCACCACCACCACCACTTCCAGTCTCTTTTCTTTTGTGCCATGACTTCCCAATTCCTATTAATAATTCATGGTGCCTTGGGTGTCTGAAAAACTGGACAAAAAGGATTTGTCCATACATGCTAGGGATGACAAGCTGCCTAGATGCCCTAAGCACATCAGATCTTGCCTGATTTCAGAAGTTAAGCAGGGTTGGCCCTGGTTAGTACTTGGGTGGGAGATCACCAGGGAATACCAGGTGCTGTAGGCACCTGGAGTAGGAACTGGCAAACCACTCCAGTATTCCTGCCAAGAGAACTCCATGGACATGGGGTCACGAAGAGTCAGTCATGACTGTAATGACACAACACACACACTAGGGATGACAAGCATGAGCAAAACACTTGTCCACCAAGGAACAGATATGGTATGGAACTTCATCTTTGGCTAATCAGGTCTACACACTAGGCAAGAATATTATTTTGGAAATATAGACGGGAGAATCATATAGTTGCAAGGGACCTAGCAGGCCCTCTATTTCTACCAGTTGCTCAGTGCAAGAGACCAAGACCTAGTACATACTCAACTGAGTGCTCAGATGAAGCGTAATGAGCAAAGACTTTGAAGGGAGCTGACGGTAGATGGGAAATGTGAATTTGTTGTAAGAAAGAAATTTAAAACACCTTTTGATAATCATTGCTCTCATTATATTTCACATTCCATATTTTATTTTATTAAGAAACAATATGGATTTTATACTAATATTTACATTTTGTCAGCTTCCCTCCCAACCCCAAATTCCTCTTAAGAACAAGAGGTCAGGCAAGAATGTGGGTTCAGGGCCTGTTTAAATTTCAAGGCATGGATTTTATCATCATTCCTCACAAGGTACTCATGAATTCTTACCAGAATAACCCCCATCTCCTTATCTCCTTTGCACTTCAACTATGCCAGGACTCTCACTATCAAACATCCCACACGTGCAACTGCTTCAAAACAAGCAACCTCCTTGTCAATATTCCTCTCATTCAGATCTGTGTTATGTCTTCATTTTCTTTCCACACTGGTTCCTGGTGGCTGCATTTCTTGAGCTGTACCTCTCATTCGACAAAACTGGATGCTTCACTCAAAGGCTGCAATGCTTCAACTTCTTTTCTGCAACGAAGGTTTAAGAAAAATAGAGGAAACAATGTCAGGCAAACGTCCAACTGTGGCTCTGTTGACATCTCATAATTTGATTTGTAAAATGCTAATTTGTTTTTTATACACACACCAATTTTTTTTTGTTCCTGCCCCCCACAATGTCTTAAAGAGTGGTGCCATAGGAAGAAAGGGGATCCTTGTAAATAAGTCACAAAGAAAGACTTCTTCCACTTTTATCTCTTCACATTCTAATTGGGCTGTAATGAGTTTGTGGCTGTCACTCCCTGCCAGATTTCACCTTCTTTGATGTGGCTTTCCCTTCAGAACTGCTTAAAACAAAGGCAGGGGGAGCCAAAAGTGAAATGTTACACCTCCACAAGTGTTGCTTGGCTTACTACAAGATTCCGCTGTTTGCTCTGAAATGACTAAAGCCACTAAGAGTCCCCAGCTAACCAAGAAGCTTGTTATGATGAATAAGAACCAGAGAAAGGCCACTCTGATTCAGATACTGAAATGTGTAGCAGTGGTGAAAGAAGCAGACTACAAACTGTGAGGTGAAAAGTGCATCATTGCCAGTAAGAGTAAGAACACCCCAAATTTGGCCCCAGTTGATAATGGAAATCCTGAAATATATGGAAACATCTCTTCTGCTCTTCCCTGTTGTATAAACCAACATGGCTGGACCTGCTATTTGGTGAAGTGAGGAAACTATTCCTGAGTAAGGGTGTGATCATTACCAGCATGTTGGCTGCATTTTGTACCACTTGTGGTGTGGTCCAGTATGAGCTATTTTCCCCGGTGATCACAAAATTTATTTATTTTATTTTTACCCCGCCTTTCTCCATGGAAAAGGACCCAAGGCGGCGCACAGTAATGAGGGATAATATACACTCCAGTCCAGTACAATTAAGAAATGTTCAAGTATTGAGAACAGGGAATTTCTTACAGCATTGAAAGTTAGCATTACTTTAAAGCTAAAAGAGAATGCAAGCAGTTAAAAAGAGAGTAAAATTCCATGTACAAGTTAATATTGAAAACATAGTGTCAATCCAATCACACAAGGTTATAAGTGGTTATAAACACAAAAGTCTATGTGGTCATATAGAGTCATATAAAAGACACATAATAGGTAGAGGTGGGCACGAACCAGAAAACCCATGGTTCAGTTTCGTCTGGTTTGGGCCCACCCTTGGTTCAGTTCAGGTTCGGGTTTGTACGATCTTTTTTAAAAAATTTCATACGTACCCGAACCGGTTCGGGTTCTTACCGACAGTGGCGGTGGCTCCGTGGTGGTGGCGGTGGCGGCGGATCCTAGCCCCTGCGGCAGGGGCTTTGTTTGTTTGTTTTCAAGTGCCCACTTCATGGCCCCTGGGGCCAGGTGGATGCTTCGTTTTTATTATTATTGTCTTTATTATAGAGCACCAACCCAGCCACCCAGGTCAGCACTCCTTTATTTTATTTTTATTTTTATTTTTATTAGTTTTATTTTTATTTTTAAAATTTTTAAGACAAACAGACAAATAACAATACTAGTGCATCCCCCCCCCCCGGGACCATCCAGTTCTTCCGTGAGTTCTTCTTTATTACTCCAACGTCTGTTGTTCTTATCTTCTCAAAGTCCTCTTCTCCAGAACTGTCTTGAAATATTCATCGGTTCTTTCCCCTTCCCTTCTACTAATACAAAGTCTATACATTTTCCCCAAATGTCATAAAAATGTCTTTTTCTTTTCTCCTCATTTAACTTTTAAACTACAAGACAATTTATCGTTTATCACTATATCCCAAAGTTCGTTATACCAATCTTCCATCTTGAGATCTAGTTTAGATTTCCAGTTTCTTGCTATAATTAATCTAGCGGCTGTCATAAGATTTGCTATTAGTTCCTTGGTTGTAACATCATAATTTTTACTAGTTGACAATGATAACAGTGCTGTCTCTGGATTACAATCAATATCTACTTGAATCATCTCACTTAGCTCTAAAAAAACCATTTTCCAAAACTTTTGAACTATTTCACATTCCCACCAGAGATGCATGTATGTACCTATCTTTTTTTCACATTTCTAACTGGATATAGTTTATCCACATTAAATCACTAGATTGCAAAGTGGTTTTTATGTCCTGATTTGTTCTAATTTTGGCCAACCAGTCTTTTAATCTGGCTATTTTCTTAGCTTTAAATAACCCTAAATAATGCTTCAAATTCGTAGGAAAATTTTCCGAGTCTGTTACTAAACATAATGGGCAACCCTTCAGAGATAATATTTTTCTATATTTTCTCCATGTAGTCATTAAACCATTCAGGAGGGGATTCTCAATGTCTACATTATTTTAAAAATCACTGAACAAGAATTTATTTATTCCCCCCTTTATGTCTAATGACTCCAGCTCCCACCATATTACCTTCTCTGGTTTGAATAAGATTTCTCCCAAACAACTGATTTGATTACCTATATAATAATTTCTTAGATTGGGTATACTTAATCCTCCTTCTTTTGGGGATCTATACCACAAACTTTTGTTTATTCTTGATTTTTTTCCCACAGTTACAGTACCTATTTATCATGTCTTGGAGAGTTTTAAGATCCTTTTCTACAAACTGAACAGGTAACATTCTAAAGATAAAATTAATTTTAGGCAGTATCTTCATTTTTATCATTGCTATTCTACCAAACAAAGATAAATTCAATTTAGTATAGCTTTGTATTCTATTTTTCATCTCTTCTTTTCATTTTAAAATATTTTTCCTTGTCTTTGTAAACTCCTTATAGAGTTCTAATCCTAAATATTTAATACTTTTACCACATTTCAGCCCAAAGTTTTCAATTATCTTAAGATCTTCTCTTCCACAATTAAACAATAGACTTTCTGATTTTTGCCAATTAACACATAATCCAGTTATTTCCCCAAATTCTTCTAGATGAATTCTTACTCTTTGAATTTTCTCTATTGGATCTAAGATTGTCAGTAGGGCATTATCCGTGAATAGTCTAATTTTGGTTGCCCCATCTTTCCCAATACCTTTAATAGATTCGTCATCCCTTGTTGCGTTTGCCAAAAGTTCTATAACAATGCAAAAGAGAACTGGAGAAAGAGGACATCCTTGTCTAGTTCCCCGGCCTAGGATAATTTGTTCGGTCATTCCATCATTAACTATTATTGAGGAAGTACCTTCTGAGTACAGTTGATTTATTACTCCTAAAAAATGTTTCCCAAATCCCCATTTTTCTAACAAAATTTTTAATGTAGCCCATTGAACACAATCAAAAGCTTTAAAAAGATCTAAAGATAACATGCCTGCTTTGGTAGTACTTTTTCCCATTTCATAAAGAACATTCAGATTTCTTCTTATAATGTTCGCCATTTGTCTTCCCTTGATAAAACCACATTGATCATCTTTAATATATTTAGCTACAAAATTATTCATTCTTTTGGCCAGAATTGCAGTAAAAATCTTAGCATCCTGATTTAATAGGGAAATTGGTCTATATGATCCAATGTCCATTAAGTTTTTATTAGGTTTAGGTATTAAAATGGTTAAGGAGTAGGTCCAGGATTTCAGAACTTGTTCTCCTTCCATTATTTTATTATATAGCTTTTTTAGTTTAGGTACTAATATTGTTTTGAAAAGTTTATAAAATTCAGGTCCAAGACCATCCACTCCAGGAGTTTTATTATTCTTTAATTTATCTATTACCTCACCTATCTCTTGATCTGTAATGGGTTTCTCCATTTCCAGCATGTCTTCCTTTTCCAAAACCCTCTTCAAATTTTTGGTAATATATTTTTCTATATCTTCCTTGCTCTTATTTTTTGCTGTGTATAGAGATTGATAAAACTCTTGAATAGCTTTTAATTTGTCTTTCATTTGTGTACAGACCCTACCTGCAGAATCTTTTATATTCCCTATCATATTTTTATCCCTTCTTTTCTGGGTTAATCTGGCTAAAAGTTTTGAATTTTTATTACTATATTAAAAAAAAAATCTTTTTAAATACAGTAGATTTCTTTGTACTTGTTGTAGTTCTAATTCCTCTAATTCTTTTTTTTTGCTTCAATCTGCCTCAATATCTTCTTATGATTGTTAGAAAAAAAATGGGATTCTAAATCTGCTATTATATTTTCTAGATTTTTTTTTGTTAATCTCTTTCATTTTTTTTATTCTAGAGTTTTCTCTTATAATAAAGCCTCTGGCTACAGCTTTTAAAGTGTCCCATATAATTCCCATCTTTCCTCCAGCCTTTTCATTAATATCCCAAGTTTCCAACCAGTCTTTTTTAACTCTTTCCAGCACTTCTGGGTAATGAGAAAATTTTGCATCCATCTTCTGGCTTCTCTATAGTTTTTATTTATTGGTATATCAATTGACATTATAGCGTGATCAGATGTTTTTATAATTTCAATCTCAGTATTATTTACTTTAGGTATTAGACTTTGTGAAGCAAATACAAAGTCTATCCTAGAATAGCTCTTGTGAACTGGTGAGTAGAAAGTATATTTTCTTTCACCTCCTTTAAGTTCTCTCCAGACATCCTTCAATCCTGTATTATTTATAAATTTTGTTAATGTTGTGTGTCTAACCCTCCAGTCTTCCTTATTGTAAGCTGATTTGTCTTTAATTTTATCTAACACCATGTTGAAGTCTCCAGCCATTCTTAAATACCCCTTTTTAACAGTTTCAATCTGATACCAGAGGACATTATAAAAGCAGCTTTGGTTAGCATTTGGTGCATATACATTTACCAGAGTATATTGCTCTTTACCCATTACAACTTGCAGTATTATATATCTGCCTTCTAAATCTCTCACCACATTTTCGACAATGCATTCACAATTCTTTGAAATTAAGATGGCTACCCCCTTGCTTTAGATGTGCCAAAACTTTTCTCATAAATATCAATGTTTGGAATTTTTAATTCATTAACACCATATTTTATTTGATGAGTTTCTTGCAAGAAAGCAATATCAATTCTATGTCTTTTAATCATTGCTTCAGTTCTCTTCCTCTTCAAAATTGCTCCCAGACCCTTCACATTCAATGTTGCTAATTTTATAAACTTTCCCATAACTTAACTTTTTTTCTTTTAATATTCTGGAATGGTCCCATTGTGCAAAAGGAAAACTTAACACCTACAATTAATAAAAAAACAACTAAAACAATCCAAACCCCCCACCCTAAACTTATATTCTTTTCTCCCACCCCATTAGCTACCATACATTTTGCATGTGCCCTCAAGGGGTGGGAGGGAGGAAATCCGTCCATGGACAGTGACTGGCCAAGATCCCGCAAGCTCTTTAATCATCATAATACTGTGAATCATTTATTTCCAGAAAACTATTCCATCCCCCTACAAACCACCCTCTCCCCCATTCCCCCCTGAGGGGGAAAAAGGGGGAGGGGGGAATAAGATAAAGGGAAAAAGGGGGAAGGGAAAAGGCAGGGAGGGAAAGGGGAAGCAAAGGAGGAGAGAGAGAGGGAGAGGGGGGAGAGAGAGAGAGAGATTCTTTATTTTTATTTTTATTTTATTTTTATTTACTTCTGGGTTCCAGACGCGCTCCAGCTGTAGCAAGGGCTGGCTTTTTCCCCCCAAGTGCTGACTGCGCAGCCCCTGGGGCCCAGTCAGCACTCCTTTAAAATATTTATTTATTTATTTATTTATTTATTTATTTATTTATTTATTTAT
>JAHTLZ010000016.1:70904520-70933342 GCA_023846285.1 Phrynocephalus versicolor
TATTTATTTATTTATTTATTTATTTATTTATTTATTTATTTATTTATTTATTCAAGCACCGACCACGCAGCCCCTGGGGCCCAGTCGGTGCTTCTTTTATTTTTTTCCATTTTTTCCTTGATTTTAGGGTGCTGACCAGACCATCCCTGGGGTCCGGTCGGTGCTTCTTTTTTTAAATTATTTTTTCTTGATTTTAGGGTGCTGACCTGGCCACCTCTGGGGCTGGGTCAGTGCTCCTTTATTTTATTTTATTTCATTTTATTTTTATTTATGTATTTTATTTATTCTACTTCGGGTTCCAGACGCGCTATAGCTGTAGCGCAGGCCAGCTTTCCCCCCCCCCCAATCGCCGACCATGTGGCCCCTGGGGCCCGGTTGGCGCAGGGTTTTTAAATATTTTTTTATTTTATTTTAGGGTGCTGATCAGGCCACCCATGGGGCCCAGTTGGTGCTCCTTTCTATTTTCTATTTTTATTTTTATTTATTTTATTTTTAAGTGCTGACCGTGAGGCCCCTGGAGCCCGGTAGGCACTTTTTAAAACTTTTTCTTGATTTTAGGGTGCCGACCTGGTCACCTCTGGGGCCAGGTTGGTGCTCCTTTATTTTATTTTATTTTTATTTTTATTTTTATTTTTATTTTTATTTTTATTGTTTTACTTCTGACCACATGGCCCACGCTACAACTGTACTGTAGGCCAGTCGGCTTTTCCTTGCAGCCAGGAAGATTGAAGACTGTCCAGCACCAGGTAGGAGACATCACCACCATTAACTAAATGAACAAAACCAAACCGAATCTTGGCCTCTTGTGGGAGGGAGTTCCAGAGTCTGGGTGCAGCAGCCAAGGAGGCACTTTCATGTGTTCCCACAAGATGTATGTGTGAGGGTGGTGGGATGGAGAGAAGGGCCTCTCCTGAGGACCTTAACACCCGAATCGGTTCATACTGTGAGATTCGCTCTTTGAGGTAGCTAGGACCCAGGTTGTACAGTCCTTTTTAGGTTAAGGATAGCACCTTGAATTGTTCACCCTGGCCCCAATCTGTTCCCAAACTGGACCATTTTGGTCCAGCAGGAGAGCTACTACTTCTTGGAACTGGGCTGGAGCAGTTTCCTCACAACTGAAAGATTGCTTTGGGGAAGATTGGTGCAGCCAGACACACACCTTTCTTGCAACTGGATTGCACTCTAGGAGAGTTGACCTTGGACCAGGGAGACAAGTGAAGATGTTAAGTGGGGTACACAAATGTTTTGGTCCCAAGGGTCACATGCATCCAGTGTGACATCCAGCTTCTGAAAACAGAACCCCATCTCCTCAAACAAAATGTCCCAGGAGGAAGTTTTCCTCGAATACATGTGTGCACATGCCTCTGTTTCCCCACTCCTGTGCAAGGCTTTTCCTACCCTGTGCCCCTGCAGCAACCATTTTTGTTTCAGTCAGGACTGAACCCACATGGTGGGAGTCATGCATAGCCCCACAGAGCGAAAATTAGAGGGGTTGGGACATTGACCAGGAGGCTTCCTGAGTACGTTTTCTAGAAGGTTTACAGGGTGGGGTCAAGGTACAAAGATGTATGGATAGGTAGAAAGGATTTGCAGGAGTATGTGAGTCCCAGTTTACCCTGCTCAAAGATAAAGCATCCTTTTCCCAAGAACATAAAAACATACATGTGGAAGAATTCATATGACAAGAGGACTGGGACAGCTTGCCGTTTTACCAAACGTGTTGGCATATAAAGCACTCTACACACTAATCCAAAATCATAGCCTCTTTCCCTATCTTATCTCTCTGAAACCAACATATCAGCCACCCTCTCTTTATCTACCTCTGTTCAAAATGGAATAGATGTGCCAAAATAAATAAATAAATAAATACATCTCCATCTCTCCCTTCCCTCAGCGTATTCATTTCATTTGAGCATAAGCTCTCAGATACCTCACTACTTGCCCAATTAGAACTTGGTGAAGATGACCGGGTCAGCTCTGTTGAAGTTCATTCACTGTGTGGTTTAATATTAAAAAAATCATCTTCACCACCACCACCACCACCACCACCACCACCACCACCACCACCACTATCCCAATGTTTATTAGTAGAGGTGACCACAATTAAATTACAACCTTTAGGTAAATTTATTCGCTTTGCCTCTTTTAATACAACAAGACAGCCAAAATAATAATAATAATAAAGAGGAAAGCCCTAGAAAAGCCATCAGGTTTGTGAAAAAGTCAAGGATCTCTTTCTATCCTTTGTTACTGGAGTGTTTATGCCAAATCTATGATTCAAAGAAGCGTGTGAGAGAGAAATTATATCTATATTTATATCTATATTTATATCTATTTGTGTGTGTGTGTGTGTGTGTGTGTGTGTGTAGAAAATGTTTTGCTTTCCTGTCTCCCCCTTTTCTCTCCTTCACTCTGCTCCTCCCCACACACCTCAGCCCCATGCAAATCAGCCAGCTTCCCTCTGGCAAAAAATGTGCTTTTCTGATGCTGTTGCCAGACCTCAGAAATGTATATTGCTGCTCTGGCTACATTTGGGAAAAGGAGAGTGCAGTGTTCAACAGCTTCTCCTCATAGAGGGCCCCCTCATTTCCCACTTTCATCTGAAAGGGGCCCTGGAGGAGGGGAGAAAGAGACAATTCTACTTTAGGCCCAAATCCAATGACTATTGAAGGAAAAAAGAAAAGACTCCCATCAATTTCAATGGGCCCTGGGTCAAGGCCTTTAATCTTTATTCCAAGATTAACCACGTATGAGGAAGGTCAGCTGTGAAGGGGGGGGGAACCACCCAACTATTCAGGCTTTCAGCACCGATCATTTCATACCCTACAGAGAGCCCATCAAAATCTCCTTGTTTATGTTGCTTTTGAGTTGGCCTCTTAGTATGCATGGAGGCAGATGGGAAAGGGGCAGAAAGGAGTGGGTGTATGTGTGTGTATGTCTGTGTGTGCATGCATCTTCTGCGGAAGGCAGAAAAAAACTCCACGCTACTATTTGCCATGACACAAGGAGAGGAGAAGTTGCAATTCTCTCCCTCTCTCCCTCCCTCCTTTCCCTTCTCTTCTTAAGCCAGTATATTGTAAAGGCAGCAAATCTGTGCCAGCCCAGCTTTCAGTCTATGATCTCCTCCAACTCACATTAGAGCTGCAAGCCTTTGCACTGTTGCCTTTGAAAGCAGGTGGTGGGAGACTGGGAGAAAACATGTTTACACCCTCCTCGCATGGCAGGCATGTCAAAGGAGACTGTGAAAGAGGGCCTCTCTCTCTCTCTCTCTCTCTCTCTCTCTCTGTATGTGTGTATGTGTGTATGTGTGTATGAAGCCATGGCTTGAAAAAGAAAGGGAACACACAAGCACTGATCATCTGGAAGACAGATAAAATAATAGCTGAGATGAGGAGGAAAAACTCGAGAACTGAAAGGCCCTGTATCTTGTGCGATACTTGTGGTTAGAGATGGGCACGACCAGGAAATTTTTTTTTTCGAGTTGTCATTTTTTGGGACGGGTCCATTTCGGCTCGTTTCCGTTTTTCGTGAAATTTTTCAAAAAATTATCGTTTCGTTTGTCGTTTTTTCATCTGTTGTTAGTACTGGTTTAGGGGGGGTAGCGGGCTCCTGGAGGCACCTCTGTGGGGTGGGTGCCTCCTCTGGCCCGCTATGAAGGGAAAGCGGGCTCCTGGAGGCACCCGTGGGTGCCTCCTCTCCTCAACTGCTACAAAATAGCATGCATAGCCATATGGATATGCATACCAAGTTGCAGACTTGCTTAGTGGACAGTGACACTGGACTGGCAGGGGCACCCCTCTTTGGGGTTCCTCCTCTGCATCAGTCAGTCAGAGAGAATGTGGGCTCTCACTGTGTCTCACTAAGAAGGGAAACGTACTTGCGTGTAGTGCAATGCGAGTACACAGATCTGGCTTTAGGGTTAGGGTTAGCGCAAGGGCTAGGCTTAGGGTTACAGGGTGCACCTCTGGGTGCCTCTCTGACTCACTTAGAAGGACAGTGTACTGGCGTATGGGTTAGGCTTAGGCTTAGGGTTAGGGTTCGGGCTAGGGTTAGTGGGCTTTTTATGCCCGATTGGCACATCCCAGAAGTCTCTGTGGTCAAAACCTGGCCAAGTGGCCATGCAATTGGTGGAATGGCTCCAAAAATTTGCATGGTCCACTCCCATGGCCAGCCCATCATTTCGCAGGTGTAAAAAAATAAATAAAATAAAATAAAATAAAATAAAATCAATGGAGAGGAGGACAGGAGACATTTTGTTGCAAGAAAAACCCACTGCTACTGTAAAAAATCTGGCAGTTTTAAAATAGCAATTTTCGCATGTTTCTGTGGTGCTTTGGTGTGTTTTTGGACCACGATTTTAAAAAAAGATTGCGGTTGCCCGCCCCATTTTGGATCCCCCACCCGCACCGCATGGCAGGCGAGTTGGCGAGACAACGAGGATGCCCCACCAGAGCAGCCCAGGACAGGAGGGGGGGAAGGCCGGGGACCCCCCCCGAAACCACCCCTCTGGTAGGTGCACTCTCAGGCAGGCAGCCAGGCATATTTTTGCCTGCTTTTTTGGCCAGGAATCGGGGTTTTTAAAACTTTTTTTCTGTGCTGCTTGAATGGCAGCGGCGAGCTGGCGAGCCGGCGACGTTGGCGGGACGACGAGGATGCCCGCCGGCCGCCACTCCACCAGAGCAGCTCAGGAAGGACAGGAGGAGAGGGGGGAGGCCGGGGACCCCCCCCCCGAAACCACCCCTCTGGTAGGTGCCCTCACTCAGGCAGGCATATTTCCGCCTGCTTTTTTGGCCGGGAATCGGTTTTTTTTTTTAACTTTTAAAAACTTTTTTTCTGTGCCGCTTGGCATCGCGCGATCGCCGCGATGCCAGGAACGACAACGACAAATCAGACCCAATTTTTCTTTAGTCGGTTCGAGTTCAAGTTCTGGCAGAGTAATTGTCATTTCCTTTTCCGTTATGTAACGGAAACGAGGAACGGAAATGGAAATGGGAATTTCGCTAAGTCGTGCCCATGTCTACTTGTGGTACACATATGCACACAGAGAGTGTTCTTACAAACAAGAGGCAGCTGCTTGTTTTAATCAGAACTAGTGATGGGCACGAAATAAATTTTTGTACCGTTATTCATTATTCATTTTGTTACATAACGAAATGAATAACAAACCTGGCTATGAAATTGGAACGAACCAAACCAAACCAAGAAAATTAGGTTCGTTACGTTTCGTTTTGTTAATGGTGACACGCGATGAAATGAGCTGTTTTAAATGTTTAAAAATGTCCTGAATATCCATAAAAGCCCAGCGATAATTATTTATTCTGCCTGATAATGCCTACCGGGGGGGTCCGTAAAACGTGCTTTCATGTCTTTTCTCAGATCACTATATTTTTTTTCCTTTAAGGGGAGTAAGGGGACATTGACCCAAAATGGCTGCCAGATGCCTAATATTGATTTCTTGGGTATTAAAATGCCCTGGACATCCATAAAAACACAGTAATAATTATTTATTCTGCCTGATACCAGGGGGGTTTGAGGTCCTAAAATATTTGTTTTTGTCTTTCTCCCATCGCAATGAATTTTTCTTTTCCCTTTAAGGACAACACAAAATGGATGTGAGCCACATAGTTAATATTTAAAACATGCAAGGGGGTGAGAGGGGTGCTTAAAACATGCACTTATGTTTCTTCTCAGATTGCTTTTATTTTATTTATTTTTTTTTTGGTATTTTTTTGAATGGATTCATAGCTTCCTTGAATTGAATTGAATTTTTTATATTTATCCTTATTTTATATATCTGCATTGATCACAGTCACATGGGCAAGCCATGTGATGGGATCATGTAAATTCTTGGACAACTTCAACCAATAATGTGGCCAGGTTGCAGACTTGGGCAGGTCTGGCAGCCACAGAGGGCATAAAAAGCTCTGACAGCCCCCGTCCTCCTTGCAGTCTGCGGTGAGAGTTAGGTTGGGGTGGGATTGCTGTCTCTGCGACTCATTACTTTCACTTTAGGCCAGCCAGGCACACGTGTGTCTCTGTGTTCCTGCTGGCTGCAGCCTGGCTCTTAGGGGAGAGAAAGAAGAGATTTCTCTCTAGCTTCAGTCTTGCAGCCTCCCTGCATGTGTACCTCTCCGTGACAACCCTCCCCTGCCCTGCAGTCACTCTGTGGCTGCCTTGTGCCCTAGAAAATGCCCGCCGCTGCCTTGCAGCCTCCCTGCATACCTTGTCTATACTGTGACTCTGCCAGCATCAATTTTTAAGTGTTTTTTGCCCTCTGGTCTGGGGCGTTGGGGGACGCTCGTGTGCGGAAATGCTTTAAATCACACAAAGCGGGTAAAAACAAATAATAAATTAATGAACCAATGAAATGAATGTTTTGTGAAAATTCACGAAAAATGAAATGAACCAAACCAAACCCCAAAATGAAACAAAATGAAACATGTTTTCAATTCGTGCCCATCTCTAATCAGAACTATTTTCAAGATTTACTTCAATATACACATTTGGTATGAAGAAAAACATGATTTGGTAAGGAGCATTCAAACCAAATCCTGAAAACACACAGACAGACAGACAGACAGACAGACAGACAGACAGACAGACAGACAAGCACACGCTGTGAGCGTATGTGTGCCCAAACATGAAACATTTGCACCATGCAATTTTCTTTTGCAGTAAGTGAACTCATATAAACCATGGTGGTAAATTGTAGCTAATTAATAAAGTGTTGGCCATGTGCCTGGCATGCAGTCTGCACCTTGTTCTCTTGCTGCCATTGCTTTCACAACTAGAGATGTGCATGAAATTAACTTTTAGTTCATTTTGTTATTCGTTATTTGTTTCATTACATAACAAAATGAATAACGAACCCCAGAGTGGATCTAGAATGAACTGAATGTTAATGGCAGGTTAATTTTGTTAATGGCAGTGCCGGAGATGTTTCCTACCTGGTGCTGGTCCTTCCTGGAGGTCCAGTCTTCCTGGCTGCAGGGAGGGTTGGCCAGAAAAAAAAGCTGACTGGCCATGCTACAGCTGTAGCGCGGGCCACGTGGTCGACAGTAAAATAAAATAAAATAAAATAAAATAAAATAAAATAAAATAAAATAAAAAGGAGCACCGAGCCGGCCGCAGTGGTAGCCAGGTTGGCACCCGAAAATGAAGAAAAAATATAAAAAAATAAAGCTACACCGACCTGGCCCAAGGGGGCACGTGGTTGGTGCTTGAAAAAAAAATCTAAAAAAAGAAAAGGAGCACTGATCCGGCCCCAGGGGTGGCACCCTAAAATAAAGAAAAAATATAAAAAATAAAACCAGTGCCGACCTTGCCCCAGGGGCCGTGTGGTCGGTGCTTGAAAAAAAATCAAAATAATAATAATTTTAAAAGGAGCACTGACTCGGCCCCAGTGGTGGCTGGGTTGGTGCTCTAAATTAAAGAAAAAATATAAAAAATAAAGCCAGTGCTGACCTGGCCCCAGGGTGCTTGGGGAAAAAAAGAGGTGCTGCCCCCAAGCCAGCACCTCAAAAAAACCCTGCCACAGGGGCCAGGATCGCCCCGCTGCTGCGGCCACTGTCGCCGCCCAATTAGGATGATGTGTTGATGATTGAAGATGAGGGTGATAATGTGGATGATGAGGATGAGGATGCTGCCAGTCCAGTTTATGCAGCTGTCAACGTCTGTGGGGTTTTTTTAAAAAATGTATTTTCCCGCCCGCAGCTGTCAAATTGATTAAATGCGCAAAGCGGGGGGAAACAAATAACGAACAAAACAAACCAACAAAATGAATAATTGCAAAAAATTCATTAAAAATGAAATAAAATGAACCAAACTCTAAAATGAAACGAACGAAAATGAATCACCATTTTTTTCTGTGCATGCCCATCTCTAGTCACAACTTATAAAATTACACTTACTCTTCTAGTTTAAAATCTCAATAGGATTCTAGCCAGTATCTTTTTGTTGCTCTCTTTTCAAGTGAGATTACATGTGTCTTCTATATCCAGTCAGAATCACTAGTCTCCAAGATGGCATCATTTACAGTCAGTAGACCTAAGGCAGTAGTCTTGATATACTGTAGCTATTGATTTCTGCACACTCAATGCTACTACTGCTGTCATTGATGTGGCCAGATTTTTAAATTCAGGAAAGTATTTGGGACCAGCAATAGTGAGACAGCAGCAATGTCAGATTTGCTATTTTCCCATATTTCCATCTGTTTTGATTCTCAGGTGCTTCCTGTCAAGAAGAAGAGCCTTCATGTTAGAAGAAAAGAGATAGCAATCTCAATTAAGCACCACAAACATGGCATAATACACATGGATTCACAGCCATATTTGAAGAATCAAGTACTAAAGGCTCTCTGTCTCAATGAGTGAATGCTAATTTCACTTCCCGTCACATTCAATATTTAAAAATCTCAAGTTTTTCTCTTGCATTTACTATAAATTGTATTTTTGGAACATTATTTTCAAACAGCAAACTGACTTTAATTCTCACCAGTTCTAATGTTTTGGTGTGAAGCGGGGTCATGCTAATTGCAGTGCTACTGCAGCTGTCTTAAATGAATGCAGAATTCCATATGAGCTTTCATTAAAGTGGAATAAAGTGGAAATTCACCTCTCACAACTGGGAAATGAACACTGCATTTGTGGTGCCTAATATAGCGATTTCATGGCAACTATCTTTTTTAAAACAGAGAAACACATGCTACAAGATGGCAGTGGCAATAATCAATAATGATCATGATGTGCCATCCATTCATTCCAACTTGGTGACCCCTTTTCATGGTATAAAGTACTAAGAAGTAGTTTACCACTTCCTCCTTTCATCCACTCATGCATTCATTTGTTCATTCGCACATGGCCACACAGGATGGATTTTATCTGAGGAAACACAGCAGGGTAGGAATGGGACTTTTGGATTTCTCTGACTTAAACTCGCAGAATTCTCTTAAAATTTCCTGAGTTAGAACTCTGGTTGCCCTCGCCAAGAAATTAAAGTCCCCAAAGGAATTTTCAGTTATATACAAGTCAGCCATTTTGTTTCTGGGAACAAGACAGAGGAAAATGATGGGAGAAACAAAGTTTCTTGGGAGCTGCAAAGGATTAGAGGATTGGTAGTTTCTCTGACCCTTAGGCATTGTAAGGGTGTCTCTCAAAAAACTACTAGTCCCTCGATCCACAGAGTTTGGTCTCTTCCACCCCTTTTCTCTATCTTCTTCAGAGGAACAAAATGGCTGATGGGGCCATCATTCCTCAGCCATAAATAATTGAAAACTCCTGTGAGGACTTTAGTTTCTTGGCTAAATTCTGCATAAATCTAGCTGGGGGAATTCCTGGAGAATTCATGGGGCTGAAGTCCAAGAAATCTGAAAGTCCCATGCATGCAATTGTGGAGCAAATGCCTGACACATGGCTCCACAGAAAGGTGTTCCAATAGAGAGAGCTATCTAGCCAGCTGCCTCTAATGCCTTTAATCTTTTAGATTAAAAAAAAAAAAGACATGTTTGAGTGTGTGTATGGATGTGAGGGTTATATGAATCTTCCAAAAGGGAGGCACCTTTTGAAATCGAAGAAAGGGAATTGGTTTATTGTGGATTCTGTGGCCTCAGCATTGGAGAATGCTGAGAACAATTTCTTCCACTTTGCAAATGGCTTTAGCTGAACCGAATTAATTGGTGTGTAAGCCAGATTGAAAATCGCCACATAAGAACAGCTAGATAGCTCAGTGGTTTGGGTATCTGGCTATGGAGTCAGAGGTTTAAACTTCAACCCCCCCCCCCCCCGGGTGCCTGCTTGACAGGGCTGGATTCAGTGATCCACTGGATCCCTTCCAGCTCTGCATTTCTAAAATTATTAATTTTTTAATAAAATTATTATTTTTAATAAAGACCTTTGGGTAGTGGGTGGCATATAAGTTGTACAAATAAATAAATAGATCTAAGTTAGCAAGCTACTTTCTGGACACCGGAGATATGATAAAACCAAAATGAAGCATATGCTTTTAACACTCTCACCAAGTGGTACCAGAAAGGTATGTCTTAAATGTTCAAACATGATCAGTTTTATCAGCAGGCTAAGTTAGCAGCTAATGAGACACAATGCATGCCATTACAAATAGCTTAAATTTACATGTCCATTACACCTGAAAATTTAATCCAGTAACATACCAGTACTCCCACCCCTACATAATGTATTTTGCTGCAGTTATTACAGCAAGCAAGTAATATGTGGGAGACTCATCCTGGGTAGATATGAGGTTTGATGCCACCTACTGGAGCTTTATGACTAACCTTTATTTTGGTATTATGTGAATATTGGTTTCTAATTTTGTTCCTAATAGTTAAGAACATTGTAAATACCATACAATTGCCATGTTTCTATAAATCCACTCTAAAGCTGCTGCTGTGTTTATAAAAGACTGCTTGTTTCCTGACATATGTTTTCCTTCACCTTCAAATCAGAATTTTTCAATTTCAACCCACCCTGCCCCCAGTTTCCTACATCATTTTAACGTTCCAAATTTAATGCAAAATTAAGAGAGGCAATAAAGGGGCTTGTTCCAGAATTTGAAACTTTGTGTGCTGGAATTAGAGTGTGAAAGAAAATGAATGGACAAGTCACCTTGCTTTCTTAAAGTTTGTGATCAGTCAGAGCATCCATCATGCCTGAGAAGATACTCAGTCATCTATGAAATGTTTCAATATCACAAGAAACGAAGTCTAGTTGCCATGACTCAACCTCCAGAGAACCAGTGCATCATATTTATAGGGATATAGTAATTCCCTTTTTGTTAAAGCTGGGCTGATGTCATTAAAGTCTGGTTCTGTATTTTGTTGTGTCATTACAGTTATAACTGACTCTTCGTGACCCCATGCCCATGGGGTTTTCATGGCAGTAATACTGAGTGGCTTGCCAGTTCCTACTCCAGGTGCCTACAGCACCTGGTATTACCTGGTGGTCACCCATCCAAGTACTAGCCAGGCCCAACCCTGCTAAGGCCCAACCCTGCTAAGCTTCCGAGATCAGGCGAGATCGGATGTGCTCTGGGCATCTCTACACTGGTTCTGCAAAGCACACATAACTGGAATATGGAACATGAGAAGTATGTATGAATATCCACTCTGAACCATAAGACACACCAAATGTTTAAACTTGACAATGTTTGGTGTGAATGAAATAAGGTGGAATGAAACAGGACATTTTCAGCTGGAGAACTGTAAAATATTTTACTCTGAAAATAACAAAATCAGAAGAAACAGTGCAGTGCTAACTATGATGCATGGTGTTGTAATATAAAGGCCAATATCAATCAGATGTCTTGGAACTTCCTTAAAATAAACCACATCCAAATTTCTGCAGATGCTGAAGAAAAAGTAACTGAAAGTATTTATGCAAATGTTCATGGGAAACTGATCAAGCACCAAAATGAGACTGCTTCTAATTAAAGATTTTTGGGGTGTAAAAGTAGGAAACAAAGCAGAACCTAATATTATTGAATAATTTGCCCTGCGTATTCTAAATGAAACAGGAAAATGACTCACAGAATTATGTGAAGTTAGTGACAACTGTCTTCATGGGCATCACAAGATGGCCACTATAGAAATGAGACAGACTACATAATTGAATGAATAAATAAATAAATAAATAAATAAATAAATAAATAAATAAATAAATAAATAAATTGGAAGTTGCAAATATAGAAGCTATATTCTGTCTGCCAAAATAAGACTACAAGCAGACTGGAGTTAGACAAATGAAGCTAATGTCTAGTAAGGTTCCAAGGCTAAAGAAGGAGAAACAAGAAATATCAGGCTCACCAAAGCAGGTACACAAGTGGTGCAATCCAAGGCCTTAGCCAAGAAGCTGGTCAATGGTAAAGGCAATCCAGAAGAAGGGCTTTGAGTACACAGGATGAGGGAAGTGGCCATTTTGACAAACTGCCTCCAGAAGCATGCAGAACCCATTGAAGGATATTTGCCAGCTGTGCTGCTGGAGCTTCATCAAGCACACAGCTGTAGGTATCCAGGTGGCAAAGCAAGAACCCAGCTGCAGGGTTTGGCAGAAACAGCCCACTCGTTAGGTTATCACTTACTTGTGAGGAGACTTTCCCTGAAGCTGAGCACTTCACTTTGGAGCTTTAAGCCAGATTTGTGCCTTCACTCCCTTCTTCACTCACAAAGACTGAGAAGTCATTTCACATCCTGCTCAAATTCCTCCTGAATCTCCTTCTCATTTGAAATTCTGGATCCCCGAGAGGCTGGGACTTGCAGGCTCAGGATCCTAGTTTCCTGAGGGTCCAGGATCTCCAGGGTCAAGCATGTCCTCCACCCTATCAGACATAGGAGTCCCCTATTCCTCAGGCTCGCCTTTGCTGGAGAACTTCACTACAGTACTAAGGTCATAATGTGAATTGTTAATATCAAGAATTAGAGTAAAGCTGAAGAATCCATCCCAGAATTCAAGAAGCTATTAAAAACTTGGCTCTTTACGGCTGCATTCTGGGACCATGGCCGTTGATTTATTCATGAGCAGGGATTTGAGTTGTTATGTCTGCCGGCTTTTCTTTGCTATCTTTCATTACTATCATTATTAGTATTAGTATTAGTGTGATGATTTTTGTTAGCTTTCCTTTTTTTTAATATTGGGTTCCGTGGTTGATTTGCTTATAACTTGTATGTCCATCTCTGAAACCGATTATTGGTTTTTTCGTACTTTGTAGTATGGAACCTTTATATCTGCTAACCGCCTTGAGTTCCTTCAGGATATAAATATACAAATAAATAAAATAATAAATAGAAAGGTCTGAGATGGGTTACTTACATCATTAAAATATTATATTTAAAGCTAAAGACTCTAAAAAAATCAACAAAAACAGTAAGTTTACAAATACCATACTAAATACTAAGAAGAATCAAAGAAGTACAACACTGAAAACAACAGCCAACATAGGCAACAACAAAAACACATTCAAAGCACTAAGGCACAACAATCCATTTTAAAACCCCACTCAAGCAGCTGGTTTCTGAGGGAAAGCTTACCTGAAGAGAAAGACCTTTGTCTGCTTGAGGAACCACAGTAAAGATGGGGCCAGCCTGGTCCCCTGAGTGTGTGTGAGGAGGAGCTCCAAAGTCTGGGAGCAGCAACAGAGAAGGCCCTCTCCTGTGTCCCGTGAACATGGTAGGACCAAGAGAAAAGGCTCCACTAATGATGTTAATACCTGGGCAGGCTCATAAATAGAGATGTGATCCTTGAGAGAGCTTGAGCCAAAACCTTGTATGGCTTTATAGGTTAAAACCAGCCCTTTGAATTGTGCTTGGAGCAGGATCATCAGTCAGCAGACTTGGGCATTTCATATTTGTATCCCCATGGATAACAATACAAACTACAGCACTGCAGGGTGTGGAGGTGGGACAAAGAGTCTCCCTGCTTAGATGAAAAGTGGTTGGTCGCATAGGGATGTGGGGAAGAGCTGACCAGGCTTCTTCCATGATTGGTGTGACCAAGAGGAGGACAGAGCCTCATGCTGTACAGAGCCTGGTAAGAGCTGGGGCCAGGGAGAGAGATTGGTCCACTGCAGCACCTGTGGTGCCATGGTTTATGGTTATATCCACAGATATACGAATGCAGTGTGCTCACAGCTAGCTGTCAATGGAGCTACTGTAACAGGGGAGTTATGCAGTTCCTTTGACCAGCCTCAGGTAGCAATCTGGTTGCCACATTTGGCACCCACTGAAGTTTCTGGACACTTTCCAGAGGTGGTCTCTTGTAGACTGTTACAATAATCCAGCTGAGATGTAACAAAGGCATGTGTCACTGTGGCCAGATCAGAACTCTCCAGGAATGGATGCAGGTGGTGCATTAGTTTTAATTGTGCAAATGTACTCCCAGCCACTATTGAAACCTGCACATTCAAGCTCAGAGACGAATCCAGGACCATCCCCAAGCTTCAAACTTGATTTTCAGAGGGAATGTAACCCCTAACTGGCTGCATCCCTATTCCTTCCTATGTCTTTTTGACTGACCAGGAGCACATCTGTTTTGTTTGGATTAAGTTTCAGTTTCTTCACCCTCATCCAGTCCATTACTGGTACCAGAGAGTGATCTAGAGCTGAAACAGCTTCCTCAGATTTAGGAGGAAAGGAAAAACAAAGTTGGGTATCATCTGCATACTTGTGAGCCCAAATTCCAAAATTCTGGGCAACCTCTCCCAGTAGTTTCATGTAGATATTAAGTTGGGGGGGGGGCAGAACCACAAGAGAACCCACAGGTCAATGACCAAGATATTGAGTAGGAATTACCGTCTGAGTGGTTCATAGCTTCTAGGCCAATATGGCAGCATACTTCCAGTTCTTGGAGTTTATCTAAGATACATATACTATATTCACAACCCAAATTTGTCTCTACCTGTTTGTTTATATTTATTTTTCTGTCTGGGAAAATTTATTTGTATCTCCAAGCTGTTGATTTTACATCTGAATATACAGATTCCATGTGAATACTAAATTTCTTTGGCCAATCTTCAAAGTCTTTGAAGTTGCTCCATATGTCATGGATAAAGGTGAAGAAGAAAGAAAGAATCCCCCCCCAACACAATATCAAAGCCTGGTGTTTGTAGGATTTTGCTGACACAATCAAATCTGTGAACAATTCTGTGCCAGAATATTATTGTTAAAGATATTTGAAATGTTTTCATTTTCTTTCCCAAACAGTTTGCTTTTAACTTAACAGCTGCCTTCTCTTTGGAATTACTGGCAGCCTGTATCAAGAGTTCCACAGTATAGCCACAATAGTATTTGTTGAATTTGACCTACTGATCAATAGTGTCTTGGCATATTTTTCATCTGTATGTAGACCCGGAAAAGAAAGCTTATCAAGAATCAAGAAATTTGGACATCTTCACTGCATAAAGGCTGCCATCACTGTTGTATTGATCCACAAGGAATGATCCACCTAAGGTACTAATGTAGAATGGTTGTTCTGCACTGATGTTTGCACTGATCACCTCATATTCCTAGTGTTACCATATGCATATCCCCACTTATTCCTGATTTCAGTTCTTAAGAATGCCAATTACATTGTCATATACGTTTTCTTCAATATGGTTTTCAACTGGCACAAAACACACAAAGAGAGAAAATGCTCCTTCTCCTGTCAAGTTGTACTGAAAAACAACATACAGCTGATTTGAATGAGAAACACGTTTTGGAACCAATAATATGAGAAAAGTGCTTTTCTTCTTTAATCTCCTGAATGATCATCATATGATGTACATTCTCCATTGAAACAACCAATCCATCACAAATCTTTGAAGAAATGTATAAAGCATCACCCTTTCTTTTATTTCACATTCTGATCAAAGTTTGTGCTTGACAATAACTCCCATCATAATGTCCAGCATCCGAAGTCTGGTTGCCATCTTAGAATGGAGCTTCACTTCCTGTCAGAAAGAACAGCAGCAATAGTATACTTCAGCAGTTCTTTTCAGCATTTGATTTCTTCACTCATCTGGCTTTTAAAATGTTCCTCCTAGGTTTGTCACTGTGTGTGTGCATGTGTGTGTGTGTGTGTGCATGCGTGCATGCTGAAAATTCAATCCATAATTCAGTTTTGATGTGGAATGCTGCTTTCATCCATCTCGATTTTCTTTTTTGCATTTTTTTAAATTAAAAAAAAATCCTTTTACATCGACAGTTTGCTGCTAAGTGGAGATGCTCACAAGAAAAAGAGAAAACATTTCCTGTTGGTACAGAATTCAACACACATATCCAACAACAGGGGTCCTCAAAGTTTTCAACCACCGGTCCGGTCCACCATGACCCAGACACCACTGGGGGCCGGATCACAGTCCAAAAGCAGCTGCAGAGGCTGGCTTGCTCACAAAACAAGGGGTAGGTGGGGGGTTGCAGTTGGTCCCAGGGGCCGGATTCAGGACCTTGGGGGGCCGCATCCAGCCCCGGGGCCTTAGGTTGAGGACCCCTGTCCAACAAGGTTTCTCCACATTTTCTCATGCTCATGCAAAGATGACAAATTGGCCTGTGACCTGGAATGAAGTTACGCCAAGATTTCACATTTTTCATTAATATTCTTTATAGGCTCAGACCCTCAGCTTGGTGCAGTTATTTTGAATTTCTGCAATGAGTTTCTGGACACCATTTGGCAAGAGCTTTATGCACAAAAAGGAAGGGTGAAAGTAATGTGTTGTCCTGCTGATATTTTAGACTCAGGAACAGCCTTGCACAAGGTTTTGGAATTTGTGAGTTCTGGGACACCAGCACATGGTTGTTTCTGAGAGAATTAAAATGGTTGTCTTCTTTGAAGCCTGTTGGTATGCTTTTTGAAACAGGAGACACAGCTTTGTTTGGGCCTTGCATTGTAGCACATTTTCAGTTTCAAGTGTGGCTGAACTTGGTTATTCAATGTCAGTTTGAAATTTGCATTGGCACCCATTGTGAGGGCCATCCATCAGGGGACCCCTGACCTTGCTGGTTTGAATTTAATGTTAAAAAGTATTAGTGAAAATATAAGAGAAGAAGGTTTAGTGTGGGGCATTAGGGGCACAGACCCCAAATTAGGATGGTTGTGATACTTCTGGACATGGAGGCAGGGAGTTGCTCTTCAGTGAACCCAGGGTCCAATAATCCCAGGGTGTCAAGGTGTGGCACGATGACTGAAACAGCTCCAGAGAGATAACTAGGTAGATTGGCTTCCAGAGCAGGTGAGCTGGCTGCTGCATGGAATACCAGCATGGCAATGGTAGTATGGACCTGGAAAATGAGGGTTTAGACATATGCTTGAGCTGGACAACCATAGCATACTGCTAAGGGCCCTGGGAAGTAGTCAAATCAGCTAGCTGAATTTGGGCTTACTCCCAGGGGTTGGATGGCACCTTACCTGCAGTCTTCCTTCCTGTGTACTACACAGAACCACAGTAGGATTAGGCACCTGGCATTACTCTTCAGGGTCAGATACCAGGTATAACCCAGTTCTACTACAGTCATTGCCCTTTGGGGATTATTCCTTATCAATGGGAGATCATTTGATGCTAGCAACCAAATAGCATACAGGTATTTAGAAAGGGGATTATGTGGATTTATTAGAATTATTGAATAGGGAGGTTGATACAAAAGAGTTGGGAAAAGAGGATGAGAAGAATAAGGAGACCCATCAGAGGCATAAGACAAACCGCTCTTGCTGTGTGGTTACCTTATTTATTTTGGGGGCATTGTTAAGGCTCCGCCTGGAAGGGCATTGTCCTTGGTGCAGTATTTAAATTTGATTTGCTGTACAGAGCCTACATGGATTATCCCAGGCACACATGGCTTCTTTATTATGAAGCTTTTCATATGAGGGCAGCCATCCACTCTAATAGGTGGTGGAAGAAGTCACATCCTGGCCTTTGACTGCAGCTTATAATACTGGCATGACCCATATTGGTGGACAGATTCTATAGTGGCCACTAGAGATGGACACAAAACAAGAAACAAAATGCTGTTTCATTGTTTCATTACATAATAAATTGTTTCATTATGAAACAAAACGGTAAAATGCATTTTGTTATGAAATGAAACAAATTCATTTTTCCCTCTAGAAATGAAATGATTCATCCTAGAAGAACCAAATTTGGTGGGTAGCTTCTTTGGACACTTTCCTTTAAGTCACGCAAATTTGGAAAGGTTTTGGGTTCAGGAGGCTGAGTTATCAAACTCCAAATAGGGTCTCCCAGGAGAAAATCATTTGTAATTGACTTGGGAAGTGATTAATCACTCCCCTGCGAATCCTTCATTGGGATTCTCCCCCATGGGGAGGAGACTATTAAGTGATTCCAGAGTCAATTACAAATGATTTTCTTCTGGGGGAGCCCCTTTGGAGTTTGATAACTCAGCCCCCTGAACCCCAAATATCTCCAAATTGGGGCAGGGGGTTTAAGGGAAGAGAACAAAGAAGTTACCACCAAAATCTGGTGCCTCTAGGACCCAGGGGAGCACAACAAATTGTTTCATTTCATTTTGTTTTTTTTGTTCTGAAATTTCTTGTAAAAATTCATTAGTAGCAAAACAAAATGAAAGGAGAAATAAAATGAAACAAAATGCTATATTTCCATTTTGTGCCCATCTCTAGTGGCCACCTTATTTAAAGAGCTAGGCAAGCAACTACTCCCCTTGTAGCAACTGGGCAGGTGGTTCCACCCCACTTACTTTGTTGAGAATTTAACTCACGAGGGAGGTGCCCTTCAAAGGTTTGTCAACACAAGCACAAGAGTTTTGTCTATGGAGATCAAAACACAAGTTTTAAAGCACAGGCTTTACAAGGTGATGCCAAGGATTGAAGTGGCAGTAGGAAACCTGAAGGCAGGAGTCCCTCCTCTTTGAAAGGTGGCCAGGTCCATTAGGATTTTGGAGGATTTTCATGTGGGGTTTAGGATTCTGATTGTGGGGTGGCAAAGGGTATCACAAGCCAGTAATTTAAAATCGGTGTGGGTTATGAAGACCATAGCCAGAGTGAAGATTGACAAGGAAGTTTGAAAGGATCATGGATTGACTTTTTTTTCTCAGCCCCTGGTGTTCCGCCTGCAAGTATCATCTCTGGGGATGCATACCAAAAAAGCCCCACAGGTGTGTAGGCTAATTCATCACTTCTATCCCAAGAGTGATTCAGTGAATGATGCAGTTTCACAGGTATTACTGTATGTATGGTGCACTAAACTTCATTTGACACCACAGTGCATATGGAGCAATCCTGTAGTTTTGGAGTGAAGATAGCAAAATGTGACATTAAGCCTGCTTTCTGCCTTCTCCCAGTTCATCCACATAACTCTGAAGTATTGGGTTTCTAATTTAAGGAACATTCTACATGGACAGGCTTTTCCCATGGCCTGCTCCATTACCTGCACTGCCTTTTATCATTTCAGCTCATTTGTGGAGTGGGAACTCAGGTTCAGGGTGGGACTTTAGAGCACCACCCATTATTTGGAAGACTTCCTCTTTGTTATGGTGAGCAGGGATCAGGGTGCTGTATGCTTTTGATGTAAGCTTCCTAGGTGATGATGATGGAGCTTGGGAGCCTGCATGTGACCCATGGTTTTCCTTCCCAAGGTATGACAAATTGGTGGGGTGAAGCCCAGTGGATGATAGCATTAGCCCTTGCTCTGAGGACTCATTGAGGATATTCAGCTGTGAGTGTAGAGGAATTGCAGCAGGTTGGGGTCAACTTACATAGGATGGTCTTACACCTCGTTTCATCTAAAGTAAAATGTCAGTGTTGGCCTACATGAAGGCTTGGAATTTTCATCAATTTCTACATTCAGAAAATGACTGAGGTATGGAGAAAGGAAAGGGTTAGGGTCCCAGATAACAGGTTTCCCTTACACTGGCTATTTCAATGAAGTTTGGTGAAGCTTAGGGGAGCACCGATCAGTTATGTGGCTGTGCTGTTTCATGCCGACTGCATTTTGGCACCCTATGGGTCAGCAAATTAATAACTATGGGCAAAGGAGACACACCCCAGTTAGCTTTGCAGAGGAAGGATGTGGTGTTAGTGTACAATTTATTTCCGTATTTGTAGATCCAATACAGATCAGAAAGCGAAAGGTGTTTGGGTAATGGGAGGATACTTAGCACTATGTGGTGAGAAGCCAGGATAGCTGTTCTGCCACAATGATGACTAACTTTTGACCAAAATATCAGTTTTGGAAATTAATGGACTTGGCACTTCAGCCTTGAAACCCAAGGATATGATTAGCCTTGATTGCTGTATCCTGAGTTATAGTCCTGTGGCCATTAAGAGGATGGATTAAGGATCTCCACATAAATACAACCTTTATGTAGGCATGCTTCCTCAACTATAGGGATGTGGCAGGCCATGTTTCTTATTTGTTTTTAGGTCTGATGTATCCCAGGAGACAGTTATATCTCTTACATTTTGTCCACAGTTTCATCTATTAGGCAGCATGCCACGTGGCTAGGATGGCCTGGGGAAAGGACTGGGGCGTTGGGGCTTTGGTCTGGTTGGAGTGGATGAGACGGAGATGGAGATGGAGAGGCATGCTCTGGGGTGAGTGCTTGGAAACAGCATCCAGGGATACTCCTGATATTTTGATGCTTCACTTTAATTGTAATATGTTGGCCAGGGGAAACGGCAAGTCTTTAATAATGGACATTATGCATGGTCTCTGGATTTGGAATGATCCAGAATAGTATGTACTTTGGCCGATATGGTGGGTGGAGTGTTTCCCTCAGTGTATAAATTGGGCATGATGAAGTGTGAACAGGGAGGGGGGGTCAACTGGGCTTTATACAAATACTTGGGATCTACAGTCATCCACTTGAACAGACTTGAACATTATAGGGTGATGGGGTACACCTATTAGAATTTGGAATGGACATATTTTGTGGGGCTTACACATGGAAATCATGGGACAATGGACATAGCTAGGCTAGTCTCATTGTCATGGTAGGTAGTAGACATGAGCACGGAACGACGAAATATCTGTTTCCGTTATCGGATACCGTTTCCATTATGTAACGGTAACGGTAACGGTAATTCAGCCGGCCCAGCCCGAAACCAAACCGAAGAAAGAAAAATTTGGTCAGGTTTTCCGTTACCGTTTGTGGCATCGCACGATGCGAACCACAGAAAAGAAGTTTTAAAAAGTTTTTAAAAACCCGATTCCTGGCCAAAAAAGCAGGCGAAAGCATGCCTGCCTGAGGCTTTGCCACCTACCAGAGGGGTGGTTTCTGGGGGGTCTCCGGCCTTTCCCCCCTCCTCTCCTGTCCTGGGCTGCTTGCACGAGGTTGGGGGGGGCATCATCCTCGTCATCTCGCCATGCCATGTGGTGGTGGGGAATCCAAAATTGCTACCGCATTATTTTTAAAATCGTGGTCCAAAAGCATCTGTCATGCCTCTACCAGACTGAATCTCTGACCGCTAGTTGACCAGGGTGGCATTTGCTTGGCTTTACAAGGAGTGACATTGGAGATGGGGACATTGAGAGGAGTAGACCCTCATCCAGATTTGGGGGAAGAACGGAATACTGTGTCTCCTGCTGCCTCTGAGAGGTGGAGGCAAAATGGGATGGATCAAGGCTTCAAAAAAAAAAAAGTATAACAGGCAGCCAGACCAAGTAGGGTGGCCATTTCAGTCAGCAGTTGAACAAGAGAAAAAGAGAATATTGCATTCTGCCCACTTTGTTTACATTATTGCATAGGATGCAGTGTTATGCTATGATATATTTAATATATTATTCATCATCACCATTCACCAGTTTAAAGTGTTTTCTGCCTGCTCTGGGTTATTGTGGGATGCCCCCATGCTCTGGGAAGTCAAATCACACTAAATCGCGGTAGAAACGACAAACGACAAACGAAACGTCAAAACGAAATTTTTTTTGAAAAATTTCGCAACAAACAGAAACGGAACGGAACAGATCCGGTCCGACAAACGAAAAATTGAAACGTCATTTTTCCTAGTCGTGCCCATCTCTAGTAGGTAGTGTAGAATGAATATGGATGGACAGTTTCCATGGAGCACAGGTGAAGTGCTAGTCGATCTGAACTCCAAGTGCTTTGGATAATGAGATTACAGTGCTGAGGGGCAGAAGGTGTTTGGATAAGGTGATTACTTAAATGCATTCCTATGGCAAAATGAAAAAACCAAAATGGAACAAACCAAAAATTTTCATTTATAAACCCCATGCCATTCCCCCCTCAATGCACCCGATCAGATGGGGGAATTGTATGGGGTTTTAAACTTTTTTTTTTAGCCCCCAAAGCAAGCACCAAATAGCTGGTGTGTGGGGCCTGCTTAAGGGACTTTTAAAAAGGTTTTAAAAGCCCCTGCTTCACCCCCCCCAACATACCCGATTGGGTGGGGGGAAAGTGTGGGCTTTTAAAACTTTTTTTATTCCCTGAAGAAAGCCCCATGTACCAGCTGAGTTGCACTTGCTTCCGGGACTAATGAAAAGTTTAAAAAGCCCACACTACCCTCACCCTCCAAAACACATAAAAGAAAGGTAAAAAAACATAAAAGACACATAAACACACACACAGTAGTTACATAAAATATGCACATAAAACAAACAGGAACATTAAAAATGAAAAATGAAACAAAACAAAAAATGAAATGAATTTTTAAAAAATGTTTCAAATAAAATGAAACAAAATGAAAATAAATGAAACAAAGAACAAAACAAAACACCATTTGGTCATTTCGTGCCCATCTCTACTTAATATCTAGTTTGTAGCTGAGTTATTTGATGTTATTTGCCATCAAGTCACATCCGATTCATGGAGACTTTGATAGAATTTTGAAAATATATGAAATATTTATGGTACAGAAATTACCAATTTTACCCCCTCCCCAGTAAGATTCCTTCATTCTCTTAGGAGAATGTGTTTGTGTTTTAATTTTAATTACCTGTTGTCTGTGATTGTATTGTTGTTGCTTAGTGTATTGTATAACTGCTGCAATGGTTAGCTCACTGTAAGCCGTCCAGAGTTCCCGCGGGAAGATGGGCGGGATATAAGTTCAAAAATAAATAAATAAAATAAAATAAATTAGGAGAAGTTTCTAAGCAAACTTCAGTGGGTTAGTACAATGTCCAACAGCACCCTGGGGATGGGGGGAGTCAATGGCCTCAGGCAGAATATGTTCCAGGGACATCAGTGTCAGGCCCCACATGTCCTTCCTGAATCTATTGACTATTGCCTTCCATTGGAGAAAAATGTGCCACAAGGCCTGTCCTGTAATTCTTTTCCTTTGAGTGATGCAGAGGACCCTAGCCACCTTCGATATTGAAACAAAGTTCACTCCCCAGCTCAGTTGACTTCTGTGCCTGGAGTGGGAGAAGTTAGTCATGGAGTCCTATCTTGACCTTTGCCTTTGACCCCAGAATGTCCTGGGGTGGCTGAACTTTAACTACAACTTCTGATACATTTACAGTTCATTATGCTTAGTTCATTGATGGCCCAGATATTCTAAAGCGGCAGGTCTTCACCCTCTGTCTTTCACAAACTATGCAGAAATTGTTATTGTTTCTGAAAGGTTGCTTCAAAGCCATCCTGTTTCCCCCCCTCCCCAACTACACTTGGCCTTCCTGTTTCCTGCCCACCTGCATTCCAGCCAACACTGTAATATTATTCATTTGCAAGTACAGATTCTAACATTTTGCCTCCCTATTTCATCCCTTTGCACTTTGTTAATTTGCTAACTTTCAGTAATCCAGTGTTCGGGATTTGCTTTTCGCTAAAATCCCACACACATGCATGGCTCACACACAATGTCCATTGTATACTGCACATATGCTCCGAGTCTCCGTGACTGATTCTGAATGAGGTTAAATTTTACATCATTTTTACAAATTTTACATTATTCATGTGCCACTTTCAAAAAGTGACTTCTGTTGAACCTGATGGATCCAATCAAACCCAGAATGACATATGCTTAAACTTATTATTTTGCATTGATTATTATTACACATTCAATTCTGCTTTGTACTGAAGGTAATAAAGCAAGCAGTGGAAGAGTACTGTCAACTGGTACTTGGCAGATGACAATTGATAGCCCGAATTTCTTTGCACCACCTTTTTTCCTTCCATGAGAGAAAAAAGAGGTATCAAGCCAAGAGATATATCCTCTGTTTCATAAAAACAAAAGTAGGTAGGATAGTCCAGAAGGAACAAATCTAAAGGCAATAGCATTAGGACTCAGTGACTAAAATGTTACAAGTGTGCACAGTTTTGAATTCTCCAGAGCTCTTCATCAGAGAAGGGGGTGAGAAAAAGGCAGGAAGAAACAGGGAAGATCCTACTTTTGGCCAGATATTAATGTAGCTGGGAAATCTACTGAAAAGCTCAGTGTCAACCTCAAACCAATAGCTATGGATAGGATAGGATCCCTTTGGAACAGCCTACAGTGATTGGAATTAGGAGAAGGATGGGATCTTTCAGGGGAAGCAGAGCTTGTCTGCAGATCTCCATAGGCTGCATGGGGAAACTTGGTCAGCCAGATTAATCTTGCAGGCCAGAGATTCTTCTGTTAACTTGGTTTAGTAAAAACTCAACAGATTTCTTTTTCCAGCTGGTGCAAGCTCCTTTCCTCCTCCTCTTCGACTGTTTGTCCAGTCTCTGTCAAGAACATTGGTTTCCCTGCCCTGCCTCCTTCACGATAAAAACATTATTTATTTATTTATTTATTTATTTATTTATTTATTTATTTATTTATTTATTTATTTAACATGTGATAACATGACAATTAAAGGAATGCATTTTAAAAACCATGATACAAGGTGCATAATAAAACAAAGTATACATAAATCAACAATGAAAAACTAAAAATAAGCTAAAATGAAGATAAAAATGGCAGGAGAGTGATAAAACGGGGGAGGGGGGAAGAGAAGAAAAGCGGTAAAAAAAATTGTGCCATACTAAATGTTTGAAAAATCAGGGAAGGCCATTCTGTACAACCAGGTCTTCAATTGTTTTTTAAAAAAATTGAAGCGTGGGTGCCAGCTGAATTTCAGAGGGTAGATGGTTCCATAAGAACATAAGAAGAGCCATGCTGGATCAGGCCAAAGGCCCATCTAGTCCGGCTTCCTGTATCTCACAGTGGTCCCACCAAATGTGTCCATGAGCGCACAAGACTAGATATCTGTCTCTTCATACCACTCCCCTGCATCTGGTCCTTGAAGTGCCCTGGTTTTAAGCCTGGAGATATCCAACTCAGATATGGAATCAGAACAAGAAAACCTGTGCTCCTGCCAGGGAGACATCAAGCCGCCAAATAAGAGGAAGAGAGAAGGGTGCTCTAGCTGGTGAGTGGGTCACTAGCCAGAGAGGTTGGGAAGGTGGCATGTGGCATCTCTGTTGCTGCATATACAAACTGGCATGAACCTCTGAGCCAAGGCAAGGATAGTACTATGAGGTTCAAGAAAACAGATTTGGGGGGAAAATATTCCTAGTTTGAAATCTGTATCTGCCTAGGGAGGAGCATATGAATAGATCTACATTCTAACATTATACTGTGATATGCTCTCATAACAAGTACTTGAAAGCTAGCCATTACATGCTGTAGCATCTTCTGCTGCTTTGTATGACACATACAAGCATGTGTGTCTGTACCTATGTCCGTATTTTCATCAAAATGTTCAAAAAATCACTATTGTGACTTTTTTGGAAGATGAAACTATAGGCCAGCCCTCTAGCTAAGGTTCCACCTGTAGTTCTTCTCTGAGAAATTGTTCTATTTGCTACCCATCCTGTCTCCCATTTTTACAAAATGCAAAACAACCACAGTTATTGGGGGTGTTGATGAGAGACAATGAGGAGCAGCTGGCAGTTGACATATTGCACCTTCTGTATTACTAATTTGAACTTGTTTGTTACAGGAAGAGCTGATAAAACAGAAGAAATTGAGTGTGCTGTAGAGAATTCTCAGGGTCTTTTGTCTGATAGTCAAAATGTGCAAATCCTGACAAAACTGATAAGAAAAAGAGTGGGGACTGAAATAAAGGGAGAGATAGGAGAAAGGAATGTGTAAGTGTGGGAAACTGGAAGTAGATAAGTACTGATTCCACACTAATCATTTTCTTCAGAACTGACACCATTTGTTCACTCAGTTATTTGTGAGAATCCAGACAATATCATTCTCAAGCCATCATGTGTTCAATGTTGTTGCACACATTCCAGTCTCTCATGGGATCATTAGTAACATTGGCTTTAAGGGGGTGGTGATGCAAACCTTGTATGTTGAACTCTTTGTTGCTTTGCTTCTTGTGGATTTCATAGGATGGAAAATGAGTGGTGATGAGTGTTTCTTGGGATTATGACAGCATCTTGCGCACCTTTTTGCATTTTAGGGGTGCTTCCACTGGACCACATTTCAGTGTTACTATTCCAAACATTGGGCACTAAATCCAATTGTCAATTGCAACCAGAATGGGACTATTGAGTAGATGGGACTTAATTTACTGTTGACCAAACACCCATAGATATTGTGTAGACATGGGCATGAACTGGAAAAATGATGGTTCGTTTTGATTCATGATTCATCAAGGTCAACAAATCAAGAATAACACATTTTTGAATTTTTCTGATGAATTGATTCATCAATCCATTTTCCCTGTAAAATGCCCCTCAGGCACTTATAGACACTAAAAGCATAGAGAAGCTTTCCTTGACTGTTCCCTACAATCCCTCCAAGTCCGGTGAAGATTGGGTTTTCAGACATCTGAGTTACACACTTACAAAGTGGGGGGGGCATTTTGTGTACATATAACTCAAACGTCCAAAACCCAATCTTCACCAAAAGCTAGAGGGATTGTAGAAGAGAATAGGAAGACGCTTGACTACAACTTTGGTGTCTCTAGGTGCCTGAGGACACTTTCTAGAAGGGGGGATATTGGGGGGTATATCACATTGATGTGCAAAACCCAAACTTCAACGAGCTTGTAGGAGGAGATGGTTCTCTGTGACACTGGGGTGTCTAAGTGCTTGGGAGATCATTTTAGAACTCAAGAAACCAATAAAATAGCTAAAATGTTGTCAATTTGTATTTGTCGGGAAGGAATACAAATACAAATGCTGTACAAACTGGCAAATTAGCAAGTTCAAATAATTTTGTCCATTTCTAGCCATTTATTGGCCTATGTGGAGATCTCCATTATTCCTTGGTGGTCTTCAGTCCACATAGTGGCAAGGCCTAAGCCTACAGAGTTTCCAAAATTAGAACCACTGTATTCAGGGCCATATGAACTATAGAAGGTCATGTACAAATTTAGAAAGCAAATATTATAGGTTTGTCAGTTTTTACAGATGATATTTAATTGCTAGGCCCAAGATAAAGAACAAACAAACTGCCAAGGCAAACTGAGTCTTCTGAACAGGAAGGCAAATTCTTTCTCTTTCCCAGGAGTTCACATGCCAAATTTTGTTAATATGGGTCATAGTTGATGTTTAGCATGGTGGCAGTGGTGGTGGTGGTGGTGGTGGTGGTGGTGGTGGTAGTGGTGATTTTGATGTTATTGCAGGCAGTGGTGGAGGCACCAGAATTGCCTTCCATGTTATGCAAATATAACATTGTTTGGGAGGAACAGGGAGAGATATGGTAATTAATATCAACACATAACCTGGGGGCAAAGCCACAAATATTTAGAGAAAGTTGTTTGGATTGACTGGACTAATAAAGGGAACAGAAGATTATGTCCTTGAGCACTCGTTTTAAATCTGCAAAACTTTCACCAAAATAGAGTCTTTCACTGCAGGACTGGGCCCATAAATCAGTGAGTTGATTTTGGGGAACAAAGCAAAAACAAAACTTCCCTAGCTGGGGAAGGAAATTATGTGTCATTTGGAAAAAATGTCCAGAATGCAGCGTTAAATTAGAAAATTGTTACAGAGACTATTTCCTAATAGTCTCTGTAACCCTACTGCACTGAAGGTACTTCTTTCATGCAAAACAAGGGTAAACGGCAAATTATGCAGTCAGTCAGATTTCCATAGACACTCTCCAATATTCAGTTTACCTCTTTTCCCATTTTTCTTTGGATGTTTCTTTAGTAATGAAACAAAATGAATAACAAAATAATTTGGAAGCTGCTGCCACCCAGGTGAGGTGGGTTTTTTGTTTGTTTGTTTTTGTTTTAGTTTTTGTTTTTTTGACAAGTTGGGCTGTTTCCTGTTGGGACAGTCCGATCTGTCAAAAAAAAAAAAACCCACCGGGGTGGCGACAGCTTTGAATAATTCTGAACTGTCAAATCCAGCTGGGAGGCAGGTGGCAAGGCAGAATGTAGCAAGCAGTGCTCCTGAATTTCCCGCTGCTTGCTCTATTCTCCCTTGCCATCCCACTTCACAGCTAGGGATTTTTGACAGGGTGTGGGGTGGGGAGGGAAGGCCCCCCTCTCCAACCCACTTCCTGTCAAAACTCCCCAGCTGGGAGGCAAAGATATGGGCAAAAGGTAGACGGGAGCAGGCCGTGATTTAAAAACCTGCTCCATTCTGCCTTTCACCCCTCCCCTGCCTCCCATCTGGGGCTTTCTGACAGGTTGGGGTGTGGAGTGGGGGGAGGGTGACCTCCCTGTAAAAAAAAAACAGCTGGGAGGCAGGGATTGCAAGGGAGAAGGAAGGAGGCAGCGGTAAATGTAAACTCCATTAAATTTACTGCTGACTCCTTCCTTCTCCCATGCTCCCCAATCCTCCAAGGTAGGGGTTTTGAACTGGGAGAGCATTGGGGGCTACTCTCACTGCCCATAGCACTCCCTTTCCAAAACACCCCCAGGGAGGATAGGGTGGCAGGAAAGAAAGGAGCATTCAGGCTGCTCCGTTCTCCCTATCCGCCCGACTACCAGGTGGGATGTTTTGACAGCTTGAGCTGTCAAAACCAGCTGGGAGGTGGCAGCGGGCAAGAACTGAGCAGGTAAATAGCCAGCATATCTCGCTGCTGAAGCAAAATCTGGCAGCAGCTCCCTGGTTGGGTTCCTCCAGAACCGAAAACATGATTTCATTTTGGATCATGATGACACACTATCTGCCATTTTGTTTCATTTTGAAACAGTTTGTAATGTTACCAAATGACGAAACAGGATGTCATTTTTCATAAGGTGCCCATTCCTATATGTAAGTGCAACATAGTCTTCTATACACTCTGTACTCAGTGCCGTACTCCAAACAGCCTAAAGTGGAATAATAGCAGCAGATCCATGTCAAGCTATGTTCCTCCATCGACCTCCACCACACCACATATGCAGGACTTGGTGCAACAATACAACAGAGCACATGTGAGGATGAGACAAGTGATGACTTTTTAGGATGTGGAATTATTCAATTGTTGTTGTT